>CM017326.1:31783488-31877942 GCA_006937295.1 Carpinus fangiana
GCCACTGGGGTGGCCAGCCACCCTTCTCTTTTTTTTTTTTTCTTTTTTTTTTTATAGATTTAAAAATTTAAAATCAAAACGGCGCCGTTTTGGTAAGAGGAGAAACCCTAATCTTAGCCAAAACGGCGCTGTTTTGGTAAGAGCTTAAATTTTTTTTTTCTCCCTGGGAGGGTATTTTCATAACTTGGATTTATCAAAACGACGTAGTTTTGATGTTTCCATCCACTTTCACGGCAACAACTAACGGAGGGGGCTAAAACATAACTGTTTGGTAGTTTGGGGGGCCATTTAACAACTTTTGATAGTTTAGGGGGCTAAATAGTAAGTCGCTGGTAGTTGAGGGGGCTAAATAGTATTTTTTCCAAATTTATATCTTTTTATCAGTTTAAGCTTTCGGGATAAATAGTAATTTAACATGGTATCAGAACCAAACCTTAACTCCGTCAATTTACCCTCTATTTAAATTAAATATTCTACGTGTTGTGCATCACTTATTAAAATTAAGTTTAAACCCACATATAAAAGGAAGAATGTTAAAATAATTGTTAAGTGATTAGTTTAAGTTTTTAAGATAATTGATAGTTTAACAAAGTACTGTACGTGTTTTCTTTTGGATGAGGTAATGAGAGTTTTTGTACGGTTTTCAGATATTTAGCGTGCGCATGGTGATGTTTAATAAGTTTAATTAATAAAAAATATGGGCATTTTTATAAAAGAGGAAGAAAAAAAAAAACAACTTCCCCATGGGCCATGGCTAAGGGAATATAGATTCCCACCTCTATAAAAAGGAACCTACAATTCCTTCTGGATTCCCTTTACTATTGTCCAAAAATTCTATGAGATTAACCTATTTCAAATGCCACACAAGGGTTTTTTTTTTTTTAATTTTTATTTTTTCTATAATCTGTTTTGATTTCCTACTTTGTAACAAGCTGCCATGGTTTAAGCAGTCTTCTTATTCCAAGTTCCAACAGAAATTTTATTGATGTGTGATTTGCGAAAAAAAAAATCTTTGACTTTGAAAAGTAATTAAGAAATCTAAAAATAGTAATTGGATTGAGGCTGTGTCTAAGACTTAGGGTATTGTACATGGTACAATAACTCTAATTTGGACCATTTATTTTAAATGAACAATAAAAAATATAGTGATATATCACTAATCTGGGTCCAAAGGATGGTTTTAAGCCTCGTGAAGTAGCTCGACCACTCAAAAAACAATCTAAGAAATGATTGATTACCCTTTTGTCTATACATCTATACAAACAAAAAGATAGATTTTCAAAGTGTAGTTCAATCGGCTAAGATCACACCTAATGCACCGGAAACTACTAGTTTGAATCTCCATTCATCTTTTATGCGGAGTCAAAAAAATAACAACAACAACAAGAGAGAGAGAGAGAAAAAAAAAACTTTTAGGTGGTGGTGATGGTAGATTGGTAGTGGTAGCGGAAAGTGCTACGGTGATCATAATAGATGTAAGGATCGACGGCTAGAAAGAGATAAATATATGTGCCAAATTTAGAGTCATTCGTTTGAATAAAAATTTCATATTAAAAGTATTAAATGAAATACTTATTAAACCCTTGTCTTTCTCACTTTTGTTCTATATTTTTAAAACGAAAAAAATTCCAAATACACAATATTTATAACTGTTTTGACCTTTATTTTAACATTTATAACTGTTTTGTCTTCAAGAGGTAGTTCAATCGGATGGGATCACACTTAATAAAGCGGAGGGTCACTAATTCAAATCTTTCTCCCCCTTTTGTGTGGACATGTAAAAAAAAAAAAAACCATTAAAAATACTTTTGTATTAACCTTACAACTTACTTAAATAGAGAATTAAGATCTTTTCTATTTCACTTGAATCGGAGAATATTCAGTTAGTTATAATAAATTAATATTTTTATATTTTAAAAAATAAAAAAATAAAAAATATATCTATTATAAATATCTGAATCTCAAATTCATTTAAACTGGAGAGAGGATGATCTTGTTCCCTAAATAGAAGCAAACAAGAAAGCGTATATAATTCATGACCAACGAGAAGTTAGACAGTTAGTTTGAAAGGGCGAGACATTGAATAGATAGATAAAAGTGGGTTATAAACAAAACAATGGTTAAAAAATAACTGAGGGGTTTGCATGTTTTTCGGAAGTTAATAGGAAAAGTCAAACGGGTCGACTTCGGACCATCCGAAATCCAAAAAAAAAACGGGTCTTGACTCGTGCCGTGACATGCGTGGACGGGGTTTGAAGAACGTGTGAAAGACGACACAAAGTCGCATGTAATAGCAGCCTAACTTTGACGGGCCAACCCGACTGCACACCATAAATAAAAATCCGGAACAAGAGAAGCGTCAAGCGTCCTCGTCGGCTCTCATTGTGAGAGAAGAGTTATAAACCAAGAGGCTCTGTCTCTCTCTCTCTCACTCACGCAGACATGCAGAAAATGAAGAACAGGAGCGCTGGAAAAATCTCCGCCCAGTGGATTCCTGTTTTCTGCGCCTTTTCCTTTCTTATTGGCATTCTCATCAGCGGCAGGTCCCGTTTTTTTCTTTTTTCTCTTCGTCCGTGCATTTCCTTTGTTGGAAAACTTTTGATTGATTCGAATTGTGGGAAATTTGTTTTTCTTGTTCTTTTTGGGTTTGATATTGGGCTGTTTTCGAAGCTGACGTGATTGTTTTGACGTTGGATCGTTGTTTCTCAGGACGTGGGCCCCACCGGAATCCAACGGTCAGCTCATGAACCGGCGGCGACAGGAGCAAGAGTTGCTAGCCGTTGCCACCGACGATTTTGCAACCAAAACGGTACGTATATATAATTTTTGTTGATGCTCAAAAAATGGTCGAAATTTGAAATTTTATTTTTTCCTTTCTATTGGGTATTGAATTTTCGTTGTTTTCCCAGAAACCAGCAGCGGATAGCGATGTAACGGAGAGAGTTTACAGAACCCAGGAAGCACTTCAGTGAGTTTCTCAGAATTCTTTGTGTTTTCTGTCACAATTCTCTAAGTTTCAAGCTAATTTTCTAATAATTTGGAGTTTTGGAGGTGTGTCCAGATCTCTAGACAAGCAGATATCCATGCTGAATATCGGGTTATCGGCGACTCGGAATTCTCGGGAAATGGGGAACTCCGAAGGCTCTGCTTCCACCTCTTCGTTTCCCACTGAGAGGAAGAAAGTGTTCATGGTCATTGGAATCAACACTGCTTTCAGTAGTAGGAAGCGACGTGATTCGGTGAGAGAGACTTGGATGCCTCAAGGTAAATTCACATTTGTTCTTTGTATGTGTCATTGTTTGGTCTTATTATGGATGTGGGGTTTGTTTGTTAAGAATGTTGAGCTGTGTTTTTGTAGGTGAAAAGCTTGTCCAATTGGAGCAGGAGAAGGGAATCGTGATACGGTTCATGATTGGCCACAGGTAAATTGCCTGTCCTGGTTCTTTTTGATCTGTTGACGTTTTAGAATATAAAGTCAATATTTAGATTTAGAGGTCAGAAAATATGGTCGGAATTTATTTATAGAATCCCTGTTTTGTATGCAATGATCTTATGGTGACAGTTTGGGCTCATGCTTTTACTTGAGATTCAATTCAAGTATGAGATTGTCATTGTTAGTATTTGCCCTGAAAAGAGATATGATTATGGAGAATAGACAAATATGTTGAAAGAGAAGGATGATTTCAACGATTGCAGGTGTTATCAATATTGCCTGGCATTTCAAAACTAATTTCAGTCTTCTACTGAAGCAAAATCCATTCTTCTGGATATGTCTATTAGATAATCCCTAAAAGTAATTGCTCTTTGTCTCATATTATTACACATATGACAATAAGATGTTGAAATTGACAGCTAAATCATATAATGTTGCTCTGTTGCTTTAAATGAAATTGAGCTGACTGATATCTGCATGATTGGTTCAGTGCAACATCCAACAGCATCTTAGATCGAGCTATTGATTCAGAAGAAGCTCTGCACAAAGACTTTATTAGGCTGGTAAGAAAGAGCGCACGCATACAGTTGTATATTTATCTAAACATCTAAAACACCCGGCAAGGAAAATGGTATCAAACTTTCAATCTGTGCCATTATCTTGTAGGAGCACGTTGAAGGGTATCATGAGTTGTCTGCAAAAACAAAAATGTTCTTTGCCAGTGCGGTGGCAACATGGGATGCAGACTTCTATATCAAGGTGGATGATGATGTCCATGTCAATTTGGGTATGCACAGCCTCAACTTCTTTATTTTTGTTGTCATCTTTGTTGCATTATTATCACTATGTTTGAGTTTCTTACATGTCTTGTTTTTTTGTAGGTATGCTAGCTACAACTCTTGCGCGTCACCGTTCAAAACCTAGAGTCTACATTGGGTGTATGAAATCTGGACCGGTTCTTTCTCGAATGTAATTCTCCTGAATCTTATGTGTTGATGAGAATCAAAATGTTACTATTTTATTTGCTTTCTGCCCTATCTCTGTAGTATTATATTAAAATTTTAATTAAGTTCCTTTGTTCTCTAGGGATGTCAAGTATCATGAGCCAGAGTACTGGAAATTTGGAGAAGAGGGGAATAAATACTTCCGACATGCAACTGGGCAGATATATGCAATCTCAAAGGATCTAGCCACATACATTTCTATCAACCAGTAAGGTTTTTCATATGAAGTAGCCTAATTTGCTACCCTGTGAGCTACCATTATTTTGGCGCCATCTTTGGTCTTTGCCCAGGTCAAAAAGATTTTCTGAAAATTTCATTGAAACTTTGGAATAAGGTGGTGCGTTGGTTGAAATTGACCATATTTTGAGTGTTGAAAAACTTTTGACTTGGATCAAAATCAAAACTGATTTGCGAAGAGTGCTGAAATTTTGTCCAAAGAGAATGGTCTATGGGTGGTCCATATTTTCCTGGAACCAGCAAGACTTTTTGGATGTGGTAGCTTTTGGATTTGAAACATTTGCACATACAAATATTCTTCTTTATGAGACACACATAAAGCTGTGGTTGGTGGTGGTTGTGATTGCAGGGCTATATTGCACAAGTACGCCAATGAAGATGTGTCACTTGGTTCATGGTTTATTGGTCTTGAAGTTGAGCACATTGATGACCGCAATATGTGCTGCGGGACCCCTCCAGGTACTGCTTTGAAAAGACTTGTAATTTAGAAAGAAAATATACATACTTTCTGTTTGGTAAGTGAGAAAAGAAAAAAAAAAACTTGCAAAAAGAAAAAGAAGCTAAATTTTCAGGTACTAATATAGAGGTGTAGGCTTGTAGCACAAGTTTACTGCTACTAGATGATACACCACTAGAAAACTAAGATTGTTAATGCCATATGCAGCCTGATATGGGTTTACTTTTAACATTTGATATAAGTTCTCTTCAACTGACATTAATTATCAATTGCTGCAGATTGTGAGTGGAAGGCACAGGCAGGCAATGTTTGCATTGCATCATTTGATTGGAGCTGCAGTGGAATCTGCAAGTCAGTGGAGAAGATCAAGTATGTTCATTCAAAGTGTGGTGAAGGGGATGCAGCTGTTTGGAGCGCGTTGTATTGAATCAATTTAAGGGTGAGGATCTTCCTTAAGCAGACAAGGCTTCTGAAAAGTTTTCAGGGAGAGGCAGCTTAGAGCATTAAAATGATGAAAGTTGTGGATATATCTATGATAAACAACTTCAGCCATGTAAGTGCTGGTGAGCAAGATGTGGTAAAAAAGTTATTATATGGAAGCTGTTCATTAGTTCACAATCTCAATATTCTTAAATAGTTTTTTTTTTCCCCCCTGTTTATTCTTTTTCTTCAAGGATTAAAATGTAACATCATGTGGTGGGTCTCATAGCCCCATGAGTAGGAGCAAATTGCTATTAGTTGTTGGTTCTTTGTACTGATGTTTCTTCGTGTAGTGAAAAACAAAAATCTCATTGCTTACTAGTTTTGTGATGAAAATTCCTTTCAGCTTATGTTTCAAAGTTTGACGGGATTCCCTGCTTTCCTTCACTTTTTGTTTTTCTTTTTTAAGGATGAAAAGGGGTTATACGTGAGACTTAAATACACATTCGGCCCACGTGTGGACCATCTCGCTAAGTGGGCCATTATTAATTTTGTGTTTTGAAGCATTTTCAATACTACTCTCATCTTCTTTTTCTATTAGGATCAGTAGTGGAAATAATCCCCTATATATCTATTCCTTTTGTTTGTAATTTGCTTAGGACATAAGAAAGACTTTTAAAATTATTTTTTTACATATATAATCTTAAGCAATGAACACCTGTGCGTGACAAATTAGAGAAAGAAGAAGTAAATTTAGTTGAAAAAGAAAAGAAAAAACCCAATCTTTTAGATAGTAAGATAAACATGCGGGAGGAGTTAAAATAAAAACAAAAAAAAAGAAGGAAAATGCTTCATTTTATGATATTTAAATCTATTAGTTTTTTTCTCGTTCTTCTACTTTTTAAAATCATTATTGAATATGTGGGTCCTATATATAGGCCCCATAAATCTAATGATAATTTTAAAAAATAGAATAATATGAGAAGAGTTAGAAGAGAATGTATAACATATCTCAATAAAAAATATGAAAAATTTAAAGCAGTTAAAACTTAAATTAAAAAACTGAGAGAGAAAATTGAATTTTCAAAATTAATTAGGGGGTTATGACCTCAACAATGACATGTAGGCTGATCGCGATGGCGACACCATATCCAATAAAATTTTGACACGTGTACATTTTTGAATCGGCACCCATAAACTTTGTCACATCAGAAAAAAAAAAAGAACAAAAAAAACCAAGAAAAAAACGAAGAGAGGTAGTTAGGGAGGGGTTGGACCCTATAAATTATAGGCAGCCACCCGGCCATTTCAAGGCAGGCATTGGGCTGGGCCCTAGCAATTCTTTCAAAAGCAAAGGCAGCCACCCGGCCATTTCTAGGCAGGCCTTGGGCTGGGCCCTATCAATTCATTAAAAAACAAAACACCGAAAGAGGATAATAATAAAACATCGTTTTAGCATTCAAAGCTACTCCGTTACTGCGGGGTCTCTTCATTCTACTTGGAAGCTCAGAATTTTGATACGATCGGACGGTGGTGGGTGATGGAGAACGCTGACGTGTTCCTGGGTTTGCACGATTTTCTGGAGCGCATGCGACAACCCTCTGCCGCCGATCTCGTCAAATCCATCAAAAGGTACTGCATTTATCATATGATCGATACAGTTTCCAAATTGAATCCTTCAATATTCCTAATTCCCCTATATCTTGACTGCTAAGTTCTTGCAATTATCGTGTTTTTTCCAAAAAATGAACAACAGATATTTCTATTTACTTATCGCAATTCTGCCAAATAATTTAGGAAATGTTTGGGAACTACTTTTTCTTGATTTCATAAGAGGTTTTAGAAGTAGTGCAAAGTTAGATAATTTTGATTTCATAAATTGAAGGGAAATGCTTGGCTACTGTAACTTTTACTACAACCTCTTACAACTTTGATGTCAATCCACAATGAGTATCACGCAGGGTAGATTGTCATGTCAATTTGTAAACCTAGCAAGTGCAATGTGAACTACCTAGTGGCAGTCCCCATTTCAAAAGCTGTATCCAAGCAGCACTCCATAGTCAAAGGAAAATAAGGGTAAAACTACTCTTTATACCCATGTCACAACGGTTGACTTATCGTGTTTTAAGTGGCTTTTCTTTTGTTTTTTGTTTTAAGTGGGTGACATCACTTAAAACACGCTCTGGCAAAGGGTATGCTCCGGCGGGGTTTTTTAGGGTCGAAATCTGCTCCTTCCCCTGCCTCGTCTTCAGATTTGGTCTCCAGTGGCATCTCTGAGGCGCGCGCTGCCCCTGCGACGGTGAGTGTGGGTCTGATGGAGTCTGAGGATGGGCATTTGGATCCGGATCCGAATCCAAATGCCCATCCTCCGGATCCTGAGAAGCGTGCTGTAGGGGTCCTTTTGGATTTGTGCACTTTTGACACCACTTCTGTTGAGTTGACCGATACCCAATTTGGTTGATTGAGCGCCTGAGGGAAGAATTAAAGGTCAATGATACTACTAAGGTGGTTTTGAAGCATATAGAAGAGATTTTTCTTAGGGTGAATAAAGGTGTGCCTGATGGGGTGCTGCCCGCTGAGGAAGGGGAATCTGTTTTGGCGTTTCACTTTGAGCAGATTGAGAAATTTTTAGGTGGAAAATCAGTCGAGCAACCTAGGTTTAAGGGCAAGAGAGAGCTGACAAATTTAGAAAGCTTCATTAATTATGGTATTGCTCACGGCCATCCCGGACAAGGAGGGGCAAGATCACTGTGATGTAGTGATCTATTTGGGTTTGTGGGGGTTTTTCGGGTGCTTTTTAGGGTTCTTGGGTGGGTTTGTGGGGTTCTTTTTGAGGGTTTGCTTTGGTTTTTTTCTTGTACAGTTCTTTTTTCTCTTTTTCCTTTTTCAATAAAACTCCTTATGACTTATTAAAAAAAAAACATCACTTAAAACACGCTACATTTGCTGCTGTGAAATGAGTGTGAAGAGTAGCATTACTCTACAAATAATGTTCAATTCTAAGAGCATCTTTTGCAGATTAGGTAAAATGTCCATATTAGCTAAATTTAGCTAATATTGCCCCCTTTTCACCTCCAGCATAGGCTAGCTAAAATACATTTGGTGCTACAGTGAATGGCAAAAGAACACTAGATCATTTCTTTAATATTTTCTCTCTTCCTTCTTTCTTCTCTCATGACTAGGTATTTTACTTAACCTTGTTGGAGATGCTATAAGGTGTTGTGACTCATCAGACAGAGCAGATAGGAGCTCATAACTGAAAATCATGATACCCTTTCCGTAGAAGGGTTGCCATAATAATAATTTTCTCTTTACAAAACAATCATGTGCAAGGTTTTGAATGTGATGTCTTCCATGTGGCAGTTTTATTGTCTCGTTTTCAAACAATGCTCCCGATCCAGAGAAGGACAGTGCAGCGGTACAGGAGTTCCTTGCCAAAATGGAATCAGCTTTCAGGGCCCATCCACTTTGGGTTGGTTGCTCGGCTGAGGAGCTGGAGAGTGCTGGTGAAGTGAGTTACTCAGACATTTACCTTGTATTTGCATCTATTTATAGGATGGTTGTGTTATTATGATGTCCTATTATGAATATCTCTTTTCTTTGTGCGACTTTATTATAGAATTGCATTATTCATAGGCCAATGAAAAGGTATACAAAATATAACAATGTACTATATCATGGAATATTAGGTCCTACAATCTTAATCAAAAGGACCAGAGAACAATTCTTATTTTGGTCCCCCCGGCCCCGGGGATTCCACCGAGAAGTTCTTGTAGTTGTTGTGGTGATATCATGACAGAAGATTGACTATTGAGACCTTCAACTTTTGTTTTTCTGTCAGTGTGTCAATTTGAAGGGATATTAATGAAACTAACATGTAGATACTTACTAAAAAAGAAAAGAGAGAGAAGAGAAAAAGCATTAATGTAAGTTTATGAAAGTCTTAAAATAAATGAGTTCTGAAAGCTCTCAAACTAATAAGCAATTTTCCTAACATTCACTGCTGATTTAGCCTCCTAATTACCCATATGTTCCTTTTCCTTTCTAAGGGACAACAGTGTAGAGGAAAACAGAATTTTTCATTGACTGCCACCCTCTTGATTCTACACCATTTGATGTAAGCAATCCACCTGGTGGCATAGGGGGCCCATAATATTTCAGGAATTGTCTACAAGTATTGCTTTGAAATATATTTCTGTATAAATGATGAAGAAAGAAAGGCTGAAGGGAAGGGGAAACAGGAGTTGAGTGAATGAGAGAACGAAGGCATTACAACTCTGGACATAATTTCTGACTTAAGTTACTTATCAAAAAATAACTTCTGACTTCTGTTGTTCTTTGTGGTATGACTCCTATGATCTTCTGAAACGACTTATTTAATGAGTCTAATAGAACTCTTGAAATCAATAAGTGTACAATGGAGATATGCAGAATCATAAAAATATGGATACTAAACCTCTGTTAAAACCACAGAGCTAAAGCTGCATTACCAGGCTCCTAGGTGTTGGGTCAGGGTCAGGTTCAAATCTAACTATCAAAAAAAGAAAATATATTGCATTATCTGAAAGCTCAGCATCAGTTTTGACCCCACGAAAATCCACTATGGAGAAATAAATTGCATTTTCTGAAAGTTTATCATCAGTTTTGATCCATTGAAAATCCTATGTTTCTTTTCTCCACGGGGATTTGCCATATTTGCAAAGGGTATTGTATACAAAGTATGACCCTTGATATCTTAATATCTTATTTCTCTATGGTTCCACCAATTAGTAAGTAGCATAGGAAGAGGGTGTGGCCCAGTGAACCTAATATATACCCTAGGAATCTTTCTTTGATGACTAGAGAAGATTCTTAAATCCATAACTAGTTCAGAAGTGACCTCAGTTCTTTTCTCTTAACTACCTTCTTTGTTTTTTGTTTTCTCTCTCTTTAGCTTATCAAAACAGGATACTACACAAGCTTATCTTTGGTACTTGGAGAATATTGTCTTTGAGATGGATTATGATATCAACGGAAATGAACTGAAATGATGTTATTTTGTTCGAATATTGAAAAAAACATTAAAAAAAATAGCCCCAGCAATGCCCAGCTATTGTGGCTCGGTAACCTAGCCACTGCAGCTAGGGTAAAATGAACTGAAATGATGTTATTTTGTTCGAATATTGAAAAAAACATTAAAAAAAATAGCCCCAGAAATGCCCAGCTATTGTGGCTCGGTAACCTAGCCACTGCAGCTAGGGTAAAATGAACTGAAATGATGTTATTTTGTTCGAATATTGAAAAAAACATTAAAAAAAAGAAGCCCCAGCAATGCCCAGCTATTGTGGCTCGGTAACCTAGCCACTGCAGCTAGGGTGGCTAGGTTACCTAGCCACTGCAGTTGGGTCATGCCCAGCTATGGTGGCATGGTAGATCACCTGGGTTTTGGAGTGCGTTCAAAAGCACTTGTCGTGGGTTGGAGGTCCGCTCATGCATGGTTGTGGTGGGCACTTGAGCTTGGCTTTAAGGAGTGCTTAGAGGAGACAGTTGTTGAAAGTGAGATAGCAGGAGTGAATGAGGATTTATGAAGTATTGTGGTGATCGTTGAAGTATTAATCATGAGTGTTTATTCTCTTCAGCTGCAACCGTATAGGCTATATAGGTTAGGCAACGGTTGGTCTTATTGGCTCTGGTTTGCAAAGAGAGAAAGTGGCTATAGTGTTCTTTAAACAGTCGAAAAATTTATCTGACAACCAAACACTGTTGGAGGAGATTTCTCGTACACTTCTACTTATCAAAAAAAGATTTCTCGTACACTTCTCTGAGAAGAGTGTCTGAAAACTAAGAAGTGTTCTTAAAAAACTTTACCAGACATACCCTATAATGCTTTAGGCCTATTATTGGCCAAATGGTTAATATTTTCCTTTTGTTGGTACAAATATTTATGAGATCATGCATGCACTATTCACTTTTATTTTATATCTTTAAAAGTAGCAAAAAGCTGGTCACTTCATACTTCTTGCCTTGTATAGCTTTTGTTTGAATGATTTTTCTTTTTAATTTTGGTAACTTTATTGTTTTCATTTCCTTTTTGGGTGTTTTTCTCTTTGTAATGTGTGCTGTTTATGGATCATACTTCTTTATATACTGATTTCTTTTATCTTGTGCTTTCTTTCAAATACAGGGACTGGAGAAGTATGTCATGACAAAGTTATTTACTCGTGTATTTGCTTCACATTCAGATGACGTAAAACTTGATGACCAACTTTATGAGAAGATGTCTTTGATTCAACAATTCATTCAACCAGAAAATTTGGATATCAAACCAACCTTTCAAAATGAAACATCATGGCTAGTAAGTAGAGGTTCTACGTGATATATTCTCACTCTCTCTCTCGGTTTTGTCCATGATGGTATGTCCTGGATTCCTCCTCCCCTCCTCCTAGAGGTGATCATTTTCTTTTCTCAAATAAATGTCTAGTTCAGTGTTAGTTCTATATCTAACTAGCAATTTGAAAATTGGTTTTGGGTAATTATTTTTAAAATGAGTAGATGAATCAATCATGCTTCCTAAGAGCATAATGGTTTCCATCTTTGGCCATCGACTGTGACTGCTATATTGGTTGTACTAAAATTGTATATGCATGCAGCTGATAACCATATAGTTACATTTCAGTTGAGGCACTAAAGCTCCATTTCTCCCTCAATCTGTCACATTTCTTTCGATTTTTTGACTGCCTACAATTTTTGTACTTCACTGCCTCAATCCTGAGCTTGATTGACCTAGATTAGATTTTTTTCTTCTGTTTCTTTTTTGCTTTTTTTCTTGGGGAGGAAGAGAGGTGTTATTGCGACCAAGAAGCTTCGAGCTGGGGATTCCAGAGTACACTTAAAAAGCTCCTGCTTTTGTTAGTGCCCTTTCTTCGGCTGGCTCCTCTCAACTATTCATCTGTCCTTTCAAATGGATATTTAGGGAAAGTTCTCATGAAGAGCTTTCATTCCATTGCCCCCTATAGATATTTAGAAAAAAAAGACTGTTATCATGGATTCAGAATTTTTTAGTTAAAAACTCCATCCAGAGCTCTACATTTCTAGTCTTCTGAAACCCAAGGTGTTGTAGAGCTTGGTTAGCTAAAGTAAGGAGCTTTTCTTTAGCAAGAAAAAACAAATAAAGCAACAGGAAAAGTTTGGAGCTTGCTCCACTAAAAAATAGTGCTTGTGAAGTGTGATTCATGTGATAAAATTATTTTGTACGTTCTTATTGCACTAAATAGCAATAGGAATGTGAATTTGCGGGTACCAAAGCGAGACAATGATTCCATTGCTAACTTGCTATTATTGGCGTTTTCTATCAACATTTGGAATCATGTTGACTCCACAATTGGCATGCCGAGTCTCATGTATTGCCAATTCAACAGAATCACTGGCTTCATATTGATCTTTTCATTTTTAGACTCTTTGATGAAACCTAGCTCCCAATATATATCTTGACTCTCATGTTGGCTGAATATTAGCAACAAGGCATGTTGATCAGGTCATGAATAGGAATCTGTTGAATCCATTACCTGGGATATTCAATCCTTCATTGCAGATAAAGTATCTTTTCTTTATAGAGGTGAAAGTTAGGTATTTTACTTTATCCAAGAATTACACATACAAGTTCATGTCACTAGTCAAGAACAAATTTGAAATCATGAGACAAAGAACTTTTAAACAATGTTACAAGATGGTTTTCACAAAAGTGCATGATGGAACACACTTTGAAATGTGGGATACCTTGGAAGAACACCAAAATTGTTTCTATTCCTGTTCACTTCCACGTACACTTAAGGAGTGTTGTGAAACTGGTTTTATTTATGGGATATTTTTCGTTTGGCAGCTTGCACAGAAAGAACTGCAGAAGATCAATATGTACAAGGCACCAAGAGACAAGCTTGTCTGTATCCTCAATTGTTGCAAGGTTATCAGTAACTTACTGCATAATGCTTCTATTGCTTCAAATGAGAATCCCCCGGGAGCTGATGAATTTCTTCCTGTCCTGATTTATGTTACTCTAAAGGTGAGATTATATATACCATTATGACTTGGTTTATGCCTGAAATCTTAAGAGTTATTCTGGTAAAAAAAAAAAAAAAAAGAGAGAGAGAGAGAAGAAAATCGTAAGAGTTGGTTTCAATATCTGTAATTGTGTTCATGACTAATGTGATATTTAGTGGTATTGGTACTATTATTGCTAATTTGTCAATTATATATATATTTTAATTCTTGTTGTTGATGTTTGCTTTCTCCATGTATGAATTTTACTACTCATTAAACCAGCTAATATATAGATTTGTAACTTGTAACATTTTCTTTCAGATTTTTTTGGTAATAGGATACTTTATATCTGCCATGCATTTAAAAATTAAAACTAAAGAGAGATAAAAGTTGTAGAAAGTAATTCTAGCATGTGGATTAAATCACATTAGAAGGCATGTATTTGTGTCTCAGGATATCATGAAATGGTTGCATCTCTTCCACCTATCTTTTTCAGGGGAGATGAGGGGGAAGGGAGGGAGTGCTAATATTTGTAATGACACAAAGCCTGATTTAGTATCGATAATGCTTTGCTAACTAATGGCTTCCATTCTTCGTATGATTTCTTTGGGTTAATGTCTCTTGAAATGTGACATTTACATTGTTATATCTAGATTACATGAATGATATCGTGCAGGCAAACCCTCCACAACTGCACTCAAATCTGTTGTATATTCAAAGGTACAGGAATCAGTCTCGATTAGTTGCAGAATCAGCGTATTTTTTTACAAACATGCTCTCGGCCGAGTCTTTCATCTCTAACATTGATGCAAAGGCTCTTTCAATGGATGAAACTGAGTTTGAAAAGAACATAGAATCTGCTCAAGCACTTCTTTCTGGGCTTTCAACTGATTTTGATGGTCAGTCTTATCAAAGTGACAGAAATGCAGCCGAATCTGTGGAACCTAAACATCAGTCTTTGCATGTTAAGGATAGGGACTCCATATTACAGCCAAAATCGTCTGAAACAAAATCCACAAGTAAGGAGGCCCCATATGCAAAAGATCAGTTATCAATGTCAAAAATTCCATCCCTCTCAGATTTGGAGAACGAAGGGGCAATTATGCTTCTGAAGGAGGATATGGTGAGCCAAGTCTTTCGGGATTATCCATACTTGTTTGCCCACGTCGGTGACCTAACAGTTAACGACGTAGAAGACCTGCTAAATAATTACAAACAACTGGTTTTTAGGTATGTTTGTCTTTCCAAAGGGTTGGGTGGTGCTCCCCTTCCTTTGTCCAATTCAGAAAGTCAGAAACAGCACCAAGTTGAAAATATAGAAGAACCTGGAGATAGCAGTACTGTGGAACCAAATGAGGAGTCAACAAAGCATACTAGGACAGATGATGGTTCAAATAAAGTTTCACTATTAGAAGAGGAAAATCTTGAATCAAAGTTGCCGCAGGATGAAGCAGTTGTAGCTCAAGCTGGGGAAAATGATGAGACTTCTCAATGATGTTTCTCTAAAAATGTTTTGAAATTTCAAAAAGATGGCCAGTCGTCAGGCTATCTCCTTTCCCCCTTTAGTGTGGTGAAAGTGAAACAGACTGCGGTGCTTTCTGGTTGGAAGTACAATGAGGAAAATCCGGAAAGGGGAATCTAGCATAGAGGTTGAAAGTGTCAATAGCATTCCATGAAGATCTGCATACATCATAGAAAAGCCTCAATCCTAGCATGCAATGACGTGTACTTGTATCTGCATGTTCAAAGCCCTTGATGTTGAAAAAAGAAAGTATACAGTAACATGGAAAATGTCTTTTGTATTATTGATCACGGTTCCCTTTGTCTGATTTTTTTTTCTGGCTTTCTTCTTTTTGGTTGGTCTCTTGAAGGCCTCCGTACAAGGATGGCCATGGTGATCTAAGATACTAGGACAGTGCAGTGTGGCCGGTAGGCCCTATATCATGCAAACCCATCATGTGGCATATGAAGAAAGGGGGTATTTTTGTCTATTAAACCGACACATGTCCAAATTAGTCTATTAAATATGTCGTTTGAAAAAAAAAAAAAAAACATTATAAACATGTCAATTTAATAGACTGAGTTGAAAAAATTTCTAACTATAATTATTGCCACTAACATTAGAAATTTACACCATCAATTCATTGTTACCGCTATTACTATCATTGATATAATTATTATAATACCATTTTTTTTTAAAAAAAAAAAAATTCATTTAAATAATCACAATTTAATTGGGTAGGATTTTGAAAATTCTAAGAACTTTTCAAAATTTTCCTCCGAACAGCAATCTAATGGGATCACGTTAATTTGACTTTTGCAGCCCAAGCAGGCACAACAATAAGATTAGGTCAGAAATATGCCCGCTAAAAGCATGAATTAGCGGAGGAGCCCCATGATAAGGATAGTCTAGGACTCATTACCTGCATATATATATATATATATATGATAGAGATGTTAAGAGTCAAACATATTATTTTTCAATGTGTATATATTTTTGAGTAATGATATTTTAGTATATTGTTATAGTACTGTTATATTGAAGCTAATTTTTATTGTTACTACATCATTTTAATGACAGTCTATCAAATATTTACAATTAGACATAAAATTAATAAATTATAACTTTCTGAATTACATGTTGATCATTTGAATCTTATCAAACCATGTGTAGATAAAGCGAGCTTTTTCCAGAAAAAATATGTACAAAAGTAGTATTTTCATTGAAGAATAGATGCAAGTTTGTTAATGATATGTCTTTTAATGAAATAAAGATAATTGAGAAATGTTGGTTCAACTTTATTGCCTATCGTATTGAACTGATGTACGTCAAAATGGTATTTTTATTCCATCTATCGATTGTCGGAAATTAATTCTTAATCAATGACGTTGACGGTTGCTAGGCAATAAATAATAATTAATCTACACACCTCTATTTACAACAAAAATAAAAGTAAGAAAACAAAGATAAGGACAGATATAGCCTTAGATAATAATTTTTACACTCAAAACGAAAACAAGTTGCTTCTGAATTCTGATTCCGTGGCGCAAGGAATCATGCACTTGGGATACCGTTTCTTGTTGGATAAGCATATTCAACCCCATTTGAGAGGTTTGTGAATGTCCAAGCAACAAGGCTACAAGGCTACAGCACGAAGAACTAGGTGCTTGCTAGCTATGTCATCGCTTAGTTGTTCTCTTTGGGGGGAGATAGACAGGCACCACTGCCTTGTTTGTCTCCTTCCTTTTAAACTATTCGCACAGGCTTCATTCTTCATTCTTTTAATAATGATTTGACACTTTTTCACTGTCTTTCCAAACAAAATACAGGTGATATGAATGTTCTAGTGATGATCAATGTTAATACAAGGACAACCTGCAAAGACACCAAAACTTTTGATTCCATCATTATATATATGCAATTCTTTAGGTCTTGCACGGGGCTGCAATATATATATATATATATATATAATCAAATAACACTTCAGGTCATGACAACAAAGTAAAAACAAATACCAAGAAGCAAAAGAAGTGGTGACCATAAGGCTAATGGTAGCCAAAGAGTTAGTTCGGTTGCTCAAAACTGACCATTGGGAGAGACTGAACCACCCCGAGAAACACCAAAATACCAATTAATTCGTCTCTTTCATTATAAATGAATACAGTCCATGCAATACTCCAAAACTTGGGCCATGCTTTTAGGATTGGATCCGTGACAATAATTTCTCAGTGAATTGAACAGGGAAAATTCTAGAGAGAGAGACTGAATAATTTATTCACTTCATCAGAACTCTCTAGTATCTTTCTGCCCGATTCCCAAGGCAAGGAGAAGTCCAAGCATCCCCAATTGATTATAGAGGATTGCGATTGAAATTCTGAAACTATTTTTCCATGGATTGATGTGGATATTGAGGGGGTCATCTTATTTTGACTTGTTTTGGCCTCTCTCTAGTCAGCTGGAGCCTGGACAGACCAACAAGCGGCGAATCATCCCCCGTATCTCGTGCTTTACAACCACTACATCTTTTTTTGGACAACGTTTCTATTAACAATTAACCTTTTTAGTTTCAAAAATAAATAAATAAACAGTGAACCTTTTAAATAATTTATTTTGAGTCCAAGAGGCAAGAACCTTTAAATAATATGAATGTAGACCTGCCTTGGAGATTTGGGTCAAAGACAACCATGTTCTTAATTCCCTACATACCTCCTCCTTCTTGCATGCAATAATATATAGGCTATTTTCCTCCTTTACAAAAGCCTCCGAAGGACTTGGATCGAATAGGTTGTAATTAACTGTTTGTATTGCATGCAACAACAAGAGCAATTAATTGCGCTTAATCTTTTTCCTCCTATAGGTATTCCTCCTGTCGTAGGCCACCTTCATCTCCATATTACTTCTCTAAGTTATAAAATTTGGAAGGAGGAGAAGTACTCATTGCATATAACATTGCGTAGTGAATAATCGTCCATTATCAAACTATATAAACAAGTTTTAGTATAAATCTTTGATTGCCCTAAATAAGAAATAGTTATGTAATGGTTTACACTGATAACTAGGGACGAAACCATGAAGACTGAGTCATCTTGAAATTACTTTAAACTTAAAATTTAAGTTTGACCGCCATCGAAATTAAGTTCGGTTGACCTTTCATTCAAAGTTTGGTACCGCAATGAAAATTTTTGACTATGTTCATACCGATGATAATAGTGGTGATATTGATAGCATGATAGTGATATGAGATTGTTGATGATAATATTTATTATAAACAGTATCAAAAATATTATTGGTGATTGTGGATGATAATAACTATGAAAATAATACTGATAGATAGGATGATAATAATTATAACAATATAATAAACAAACAATAACAGTAATATCAAAACTAAAAATACTATTATTATAAAGACAAAGTGCTATTTTCTCTTATAAATAAAGAAAATGCACACAAAATTGGTGAAAAATAAAAGGGAATTTTCCAGTCAAAGGTTATTACCTTTGTCATGTTATAGCCTAGTCTTTGGGCAAGTAAAGGCAAGTAGCTAGCTAGCTAGCGAGAAAAATATAAAAAAAAAGATGACAAAATAAAGCTTTCACGTGCCTCCCACGTGCTTACATGTATGCCATGTCGGGGCCGAGAGATGCATCCATACTGATATCACCCTTCATTTGATCATTTCCGCCAATTTTTTTTTTTTGTTCTTTCCGAACATGTGATGTGATGTCCATGTGGTCGGTCCCCTAATCTTACCCACTATAATATTAATTCAAAATTCCCTACCCACACTTATCTTCACTCATATTTAAAAGAGAAATGTTTTAATACAATATAATATTTATATTTAATTTATGTTTAGTAACATGACAGATGAATAATTATATAAAAAAAAAATTGAATTTCAATCCTCTCTCACTCACTAAATATAAATAAAATGTAAGTATTAAATATTTATATTGTATTATAATATATCTCCATTTGAAATTTCCGGGAGTTCCCTAATTACAACGTGGAACTTATCAAAGATGTACACCTGCCACCTGGAATATATAAACAAACTTATATATTATTTATTTAAGAAGATGGATCTCTTTTCTGATTAATTTTTTTTTTCTTCTTCTAAAATTGATGGGTTAGATACTTAGATCTGTGTGGAAAAGACTGGAAGCTGCATGAAAGTCAGACCAAATGTTTTAACGTAGAACTGTAGAAGACGGCCACGGTGGTCGGTGGGCAATCCGTCCCATTGTATTGCACGTGGCCCACACGCTTGGCACGTCACCGTCGGTTGACGGCAGGGGTGTGATTACTGATTTTTCACATCAAGTATTGCTCCATTTTTTCTAATAAATGGGTAGGGGTAAAATAGCGGTTGCGGTTAACAGTTAGTGGCTAAAACCGCTAATCGCTAACCGCCTAGGCGGTTAGTAGAATCTACTAACTGCATCCGCTAACCGCTAGTGGTTAACCGCCCGGTTAGCGATTAACCGGATGCGGTTAACCGCTTTTTCTACTAACCGCTTTTTATTGGGTTTTTTTTTTTGGGCCGGTTTTGGGCTCACTTTAAACCATTGTTTTGCTCACTTTAAACATTTTTTTTCCTCTATCATGGCCATTTTAGCATTAAAAATTGTTGGTTTAAAGTGAGTATTATATGTTGGACCATTATACNTTTTTTTTTTTTTTTTTTTAAGAATATTAACAAATAATTTAAAATTCAAAATACTTATAAAACACTTTAAATTATTTTTTATTTTTATGTCATGTCAAAATATATATTTTTTTTAAAAAATAGAACAAAATAAAAAACATTTTTCAAAAGGCATTAAAAATAGACTTCAAATTACTGTAATGCAGCTCTTTTTGCTCTCATTCTAATATCTTGGTTAGTTAAAATAATATTTAGCTAGCCAAATAAAAATGCTCTAAGTTTACAAATTTTGGTATTTATTTTCCTCTTCCATCGACTTGTTTATATATATATATAATACACAATTTAATTCTTAAGCATATATATTTTTATTTAAAATAATTTTTAGTGCCATGTCATACCGTCACATTTTTCCAAGCGAAGAGAAGCCGCAAGTTTAATTATAAGGTGGATGAGGTGAGAAGGAAAATGAAACGACAAATCTTTGGTTTTTCTGATCAGTTTACTTTCAATATTGTTGATGAGTTTACAGTGATACATGATATACAATATAATAATAATGATTAATTGCTTCAGCTGGCAAACCTGATCCCACCTAATTATAATACGTGTTCCCATTAATTATTTTCACCTCTTGAACCCTCTGACTCACCTTTTTTTTTTTCCTAAATCAAATTCAAAAAGGATTAGGGTTTTCTACAATTACTACCCAAAAAATACGGAAATTTCTGCTGATAAGCATGAACTAGTTACAGATGAGCTTGGATGAGGACAATAGGCAATGATGTTAAAAACACAAGGAAGAAAAGTAAAACTAACTTTGGACAAAAATTTCCTTGCAATTATTGAATTTGATTTTTTTTTAAAAAAAACTTAGTCCATAAAAATTTTATGTGTTTATTGAGCATATGAAAAACATATGAAAAGTCCCAAATGAATAGCTCAATCGACTGTGAACCGCACCTTACGAAGTAAAGGTCACTGGTTCAAATCTCTCTCATTTCCCTTGTGTGAACATGTAAAAAAAAAAACATATGAAAATTTATATCCTTCAATTTTTATTTTTATTTTTTTTCTTTTTCATTTTCGTTTTGAGAGGTTGGCCGAGATAACTTCTAAATATTTTAGCTTGTATAGTCTATAGGCTCATAAGACCCCAAAGCTCATTGTGCAGTAGATGAGGTGGGCAAATACTTAGCAGATATAGGTGGATACCACTTGCCCTATAATATAGGGCGAATATTAAAAAAGATCTCCGCTAATGCAAAGACAACAATAAATTTTATCTAATATTTGACCGTATAGAACGGTGCAAAACCCTACCAAGGACAAAATTGGGGAGGGGTGGGGAGACGAGTTAAGTGTCATAGTCTCTCCTAATTTTGACTCTTATTAAAATTAGACTTGATCTCTCATCCATGCTTTGACGTTTTCAAAATTATGAATCCACATTAATAAATTTGATAATGTAAAAATAATAAAAAAAAAAAGGTTGGATAGGATGCGATGAAAAACTAAGGAGCCAAGGAGACAAAGAGAGGGTCAGCATATGATTTAAAACAAGTAGCGTGTGAACTTGGGATGCATCAATTGGCTACACTTTTGTTGAATGTGGAAGCCTGACCCCTCCCTTAATTATCGTAACCAGCAGCTTTTCATCCATTTTTACTTGCCAAAAGTGAAAAAAACAAAAGGTTTTTCTCTTTCAATTAACGCACTCCAAAAGTCACCAAAATAATGGTCCCTTTGAGTTTGAGATTAGTCTTCACCAAACACCACCCTTCGTCGTTTTCTGTTGGTTTTGGGTTTGGGTTTTGGGTTTGTACTTAAAAGAGGACTGAGTAAACAGAGGAGATAAAAGGGTTACCTCATTGTTGCCCAAAAGTACACATCGCTTTGTTCATATTTGACATTCTCAACACTCTCTCTAATCAACTTGGAGTGGAAACATTCATGCCCTCCTCTTCTCATTAACATCCCATCACCTCTCTCTCTCTCTCTCTCTCTGTGCGTCTGTGCTGGGGGGAAAACTGAGAAGGCAGGGGCGGGGGGGAAAAACATGGGTAATGAGTACAATCGCTTCAACCAACAGAATCTGCATCTCTATCCAAGAGCTACATTTTTGCCCATGTTTTGTTCAAGGACGTCTATCAAAGATGTGGTGCTTCCGAGATGGGAAGACCGGACGGCGTCCTTCTCCGGCGACCCTTTGTCGCCCAGAATAGGTTGCATGGGCCAGGTCAAGAGGAACAACAGAGTAGTTGGCTTCCCGACCAAACATAATACTAATAACAACAACAACAACAACAACAGCAACAACTACAACAATCACAACACTGTTAAGTACTCCAAGCTCAAGAAACTCTTCTCCAGCAGAAATCTAGCCACACCCACTACCGCCACTGCCAGCTGTCGAAGCAGGAGACTAGTGAACGTGAATATCGCAGGCGAGGCCAAGAGAGATCACCATGGTAGTGACAGCTGTGTTTCTGTCAGCATCGTTGATATGGATCCTCCTCTGCCGGTGATCAAGCGGGTGCAAAAGCCTGAAACTGGGGAAGGGGAGAATCTTTGGAAGAGGAGATCTGGTGGGGTAGCGCTGAAAACTCTACAGCTTCAACAAATCCATCATCCCAAGCACCATCTTCAACCCACAACTGTTTGATGAGAAAGCTTCATTTGGAGATAATGTAAATGTTTTGGATCTTAATTATTTTCCAATTTTGAATATTGTTAATTTGAATCTGTGTTCAAAGTTTGGTGCTGCTGATATGTAATAATTGTTCTTATGTAGATCCGGGCTTTCTTTTTACATAATCAATGAGAAAAGCCACCACAAGATCATCCTGCCGGAAGTAAACTCGTAGGCTTTATTTAATTCTCAGATGTTCCTTTACACGTAAAATTGGCTTTGTGCAAATGAAACAGACAAGCCAAAGTAATAGCAAACATAAATCAGGCTTGTGTTGTGCCCTTTTTCTATATTTTTTACTATGACAATAGGAAAAGCTACCGTTACTACAATAATAAAAAATCAGCGGTTATGGTTAACTGTCGTGGCAAGTATCATAGTGGGAGTCAAAAGTCCCAGGAAGGAGGAAAAAGGTTTTCAGAAAAAATATACTTACAGAATTGGAATCTTCTGGGTAGACGGTAATAGCAGAGCTGGAACTATGGATCAGAAATCTTGTTAGTGCTAAACACATTGCTTTCAATAGCACGAAAGCAAGAAAATTCATTTGTTCATCATATATGCGCTTCTGAAAGAGGTTTCTTGAAACAGAAATCAAGCCAGAGAGACATGAGACCACTTTGTCCCTGAGTGCAGACCAATAGGGAATTCGATGATTGATCAAGGACAAAAGAAATGAATGAAAGAACTGGCAGCATCAACATGGGTTGATTGGGTTCTAGTTGAGAGTTGAATAATGTTACAAGTCTCTTTTGTATCCCTCAAAGAATGATGTGGCTTTTAAAATTACCACTGAGCTTGTAATTGATCATTATTGAATTTTGATCGAATAATAATTTTAAAAGTCATCTCATTTTAAAGGGACATAAAAATGACTTCTGGAATTACTCGTAATAAAAGCAAGAGCAACAAACCCCAAGGGGTTGGCTCAAGTGGTGAAGGCCTTAGTCTTGAGGGTTTGCTTTCTTCAAAGTCCAAGGTTCAACACCTCATGGGTGCAAATTGCTCATTGGGGCCATTGGACTGGAGGTTCGCCCCTTGATTTAACCGAGGTGCACTTGTGGGAAACTCCTTGCTGAGAGCCTATGCACTCCCAGGATTAGTCGAAGCGAAGTTCTAGACACCCGGTGCCAATAAAAAAAAAAAAGAAGCAAGAGCAGCTTAATCTTGTAAACAAAAGCTTTAACGTAGTAGTCCTAGTGCAACTGTACAAGCCCACAAAATTGCTTTTAGTTCGACAGGAAAGTGCTAAATTATCTCAGAAGTCAGCAAGGATAGGACGAGGACAAGTGCTAGCTACCACTCTACCCCATAGCCACATTGATTTTGGAAGATAAAGATTGGTTCCTAAGATTACTACTCCCGAAAACCCGAAGCTCCCTCCCCCATGCAAACCTCACTCCCAATCCAAGCTAGGAAGGAGGGAGCGTATGCTCTTCTCTCCTCTCCAACCCCCAGCCTTAAAAACCCTCTCCTCCACCCGCCATCTATATTTTCCTCTCCTCTCTACCCTATAGTTTTTTTTTTTTTTAAAAAAAATGTTAGATCTACCTTTTTTTTTTCTTTCATCTTAAGCAATAAATTCTAAACTTTTCTACTCTACTGGCTCCTTGGTCAAAAGAGCCTTTTTCGAGTAGAGAATTTTACAAATCTAGATTCAGGTTACAAAAAAGGTTGTCCTTGATAATATTTCTTTTAATTTTTGAAAGGGTTTCTATTACAGCTTGTTCTGTATTCTCTTGGTCTTACCATCTATTTCAAAAGCTAGTACAAAACTAAGAAACACAAGTGTCTTCGAATGCACTCACAACACCCCACCATGAGCCGATATAACCAGCACCACTAACAACTTTCCTACTCGCTTCCTCCATCTCAAGGTTTCCCTCATAGCTGTGGTACAAGATCTGCCTAGATTGCTACTTAGGAGAGAGTTCGATTGGCCTATAATTTTTTTATTATTTTTAAAAATAAAAAATAAAAAATAAAAAAAATTCTGTAATTTTCTTTGTTATTTGGTTTCTGTTGGTTTAATGTATAAAATAATAGTAATAATAAAAAGGACAGAACTCGCACCTTGGAATTTCTGCTTAAAAAAATCTGACTCACTGCTTGGGAAGTATATTTCGAAGAGTTGGTAATTCGCTCTTTCAAAGGATGCACTGGCCTATTTTTTGTAATCTTGTACCATCCACCGGAGAGTTTTGTAAGGCATCTAAAAATCTAAATTCAAACTCAGAGAGTCCTGCAAATTTATTTTATGGCCCAACAGCCTTGGCAAATCAAAATCTTCACTTGGCATGTAATGGACATTGAGGAAGAAGCTTCTATCCGATCAAATCTAGGCAACTAAAAAGTTCGAATCAATTCAAAGAATCAGTTGTAGCCTACATCTATGGATTTAAGAGTATACTTCAATTATTTTTTATACATACATACATGTCACAACATGGATAATTGTCGAGGAAGAAATTCCCAATTTCAAACCCTAAAGCCTACTTTATACAAGCAGAGGTCAGTTGCATGTCAAGGTTGCCAGCAAGTATCTGGATGACTTTGTTACCATCAACCTTGTTCTTTATAAGGAGTCCATATCAGTTTGCTAACATCAACCTCCAGGCCCCCACGACCAGCAGCTTTTAGATGACGATCCAAGACCTTGGGATCAGCACAGATTACATGCTGCCCTTTCCTGTACTGAATCAGTTCAAGGTTCTGAAGGGTGCTCAAAATATCCTCCGCCTTAATGGCTGTCATGTCACTAAGCTCCTGCAGCAAGCAAAGGATTCAATAGATGGGATTAATACTATATAACCGGCAGAAAGGATGGAAGCAATAAGAGAAGTTTAAATTTCAAACAAATTCCCATCGGATATCTGAATACAAGAAACAAATTCACAACAGACGAATATGCAATTGAACCACGAAGGCAAACTTGTCTTGATCTTAATAAACATTCAAACAAATGCGTACCTTGATAGATATATTGCCCTTGTGCTTCTTCAAGATGTCTAGAAGAACCCGTGTCCAGTAACCTCTGTAGCTCAACAGCCCAAGATCAGAAAGGGGTCTCTCAGGTGTGCCGACTTTACCTTCTTTTTTGGAAAGCTCATATGCTGCACCAAGCAAGAAATGATGTAAGCAATTCTTACTGCTAGAAGATAATGACACAAGACAAATAAATGCAAAATAGAAACTTGTCGCAGCAAATATAATTAAATAGATAAATAAAATAAAGAGGAACACAACTTACAGAAGGCAATTAAAAATTTTCCATAGCCCTTTCTTTGATAAGGAGGAAGGGTGAGGATGCATGCTAAATTATAAGACTCCTCTGAGTGCTTTTCCTGCACCAACCAAATGGCCATATGTGAATTCCAGGAATTTCTGAAAATGTCAGTCATAGTACAAAAGACCAATTAAATATCTTTATCAAATTACTTCCAGTGTACAGTAAACTCAACATAATTATGATTCTTAACTACTTTTTCGATAAGTAAACACATTTTATTAAAAAACGCAAAACGTGCAACTCAAGCACAACGTATACATGAAATATACCTAGCTAGAAGAAGAATTATGATTCTTAATCTCAACGCTCCTCATATGTGGAAAGAATTCTAACTTGTAACTCTCCAGAACAGCAGCTCTATACGGCTCCATTTATTTCGATGTAAAACATTTTTCATAAAATATTTTCAACATTTTCAGGTATTTGGTTGTGCTTGGAAAAATAGGTCAACCACAAAACACCCAATTGTTTTCTGTAAAATGGTTTACATTTTTTAAGGCATAAAACATTCCCCCCCTCCCCCCCCCCACATTTTCAGGAGCCTAAGTAATATGTAGCATAAGTGAAGGGTTTCAAAAATCGACTTGTGAATCCTAAATATGTAAATAAATTACTCTCAAGAATCACAAGCATCTGACTTAATATCCACTGTTTGATTAATTCCAAATGCATGCAAGATTCACCTAAACCACATCACCAATAAATTCCATGCTTCTCATGCCAAGAAAGTGGTAAGAGACAAAATCTTCACTCAGTTAGCACTAAAAAATAAGAAACAAAAATGAAGTAGTAATTTACCTTGGAAAAGTAACCAACCATGTGGCATCCTCGCTCATCGCATTCACACAAAATATAGAACAGAAACAGGTCAACATCATAATAAAGAGTCTTGTGATCGAGAAACAATTTCGCCAAATAACAAAGATTCTGCCCATAAACCTTGTTCTTTTTGCCGTCAACCTGTTTTCAAACATTTGTCAAAAAAAATTTATATCAACTAAAAACTTTGGATCCGATCATTTGCAACAAGAAGATCCTATAAAACACAAGATACTATAGAGAAGCTGAGAAACAAGAATAAAGGAGAACAAATATTCCTATATTAAATGAACTATATAACATGATTCTCTGAAAGTATTATCAAGCTCATCATAGTTCAAAGTTAACAGGAAGTCTGNGAAAGCCTCCATCACCAACACAAAGAGGAAAGGAGAAAGCGGATCACCTTGACGGACCCCTGGGGAGCACCCAAAAAAACCGGAGGGCACTCCGTTGATCAACACTGAATAGCGAACTGAAGAGATGCAATGCTGGATCCATGAACACCATTTTTCCCCAAACCCGCACCTCCTCAAAAGATAAAGAAGGAAATTCCAATCAACGTGATCAAACGCCTTTTCCATATCCAATTTACATAAGACACCTAGCTCCTCAGATTTAATCCTACTATCCAAACATTCATTTGATAAAACTATTGTCTGTTTTATAAAACTATCAGTTAGAAGAAGATCAACAGATATATGAATTCAACATAATTTTTCTTTTTACAAACAGATATAGTCTCCAAAAGAAAAACAAGATTTAAATTTTAAATACTAAAAACTAATTGAGGAAGAAAAAGAAAAAAGCAGGCTCTGATTATGAACTATAACATCACAATATATAGCCAGAAACTCAGACAACAGAAAACAACTACACAATGTACTTGAGAGTTACACACAAAATAAGATGTTGAACACTTAATTAACCCTAATAACAACAGCAAAACAACTTACCTCAAACATTGACAATGTACCACTTCGATATATCTCATCACCAGGGGGATGCTTAAGATCACACTTCCTCTACATACACAGAATACAGAATTGAATATTCAGATTATGTATCAAGACCCAAAAAAAAAACAATTTAAGGAAGGGAAAACAGTGAAAGAAAAAGATAGCCAAAAATTGAAATCTAACCACTCAAATTCATTAATTCCAATCTCCTATTCTTCTCTTAACATTATATAGTAATTAGTTCGAGATACAATTTGAATCTATTGAGGACATCAAAAGGAAGAGATCTTTATGGAGTAATGCTACTATGCATACTCCCACTTCCCTACACCCATAGGTGGCTTTTAAAACCACCATCGGATTTGTGATGGATCATCTTTATTGGATTTTAATCCAATGGTGATTTTAAAAGGCACCTATGGGTGTCATCTTTATGACCTGTATAACAAGCTCAAACCATGTGGTATCTTTCCATCAAGGCAGAAATACTAACTTTCAGCAATAACCCTGCGAATATAGTATTCCATTTTTTTTTTTTATCGGTAAAAAATCAATATTATTAAAAGCGCAAGGGGCACAACCCATGTACACAGGAAGTATATATAAAGAGTAGTATTCTATTTACAAGTATGCTATAGCACAAATTCAATATATAGAGCAATTAAAAACAGTAAAATATGAGGCACAGCTCACCATATGCCTTTGAAGCTGTTCTTTACGCTTCATGAAATTGAGGCAAAACTCACAAAAGTACAGCTTCAAACAGTCGTTGTATTCTGGTGGAAAGGGAGAAAAGTACCATGTCTCAATCTCATATCTTCCAAGTTCTATAGTCGCTATATTTTTCACTTTAGTGAATTCTTCATGTTCTCGCAAGCTCGCAGCATCAAGCTCTTCATGGCCCTAAATAATCATGAAGGAAATATTCAGATCATATAACCGAAAAAAATTATAAATTCGCTTATAATGGAGGCCAATAACAGCTGGAAAATTAGCTTATACAATTCTAACTATCAGCACATCAAATCATTTGGTATTTCCTTTTTCTTTTTTTTAACAAGTAATTCAATCTCATTAAAAAACACAGAGGGACACAACCCTAGTACACAGGAAATATACAAAAGACACCCCTGTTAGGAAGAAAAAAGAAGAACATATGTTTAAAAATTCAGAAAAAAATAGAAAAATGCAGACTATTGTACGCCACTATGAGCTATCCATGTATAAAGGGATTTGAAAATTACGTTCTTTAGCTATACCATCAAAATCTTGCGATCCTTAAAGCGATTTGCATTTTGATCTCTCCAAATGCACTACATTAAGCACAAAGGTGTCATCCTCCAAACTTCTAAAATGTTACAGCTACCCAACTAATCTCTCCCAATTGCCGACAACTCTATTACCCTTCTAGGCATGACCCATTCTATACCAAAAAGATGGAAAGTCAAAACCCATAATTCTCTAGCCATTTCATAGTGAAGAACAAGATGATTTACGGACTCTACACTACTCTAGCACGTGCAACCCAAATCCACCACTATGATTTTCCTCTTTTCTAGTGTCACGTCCACGCAAAGAACGCCACTCTTGGCGGGAAATACCAACTTCCCCCGTGCTATCATATTTGGTTTTCACCACCAATCTCCACAAAGCCTCCCTCTTTGTAATGTAATGCCATAACCATTTTCCAAGAAAGCCCGGTTCAATTGAATCAAATTATTTACTACTCGTTAAAAATTAATAAGATTTAGACCTATCAAAAAAAAAAAAATTAATAAGATTCATAGTATGTCCACTATGTATGAGTTCGTATATGCATGTCTATGAGAGGGAGAGAGAAGGGGCGGGGGAGTAACATGTGAGATATGAAGGCGACCCATAGATTATGGTGATTAGAGAAACTAAAAAGTAGGTGCTAATCTTCTCAAATGCATCCAACTTTGTTTCTCATCCTTTTCATCAGAATAAAGTGGAGGGCAAGGTCATCAAATAGAGACACATTGGACAAGTGAGCAGCTTACTAATAATAAAAAGAAACATTGAACAACCAGTTCCTTTTTCATTTAAGTCCTAGTTAATGATGAGTATTTTTCTACCAAAAGCCCATATGGTCTTCTGGTTCACTTGACCCTTTGGTTCCTTCTTAAGCTTCTAACTTGAATAGATTTTCAGAGAGGAAAATAAATAAGATGGAGCAATGAAACTCAGAAAATAAGACAATTAAATTTTAACTTGTGTTTACCTCTACATGAGTCTCGTCAATCTTTCGCTTCTGGTGGCGTGTCATTTTCAAGCTTGTAACCTGGAAAAACTCATGCATAATTTTTGTAATCATTAGTTAAAACAAGAATATAAAATGAAGGAGAAGCAAGTCAAAATGTGTAAGGTAAAAAAGAAAATGGATGGCTTCAATCCAAAAGAAGTATCCAAAGATAAAGAGGGATTCTAATTACACAAAGCCATACATTAAAGAAAGGACAAAGCTTTAATAATAACCTATATCACAAAATCATCACCTTGTCCTCCACCTTCTCATCAACAACAGCCTCTACAGAGTTGAGATCAAGTTGTTCCAGCTTCACCCATTCATCAAGCCTCCTATTGACTGTCAACAATCACAAACAAATAAATCATCACCTTATCCTCCACCTTCTCATCACAATGTAGGCAGAGAGGATACAAGAGAGACACTCAACTAGGGGAAAGAAGAAGAACACAAATCCACAACTGTAGGAAATTAGAAAATAGAGCAATATTGTGTGCAGCCATTCAAACATAGAGGATTTTTTTTTTGGTTGGATAGGTGGAATTTTAACATGATAGATTTTAACTCAAGCACAAAGGAACCATCCTCCAAAGTTCTATATTACGGTAGCTTCCAAATTGGCCTTTCCAGCTAGCCAATAGCTCCACCGCCCGTTGGGGTATGACCCACTCTATTCCACAGACCAAACTGAAACCCAAAAGTCTCTAGCCACCTCGCAATGGAGCACAAGGTGATCAATGGATTCCCCACTCTTATTGCACATACAACATCAGTTCGTCACTATGGCATGCCTTGTTCTTCGGTTGAGTCAATATCTTTCTTAACGCAGCTGTCCAAACAAAAAAATGTCACTCTCAAGTGAACCTTATTTCTCCAAATACTCTTCCATGCCAGTGGGTGACCTAGAACCTCCTCCTTTTGGAAGCTATCCAACACATTCTATCATCGCTACCTCAAATAAACCTAAGAGAGTACAAATGATTAAAGAATGAAGTGACTAACTCCAAGTCCCAATCATGCACTAATGTGATGCAGGGGACATTCCATTAAAAGGAATTGTTAGAAAAATGCACAAGATCTGCTACCACAGCCTCCTCGAGGCAAGCAATAGAAAACAACACCAAGAAAGCTTCCTTTAAAGTCTAATCTCCACACCACACATTATGCCCAAACCTAATCCCAGAACCATCTCCTACTTCAAACCTCAAAAATATGGAGAACTCCCCACACCCCCTCCTAATGTTTTTGGTTTTTCCACACCCTTGCCCCATAGGGCCCATATACCGCATTGCAGCTCCACCCTCCCCACAAGTTATCATATTTAACTTCCACCACCGATCAACACAAAGCCTCCCCCTCCATGGCATAACATGATAACTACTCCTCAAGAGAGCTCGGTTAAACAAAAGCTAGTTACAATCCCCTAAACTGCCAGAGGAAATCGGGGTACAAATCTTAGACCAACTGACTAGATGGAATTTGAACTCATTGACTCCATCCCACAAGAGATCCAACTAAAGTTTCTCAATATGGTTTACAACTCCAGCATGGATAGCAAAGGAAACTTTTAATCAAAGTGAACCAGCCACCTGTAGGAAAATAAAGCCACTTCTAACCAACCAAGCAACGTTCCATCTTTTTCAATAATGCCATCCCAAATTGATTTTGCTTTAAATGAAGGCCCCAAGTAGGCAGAGAGGAAAGCCTACAACCTAGGATGCTAGCCAATCCTCCAACATCATCCACAATGCCAACAGGAAGTAACTCTAATTTATCAAAGTTAATTTTCAACCCTGAGACAGCCCTAAAATAAAAACGAACCTTTTTTGGTGCCTTATTTTGTGAGCAATGCATGTGTGTAGACAGCCCTAGAGATCCCCAGCATATCTTTCAATTGCTATTAAATATATTCACACAAGTAATTTATTTCAAATTTTGATTACAGATCCTCCTCGACCATAATTTTGATAACCCACTCTTGCACTAAACATTTTTTTTTGGATAAGTAATGTTTTATAGAAAGAGCGCAGAGGGGCGCAACCCTAGTACACAGGAAGTATACAAGAGAACGCCTAAGGGGGGCTAGAGAAAAGAAAAAGGAAATCAGAAAAAGAAATCATCTTGGGGGCAAGCCAGGCTGCCGTCCAGGTGAAAAGGGTAGTAAAAAAGGAGTGTAACAAGTTCTCCCTACTACTCTCAGTGTCATCAAAATATCTCTTGTTCCGTTCGGACCATAGACACCACATGATGCAATGTGGAACCATTTTCCAAACCACAGCACTACGAGGACGACCCCCCGACCACCAGCATTGCAAGAGGTCCGCTACCCCACGAGGCATAGTCCACGCCAGACCAAAACGGTTGAAAAAAGCATTCCATAAGACTTGGGCCCACTCACAATGGATAAGCAAATGATCAACGGTTTCCTCGTCCCTTTTACACATTCCACACCTATTAATCAACACCATATTTTTCTTTCTCAAATTGTCTAGAGTGAGAATCTTGCCAAGGGCAGCCGAACAAATGAAGAAAGCCACTCTCGGCGGGGCTTTAGTGCTCCAAATGCTCTTCCAAGGAAATGAGCGGCAAGCTTTGGAGATAATCTCGTTGTAGAAGGATCTCACCTCAAACTTACCCTTCTTATTGAGAACCCACCAAATCTTGTCATCCCCTCCATCCAAATTACAGGAGTACAAGAGACTATACAAAGAAGCCAACTCGTCCACTTCCCAATCACTTGCACTAAACATAATTGCACAGGACTTGTTATATGAGCATATGGTCCATGTTTCTTTTTTCACTCTCTAACTGGTAGACAAATTTCATGCATCCATAAAGGATTGGAGCCATGACCTCATTCTCCACACCTAATCTAAAAAGGGGAGACACCTATTTGGTCCAAAGACAATTGCAAAATCTTACTTTTTATTTGAGAGGGTTTAAACCTAAAACCTCTTACGTTAAAAGAACCAAAATGAACATTGAAACTCCAAGCATCTTATACTGCCATATCCTAAAAAGCAACCAAATCCATATTCAATGTTTCTATAAATTAGTCGCGCCCTATAACACTTTATCAAACACAACTTCATTATCCAGACTAACATCATTTAACTTATTTCTCAATGTCACCGAAATGACTCTCAACTGGCTGTTAGCGAGGCACAGAACACTGGCTGCAATTCAACTCGCCAAAGCCGTAATCCCAAAAACAGGCCACTGTAAACTCAATTCCGTTCACGCAATTCCACCAAGTGCAACACCGACTCAGCTCATCGAATCCAATTACCAAATTCTCAGATAAGTATCAACATCACAACCAAAACCAAATTAAATGCCATAAAACCCAATATCAACCAAAATCTAATCGGAACCCTAAACCCCAATTAACACAAATTAAACAACAAAACCGAATAATTTGAAGCACCAGATCACCACCAATCCAATTCCAAAACAAATGCTCCTTCCAGAAGCTTCAAGCCCAAAGCCCTGACCTAGCACTAACCCTAACAATCCAAACTGAAAACCCAAAGTGATGGGCAAGAGATCTTACACTCGGTGTAATGGACGTAATACTCGTAATCGTTGGGGCCACCGGAATGCATTCTGCGCCGTTCGATGACTTTGACCGGGTGGTATTTCCCGTCCCTCCAACGGCACATGACGCGAGTACCCACCTCGAGTGGAAGCATAGACGCTCTCCGCCTCCTCGTCGCCTCCGATTCCGGCGTCATCCAAGCGGGTTCTCCGCCGCCGGAAGCGGGCTTTTGTTCGCCGGGACGCGTATCTGGAATCGTAGAGCCGTTCTCTGCTGCGCTCGTCGGTGTCTCTAACGAACCCATTTTGTCGGGCAAGGCTTCAAAATGGACTCGTGGACGTGGATACAAATAAAATTTTAAACCCGATCAGGATATATAATATAATATTTCTTTCTTTATTGCTAAATTATTAAAATTCAAATATTTAATTTAAAGAAAATGCAAATTATTACCGAATTTTTCTCGGTCTCAATCTTTTTAAAAAGAATCACAGGTCGTTGAAATTAAAATCCCCGTGCTAAATGGTTTTTACTAGAAAAATTTAATATTGTAATTATCTATTGGATTTGTAACACTCACACCTTCATTTAGATGGATCAAACAAATCTAACCGTTGATTAAAAAAAATATATATGAAAAAAATTAAGAGAAGAACCAAGGTAAATGTTCTGGCATTTCTTTTTTTTACTAATCCCAAATGGATGTAATGAACTTGTTAGGTATGCTATTGTTTCTGCTCTTGTTCAACTACTGTACAACTCTATTCACATTTTTTTAAAATCTATCATTAAATCTATAGGACCTACATATAAATTTAAAGATTCAATGTGAATTTGGGCAAGAATTAAAAGAATAGCATGTATCTTACAATTGTATAGATTGAAAATGTGTGTTTAAATAAAATTACAGAAAGTATCTTACTTGGAAGTAACTTTTTAAGAAATTACGATTTTTTTTTTTAAAAAAGTTACTTTAAAATAAAAGTCAAATTACGATTATAAAGGTAAAATCATTATACCAAACGCCTAACTACATTTTTAAAAATTATATTTTCAAATTACAATTTTTTAAATCGCATATTTTAAAGCTACAAACCCAAATAGATCCTAACTCATTGCACTCGGTTCCTATCCGGTCTCTGCTAAGATTACATGATTTACATCTTCCTCAAGTTTCCGGAGCTAGAGCTGCAATGACAAAATAATGTGGGTGTTTGGGAGAAAGAAATAATCTATCTATCAAAGTCAATAATAATAATAAAGCTGTGTCAATTTGAGCGACATTTCCAAAAGCAAGCAACTTATGCCAAAAGGCCAAAAAAAAGGTAAATTATAAGAGTATATTATTGAATGAATGCAATAGATTTTAATTCATGAAACTAGGATGGAAAAGGCATGGGATTTAATTTGATCCAGACCAAGCTGGCATGCCTGGTATTTTTTATTATCCAAATACACATGAGTGCTTCACCTACAACTCGGTTACAATTTATAAGCACGTGTAAGCATGTGAATGAAAACTGTTACTAAAAAACAAAAAAAAAAATAGCAGCTACCGTAGCTCTAATCTCATCCCACCTCAGTACTCAGTAGAGACACAAGGATGCACTTCAAAATAACGCTCTAATCAAATATCAAGCAGAGCGCCATATTTTGGAGCATTGATATTGTAGGACTATATACACCAACTTTACAGAGCAGGCACAGTAGGTGATACCCTTTAGTTCCCTCGTATACAGTTACAAGAAGCACCGCTTCCATCCCCACCTTCTCCACAAGAGAGACAAGCATCAATACAAAGGCATTCACGCCCTTCTAGTACATGGTATTAATGGAATAAACCCTCACCCACTGTACAGTTGCTCTCACAATGAATATACAGCAATTCTTTGTCAAAATTTCGCTGCCCAAACCACATTGCGACTCCCCATTTATGAGCATACTGACCATAACCCCATCTCGGGGTTCAGTCTGCCATTCTCCATAATCAGATATATCCGGCAGCCTCGGGGCAGAAAACATTTGTCCTGGATGGACGGGTAGCCTGAGTAGGCAAATCAAAACCCGGAAGAAGAAGCCTCGCTCTATCCATGGCGTTCCAATGGTTCACCAGAACATGCATCCTGGTCATGCTCCCCACTGGGAAGTATATCAGCAGGAACATATTGATATCCCTTAGGTAATCGCATATTCTTCATAGATGCTTGATCTGAAGTCATTACAAGTTCTTTTTCAAATGTCTCAGCATGCTGTGAATAAATAAAGCAGGAGCATTAACCCTAACTCCAGTAGAAACAAGAGTGTGACAAGTGTAGCATAGTTTACAAAAATAGACCATACCTTTCTAGATTTTGACCTCCATCCACCCTCATCCGAAAGATTAGGAGACGCAACAGAAGGTCTATGAGGAATTTGCTTCCCAGAAAATTGTGCCCTCTCTGTGAGCTTTCGGGCAAGAAAGATTTGGGATGTGGAGCTGTCATCATCAGTCTTCTGATCAGCATCCATGGACACAGGAACTTTAATCCGGTGCTTAACAGAAACTGTACTGTCCACAGTTATGTCATCTGATCTTTGGATTGCATCACTGCATGATTTATAACCATCGGTGTTCCCTTTGAGGGATGTTGTAGCTGATTCAGAACTAACTTCAGGAAGGAAGAAGGGATTATTAACAAGCAGAGAACGAGCAACATGATCTCTTTTGCAAGCGAGTATGTCATGTGTGCACAAAACCAATTCCCGCTGCAAATTCATAAATGCCAAAGAAAGAAGTTCAAATAAATTCCACCCCATACATAAGTATAGAAATTAGTGTCTGAAAAATGGTCAAATTTAAATATCACTAAGAAGCATAAGCATCAATTAAGTTATTAGACAGAAATGAGGTGACCTAAAGCTAGAGAATTAACAGAAGTAAGACAGCAGAAAAAAGGTGCAGTAAGTAACCACAGAACAACATCCCTGTGCGGTGAATATCTGGTAAAGCAAACAGCCAAAGAGGATATTTGGTTGAAAGGGTGGTTAAAAAAATATATCCAACAATTAAGCATCAGAAAAAACAACAGATGATACCAGAAACCCTGCCTTGATTAATTAAGAAAGGAAAATTATAAAAACATCCTGAGGTTTTGTAGAGCTTACACTTCAATCCCCGTAGTTTCAAAACCAATGGCTTAATCCCTGTCAAAATTGTAAGATGCAAGGGAATAACCAAAACTGTGATTCCAAAGAGTAGGTTCCACTAAACCTCAAAGGACGCTTTTGCAATTTTCCATTATAAAAATGTGTTTCCACATTCCAATCCCACTTGCCAATAGGCCATAATTGAGTCATATAACAAATACGAGACTCCAATCTTACTGAGTGGGTTCCCAAAAGCAAGAACCTTGCATGGAAAAAGGATTTAACCAAATGGGAGAAATGGTACAGCAGAAAGGACATTTTTTTTTTTTTTTTGATAAGTAGGAGAAAGGACATTTTTTAGAAACTGAAAAGACCCAATTGAACATTTCAAGGAAACCAACTAAAAGGTTTACAATATATATTTAGACATTTTCCCTCTTTTTTTCCTTTTTAGTACACTGTAACAAGACCATCCCAACCGATCAAGCTGGTTGAGTCAGAAAACCTAAGGCCTCATAGTGATTGTGGGCCCCAACAATGGGCTTAAATCTGGTATAGTCTACTCTAAATCAACCCACACATCGCCAATGGACAGGAAAAAAGCAATCAGATTCCTCGAAGACCACAAATGTAACAGACAAATGTAACAAACGTTTTGATGCCTAAAAACAACCTAAATCCCGTAATTTGAGAATCTACAATTTTCTTAAAATTGTAGGGGATCCTGATCCAGAAAATAGTCACACTTGTCCATAAATATTTATGCAAATAGCAGTAACCATAATGTCAAGCTAGAATTGTTTACCTTCTTTTTTTCACGTCTGATTATTCTCTCACAAATAAGGCGTAACCTCTCTAGTTCAACCTGTACAAGAGCATTAACACAAGGACTCAATCAAGGATTTAGAATTACACAAATAAAACAACATAATGATAGATACAACTATATTAAGCCAGTAAGTTCCATGAACACTATAAGTAGTGCATGGAAAACCAGTTGCAAAGTAGCAAACCAATCTTGGATGAAAAATCAATCATTGGTTGAAAAAAAAAAAAAATCAATCATTGGACAGAGCCTAAAAAAACACTCCAGGGAAAATAAAAACAGGCAAGAAGGCAGCTAATTCATGATGGGAACATATAAATATCTATGTAAACAACACACAAACTCATACATATAGATTTTTACCACAGTAAAATAAAATCTACAGTAATTGCCCGGTTGAAATTACTTCCCAGGTACTTTCCAGTTTCACCAATGAATATACAACTTCAGGTGAACCAATAGAAAAAAGAAAAATGGAACCACCTACCAAGGAACATAATGTATTACGAGACCTTTCCCATAATATACGACGACAAAATATCATTAAAAGTGTAAAGCATCCCAAAGTGAGGACAAGTATAATGCAATATATGTTTGTTGGACATATACCAAATGTTAACTATACAACAGTTATTAGAATCACATATAACATAACAGTATTTTCCCCTTTCATGTTCATTATTACACCTAACAGACCTCCAATAGCCATTAGAGTTGGAATAACATCCATTGGTAGCCAATCTCCCTTATACAAACTCATGCCCACTCAATAGAACAAAGAAGGGCATTTATGTAATGTCTGTCGTATGTTCAAAGAATCACATATTCAAAAATGTAGAGCAACCATTAAAAACTTTTAGGTAGATGGTTACACAGAAATTAAAAGAAACCCCTAAAATACATTACGCAAGTCCCACTAAACAGAACTATGAGTTGAAAACCTTGACCACTAGCCAAGATGAAAACACAGATTCTATATGACAGATTTAGATGGATCGCTCAAGAAGCGGAGAGGGGATGAACTACGAGATGCCTCAGCAGATGCTATGACAATACCTGACCAATAACAGGTATCAAGGTACTCTAACCAAGAGCACCCTGTCGAACTTGTTTTTTTCTCTTTTTGATATGCCTATCCATGTTGTTAACATAATTGCGAAGCTACAATGAGACTTTTTTTTTATAATCAGATTATGGCATGACTTGTGGTATAACAATAAGGCCTTTAAAGGAACTTTTCTGAGATTATATGGTATTGCTTGCATGAAGGATGCTTCCGTAGTGGTTCATTTGGAGCTTTCTAGTGCCTCCATCAGCAGAATATAAGCTTTATTAGAGTGAATTTATTTGCTTCATTATTAAATTTGTTATACTCACTGAGGGTGAGACAAGAAGGTGAAGACAAGATTTGTTGGGTCCTCTCCAAAAGACAATTGTTCGATATTAGATCCTTCTACAGAGTCCTCATTCGTAAGAATGGCAGTCCCTTCCCTAGGAAGAGTATTTGGCACAATAAGGCTTCTTTGAGTGCAGCTTTCTTTGCTTTGTCGGCTGCACTGGGGAAGATCATTACCATGGATAACCTTGGGAAGCGGCATGTCATTTTGGTGCTGTAAGTTCAAGAGGGATGGGGAGTCTATGGATCTTCTTCTCAATTGTGAGGTTGCTTGTACCTTATGGAATGCATTCTTCAGTTGTGTTGGCCTGTCTTGGGTTATGTCTAAAAAAGTAGTAGACTTACTTGCTTGTTGGAGGGGGTTACTCAGTAGAACCCATAATATAGCTATGGAAGATGGTGTCTTCGTACCTTTTGTGGTGTCTTTTGAGTAACAGAAATTATAGAAGTTTTGAGGAAAATGTGAAAATGGTGGTGGACTCAAGCCTTTTTTCTTCAGTATTCTTTACCTTTTGAACAAATTCATTTGTCCTTCCTAATGTGCCTAATTTTTATGATTATTTTGTTCTTTGTTCTCTTATATACTTCTTGTGTACTAGGATATTGCACTTCTCGCTTTAAATGATATTTTCAATTACTTATCAAATAAAATAAATAAAAAACTATTTATGGAGGAACCTCACCCTAATTTGCTTGATCCTCTTAAACTCCTCAATTCCATGTTCTTCAGTTTCAGCCTGCACAGATTGATCATTTAGGGCAGTATAAGTCATAAAGTTCCAGATAAAAACCTAACTTACAACAAAAATATAGACCTTTGCCCTTTGCTCCAAGCTATGCTTTTCGCAGTAAGCCTTGTGCTGCAGCTTGCCACCAAAATTCTTTATATTCATGTATAAGCCAGTACTTCTGGCACATGTAGGGTGAAATGTTACCATGCAGTGGCCATAGCTACACTGCAGATACAGAAAGTAAGGTTGCTTAACAATCAATGATCTTAATTGCAAAGAACCCCTTGCAGTCCAATGCAGAAATGACAACACAAAATTTTTTTATGGTGAACCTAACCTTTATGCAGACACCATGTTTACGACGGCAGATATAGCAAACATCAGCCTCCTTCAAAACTGTCTCCTGCATTTTGTCACATGATATGGAATGTGAATAATATTGCATGATTATGCCTAAACTTGCACAAACTTTAAGCACAAAGCATGAGTTCCACACCTTTTCTAGATTCGAACAATACAAATATATTATAAACACACTTGCAAACATAAGTAATCTAAATTGTTTAGAATTCAGATTCCTTCACGACTTATCATTATACACATACCACTCCTTCAACTGGATTCACTTGTCCCCTTCTGAATGTTGATTCAAATACCCACTACATGGTGGAAAACGAAATTTAAATTAATTATATTCTGGTGAAAATAAGAAATAAGAAGTATGAAGAACCAACAATAAGCAGGAAAACAGGAGAAAAAACTTCACCTCAGCGCAGAAGGCATGGACCCATTCACCACTTGAAGACTTCCTAAAAGCACCAGTAGTGCCACGACATAGACCACATTCCACGACAAAAAAATGCTTCTCCCAAGCATTGACAGTTGGTGCGCCAGAGCTTCTAGATGATAATAATTCTTCACATAATTCACAGTACCATGGACCTGTAGATTCTTTAACGCTTCGATAGCAACCCAAGTGAACCGCAACCTGTTAGAAAAAGACTCCTTTAAACTCAAGGAGAGAAAATCATGTTTTTCAAGCAGTAATTTGGGGCCAAGGCTAGAAAACCTTGCAACTTGAACAGACTAATATCGGGTTTAACATTGTCTCAGACCGTCGGCAGACATCACATGATCTAGGATGTTCCTTAGAAAGATCTGATATCGAATGAACAAAATCAGAGTGCTTTTCCAATGAAATCCTTGGGGCAGCCACCCTAGAAAGCGTCTCTTTCGCCCGTGGCATCAACTGAGAGCTGGTGCCAGACCTCCCAATAGATGTATTCAAATTCATCGAACTCTGAAGAGGAGGTAGAAAAGATATCGTCATCACAGATATCAACAAGATCAACATTATTTGCTTCCTACATGATGGGTAAAAGAAATTTTAGAAAATGATATATTACTAACCTCCTGTTGAGCCGAGTCATCAAAAGCATCTTTCCTAAATGACGAAATCCTAGAGGATGCTGCAGCAGCAGCAGTTGCAGCAGCCAGTACAGCCTGTGCTTCCTTATGCTTTCTCTCTTTCCTACCCTGCTTTTTTGCTTCTCTAAGCTCACAAAGATACTGGTTAACAAGCACAGAATCCCATCTTTGCATCCGTGCTGCATCAATCTCCTGTGGCAAACTCTTAGCAACGTTACAAATTAAATTATCTGCAAAGACAGTTCATTCACAAGCAATAGTTATAGTTACATATCATGGTTATACATCAGAAATAAATTAATGAAAGTAGAAGAATAAATGAATATTGAAAAGCTCAAAATATCTCAAAAGATTAAGAGAGCAAGGAAGAGACCAGTAAACTGCTTTCTTGCAACTGCGTTGCCGAGTAACCTATGCTGAAAATAGATCATTTCTCCTTCCACTTCATCTTCTGGAGACAATTCTAAAACTCCCATTTTCCTAGCCTTAACCAATTGTTCTAAATTTAGTCCATCCGATTTACAAATCATGTTACTGCACTTTGAATGTTGATTTTGGGGATTACAGCAAACACTAGCACTGGAAGAAGCCTCCAATCGAGAAGTTTCTTTATCCCTTGAACCTGTCAAGGAAAGCATCTATTAGTACTATCCAAAAAACTTGGAAGAGGAACAAAAGAGACATTACCATCAAACTGATATATTGGATTCTTTAAAAGCATTCCCAATTCCATCTGCAACAATTTCTTGCGAATATATGGGTGGATGTAAAAGCTAGATGCTGCTTCTGTTACCCTATATAAAATGAATGAGAAAAAAAGTAGAAGTTTGTTTAAAATCACAACATTTTAGCAATACAGAGCAAAAAAAGTAGCTTGCCAGAGCTTCAAACAATGACCATATAGCAAAAAAAATTACGTAGTATATATCAGAAGAGATCTATTTGCAAAGCTTACATGACATCAGAGACTACTGAATTTACAGTAGCACAAACTGGATTTCCTTGATCTCCATTCACAGAAGCTTTGTGCTCATGAATGGCAACCTCCTCCAATTGAACGCTTTCATGAAGGCTGCAAGTTGAGGGTCTAGGTGAATTGCCTGTCAAACAAATGTCATTTGTATCAAATGAGACACCAAGAAAAACATTGTAAAAATCAGAAGCACCCAAGGTAACAGCAAGAAATACAATGGATACGCACAAGAAGGAAAAAGAGAAGGCAAAAGAAACTAGGCCCTAGAAATGTGGCATATACAAAAACTCATGAATTGAGGTCAAAGTATAATGTTTTAATGAAACCATCCAGCCAAAGAATGATCTCAGAAGTTAAGCTTCAACTTCGCCACAGGAGGTTTAAAGCCCTTAAGAGTATCCAGCAATTCTTTTTCAAACCAAACAGTTGATGAAAGAAGGGAACAGTGATGTAATTCAACTTTCCAAGTGCCCATAAAATCACTCTTTGCAGCGCACCAGCATCTCCACCACATGAAATATTTAATTGTAAATTAATGGAGTCAAGGTTCAAACTCAGAACCTTTAGCTCTAATACCATGTTAAATCACCGCTTTACTCAAAAGCTTAAGCTAATAGGAAAAGATAAATTCAATCAATACATTTACAAACCAAACCAGATAAAGTCTATAGAGGAAAAATCTATATGATAAAACTTCCAACAATATGATTTTTAATCTTATCTTTGATAAATATTTCAGTTTCAAGTGCTGAGAAAGGTAAAAGGACTCAAGAACAGAATTTTTTTTTTTTTTTTTGGATAAGTAAAGGCTAGAGGACAGAATTTTAATCTAATTTCAAAAAAATATCAAAGTAGACTTAATCACCAAGCACATAAACAACTACCATCTTCATAAAAATTGAAGTGAAAAATCAAAAACTTACTATCACCAGTATAAGTAACTAGGAACATGAACAACTTTTTTTATAATAAATAAATCCAAAGGTAACAAAATTTTTTTTTTTTTTTTTTTTGGATAGGTAATCAAAGGAATATAATAAAAAAGCATAAGGCGCCCATAAGCATGCAAGAAGTATACAAAAAGGATACCAAAACAGAAAAAAGAAGCAAAAGCAAAGAAAAACCTGCAAAAACCCCCCACAACAGAAACAAAGCCCAAAAAACCCAAGACTAACCAAAGGTAACATAAGAACATGAACGACTCTTTACAAATCAAAAAGAAAATCAGAAAATCGTACCATCAGATTTACATGAATGCCTCGGAAAAGAATTGTCAACTTCATCAGGCTCAGTGGACTTCTGCACAAACAAAAAGAAAAATCAATTGACAAACAAATGTTTTGCAATGCTAAATGTATAAGCTCTAGGAAACCAAATGTGTGAATCAGGCTCCCAGAAAACTACAAAAAATAAGTAGAAGTAACAAAGAATGGATGGAGGAGAGGTACATTTTTAAAAGTAGAAAGCAAATTATGCCACCGTCGGAATGGTAACAATAGAGCTAGTTAAAAAATCAGAAAAATTGGACAATAAAACTCACTAGAACGGTAAAACCCCATGTTCTGAAATACACAAAACCCATCTACCGGTAAGGATCACTTTCACCACCAAGCCTTCTAGAAGGCTTACGTTGACAAAAATTGTTAAGGACACACAGCAAAGCCCACAGCTCAACAACAGAAAAATCTCATGCCAGAAATCATGAATGTTGTAATCAGCCGAGGCCAAATAGTCCACCCTTCACAAATAAGGGTACATGTCTTAGAAAGGAATTAAGCAACCCAACTTGCCTAGGTAGGGTTCCTTCTAGAGCACAACTCTAGAACTAGAATACTGGGGAAGTGAATTAAAATATTTTGCCTGTCATCATCATAATTCATGAATATAACACAGAAACACAAACACGGGGGAAGGGAGCAAGCTCTTAAGCCACAAAACTGAAAATTATAACCACCTCCAACATCCAAAAAGAGAAGGGCCACATTATGGGAGACAGACCTCCAAAGTAACCCAATTAGCTAGGAGGTCAACACCAGTATACACCAGACAGCCACAACTAAAATGATACTTCCAATTTTTTTTTCAAATATGCAAATATACAACTTAGGTACCCACAAGAGATCGAATATTGGTATCAATGTTTCATAGACAAGATGGACAACCCCTCCTCTGGAGAGTCAAATGAATGAATGAAATTTCAAGAAACATAAGCACGTGCAAATGAAATCACTTTTATTGTAGCCGCATGCAACAGGATAATCATCTGCATCAGGTTCTGTCAATTTGTACTTCTCCAACAGTTATTGTTTCAATGATTTTATAAAGTTGAACCATTCTGAAGTGTCACCAAAACTACAATTCTATCCATGGCCCCTCTGATGAAAACCCCGCCACGCAATCTTATATAGTAATGCAGACACCCAAAATTTATAAAGTTAAAGTTCACATATGCAAGGATGCTTGTGAGAAGGGAAGGTGACATGCTCCCTAATCGTGAAGGTACAAAAGATCATACCCGTAGCTTTTGGCTTGGGGTATATTATGCGCTTTCTATATTATTGCTCTTTTTATTTATGGGTGTTTATAGTTTTTTTTTTTATATATATAAGTAGGTGTTAATAGTTATTAAATTTAAGCTAAGTACTCAATACCATAAGTCCAAATCTTATTAGCACTAGTTTTAATTGCACATATATATCAACACTTGGAGCGTTGTTGTTTGGAAGATGGCGTCTTTATGCCTTCTGTAGTGTCTTTGGAAGAAAAGAAACTAATAGGTGTTTTGAGGACTGCATGAGCAGTTTCGATGAGTTGATATCTTTTTTCTTCAACACATTGTATCTCTAGACAGCTGCTTTTGTTTCTCTTTTAGTGATTAGTTATCAGAACTTTCTTTTCTTTTTTTTGCCTCCAATACTTTGGTGGAATCTCTTGAATACTCCTTGTATACCTAAGGCATCTTACGTTTTTAATGATAATTTAATTATTTATCCAAATATATATANAATGCAATGCATTCTATTCAAAGAAGAAATTTGCTAAATTTTCAAAAAGGTAAACCTTTATAGAGAATTGTGTTATGACCCTAATCCAAAGTGTGATGCCAACAAAACCCCAAATGATACTTACAAGTCTAGATTTGATGTTAGAAATTAATCTTCTTCTTCACTCTTCAAACCCCAAAATCCCCACCCTAACTTCCACAAAGAATTTCTCAAATCTCTTCAGCAGCCCAAAACTTGAGTTTTCCCCTTTGTTTGCCTGCAAACCGTCTTTATAAACCCTAAATTCCCTAAGACGCACGCATCTTTTCCCACTATTAGCCCCTAATCCTAGCTCTCATTAGCCCTAGAATAAGCAGCTTAATCTCCAAACAAGAACACCACTTCCAAACCATTTCCGAACTAAAAGAGGCAAAGAGATCAAAATGGCACACGATTTCTACTCAAACTAGCAAGGGTGGAAGAATTTTGGAGGATGGCAGGGAAGGTTTCCTGGAAAGGTACCTGACAATAAAGAGCTTGAAGAAACCAACTTTCCAGAGCAAAGTAAATTCTATACCTACAATATTCATAATAAAATGACATCAATACTAAAATGTTGCCATTGAAAAAGGATTTTGATGAAAACATAACCGCCACTCATGGAAATTTAGAGCTCATCAAAAAAGAGGACACAACATCAAACTAGAGCCGAACATCAAACAAGAAACTCCAGGAGGATCAAAACCCAACAGAAAACTACGGCTAACATTTTCTCCTCTCACCTATGATCCTTTTCACAACAAATGCTACTCCAACAGAAGGAAAACACAAACAGCAATGGAATAAAAGAACTTTAAGACAAAGAAGGAAAAAATACTGGACCCGTGAAAAGAAATCTAGGTGATCACTGCCTGGAGAAGTAGAAGTTCAAGTAGTGTCAAAACATAAACACCGAGTACTGGAAGAACAGACTACAAGAATTATGTAAAAGGTATTACTAAGCTTGCAGTTCTCGGCAGGAACCCATATGAACAATTTTTGTTTATTTTTTGATAAGTAGGAACCCATATCAACTTCTATCAGAGGACAAAAATCAACATGCATATTTAGATACCTAATCCAAAAGCACTAATTTAGTTTCTTTCTTATCCATTAAACACTTCTGTAACAATCCAAATTTATATAATAATTTACAAATTCACTTGCTTCAAAAGCTCTAAACAAATAGTATAAAATGATTACCTTTTCGGTAGCACTGGGGACTGATAATTTAATTGAATTTTCTGGTTCTTCACAGCCGGGTTGATCTACTTTAACCTTATCGATCACTATCCCATTGTCACCAAATATTTCCCCTGATGAACATATTACTTTGTTATCCTTCAAAATCCTAACGTTGCTTTTGGTTCTTCTCCGCGGGGGTACTGACTTAACAGCAACAGGATCTGGAATACCAGACTCTGATACAGCTACAATATCAGATTCATCAGTTGTTCCAACTTCATCCTTGCACATAATTGCTGAATTTGCTTTTACTTTCAGATTTTTCTGCGAGGTACTAAAATAAGTATGATTTCTAAGCCATTTCAACAGTTTGCATCGCAAGTCAGGTACCATGCAGTCATCCTGCACGGAGAAGTAAAAACATCACAAAAAAGAAAGAGCAAGAGCTATATGCTTCAGAAACTAATAAATAAATAAATAACTAGTTTGTGCATTACAGCAAGTGTTGCAGTTAATGAATCAGGTGAGATGCCAATCTCCAATGCCACATCTTGCACATTGACTTTTCCTCGATCAATCATCTACCAAAAGTAGAAGACACTAAGGCTTACAACAAGCTGGAGCTAAGATAAATATTGACATTATACAATTGAATGTTCCAAAGCGCGCATGCACACACACAAAGTACCTTCTTCAAAATCAGTGCAACATTAGGGGAATCAGATAGGCTAACATCCTCATTGCTCCTCTCTAGTTCTCCCACATTAATGAGTTGCTGTGAATCACGGCATTCTGGCATAACTCTGGTTTCTAAACCAAAATCGGAACACCCTATCTCTTGCAGTTCACTGTCACCCGATTTATCAGTAGCATCAGGAGTTCCTAGATGAACTGCAATATTATCTCCATTTTGGCAATCAATCATTAACTTGTTTGCTTCGTTCATAGAGACTGCCACGGGAAGATGGTTATCCACATTGAAGTCACCACCAACAGCCACAGAAGGATCACCTGCACGTGAACTGCTGCTACTATCATGTACATCTGAGTGCTTTGAGCAAAAAGCCCGTAACTCAACCTATAGAAAGTCCACAATATATAGGTATTCCCAGTTAGAAAGCCTCATAATTTCACAAAGCCAGCACTTCAGAGTTTTTTTTTTTGGGAGAGGGGGGGAGGGGGGGTTAGAGAGCGAAAGTATCAGCGATAATGTGTCAAAAGTAGGCATTAGTAACAACTATAAGGAGAAATTTTGAGTCTAGAATGCAAAAAGAAAACTTACATTATCACATCCATGTTTTCCCCAAACTTCCATTCTGAATTTCGCCTCCCTCGCACATATAGGATGGAAGGAAGTTCTGCAGGTTCCTGAACAAAATAATACAACCAAATAAATAAACAATCAATTACCAAAAAGAGGATAGCAATAAAAGGGGCACACATAAAAGCACCAACACTGCAAGCCAACAGATTATCCAGCAATAAAAAAATATGAACTAATGTTAAGGCAATAAAAAAAGTAACCGAAACATGCAATGCATGACAGATTAACTCACAGAACATGCAATCAATTACTCCAAGAAGCAATCAATTAAACACCTACTACCTAGGTGGCTTCGCTTGTATATTTCTTGTGTACATGGGGTGTCTTACACTTTTAATGATATCTCAATAAATTATCAAAAAAAAAGAGTAATAAAAAAAATCAATAAAATCGTAAAGGCGCCCATAAGCACACATGAATTATACACGAAAAAACACCTAGCTAGGAGCAAAAAGAACAAGGAAATCAGTATAACAAATCGACAAAGGAGAAACATAAGCAGAAGTCTAAAAATACAAAGTTTTGAAGAACAACTATGTAATCTCTTCCAAAGTCCTTGACATGGATAACATGAACACATTGACATGGATAAGATGAAACTTAAGAACACCACTAAGCTTTCAAAAGTTAAGTATACCCCTCCACAAACTCAACAGTTCCATTGAACGCAATTGAGTAAGACCTATATCCCAGTGGATGATAACATTAATATCAATAACAAGCCATGCACCATTTAAGTCTACAGCATGGATTCACTGAGAGTTCTGGCCTATTCAACATTAACAATAATATCAATAACAAGCCATGCACCATTTAAGTTTACAAGGAAGGACAAGTACATGATCTTAGCAGGTAATGAGGGACTAGTTTAGGCCTTTAGGGTTGTAAAATACCTTCTTATTCTTCTTCTTCTTCTTCTTATTTGTTAGTGTACTTATCCAAAAACGCATATACTCAATCTTGCTAAACTCCTATTAGCCTATGGTAGAAACACATGAAAAACCAATATTTTTTCTAACCGCATGAAAAACCCATTTGAGTATACTGAGAATTCACAACAGTGGCACGTTTACAGACTTGGCAACTGAAAGCTCTTCAACCAAGCATCGAACATTCACTAGGGCAAAAAACTTGGGTTTTGATGCGGGAATCCTTCAAGAGGCAAAAATTTGGAGCACAGATCCTTAATGCATTACGTTTATAATATGGATAGAACACAACAACCATATACTCAATAGTGTGGGACTTCCTTAAATTTAGTTTAGTCTATGTTTTTAATATCTTTGTATGGCTGGATGGTTGTTTTTGACCAAATCGAGTGTTTGTCCAACTTTTTTCTCATATCCTTAACTTTGATCATAATATTTGGAGATCTCCTTGTCAGTTTTTTTTTTACTAAAAAAAACTTGGGATTTGAAGAACTGTGGTTGAAACTCAGTGAGATAATCTTTCAAATCTGGATAAAGCAAGAGGCGGCACTATGACAGCAGCTGCTAAGAAAAGAGGCTTGCATAACATTGAACTTCCATACAGGCTCCAGACATAGCCCTGCTTCCAACTCCATACAAGCCCAAAAATCTAAATCATTAGCCATTATGAGCAAAACTTCTAAATAAACAACTGGTTTCCACCTTGTGCTCTAATCAATAGATGTTGGTAGTTCTAAATAACAAGGGCCTGCTTCCTTCTTTAGGAGAATTCAATGCGTATATCCTACCAGTTTCATAGAAGGCTCAAATGCTATAATGTGCAAGAGCAGCAATTACCCAACAGCTCCTTTCTTCACACTCAACTAGCTACTTTAAATCTCAAAAAACAGTGTCCATCCTGGTAAACTTACAGTGAGAACCTTAAGAAAGAGTTAAGTGCTAATTCTTTTTTTTATATAAGTAGAGAGTTAAGTGTTAATTAAATACAATACAAAATGAACATAACTCCTACTCATTATTAAGTACCTTACTATTTTCATGAAGAGGAAAATATTAAGAAATCAAAATTTTATAAGAAAATTTTCATTTTTCTTATAAGAAATCAAAATTTTATTAAAAAACAAGATGGCGCAACACAAGAACACAAAAGGTAGACAAGAGAAACACCTAATCAGAAGGCTACTTTCAGATCCAACATTTATTAAAAATAAATAAATAAATATAAAAAGATAAATATAATATATATATACACACACACACATATATATATAGAGAGAGAGGAAAACTCTCTCTTAAATACTATGGTCCATATCTGCTAAAGCAAGCACTGGAGACTTGTATAAAATCAGCACTGATTTAAAACCATATTTGAGATATTGCATAGAACACCATCAATTAATTGGTCAGTTTTGCAAAGAAAAAATAAGCATTCCATATATAAAAATGGCTCAAAGATCCTCCATGGAAACTTACAACTATTTCACCCAGAATCGAAACCTCTGATAGTTAATTTTTAGATACTGAGATGACTTGCACCAAAATAAAATGGTTTCCCAGTATGACTCACATGTTGGACTATTTTCTTGATAAAAATTAAAAAAAGAATAAAAATAAAAATAACTCGAGAATAGTCCCAAACAAGCCCTTGGAAATATCAGAAATACGGGAAAGAAATAGTCCAACATGAAATACGGGAAAGAAATATCATTCAGGCAATATTTTCAAAGTTGTTGCAAATGGATCTGCGGTTTCACCATTCATTGATGGTTCTAGAACTGCTAAGCCTGTGCTACATGCAAAAGTGTCTGGAAGTACTGCTAGAAAAAAAAATTTAAAAAAAAAAAAAAAAGTGCTCGCAAGTATTAAAAACTGCAAAGGCGCAACCCAAGTACACAATATGTATACAAGATAAACACCTAATTAAAAGAAGAAAAGAGATCTAGAAAAGCTTGAAAGCTATAAATATTAAAATCAAATACAGCAGCCCACTGGTAAAGTGTCTTAAAAATAAATAAATAAAACATTTTAGTCTACTGATGTCCACTCGCGATCCTCAAAATTCCAATCATTTTTTTCCTAGCAAAGACACAACATAAGGCAAGACGGTATCATCTTCCATACTGCATCAAAATGAGGCCAACCAACTTGCCCTCTCGGGCATGCGAAGAGTTTTACCCCTCGACTAAGCACAACCCAAGTCAGCCCTTTATTATGGAAGATAGCGTTCTAAAGAACACCGACTCCCCACTATTCTTACACATGCAAGATCAATCAACCACAATGATATGCCTCTTTTTAAGGTTGTCCATGGTAAGGATCTTCCCTAATGCGGCCAACCAAGCAAAGAACATCACTTTCAAGGGCGGACTTGGGAAAGGAATGCTGTCAGGAAGAACAAGAACATTGTAAAAAAAAATATGACCAACACCTTTAGCCAATTTAGCTCTTAATACGGGATTATTTAAGTAAAGTTTTTTTTTTATTGGGATAGGTGAATTGTTATGGATCCATCCCCTTGAGGAAACCGGACAAGAAAAACACAATTCCTTCGTCAATCGCAAATGTTCCTGATGAAGTGTCAGGTATAAGTAAATCATTCTATTGAGGTTGTCTTTGAGTTTTCTAGTTCTTTTGAGAACTTTGGGGTTGCTTAATTAAGAACCCAAGGAGAGGTTTTCCCTCTGTTTCCAGGAATCAGAGTATGTCGATGCCTACCCCTGTTCCTGACTGTCATCTATCATTTCACTCAAGTCAATTTCATTGCTACTAAAATCAGTTATTAGATGCAAAGGAATTGCCCATGTGCAAGTGCAACAGAGAGAGAAGAAAAGGAAGAGAACATATAGCTTAAAAATTACAAAAATTCTAATCAACTCCAAAGTAACAAAAACCTTTGCATTCCCCAATAACAAATTGTCAGAAAAATAAATACAGATAAAACTATCTAGTCTTAAAAACTTTAGAAGAGAGGTCATTGATTCCATTCTTTTTAACTCAAATCGTACATGCGTTACACAAAGCATTTAGATCAAAGGGCATGTAACCATTGTCCTTCCGCTTGATGAGAGACAGATATAGAGTGAATTTCTAAGATCCACAGATAGCAGCAGAATACGACACCATATAACTCGTATCAGCTGAAATATGACCCAACACAGAAGTCTAATAGATTCACAAGTAGGCCCATTATTCCAATTACAACAATGTTCTGCTCGTGTACCAACCAAAAATGAAATGAAGAATTCTTATAAATGAAGGAATCAACAGAACGTACCATGACTGCACCGAACACAAGCGCCACACTTCACCTTGCATATGTTACACACCAATTTTCTCCTCGTTTCCTTAATTCCTCCCACATTCATGATCGGCTCCATCTTTGTCAAGTCCTCTATATAGACCTCAGGCATCCAATGGCAACAAAACAAATGAGCAAACTCCATGGATCCACCACTTTCGTCCCTCTTATGAACAGGTTTTAGGGCACCACCCTGCTTCGGGCAAAGCAGACAAGGCCTCACTGAATCATTACTATTGATATCACTCTTCTGCTTACACCATTCACACAACCAAGCTGCATCCACATCCTCCTGCACACCATAGCACTTCCGATGAACTGCAACCTTACACGAACTGCAAACAATCAACCGGCGGGACTCCTTTCCGGTGTCACCCGTACAGCAAAAATGGCACAATGATGAGTTCCCTTGACAAGGACAACCAATTAAAACTTTCTCCAACCCTGCATCGCCACCCAGAAGCTTCCGCTTCTTTGAAGGCCGCTCTGAAGTTAAAGAAATCTTATTCCTAGTTCCTAAAAGCCATTCTAAACCGCCAGAAGAATCGGACACCGAACAACCCTTTTCATCCTGAGGCTTTGCCTCATCTCCAACATTGTCACTTTCCAATGATTGCTCACCCTCACTCTTCACCTCCTCTTTAATAACCCCATTTCCGTTACCATTTCCGCTTCCATTTCCATCATGCTCATTCACACACTCAATTCCACGACTACATACTTTCACCCTAGAAGCATTTTCCGAAATTGGAATCAGAAGACACTTCCAAGTAGCTAAAGAACTAAATGGAGAAGATACCTCAAACAAGGCATCAATATCGCACAATCTCAGGTCTCTAAAGTACTCATCCGTCTCAGCCCAAATGTTGGAACCCCTAGATGGCCGAGAAGACTTCTTGTCCGCGCCCGAATGGGACTTCTTGTGCCGCCTCCGACTGTCCGAACTCCTCGACAAGAAGCTGGCCAAGCCGCTGGGCAGAGTAGGCAGACTCAACGCCGAGGCCTCGTCCGCAACGTCGAAAGGCGAGCGCTCACAGAGCGCTTTCCTAGCCTGCGAGTAGAAATCAATGTCTACTGAGGTCTGCTTCTCTGGAATTTCAGGTTCGGCCCCCGGCGGAATTTTGGCCGGAACCCTAGAAACGGGGCAAGACCGCTCCTCGGTGCCGCAACCTCCGTCCGTACCCCTACACATCATTTTCTTCCGCCTGTGACATCGGCCTCCAGTCATCAGCGACGACACAAACAACGCCCACCACCACCACAACCTTCGCATTCCATCACCGAAACCCTAACTCTAGCGCTAACCCTAACCCTAATCCTCTTCGGTACCTCGCGTGCACCTCTATCCACAAAAACCCTAACCCTAATCTAACTATGGCTAAGGTCTTCACGTGCACAGTAAAATCAAGAGAGAGAACGGGGTGGGATGAGGACGAAAAGTCTCGGCTAGGGTTAGGGTTTTCAGTTATTCTGGTTCGTAATTTCTTTCGGATCCGTTCTCAAGACTGATTTGTTTTTTCGTGTAGCTCGATTTCGCTTTCGAGGAGGAGAGAGAGAGAGAGAGATTCGCGTTTTTTGCAGGCAGTGGGGGCGGTTCGTTTTGGGAGATATTTTATAGGTGGGCTTTTCTATTGTGTTGTCAGCCATATATTTGCATTCGTGTGTCAAGGAAAGTTTACCACGTGGCGTCCTGCTGTGGCCGAAGTGATGCAACTACTTCACCATGTTCAAAGAGGCATATTTTGGGCTCGAGTGTATGGTATACCCCACCATGAAAAAAAATAATAATAATAAATTCAAAAACAAAAGTTGAGTGAGTGCATTTCCATTAATTTTAACAGCCGGTTATTGGCTATAATTTTTTTTTTTGTTATTGGCTATAATTGTTGCTGTTTTGGACGATTATTGGTTATTAATAATTGCAATTTCTTAAACGATTAGCGATTATTTTATAACTGACGGTTAGTTGTTAGCGATTATTCAATCAAATAATCGCCAGTTATAACCGCTTTTTAGAAAAAATAAGTTTTTTTGGCTTTTTATGTGTTTTTGGCCTTTAATTTGCCTTTTTTTATTATTATTTTAAGGGTTTAAGGCTAAAACATTCCAAAAAATATAAAGAAAAAAAAATGTTGTTTTTTAGGCCATACAATGTTTGTGAATAATGCTTTGCCCAAAACATCACATATCACATTATATATTTCGCATACATCCACCTAAAATGACATAAAGAGAACACTAAAATAGCACATAACATTATCCTTTACAAAAGTACTTAGCGTTGTGTCCGTTGTTATGCATGTATGAATATTAGTTTATTTTGAAAATAAAGCATGCCTAATCTTATGACAAGTAACTTTTTTTAACTCATATATAGTATTAAATATAAGTAATCACAACTTTCTATTGTATGGTTTGTCAAAGCCCCTTAGCACATTATCAGTATGATCGATATTGTCCTGATGGACTTGTAGTACAATGTCAGTATCCTAAATATTTCTGCATACCATCATATACAAGTAGTCCGTTCAAGTTGACCTCAGATGACCCATGTTATAACAAAATTGTTGTGGTGACCCCATAATTTTCATGGTGTGCCATTTACAAATGATCATTGGATCCAATGCCAAACATAAAAACAAATATTTTGGCTACAAGCCCATCTATAACTTGTATTTATCATCTGTTCATGACAATCCATACAATATGTTTAATTATTAAAAAATCATATGATAAACAAGTATTCGTTTGAAGCATTTATAAGCATTAAACAAAAGATCAGTAGGTAACTCATGACATTATTATTATTTTTTTAAGTAAAACATGTTTGAGTTAATCTAGATAAGTTTATAAATTGAGTGGTTGAGTTGTAAGATAAAGTAAAAAAATATATAAAAAAAATATTGACACTAATTATTTATCTGCATGTTTTATTCCTTAAAAAAAATAATTTATCTAGATATTAAATTGATCATTTAATTTTTATAATATTGTATTATGAATAAAATCAGTAACTACACGAGGAGTTATATAAAAATATTACCAACTATTTTCCACAAACATGGCCCAATAAAATTTATCAATTATATATAATTAAAAAATAATAATAATAATCCAATATTAAGGACAGAAATCGAAGAAGGGAAAGTATACTGGCAGGAAGGATTTGGATCAAATCACAATCCACAGCTCGCATTAGGCTGGGACTCTCAGTAGCAAGCACAAGCTTAAAATAACCGACCAAAATCGAACGCTTCACCGAGATCGGATTCGTAACAGACGTTCCAGCGAATAGAAATTTGCAACAAATGGATTTGACGGAGCTGTGGGCAATCTTCGGGCCAGGGGTCGCTGGAGCAGTATTCGGCGCCGGATGGTGGTTCTGGGTCGACGCCGTCGTCTGCAGCTCCGTGAAGGTCTCCTTCGTCCACTACCTCCCTGGTACTCTCTCCCGCTCTCTGTCTCTCGGAGTCTCCGAGCCAATTCTTGTATATTTGTGGTATTAGGGTTTTCGATTTTGTGTGTTTGATTGATGGGTTTTGTAGGCATATTCGCGTCTTTTGCGGCTCTAATGTTCAATTGCGTTAGGAAAGAAGACATTGACTACTCTCCCTACGAAGAAGGCGAGTGGAGGTCTGGAAATCTCTCTCTCTCTCTCGTGCTGAGTTATTTATTTATATGTTTGTTTGTTTTACATTTTCTGATATTTTGCTACCAGAATTGCGATTGATCTTTTGATCCAAATTCGAATGTTTATCTAGTTTTGGAGTTTAAACTGAATGCTCTTTGACAATGTTATTAAATCATCACAACTTTGTCTCCCTTAAAACTGTAAGCACTTTAATGTTTGTTAATACACTGTTGCAGTGGTATTGGCCAGACATTGAGATTTAATGTCTAGAATAGCTAACAATGCTAGGATTAATCATGAAGTAATGGAAAAATCACTACGGGTACTTAATGCTGTGGTACTAGCTATATGCACAAAAATCAATCATAATTAAAAAAAAAAAAAAAATCAATATCGGTTCTGTAGAAGCAACCTGGTTTTGCGTGTTGATGTGTAATGAAGATTGAACATGAACAATTGCTGTGCCTTTGGATTCAAATTAGTGTCTAGATTTTACTAATTGATGGCGAATTTGTTATCTTGGTTAAATACTATAATGTTGATAATCTAGAAAATGGAGTGCTGAAGACGAAAGGTTTTATTTGTCCATGGTGAGAGTGACTTGGAGCTTTTAGTTGTGTGCGACTTAGTTTTTAAAGGGATTATGAAGGTTGAAAGCAGGAGGAATAAGAGGAGGCGTAGGATCTGGATTGCTTAAGCATTTTTCCTGTGGCTATGGATATTTTAAAGGTGCGAGTGTGAACTCCATCATTTTCCTAATAAATGTATCAATTGTTGGGTAACCAATGTGAAGCTCAAAAAAGCAGGAGGGTTGTGGTTAGGGAGGCAATGTGAATGAGTCACACATTACAAGCATTAGAAGTCGTGCAGTTTGTTGGACCCCCATTGTTAAGTTGTTTTTATCAACATTAGGGGTGTAAACAAGCCGAGCTTGAGCGAGCTTCCCTTGTTTGAGTTTGGCTTGTTTAAATTTTACTCTAGTTGAGCCAGCTCGCGAGCTAGCTCTTATATTTAATTTAATTTATTTTATTATAAATTTAAACTTTAAGTACTATTAAACGGCTCAAGAAGTCAGCTTGCGTATGAGCATTTGCTTAGTCTGGCTAGCCGAGTATGGAGCCTTTATCAATACAGCAAGACATTTGGTTTCGAAGAGATGATATGCATCATAAAAAAAAAAAAAAAAAAAATCATCAATTTTTAATATTAATATGAGCAATTATGTGAACAACTACCAATTCGAACATTATATGAGCTGCTCACAAGCTTAACCGAGTCGAGCCGAACTTGCTTCGTTTAATATTCGAGCCACGATTCGTGTTCACGAAACGCTTCATTTAATATTCAAGTCGAGCTCGAGCCAAGCTTATACTAGCCGAGCCCGAGCTTGTTCGTGAGACGCTTTGCTCACTTAACTCCCCTAATTAGCATATGCATGAGCACATACATGGACATCCTTATACGGTACCCATATGTACCTTATATAAGAAAATTTTGCAAATTGGAGTTTAGGAGGAGGTGCAGGCTTATGATGTGTGGAGTTTTTTGTTGACTAGGTCCATATCTCCGGAATGCTTGCTGTTGAGTGATCCATCTTATTCAACCATCGAAGGCCAACTTTCTCAGATATAAACAACATTGCAAGTTATCTCATAAAAATGTTCTTGATTATATTCTCTAGTTGAAGTCTTGTTCTTTCATGCTTGAATGATTTTAGAAATGCTGAACAATAGAAGCTATATCCGAAGATGCTTTCATAGTACCCGAGAAACATAACTTGTCAAATAAAGTGATTGATGAATTTAGATTGGAAGTGCATCAAACCTCATTAATTATATGGAGAAATTGGGTGTGATGTTCCTTTTAAGTGAATTAAAAAGTGCAAATGAAGGACTGCAGTCTTAGTACACTGGGCGTATACAAAAGTAACACCCATTTAATACTAGCTGGGACTATAAGCTGTTGATTCTTTATGTCAGCATGAATATGTATTTCGGAAGACAAACTTCCCATTTTTTATGCTAAGGCTATATTTCTAATAGAAAATAGTGGTGTACTTTTTGTTCACTGAAAACATGTCACATATTGATATAATGTTCACATTCAGCCAGGATGATCAAATATGTAATTCCTAGAGTAATTCTTAAGTTTGGAATTGAGTGGGAAAACACAGTGCACAAGTCAGTAAATTCAAGAACGAATTTGAAAGGGGTTTGGGTTGGGGAGGGTGAAAGCTATGTGTTCTAGAGGAAAATATCTAATGTATGTTACTACCGAAACATTCATAATTTATTTTGTTTCTTTTATGAAATTATAGTTGTTAAGTTTCCAATACGGTACAAGTACTAAAATGATCTCTCACTCACCATAACTTCCTCTCTTCTGAAAGGTGAGGTTGACTACTAGCTTGAGAATTCATAGTCCTTGCTGTTTCTACACTAGTTTGCGTAAAGAGCTGTCAAGATTTATTCCAATGAGCTTTAGCTCAAATCATACTTCCTCCCTTTGTAGCAAGGTGGAGGGTGAGGTCATGGGTTAAAGTTTCACCGGGTGCATGCGTAACTTATCAATAATAATAATAAAAAAAGAGTTGTCAAGATTTATGGAAAATGTATTTCTCGTTGTCAGATCTATGATTGATGTTTGCCTACCATTAATGAACTTTAGTCGGATTCTAACTTCACCTGAACCTGTTTATATTTGAATATCTCTTTTGCAAAATTGTTAATGTACTGGAGAAACAGCTGGAGGTATAATTCTTATGTTGGAGGATTATATTAGACACAAAACAATCCTTCATAAATTTGTTGAATATAGGTTGTTTTATTTTCGAAATACTTTTTTCAGCTATTGTCCAACCTTGTAAAGGAATATATATGCAGATCCATTTACTTTTTTTTTTTTTTAACCTAAGTAAGATTGCATTAAACATAAAAAGAACAAGTACAAAAGGAGTTGTATTTACATGGGTCCATTTACTTGGATAACAATATGCCATTTCTTATCATAACCAAAAACTCTTGTCCAAGTCAAGAAAAAAAAAAAAAAAAACAGTTCTGTAGGGTTACGAATTGTTCTCTTCCCTTCCATTGATTGAGCTCTCTCCCACTTAATTCAATAGCACCGTAGTAGATCGGTTTTAATTCGAACAACTCAATCACTTCTTCCTTTGCTGGAATTGCCATGGCGAAGCATCAAACTATCGGACTGAGTTTAACTGATTTTATACATTATTGAACAATCATCATTTTTTACTTATATAGATTTTGAATAACACAGTTGTGTAGAAAAGGCCACATGTGTAGCTCATTTTAAAGTTTTAGCATCCCTAGCCAAGGATGGTGGAACAAATGTGTTTCCTGGCTCCAAGGGAGGTCTTGAGGTCTTGAGTTCCTGAATCCACCCTAGAACTGATGTGATATTTTCATCAAAGTATGACGTTTTAATATTTTCTCTTCTATTCTCCCACCTTGGACCAAGTGTCGACTTGGGTAAATTAATCAATGAGCAAAAATGATCTGAATACTTGATGATTTGACCTTTGCTCAGTTGGGCCATAGTGTAAACATCTTTAAGATTTATACGCTTATAGATCATTTGAAACTTGACCAAAATTCTCTCTCTTAGATTTGTTGATAATTTCAATGCCTTGACCTCTTCATTATGGTGCTGGTATCTGTTCCATCACATGCACCTTTAAGTCTGACTTATGAACTTGGCACACTCTTCTCTTTGCTTTGACTGGGTTGATGGGTGCTAATCCTTCCATTGCTGCAACAGATTGAAGCTTTGGCTTTTCTTCGCTTATGTCGTGTCCTTTGTATCGCTAGCGGCATCAGTGGGTCTATTGATACAGGATTCACTTGTAACAACTGGCCCTTCGGTGTGGACGGGAACTGCAGGTGTCTTGCAGTGTGTGTTCGTGTTGGTCAGGTAAAAGAGATCTTTTATGTTAAGATTGGTTTATTGATGGCACGCTAGTTGTAAAATTTGACAGCATGGCTTCAAGAACTTATTTCCACATCACTCCTGTTTTTCAGCTGAAGATATAAGTACTATTAAGCTAAAAGATCGTTTCTTTGTTTGACAAAGTTTTTGAAAATGTTTTGAGTTTTGTGTTTTAGAAATAGTTTTTGAAAATGTAAAAATTGAGAAGCGTTTTTGGTTAGGGGTCGGATTTGAAAACTGTTGTTTATGGAAGCCACAAAATACATTTGTTTGGTAAACTTTGTATTGTTTCTGAAAAGAAAAAAAATCTTAAAAAGTGTTTTCAAAACATAGAACAAACAAAACCAAAAAGGCAAAAAAAATAAATGCACCTCCTCTCCTCAGTTGATCTGCCTTGCAGTGCGGCCACTTCCTCTTTTTCATTAGGGGTGGTTGTGTGGTTACCTCTCTGTATGTTTTTTTTTTTTTAAAAAAAATATAATTTTAACTGCCACCCCGTCTCCTCTGTTGATCTGTCTTGTTGTGGCCACTCCTCCACTGTTGATCTGTCTTGCTCTGCTGGCTCCCCCATCTTTTTCTGCTGTCTATTTTTTAATTTTTTTCAAGTAACAAGTCAGCCTTTACACATGAAAAAAATAAGCATGTATTCAAGTTATTCCTATCGGAAGATGTGGGAAGTTTTCAAAAAAAAGTGTTACGTATTTTATTTTAAAAAAAGTGTTTTGTTGTTTTGAAAAGTGTTAGTGGTGGGGTCACATCTGAAAATTGTTTGGTAATTATTTTTTTAATCCAGTGTTTGAAAGAGAAACGTGTTTCTAAAAAGTTCACCAAACATAGCGGTGTTTCTCCTTCACTTTTACTTGTTTTGAAAGCCTCTCAGGAATATTGTTTCAGCTATCAGGTTTGCTGGCTAGTTCGTTTGGCAAGGATTCATTTGGATCTAGTTAAAGAATTTCCTTTTGTTTTTGAATGACTTTATTTCCGTCCTAAATATCAGATCAACCTCTTTCCAAAAAAAAAAAATATCAGATCAACCTGCAACCTAATTATTGCTATATCCGGGCATATTCATGGTAACTGTCAAGCGTTTTGCTGCCTTATGGATCCATGATGACTAAATCTCCCTCCCTCTCTCTCTCTCTCCCTCTCTCTCTCACACGCACACACACACAAATGCGGCCATACAAGAGTTCACAAGCCTGACAGTTACTTGTACAGACACATCCACAGATTCACACTGATTTCAATCCTGAAGATATATTTTTACATCGTTCGTTTTTTTTTTTTGGCTGAATTCATACTTTATTTGAACACAAAAGAAGAAGGTGCTGGAGCTGTCCATCTTTGTATTGTTTTGAATTTTTTTTTTTTTTTGGAATTCTTATTGTTTTGAGTAGTAAACAAACAACATCATCCTTTTTGTTACTTATCCATAAAATAAAAAATAAAAAATCATCCTTATTGTATTTTGGGTATTGAGCTACTAGTATTTTGATCAACTCAAATTTTGTTTCCTGCAGTGGGCTGATTTATTGGACTGCTCATCCAGAGTAAACTGAAGTGAAAGGTATGCTGTCCATTTGCTGCTTGAAATTACAAGTGGGATTGCCATTTGTACTTGTACCAATTTACTTATTGAATCAATGAGATAGAAAATAGTCTTTATGTAAATGGTTATGTTGTAACAATCATGAGCATTAAAGTAAACCCAAGGGAACTCTTGAATTTGTGATGGTTGATATCTTTTTTACTTGAGAATTTCATGCTGTTCTGTGAAACTCTTTTAAGGGCCTTGTCTCAAGTTCGACCATGCAATAAACCCCAAAATTTTGGAGTTTTTGGTTTGGTTTTGGTTGCATGATCTAGTCAGCACTTATTCATCACTGGGATGTTCAAGCTCTTTCTCAAGGGGACAAGGATCCTCTCCACCCAATGCTTGATGCCATTAATGCAGCATTGGCAAGTATCAAGATGAAACCCAAGTGTTATATTCAGCTATTGTACCTCACTTAGGTGATCTTAAATTTAGGCCAATCGATGTTTGATCTTTTTTGTTTTGGGTGATTTCTTAAATTCAAAGGGTAGGAAAAAAAGAGGATATGGTAAACAAACGGATCAACTTTAAATCCTGACCAGATTTTTTGTATAATTATTTTACAAATTATAGACTACCGCATCGTTTGTAAATAAATTTGTAGTAGTACCCTTATTATCGCTCATGCTTACACATTAGTTTCGTATGGTAGTGTTTCTCAATACGGTAAATTACATTTTGGAGTAACTTCATTTTATGCCCATAAATTACTATGCGATTTGACAAGTCCTTAAACTTCAAAACCTTTCAATTTGAACTCCTAAACTTTTAATTGCAGTCAATTTACCCCCCCTGTATTAGAAGATTCTAGAAGGTTGTCCTACACCGTTGGCACCAATCGTATTTTAATAGTTTTATTTCAAATACTATGTCGTTTTACTTTCAGCTTGTATTTGCATTTCATGTAGGACCTTATACGTTTAGCATCTGCGTTTTATGTTAAAGCTTTATGCATTTTGTAGTTTGTCTTCTAGCCTTCGTTTTGTTTGCGTGTGAGAATAGCTGGATTCTTAAGGGCTAGCTCAATGGGTAGAAGGTAGATTTTGGAAGATACTGTAATTGCCTAAATCTCTGGAGAGTGAGCCCTCTCGAATCAACTTTATCTTTTAATACTATTTCTCAGTATTTCCTCCATTTTTCATCTTCAACCTCCTTTAATTGCTCTACTTCATGCAAATATTTCTAGTTCTGAGGTTTTCTGTTGCTGAAAAGTTTGAAACCGGTGGTTTTTATTTTATTTTATTGTCTTTAAATTTCCAATTTTATATTTCTATAAAAAGTTTTGAGATGAATTGGAGGCCTCTAATAATCTTTCCGAACCACTTGAGGAAAGGAGGCCTCAAATGTTTTCCTTTTCTTCTTTTGGTTGGAGCCCTGACCTTTAAATGAGAAATTGATATTTAGTTAAAATGCAGGGATACAATTGTCTTAATTTTAAAAAATGAGGACAATTTTGTCCTAACTTATTTACCTTTATACCTAAATGGATCCTCTCAAGAGAATCAATTTCCCTTTAAATGAATCAAAGTTGATACCTAGAATAAGCACCTTTTTCTTTTATTAGTATTAAGGAGTGTTAAAAACTTGTTCAAATATTGTTCACATCTAATTTCCTGAAATTTGATTAAAATATGACGGAAGGGTTCAAATTGACTACAACTGAAAGTTCATGGGTTCAATATTTTTTTTTTGACATGTCCACACAAGGGAAGAAAGAGGGAGAATCGAACTAGTGACTACTGCTTCATAAGGCGTAGTTCACAGCTGATTGTGCTACCCTTTGAGGACGTTCATGAGTTCAAATTGAGAGATTTTAAAGTTTGGAAGGCTTATCGAATTGTGTAATAATTCAGAAGTCTAAAAGTGAAGTTACTCCTTAATTTTTTCTATCTTCAACTAGTAATATTTTACTGTATCATTTATAATATAGTGGAGCAACGAAAATCAGTGGAAGTAATAATTCCCTATTCACATAAATTATAGATTGAAGGAGAGAGAATAGTACTCCCCCCTTCTCTCGTTGTGTATCTTGGTTTTCAAGCAAGCCTTTGTCATGATGGAGGCTACATGGGTTACCGTTAGAGGGATATTTAAGACATATTTTGCACCGGATCGAGCTTATGTGCGGTAGTTTTTCACTACCGCACAGATGTTGTTGCCCAAAACGGTACCGTTTTGGGCCAAAAGGTACTGTTTTAGGCAGTTCAAAAGTAGGAACAGAAAACAAATAACAAAAAATGCATTAAAATTTAAAAATTATATAAAAAAATAATAATTAAAAACCTACAAATATTAAAAAAATAAATAAAAAATAAAAATGGGGTGGGGTGGCCGACCACCCCATTTTGGCCAAGGGTGTGGCTGGAGCCACCTCCCATGACCGGACTGGGGTGGTCCGGCCACCCCAAAAAGGCTAAGGGATACAACAAAAAAATTGGGGGGTTTGGTTTTTGGGGTGGCCGGACCACCCCAAAAACCAATGTTCAGAAACATCCCACCACCTAAACTATTTGGTTCCATCAGTCAAAGATTGTTCTATTTCAAAGACAAAAAAACTAAAACCTAGTGAGAAAATCGTTACCACCTATTGGTTGAGGAAAACATTTAGGGAAGTAGAAGTGAAATCATACACCAACAATTGAATAGATTAATTTGAAGAAAACCCAGAAAATGAAACTGTCCAAACTCCAAAGCGCTAAAATCCGAAAGATTGGAATCCAATTGTCACATATGAAGCTACCCAGGACTATAAAACAGCCTTCTTGAACCTTTTGCAAATACAGATGCAATAAGAGAGAGAGGGAAAAGGTGAAGATCAAGAGATGCATTAGATTGAGTGAAGGGATAGAAAAAGACACAGACATATATACAAAGAGTGGAGCAACTGGTTTTGGATTGGTAGGTTTTGTTTGGGCTGACAGAAAAACTGCCCATGGTTTTGCTTCTTCTTGCTTTGTATTGGGAAACCCACAGGTATGGGGTGGTCCGGCCACCCCAAAAACCAAACCCCCCAATTTTTATTTATTTATTTAATTTATTTATTTTTTTCTTTTAGCTTGTTGGGGTGGCCGGACACCCCTAGACCCGCCATGGCAGGTAGCTCCAGCCACCCCATTTTTTTTTTTTTAGTTTTTAATATTTTCAATATTTTTATAATTTTTAAATTTTAATGCATTTTTTATTATTTGTTTTATGTTCCTACTTTTGAATTGAACCTTTTGGCCCAAAACAGTACCGTTTTAGGCAACAACATCTGTGCGGTAGTTTTTCACTACTGCATAGAAGCTGGATCCTTTTGCACCTCTTCAAAAGCAAATTAGATAAAACAGTTTTAAGGTATGTTATAACTTATAATTATAAGGTAATTATTATTATTTTTTTATACAAATTGATGTTTCAGTACATAATTTTTAAAATGATTGAGAGTGTAGTCAGCCGTCGATTAATTAATAATTTCATTTGCTTAATTATTTTACTAATTATGAACTCTTAGGTCAATTTGTTAGAAGTCTTGTTGGAAAACTATAATGCCCCTATTAAAACACTCCAAAGAAAAGCCTCTCTTGAATCCTAGTAATGTTGTAGTTAAATCATAAATAATAAGTACTACGATATTTTTATGTGCCTATGTTATATAATTACGAGGAAAGCCATTCAAATTTTGAAGTCTTTATTGGTGTAAGAGCGTATATAAGAATCACATGGTTCGGTTGATCATATGTCCTTTGTCATATGTCTATAGCCCAAAAGCTTAAACTAATAGGCTTTTAGTCCACTTACGTATATTTAGTAATTCTTTTTCTTTATATTTTTTTATTGTAAAACACAACCCTCACAAATGCATATACAACAGTATTGAGAACTCGATAAGATTTTTCAACAATTTTTTTCTTCATCAAATCCACAATACTTGGCCATAACATGCCATATACACGGACAATTTTCTCTTCTTAACGCAGGAGATTCCCCCGGTTTCTTGCCTGGTTCTGCTTGATGATGCAACGACACCTCCTTATTCGTGTGCTACCTCCAGAAATTACTTTCTGAACTAATTAAAGCTATCTACCTGATTTGCTTTGCCAAGAATATGTCCGTACATACATATAATATATAGGTATATATGGTGTATATAATATAGGCATATCCGCATATATGTATCAACACGAGCTAAACTAAAATTGAAACTTTCCGATTTCTTTTTTTTTTTCCCCGTAAAATTGACCAAAAACAACATTAGCTTTATCTTGTAGAATTGAACCCTATTAGGAGGAAAAGGAAGAAAAGAACCAAAATACCCCCAAAAGATGCGATTCCCCTAGTATCCTCCATTGGAGACAAAATATCCCCTTACCCTACCTATCCCAACCAACCTTGAAAACCTAAAAATTTAAAATAAAAATAAAAATAAAAATAAAAATAAAAATAGAAACAGAAAATTCCCCGCTTAAGGCAGGCAGGATTGGGGCACCTTCAACTTATTGCATTATGCAAAATGCAGACTTCCAACCAAAACCCAACCTCTTCTTTCAGACCCAACTTATCAGCCTTTTTTTTCAAAACAAAGTAAAACAAGAAACCATCTGCCACCAAAAATGGGAACTTCTTGGATCTCTTAGGCAAGCAAAAGTAACTCAAGCTTCCGATCCAGAGTCAGGTGAACTCAACTCAGAGGATGCTCCAGCCAAACCATTAACATTCGATTCAGACAGCTTTGAGAGCACACCTCGGCATACTTTTAAGGAAGGCTTCACTTTCAACTGCGCACACAAAAAAAAAAAAACGAATACATAAAAAAGTGAAACTGCATTTGCAAACTAATAATAGCTTTTTAACTCTTCTCATTAAATTAGCTGGTGGCATTAACATGGTCACTAACCATTCAAACCGTAGCTTTATATATCCAAACGTACCATAGTATATAATAAAAACTAATCCCCTCCCCTCCAAAAGAAACCAGAAGATGGAAAATAGGAAAAAAAATTCCATAGAATCATTTGATTGGACATCTTTAGTCAAATTAGGACACATTCAGTTCCACTGACTGACCAGTTCAGTACAGAGTTCTTAACAAAGAAATCTAGATGGCTTCTCTTGTACACTTCTTGTGTACATAGGAGTATCTCACGCTTTTAATGATATCTTAATTATCAAAAAAGAAAAAAGAAAAAAGAAAAAAAAGAAATCCAGAATTAGACTGATCCAGGTCCTAAGGTCATATCACTACAAGGCAAAAGAGTTTGTTTACCTCTTGAAAAAAAGCATTAATCTCCTCCTCTGTGAGGCCTTCATCCTCACCAGAATTTTCCTCCCAGCCAAGGGAACGTAGGAAAGCAGCCTCTTCCTCATCCGGATGAACTGTTGCAGTGCAACTCATGCTGCTCTCTCCAACAACAGAAAACCTCAGAACCTCTTCACAAGTATCACCATTGCTAGTCATTTCACCACCATTTTCAGCAGCATGAGGACTTTCAGAAGCACAGAGTACTTCCCTAGTTACTTCATCAGATTTTTCCATGGTGGGAGATGAAACAACAGGGCCCGGACCTGGGAGAACTGTAGAAGTGTTCATTGAAGTTTTCTTCTTTAAGAGATTGAAGAAATCATTCCGGCTCTGTACTTGAGACATGGAAGGTCTCCTTTCCAAAGTTGGTCCTGATTTCAGATTCAATGCAGCTATCTTGCGCTCCACGGGGATATTCTTTAGGTTCTTAGGGCTCCTCAAAGGAGTAGATGTAGATGCAACAGATGGAGAAACAGCAAGCTGGCTATCTTGTGCTTTGCTGGTGGCGTTGCTTGTTGGACTAGCAACATCCTTTGGGGTAGGAGATACACCATTTTCCCATGTTGGTTTGAGAACCAGAAACTTCCCATGGGATGTCTTTGAAGCATCAGACTTGGCATGTCCACCACGAAGAGATTGATTAGCATTTTGTAAGGAAGAGGGCTGGAGCTGCCCGCTCTTGGCACCCACATTCACCTCATTAGCTCTGACTACTGTTTTGGGCTTTGATTTATCAGCAGAATTAAGGACCTGAAAAGGAAATTAGCAGATAACCTAATGAGAATCTTAACGTACATGCATGCGTGTTTTAGATAGATTAGATAACAACAGCTAACTCCGAACGTAAGCTGCAAACTAGCCTATTCTATTCAATCTTAGACCATCAATCACATCTAAATCACAATGGTTCACAGTTTTCACGAATTTCAAATCAAGAATTTGCACAAAAAAAACAAAAACAGAAAAGCTCGATTTGGTAACTGAAAAAACAAATATCCCAATAACGATTCTACAACAATTACACATCTGTCATATTTACAGCACAACTGTCCAAGTTTTATAGTCCTTTGAATGAAAAGTTCTACAATCCTCCAAGGAAGCGGAAAATGGGTTCAGGGAAAAATGTTTGTTGTCCATATCTCATCCTTGTACAGTTGTACTACGCAAATGCTACATGAGTATGCCATTAGATTAGTCATACTCTAATTAAAAGGTGTCTATCCTAACAATTAGCTTAAAGCGAAGCAGTACAAGCTCCTAATCTCAGCATCAAGAACATATACATATACATTTATCCCAATAACGCAACTTGTTCGCCATCAACCTAACATGATCATCTGATAAAAAAATACTTATAAAATATATAAAACACCAAGTTCTCCAGCCAACACCCTTACCATGCAAGCACCTGCCCACCAGAGAGAGAGAGATGGACTATACACAAATATTTATGATTAACTTTACTAAAACAAAAATTAGATTTGTTAACAAAGAAAGGGTACACAAGCAAAAGAAGATCAAAAGAATCTATATTATTTGCTTCTAATTCTGCTAAACCATATATAAGGTTTCTTTTAAGCAACCCTTAAAAATAACTGCATTTTTTCAATAACTGATTTAAGTCACTACTGAGCCACACTTAAATGCATCAAATCACAATAACAATAAGGTTTTTAATTTTGTAACCATTGAAAGGCAACAGCAGAAGATAATAATTGGTTTATTGGGGAGGGGGGGTGATTTGCTCATCAAGCACCATCCATCTATACCATATATCAAGTGAAGAATGGACACCACTACTCGACATGTAATAGGTAGAGTACCGCAGCATCTATCTTTCAGATTAGGCACCACTATTCACCTTAAAAGACAATGGAATGTTAGACAGGAGAGACGGGTTGACAATGAGGATGCTTTTTTTCATTTCCCACCGAAATTATAGAGAAATGGGGAAGGAGTCAGAAACCAAGGATATTTCTTACAACACAGAACGGTGGAATACCACTTATAGAGCGCTAAATCAAAGTCATTGCAGTAAAGTATACCATAACATCCTACCTCCACTAGCGCCTGCTAAATATTTCAACTAAAAACTGAATGGGAATATTTCTTCCTTTTTTTATGGATAGAAAATATGTTTTGAATCCATGTAGGTCGAGCTGACAGACTTCATGAGAATAGCCCACAATCATACAACCTCATCACCCAAAAAAGATTCATCTAGGATGGATTGCTACCACCACAATTCTAGGAATCTCAGAGGCATGAAAGAAACAGATCAAAAGAAAAAAAAACGAAGACGATGTCAACGCCAGCGATATTTCTTTTGGGTAATCCCATAACTAGGAGAGCCTAGAGATTTTTATTTTATTTTTTGATAGATTAACTAGTAGTTAACTTTATGCATTTAATTACCTATAAACTTAAAATTTAGAAAAATAATAACAATAATCAGTGGATAAAGCATTTGGGAAGTGTCTCTAACATTTTCACTTCTTATTACATAATAATAATAGATAAAACAACTTATCAAATAATAATAGATAAAACAGGGTTCAAAAAAGATTCCTAGCTAATGGCTTTTGGTCTTCCTCTTCTATCCTTCATATGTCAAGTTGCATTCTATAATGAAGTCACCACGAGGTTCCCCATGCATAACTTACAATGACTGTCAAATTTAACAAATAAACTAAAAAAAATGAAATGAATATTATGAATTTNAATAATAACAATAATCAGTGGATAAACCATTTGGGAAGTGTCTCTAACATTTTCACTTCTTATTACATAATAATAATAGATAAAACAACTTATCAAATAATAATAGATAAAACAGGGTTCTAAAAAGATTCCTAGCTAATGGCTTTTGGTCTTCCTCTTCTATCCTTCATATGTCAAGTTGCATTCTATAATGAAGTCACCACGAGGTTCCCCATGCATAACTTACAATGACTGTCAAATTTAACAAATAAACTAAAAAAAATGAAATGAATATTATGAATTTCTTATGGTCCACTAGTCTTAGTTTTAAAGATGCCACTGAAAAAGGTAAAGCAAAATTTTGACAACCACATGAAAATTTTATACATGCAATTTGCTATGGCTTACCATATACATCATTTTTTGCTTCCAAATAAAAAAAGGAAAATGAGAATTATACATAACAGGAATATAACAAAAACACATAAATGGATGTAAGAGCATTAATCCAAACAAAATATCTTGCTGAACTTCAGTTAATCAAAAGGAAAAAAAAGAAAAAAGAACAGGACTTGAGAACAAGGACAGACAGAGACAGACTCGATCCCTTCCATGTGCCTTTTTCCATAATGAGTGCAAGAAGTTTGATTTCAACAAGGTGAAAGCAAAAATGCTTCATAGCTTTATTAAAAATTAAAATAACAGCAATAACAACAAAAACAAGAAGAAACACTCAAATTAATTAAAACAAACTCCAGCAACTACTTAAATTATATCAACTAATAGAGCATTAGAGGATAATGATAAATTACTACTTGACCCAAAAGTCTAAGCTAATAGAAAATGGTGAATTCTAACAATGAGGAGGCCCTCTCCTTCAATGAGTAAGGCATGCCCAACATGTGGAATTTTAATTTTAAATGGCAAGTAAAGTGAAATCAGGGTTCGGACTCCAGACTATTGCTTTGATACACTAATAAATTATCATTTGTCCCAAAGTCTAGGTTAATAAAAGCTAATGAGTTTTAATCACTTAACCAATATTCTAACCTATAATATCAAAATATTAAACAATGTGTATCTTATCAGAATATGCCTTAACATCATTTTTTTAAAAGTAACAAACCAATCTCAATAAAAGCGTAAGGCGCCCCAAGTACACTGGAATATATGCCTTAACATCATGGTTACAAGAGACACACATCTGCATTTTCAGAACATTAGAAGCTCCTACCAAGGCTTTTATCACTGACTTTGGCATATAGTATACGATATTGAACAAAAAAACAGGTAAAAGGGACAGCAATCTAATAAGAAAACAACATTCAAATTTAAAGACGAACAAAGATTCTAACAATTGTATGATATATTAAGTCCACAGAATTTTGCTACAATGAAACCAGCTTCTACAAATATCAAAGGCAATCCTCTTACCGAAGCTTTAGGCATTGACGGTGTAACGGGTATTAATTGCCTTGATTGCTTAATAGCCAACTCCTCACGTCTCTGTGTCTTGACAGATAACTACAAATAGAAGAAAAATGTCTTATTAAATCAGCCAAAGGAATTAATTATGTCACTAAAGTGGCTTAGGCAACTTGTTCACTTACCAGGGGAGCAGTAGAAACTCGTGATGGTGCCTGAGCCAATGCTTCAGCCATATTTAGACCAGCTGCTGCACTTGGAGACCCAGACCCGGAAGTTGCAGCAACAGTCTGTTGAACAGATAAGGATCCTCTGCTACTGCTGCCAATAATGGAAGGCACCTCAGCCAGCGCCGATGTCCATCCCTCCCCACCAATCAAAGCTGTACTACTTACAGGTAAGCTCTGAACAGCTGTGCTCAAACCAGGAGACGAAACTCTTCCTATATCAGGCACTCCTTGCCTTTCTTCAGTGCCAAGCGAGGGAAAATCTTTCTCGAACACTGCCTTATGAATACTACTACCAATACCACCCCCAGAAAGCACACCATTGCCATTGTGATTGCTATTACTGCAGAGCTTAGTGTCCACAGCAACTCTTCGGGGCAATGGTTCACCCTGTTTCCTGGAAATCATTGATTGAGAACGCCACAACTTGTCCTTCTCTACCCTACTGGGAAAGATGCTTCCTAGAGGGTCAGAACAGTCACGATCCCAATGGTCCCCAAAGCTTGACCTCTCTTTTTCCTTGTCACGGTCCTTGTCACGGTGACTTCTATTAAAACTACTGTAGGGATGCTTTGCAGAACCATTACCATTACTAGAAATCTTCCGTGAATTTGATGAAGATGTCCGCTCCAGAAAAGCAGAACGTTGGCCATCAAAATCACTTGTGCTCCTAGAAGTCCAATTTCTTGTGTGATGAGCCGATGAAGGACCATCTACAGCAGTGACAGCACAGTTATTAAACATGCCTGAGACTTCAAAGGATTTTTTTTTCTTTTTAACAATAAAAAGGACCTAAGCACCAGTTTACTGCATGCCTTAAACTAAACATAAATATACATGCCAACATACATATATTCATGCATCGGTAGAAATATACATATACATATCAAGTACATACATGTATGGATGGATGTGTATATATATTTCAAAAGCAAAATGATGGTATGTAGGACTTAACAAGTTGAGAGGTACCTGAGTGAGAAGCAGTTGTTGCAGAATGGTGGGCGGAACTGCCACCCCCAGTAACACTTCCAGTACTTCTCAACCATTCTGGAAATAATGTGGGTTCACTTTTTTCCATAAGGAGCACTGAACATCATCAGAAGTAACACGGAAAACACTTCTGACCTTCACCAGCTCCACCCTTTCCCACAATTTTTCTACACAGAATTACAAAGTTGTAACACTAACCCAAAATTTCCTTTCCCTGAATAAGCAAGCTCACTTCACAATCACCACCAATTAAGCCAGTCAGTTATCCAAACACACCAATATCTCGATGACCTTGATGGATTCTTCAATCCCTTCACCACTAGGTGTGCCCTTTATGTGTCAATCAAAATAAGCAAATTCTCAAAGAAGGGTGAACCCAGAGGACGAAAACCATTAGCCTTATATACAAAGTTACTAAGTTCTATCCCTGGCCCTAGTTTTTTCCCATCCCAAACCACCAACTCCAATTCACAATCACCACCAGTTAAGGAAGTAACCGCCCCAACCACACCTCACCTATATCGTAGTCAGTCCTTTTTATCAAAACCTATGCTTCGTAGCCTCTATTTCTCAATCAAAAGAAGCAAATGTTCACACAGGAGCGGCCCCAGGGCACGAGAACAAAGGCAATAGCAAGACAATAGCACTGAAGAAAAAGCCTGTCTATGCCTCCATCTTTAATTAAAGATGGATTGGCAGACGACGGTAACACGCTCAGAAGACCCTCATCTCCGCGAAAAACATAAGAAACGAATCACAAAAATAGAACTAACGTAACAATGGAATAACAAGAAGAAGGCCCAGGATTCCCAAACAAGAGCTCACTCCCATCAAACAGAGAAGAAACCCTAACGAAAAATAGGATTTCCACAGTGAAGGCCGAGCAAATGTGTAAAAATTAGAAACCCTAGAACCTGTGTCTCATCACTTCAAAAACCTAGGGTTTGAATAGCACAAAATTATCCAGGAGAAATATAGGGAATTTCAGAGAGAACAAAAAAGCGCGAGGCACTCACAAAGAGAGCGAAAAGATAAGAGAGAGAACTAACCCTAGCCCCCCCACCCACTCTGCGGCTTGATGATTATGCCAAAAACGTAACCGTTTCAATAACCGCCTCAGTCTATTCTCAACCAGACCAATGCGTTTCACAAAGACGACCCAAAAAGTAGTTCCCGGACTCTGGAAAAAAACAAAGCGGAAGCGGCAGCCAAAAGAGGCAAAGAGAAAATCGGTAGCGAAATGGGGTCTCTGAGTCTGGGAACAGCGAAATAGGGTTTTGTTTTGCGCGATGCGGGAGAGAGAGAGAGCGAGAGCGAAGCGAGAGAGAGAGAATAGGGGAGGGTGTAATTTTCTGTTAGTTTTTTTGGCTACTGGGGAATGAAACGTATGAAGAACAGGCTCTTCTTCTAAACAAGGAAAATTTTGTATTTATATTTTTCTGGGGGTCTTTTTTTTATTTTATATATTTTGTGCTCTTTCTTTGGACCTCCCAAAAATCCCCACACCAAATTCCACTTGACTTTCTTCGACTATGTTTTATATATGGTCTATCTTCTTTGTGGTCTTTGCCAGACCTAAAGAAAGGTCTAGGGCCCAAGGGCCCACCCGGCCACATGGATTACATACGTGTGTGCCTACGTGCAACACATCCCCCTTACCCTTTTCTCCCCTTTTACTTGGAATACAAGTTATTGATTGCTTATCTTATCTACATCACAACACAAAACCGTTTGTAAATAAACAACTAAACGGATAGAAATTTTATCTGAAACGGCCTTTTTTTGTTTTTTTTTTACTTAATTTATAAAAAATTTCAAGTAATTTTCTATATTTTTAGTATATATATAAAAAAGCACATGTTATTTTAATAGTTCTCGTGTATTTTTTTACATACTAATTAAAGAATTATATGTTTCTCACTTGCTAATAAATACATACAATTTTATAGATTAATTTTGATAAAAATTAATTTGGAGAAAATTCATATCTATAACAAAAATTATATTTAGGTTTGCTAAAACCTTATGGATGTGTTTTATTGTTGCTGTATCTACTTATTGAATAAATTTATGGACCTAACTTATCTCACGTGCAAGCTAGTATTTTTCTTGATCCTCATCATAAAGTAAGTGGGTTGCCTATGATACGATGAATAAATTTATGGGCCTAACTCATATCACAAAACCGATTCAATAAGAGGTTGCACATTCCTTATAAACATATCTTAGTATCTTGTCTATAAATAATGTGAGATCTTTTTTAATGAAGTTGGAAATGATTAAAAGATAACTGAAAAATGAATGAATTTTATTATTTTATTATTATTATTATTTATCTCTATTTGAACTCTCTTGTATAATTGCATTGTAAAAGTATTTGTTATTAATTTAAAAAATGTGGGCCAAAGAATTGTCTTGGCCCCTAGCCTATAATTATTTTAACGAGCCCAAATATGTCATATAGGCAAGGCCAAAGCCCAAATATGTCATTAAAAAATTAGGAATGCCTGTAAGGCTGTAAGCAACAGCCGCCGCGGGGAAGCAATTCAGAAACGGCTGCAACGCACCAACCAGTTGGCAGCAACGCGGGAAGATCAATTTCTTGAGCCACCGCCCAGCGGGATTGTTTCTAATCTCAATTCCTCTTAATTTTTTTATTGTGAAATAATTTTAAACATAAAAATTATATTGTTTTTATTTTTATTTGTGAATTCTATCTATTTGATCATCATTTGCTTGTTATTTTGTGGAACTGTAAAAATATATGAGTCCGAATTGAAGTCGAATTTTGTGAGTCATTAGTTTATAATTTTACGATAAACTTCACTTTAAATCTTTGATTTGTTACGTGTTTTGATAAGACTTTTTAAAATTAAAAAAAATCTCAATTTAATCCATTAACTTTCAATTTGATTCACTTGACTCTCTTTGCCAAATTCAGCCCTTAACCCCTACTGAAAATGATCAAATTACCCCTCAATTTTTTGTTTATTTATTTATTTGAAATTAAGGGTAAACTTGTAATTTTTTTAAAGTTAGGGATATAAATATCATTTTATCACTTTTAATGTTTAAAATCTGACAAAAATGATACGTTGCATCAAATTGAAATTTTTTAAAATTTTGAAATTCTTTTCAAAGTGCGTAGTAGTTTAAAAGTGTTAAATGAAGCTTATTTTAATTTGTATTAATGTTTTGTGAATTCTATCGATTTGATCACTATTTGCTTGTGATTTGGTCCAAAAATAAATTTATCTCTAAACTTTAAACGAGTATGTCAAATATTCTGCGCAACGTGTGTGTGAAAGGAAAGAAGTAGAGGTTTTTATTACCTACTTTCTTGTTTTTCTTAACGAACACATGCAACGAGCAATAGAAAAGTGCGTCAACGGGTCACGTGTGTGGGAAACCAAAGAAGTAGAGGTTCCAACGAGTTTTCATTTTTCTTACATGCTTTTTCTTTTCTTTTCTTTCTTCTTCTTCTTCTTCTTCTTCTTCTTCTTCTTTTTTTTTTTTTTTTTTTTTTTTTTTTGTTCCTTAAAGAACACACGAGCAATAGAAAAGTGTTTGGAAAAAAAATGGTCTATCATGATTGTATATGTACTTTGATTATGCTGATTAGTGCTTATAAAAGTATGCAAAAATCTTGTTGGTATTTAATCATCTATCAAATTTTGGAAACTTCAAGGATTGGAATTTTTTTTAATTTTTTTTTCAAAATTCAAAAAGTTCGAGCAATAAATGAGAGAAGGTCAGGAGTCTTTGACAAGTGAACTTTGCATCTCAAGCTACCCGATGCACCCAATCGCTAACTCCCTCCCCCCACCATCTCCTCAATCCCCTTCTCTTTTATATATGTGAAATTTATTCTTGTATCTGCTAAGAAATATTCAGTTATTTGTGAAATATAGTAATTACTTGTGTGAATGACCAATAATCAAGCATTGTTTACATGAAAAATGATCATAAGATTATAAGTCAGCCACCTGACAAGCATCAAGAGTCTCATCGTTTACTAAATAAACACCTATTATAGTAACATTTTTTTTTAAAAAAAAACTATATATTATAAAATATAAGGTAACTAAATGAATTTGCATTTCATCTATGGTGATTACACAAATATAGGAAAGTGCTATAGACGAATGCATAAATTTTTCATATTTTTCTCTATCCCTTAAAAAAAAAAATCAAAGAACAAGTATATATTTGAAAAATAAAATAGAATGAATATTATTTAAATGATATAGAAAAATAATGGATAATAGAATATATAATGTATTTAGAAAAATTATTAGTTAAAATAGAAAAAATAACTTTTAATTAACTAACTCATAAATATAGTGTGAATGCATGAACCGAAATTTCTTCAGGCGTGCGTTACGACCCAAACAAACTTCTGAGCTTCTCGAACTCGACCAATCTAGATTCTAGATAAACCGACTTTTGTTTTATCTTACGCTTAATTAGCCATGGACAGTTCGATTGGGCCGCCTGAAGTGGGCCAAAGCATTGCCCAGTTTTTATTTTTTGGTAAAAAAATTATTATTTTTTTAAAAAAAGCATTGCACAGTTTACCTGCCGTGCGGAAATGGTTTGAAATCCAGCTGGATCCAGCTTTGCCGGGTTGTTTTGACAAACCAACAAAAGAGGACCAACTCACAGTCTAGAGTGTGGCACGGAAAAATTACAATCAACTCCTCTATAGCACATTCGCATTCACACTACGACCAAATTCTGTCAGGTTTAATATAACATGATTTAAGAAAAAATAAAATTATAGTATTTTTTTTTATCAATAGATTAATTTTTATGAGTTAATATTTAGGTTATAATGCTTTAAAACTTGTTTTTTGATTCAAAACTAAAACCTAATGGTGGAAGGTTAATCCTCTAGAGATGGTATCACCAAAAATTGATTTGATCATCATAAATTTAGTGCTAATGCCTCAATTTTGGTGTTAATGCCTCAAATTTGGTGTTAATGTCTAAAAAAACTAGTGGTAGAGACCACTACAATTTTATTTTTTCTTAAATCATGTTTTATGTAAGACTGAGAAAACGTTAGGATAACATTAGGAGGAGAACCCCTACCATTTTCCTTTTTATTTTGTGTGTGTGTGTGTGTGTTTTCTTCAAGTAATAGGATATATTATATTATCATTTTATTATGCAAATCAATTGTGAACCGACAATGCGATGTCAAAATAGTGAGAATATGGTTTGATACATATAACATTACTTTTTTTTAATTAAATAACTATATTAGATCGAGTAATGCTATATAAATGCACCCATATCCCACTAGTCTAATGTGACGGTACCCATTAGTTATTGGACTAGCCTTTGTTATATGAGGAATGCTAAATTTACTCACATTTTTTTTACACAAACATTTCATAACCCGTATGTAACTTTTAAAACCACGATTTAATCAAAATATAATAAATACAAATCTCATATTCAATGGTGATTTTAAAAAACACCTATGAGTGTGAAAAAATTGTGTAAAAAAAGTGAGAGAAAAATGTAGCATTATTCTTGTTTTATTTATTTTTTATTTTTTGAAAGAAATTCATTCTAATATTATTCATGAATAATCAAGAGTATAAAAATCCATACAATCAAGCATTAGACTATGAAAAATCTAGTTGAAGCTAAAGGATAACACGTCATAAAGATAAAATCCTTTTAACATTTACATCCGATATCCTGTGCCCAATCTTCAGCTTATAGAACAAATATGTCAGATGCAAATTCAATCCAGGACATAGGTAGTCATTTTCTAAGCATGAGCGAAAGCACCACGCCAAAACTATTACCTGAAAAACCATAAAATTATTCACATCCTAAGCCCAACCACCAGGACAACAAGACAAGCAAGAAAATACGGGAAAAAAACCAAAACAACAAAACCCTCAACACAACAGCAACCATCGAAGCAAGGAGATGAGGCTGGTGGCACGAACAAAAACGGCGATTGAGAGATGCAATGGAGATTGATAGTACAATGGAGATGGCAATACGAAGTCTTGGATGGGCGCTGTGATTAGGGACATCAAGAGAGAAAAAAAGCTCTAAGTCAAAATGGAACACAAGGAAAAACTGCACAGGTAGAAAGGAGAGGAGGGGTGGGGGTCTTCCTCCTTCCTCCCGACCTGTGAGGCGCTTTCTACAGAAGTTCCTTTGGTTTTTCTAGTTAGCATTATTCTTGTTATATTAATGAGTATTGCTACACCAACTCAATGAAATGATGGTGTGACGAGTTTGTAATATATAGCATTTATTTATTATATTGTGAGTAGTACTATTTATTAAACTAGTATATTATTTTTAGTTAATTTGATAAAGTGACAGTAAAATTTAGTTATTAAATTAATAATCATAAATAAAAAAGAATAATTTTTGTATTATCACGTCATTATATAAGTAATGTAATGGTACAGTAAATATCAGTTTTCTTACATTACATAATGGACTATAATTGGAATTAGGATCCTATCTGATTCAAATTAGGGCCGACAAATCGGGTTGGTGTGTTGGATTCGTGTCTAACCTGATTACGACCTAACGTGATTAAGCCAAACCTGACACGACACGATTAGCTAAACGTGTCAAACCCTCAACCCGAACACGACACAATCTATAAACAGGTAACACAACATGAACCCGTTTATATAAACGTGTCGTGACACGACCCGAATATAAATTTATTTTAGTTTTTAACTTTTTAATAGCAAAATTTTAGCAAAAAAACAAAGAAAAAAAAAGAAAAGAAAAGAAGGTAAACGTGTCAACCCGCGAACACGGCAGGTTGACTCGACATGACACGAGTACTAAACGTGTCATAAACGGGTGTCCGGTTTACGACCCGAGTCCGATTATGTTCAATCCTAACCCGAATTTCGCGTATCGTGTTCGTGTCAAGTTCGCGTGTCACGGGTTAAATTGCCAGCCCTAGTTCATATGACAGTAAAGGTGTATTTTGGTTTACTCAAAAAGTAAAATACAAAAATACATTTCCACTGTATATAATTGAATATTATACCATTCAAATAATATGAAAAGAATCTTTCTAATTATAAGCCCTAGTTCAAATGACAGTAAAGATGTATTTTGATTTACTCAAAAAAAAAAGTAAAAGACAAAAATATATTTTTATTATATATAATTAAATATTATACCATTCAAATAATATGAAAAGAATCTTTCTAGTTATAATTGATCATTGACCGGACACTCTTAGCATGCTATACTATAATTGATAATTGACAGGACAATCCCATTACGCTATACAATAATTTGTACTTTGGTTTTGGTACATCAACAGAATTGGCAAACCCCTTTAATTTCTCAAACCGTCAGTTTTAGGATATTCACAAGTCAAATAACTGAAAAAAACAATAATTCATTATGATTGACATAAATATTTTATTTAGAAAGCTGAAAAAAGACAACGTGTGTTATAATTTTGATTTTTTTTTTTTGTTTTTTGTTTGAGTTCATACTTGTAATTTTTTTTAAGATTTTTAATTGTTTGTTAATAATTTTGAAAAAAAAAGTATTTTTAGTTTTAAAAGTAGAAATTTGCATTCAAAATATTACGAAATTAGGCATCATTTTTTAAGTGAATTTCTTCCACCAATCTATTGAATTAACATAGATTAAAAATACACGTGACCCTCACAAATAGTTTTTCTTCAAACTCTTCCAATTCAGTTTATAAAAATAATATGTATTATTTGAACATGTAAAATGTACATATTTTTTTAATAGTATGGATAATATTAGAATAAATAATACTAAAAAAAAACTCATGTATATTTTACGTATTATTAAAAGAAGAAATAATATATTATTTTTATATACTAAATTGAAGAAAATTTTTCAAACTCAATTTAAAAGAAAAACTCGGTCTCCAAAATTATGTCTCTACCATTTGTCTTGTCAGATTTGGACAAGATGTTTAATCACTTCAAAATTAGAGAGAGCCAAACCCAAATTTTACTACAACAAAATAAAAACGATTTAAACCACAAAAAGATTGTGAAAGGTCATGGGTTACGTAGGCGTGGGGTGCAAATTGCAAAAACAAAAAAAAATTATCCCAATCCTAATTTTTTTTTTTTGTTTGTTTGTTGGATATTCAGACAAACCCCAAAGAAAAGGAAAGAAAAAGAAAAAGAAAGAAAAAAAAATTCCTCCAATCCTAATTCACTGATCCAGTCATCTACTCTATGGTCTACGTGGCACCGCGTTTTCCCTCTCCATTTCGACGGCGTTTACTAGTCTCTCTCTTCAACCATTTCTACTCTTCGGTCAGCCCCCCATCTCGTCTTCCCACAAAAGCTCAAACCAGCTCCCTTTTAAGCATTTTCTCTCAAAATTTTCTCGGTAAAGTTACAGAAAAAGTATAGAATTACCTTTGTTGTTGTTCGGTCCAAAGATTAAGAAGAGAGATAGATAAAGCACAGCAGAACTTTCTCGCACTATTCGTGCTCTTCTTACCAGAAGAAACCCTGGCGGTGAATCTTCGATGGGTTTAGCTCTCTATGCATCATCTACCACGATTTTTCAGTCGTAGCAAGCAAAGCAAAGGCATGGATCGGGGGAAAAAGCCGAGGAAGCCGAGGCTCGAACGCCGCAATGCGCTCAATAACGTTAATTACGACGCCTCTTCCTCGTCTTCCTCTCTTGAAAACTCTACGTCGTCGGCTTCCCTCCACACTCGATCCCTTGACTTATCGGACCGCACGAGCTTCCGAATCGAAGGAATCGAGGGCGAGATCGAAATCTTATGCAAGCAGTTGGGGTTCTCCGGGCCCGAGGACTTCGCGATCCCGGAGTCAGAGTGGGCACTTCGGAATATCCGATCGTCGTCGGATATTCTACCGAGGTCGAGATTGCAAGGGTTGAGTGGTCCGATAATAGAGGAAGCGGAAGACACGAAGGAAAGTGAAGCTGTAGCCGAATTGCGTGAGAGAATTGAGGATGCTGTGAGAATCGGGGATGGAACTGAGTTGACTCGAGCTGATCAAGCCGAGTCGAGTGGGTGTTGTGTGACCGGTGGTTGTGGTAGCGGTGACGGTGGCGGTGGTGGAGGAGGAGGGAATGGAATCAAAGGCATTCGACCGTCGCCGGTGCTTAAGCCGCCGCCGGCGATGAGGCTTCTGGTAGTCGATAATGGGTGCTCGACTTGGGACCTTATGAAGGACTTTGCGCCGGATGATGAGAGAGGTCGTTTGATGATCGAGTATAGCTCTTCTTCCGATGAAGAAGCGGAGGAGGATAAAGAAGAAAAAGAAGAAGAGGAAGAAAAGGAAGAGATTGAGTTGGCGACTGTGAAGAGAGAGGTGGTGGGGAAGGAGGAGATTGTGGTGAGGGGTGGGGAGATAGCCGAGCTATCCGACTCGTTTACTACGTCGAATGATGAAGATTCGTCTAGCAGTACCACGGTTTCTCCAAATGGGAGAGTTAGGCCCGATACTTCGTCCTGGGAAAAGGGAATCATTCTGGGACGCGGGTCGTTTGGATCAGTGTTTGAAGGAATCGCTGCGTAAGTTTCCGAATGCTAATTATATTATGCGAGAAAGAGTAAATTTAAATATCTAATGTTAGATTGTCTTGCGTGATTCCATGATAGATTACCATGAATTTAATCATTTAATCCAGTGTACATTATAGTTAACTGTAACCTTATTAGATGCAACATTGGGATAAAAAAGTTGCTACAAAATCCTTCTTGAACACGGCCTTATCACATTCTAGCTTTTAGTTAAGCATAAGTGTACCAAATTCGTGCCACATTTCTGGACAAGCGACTTGTTAAAGTATTAATTTAAATAATTAAGTGCAACCCTTTACTATTAGCTTAAGTTTTTGGAATGAAAAATGCTAGGCTTACAAACAAATTTTACAAAAAAACTTTTACAACATGGTGTGGCACAAAAAGTTCTCAAAAGGTTGTGGTCAAAGTTTTACACAGTTGCCTAAATTGTCTCCCCTCCCTCGCTTCCCCCAATTTGGTCATTAGAAACAGACATGCCGATGCAACCATAGAAGATTGATGGGCTGTTACTTTGCAACTTAGTAGATTCCAAGATTTATTTTGTGTTTATGTGCAAAACATATTGGGTTCAGCCTTATATAGTTTTGACAGTCAATTCATCGGGAGTTTAGGGTTAAAAACAATTTTTAATTTCGGTTTTTATTTCATGGTTTATGTCAGTTTTGTAAAGTGGGGAAAATTTGTTATTTTTGGATACTCTTGCAAATTTAGGGTTTTTTGCTAATTCAGTCGAGTCTAGAACTTTCTAGAAATTTCTAAGGGTATGTTTGTTAAGCTTTTCGAAAATACTTTTCTGTTTTAAAAAACAAAAACACACATTTCTCAAAACATTTGTTAAATGATTCACTTTTTAAAACACATAATATTTTTCAAAAAACAAAATACAACACACTTTTTAGAAAACTTTTCACACCTTTTTATAGGAATATTTTGAAAAAAAAAATTGGTGCTTATTTTTTTATATATATATTTATTTATTTATAATCCATCTATCCGGATCATTTTTTACTTATCAATATATATATAAAAGAAGTATGGTTCCACACAAAGAAAAATAAGAGAAATGATAGAATTCATTATTTTTCAATCATCTTTGAACCATCTCTAGAGTGAATGGATAAAGAAATCCACCATTGAATTTGTGTGGGGTCTATATGAGTTCTCAAATCTAATGGTTGATCTATTAAATTTATAGAAAAAGATGATTGTGTACCTCGAAAAATAAGCTTGTTTTCTCAGAATAAACATGTTTAGATTTTGCAAAACAATTTTCAGAAAGTTTACCAAACAATTTTCTTATGTGGATCTCATAGAAAATACTTCTAAAATGTGGACGCTAAATCAAGTCTTTCTCCTTACTTATCAAAACCCTAGAACCCCACATATTTTCCCTACCCATCAGGCACCAAATTAGATGGGCATTTGATAATATTTTATTTCCCATAAAATTTTTGTACTTCTGTAAGAAATGCATATTTCTTGTCTGGGCATTACAATTTATTAGCTGATGCTAGTCTCTTTATATTAGTATATATAAATAAAGAACTTCAGTTTATTTTCCCCTCCTTTTGTGTCCTGATGTGTTATTTGTACATGTTACTTATTGTTAATTTTCCTGCCCCTCTTGCAGCAATGGAGTCTTTTTTGCTGTGAAGGAAGTTTCACTGCTTGATCAAGGAAGTCAGGGAAAGCAAAGTGTTTATCAACTTGAACAGGTGAGACAGGCTTATACTTTATTCTGGTGTAATATTTTGGTTTTGAGTACTGATATTCTGTACAAGCTTGATAATATTTTGGGACTGGAAAGCTTATCCTGTTCCATTTTTCTATTTCTGCCTAGATTTTATTTTCTCATCCAGTGCTGCTTTTTTTCAGGAGATTGCTCTTTTAAGTCAGTTCGAACATGAGAACATAGTTCAATATTATGGCACGGCTAAGGTACCTTACTTTTTTCATGTTTTTTCTGTCCTGAATAACAAAATTGCCATTACAGTTCATTACATTATGCACTTATAGCCCCATAGAAAGTAATTATGCTCGTCAAAATCATTATTCAAAGTTTAAATTGCTCATATTCATGTCATGATATGTAGGCAACTTCTTCCAGTGATTTGTTAGGCACTTCTTGGTGTTACACTTGTGCCCAGCAGTCAGTGGTGCCTATCTGCACATTTATAAAAGAGTCCATCTCTGTGTACTAAAAGTGCAAAATACTAATATGTACCATTCAATGTGTAATTCATTATTAAGTTATTACAGTTGAAGTGAAGAAGAAAGAAGAGAAGAGAAGAGAGGAAGAAGAATAAGCTGTCTTATTCCTTATGCATGTGCCATACGGCATCTAAATGTGTTTAAATAGAAAAATCATTCAATTTATTATGGAATTATAATTAATGTAGATTACAATAGTAATGACAATAAGATCAGAGAATAGTGCAGAATTAGATCAATATCAGCTAGGTTTCCTTCTTCAATAACTACCGCATAATTTCACCCTCTTCTTCTTATTCACATACCTATACAAATACTAGTAATATGTACATGTGATATTGTGACTTTGCATGCACTTATAGCTGTAGTCAGACATTCAGTTCCCAGGTTGTTACCATATCAGCTATGGTGCCTGTTTCATTCTATTATCTTTGTGTTTGTATTCACAAATATCAGAATTCTTATTGTATAAGGATGATATATTGCATCGCCAAACATTTTGGTTAAAGGATTAAGCTTTAGTATAGTTTGCTGTTTTACATACATTTTCTGATTATTAAACCATATATTTATGTTCTGCTCATGGTTGTTGCAGGATGCATCAAAACTATATATCTTTCTAGAGCTAGTGTCACAAGGCTCCCTTTTAAAGCTCTATCAGAGGTATCATCTTCTAGATTCTCAAGTCTCCTCATATACAAGACAGATTCTGCATGGTTTGAAGTATCTTCATGACAGAAATGTCGTCCACAGGTGATTACAAATATTCTCTTTTGTCATTTATTTATGTGATGATCAGGATATTTGGTTATCTTGCTCTCAACTGATTTTGAAATAGTTGTTGCTTGGAATATGTGTTTCTTATTATGTATGTCTTTGCTTATCCTTGCCTTCAGTGAACTGTGTCATAAGTCATATCCCCCTTCCTCATACCAAAAGGATTTTTTTTTTTTTTTTGGTGTGTGTGTGCGCGCGCGTGTGTGTGTGAGTGTGAGAAGGGGGAGGGAAATGCTATGTCATTCGCAGGATGTTAGTGCTTCATGCTTCACCAACTCAGTTAATTGATGCCTTATCTGACAAAGGCCTTTTATTTGTGTCACCTTGAAGAATTTAGTTGGAATCACACCATCAAAAGAAAGTATAATATCCTTTGAAATTTTCAACCAGAGATCTGTATGACATTGAAAGTGTTACATTGATTCATCCAGACTTCTACCACTCCAAATGTAGGTCTTCTAACATAAGAAGAGCTAAAACCAAACAAAAATTTGTAAAAGACCTGAAATAGAAACAATTTAAATAAGAAGACCTATGGGCCATTAGTACTACAATCAATGTTCAGAAAATCCAGAAATTATTAATACAGTCGACCCTCAATTTTTAATGGTGGTCTTGAATTATGCCTCATAAAAATCAAACCTCAATTCAAGATTTTTTTGATATGTAAGGTTGTTTTTCCTTTAGCCCCTGGTACTTGCTTCTGAGGTCCTTTTAGTGATCGATTTACTTCATGAACACGTCTGATGGCTCTACTATATCTCTTTTCGCACTCGGTAGTGTCTTTGTAAACCATGTCTATTGAAACCACTATTTTTTATGCCTTCTCTAGAGCAAAAATTAGATTGGGTATTTTCCTTTTTTTTCTTTCTCTTTCTTTCCAGCAGGAAGAACTAGAAAATTTCTGAATGGATACTTTTGTATTATAGAACAAACATTATATATGTCAATTTTGGGATCTGGATTGCAGAGTTTTTCTAAGCATTGACCATGTGAACTTTGATAAATTACGTGTATGATAATGCTTGTCTCTGGATTTTCTTAATATTTCTTTTTGCTTTTCTCACTATGCCGTTTACTAGCTTGTTTAATGTCCCTTTTTGAACCTTACATTTTTCTCTCAATCATTGTCTTGTAATAGTAAATCTTTTGACTTAAAAATGCAGAAACAATTGGTAGTTTCACTATGTACATATAAACAGACAGACATGCAATTACGTACTATTTGTAATTAATCTTCAAAGTTTTATCTCTTTCTTTCCTGTATTGAAGGGATATCAAATGTGCAAATATATTGGTGGATGTAAATGGATCTGTGAAGCTTGCAGACTTTGGATTGGCAAAGGTTTTTCTTCTCTGCCTCTATTATGATTTTTCCTCATTTTAAATAACTCCAAAATGATTGTCTATTTCTTTCTTTAACGTTGATGGTTGTATCTATTTTCAGGCTACCAAGTTGAATGATCTTTTGTCTTGCAAGGGAACTGCATTCTGGATGGCCCCTGAGGTTTTCCTTTACCCTTTGTTTAAAAAAAGTTAATAAGCTAACAAATGGTTCCAGTAATAATGAATTTATTTATTTATTTATGAATATAATAATTAATTAATTTTATGGCGAGCTTCAAACGTTGGAGAAAACATGGGTTTAAGTATTAACTTATTTGAGTGCATGTCAGTTCTATTAACAGTTATTGCTGAAGCTCTTACAATTCTGCTCTTGTATTTGTTAAGGACTTGCGTATAAACGTGGCAACGAAATTTGATTGTATCAAAGTTTGAGCATATCAGTAACTGACAATTGGATTGAAAGCTGAAATAGCCCTAGAAATCATAAAACTTTAGGAATTCCAAAGTGCACTTCAAAATAGTGTGTATCAAACTGAGTCACAATCATGAGGGATTTTTTTCCTGCCGGTTCTGTGTTTGCTCTTGATAACCCAGTTTTCAGCCTAATTGGAACTAAGGCTTTGTTTGTTTAGGCGTAAAATATTTTCTGAAAAATGTTTTTCGTATTTTCCGGTGTTTGGTGCCACCAAAAATATTGACCAAAAAAGCTTTTTTAGTTTTGGAAAATTTTTTTAGTTTTTAAATTTTGTAAACCATTTTCCAAGTTTGAGTTTCTCCTTTCAAACTGCTGGACTTCAGCCAGACCACTGTCAGAGGTTGCCAGAAGTCGCCGGCCATTTTCCACTATCGCTCATTTTCTATAAGAGCCAAACGCCGAAAAATATTTTGTGAGAAATATATATATCCTGAAAAATGATTTTGTTGAAAATATTTTCCGATGGAAAACATTTACGTTGAAACAAACGGATCCTAAATTTGATTGGTGAAATACCTTTCGTGTTGCGTATTGTTGAATCTCAGATAATATTGAACTTTTGAGATTTGATACAAAAATTGATTCCTAGAACAAAACTACATAACCTTTAGTGCCAACTAAATTGGGGTCAGCTCTAGTTTAAAGTGGAAGGCTTTCTTCATTCAATTGGGTTGTGAGATATTTGGTCTGTCGTTCTAGATGACAAAATATTGAGTATAAGTAATTTATAAGATTATAGATACAAGGAAGATGTGGAATATATTTTTAAAATTTACATTCATTGCAGCTGAACTAACTTTCCCCTTATTTATACCTTATCCAAAAAAAAAAAACTTTCCCCTTATTTATACACCATCTATATGTTGAAGTCTAGCTAATGACTATAAGTTGACGGACATTTACGGTTGATGTTGGGTTTATACTTCTGGATACTTGGCAAAGTATCAGAGATTTTGCATTGATATTGGTTTTTTTCTTCACACTTGGCCGCAATATTTTCGTATAGTAATTAGATGGTCTAATGGTTTTCTCGGGGGGCATACATATATACATTGGATATTTATTTGCCTTTGAAAGAATTGAACTTACAAGATGGTACTTTGTTAAAAAATTTCCTATTTGTTGTTGGGGAGACTTCATATTGATTATATGGAGTATTTCACATCCAGTAAATTTTATCAAGCGTTTCTGATTATCAAGCTGTGGATGTACAGGTTGTTAATGGGAAGAACCAAGGATATGGGCTTCCAGCCGATATATGGAGCCTTGGATGCACTGTATTGGAGATGTTGACAAGTCAGATTCCATATTCGGGTTTGGAAGGGGTGCGTGTCATGTTCTCCTTATTCTTTTTCTTCTCCTTGATTTTTATTGTTATGATGATGCTGGTGCCTTTTATAGATTGTAAAGCATAACGTTCTCTTCTACTTTTGTAATTATACTTATTTTGTATACTTGTTAGAAAATTTTATGGTATTTAATACATTCAATACTAGAAGGTCAAATTTTCTTATATATATACAATTCTATTTTCTTTTATATAATTTTTGCCAAACCCTCGAGTTGAACCTGCAAAATACAATCTACTCCTGTTTAAATTGAACTTATCATTGCACAACCGTTTGTTTTGGGGTTAAAAGCATCATCTACTGTGACTTGGCAGATGGCAGCGTTGTTTAAAATTGGAAAGGGTGAACCACCTCCTGTTGCTGATTCTCTCTCAAGAGATGCAAGGGATTTTGTCCTGCAGTGCCTTCGAGCAAAGGCCCATGATCGTCCTACTGCTGCTCAGCTCTTGGACCATCCATTTGTAAAGAGGCCACTTTCCACATCCTCAGGCTCAGGGCGTTGAAATACTTTCCTTGGCTAAATCCATGAAGATAATGAGGTAAAAGTTATATTTATTTCACGTCTTTGTATAGCTGCTCTTTCTACCTGAAACTCCATGATAGTGGAAATGTAAAAGCGAGAATGAACGTTACCTTCTGCATATTATTGGAACCTGGATAACATGAACTTCCTAAACATTAATTAGACATTGTCATGGTGTCCGTCCTTGTCACAACATGAAATCCTTTTTCCTACTGGAAGATGCGAGAAGCCTAAGACACTTAAAATCCTTTTTTATCTTTAATTTTTAGACACCTGAATTTCCACCGACTTTGACCATTGTGATACATATCAGAAATGCAAGTCTTAGCTGGGCAGGAGGTTTAACTTACTTGTCTTATCATCGTTTGTTGGATTGGCTTTTTTTTTAAAAAAAAAACCTGTCTGAGATCGTTTACTCATAGTTTTTCCCATATATCCGTCCATGAACTTCCATTTAATTTTACATTCTGGGCAAGTTCAAACATTTTAATTCCTCTAAAAAAGTTCAAACATTTCTCTCCATTTTGGGTTAGTTTTATTAATATCTTTCACCGACATGATATCTTTGCTTTTGACTGCAGTTCCTTCCATCTCTAGACGTGCAAGAATTTTTTCATGTTGCATCCGTTGGTGAATTTTTCTGGACTCAATATTGCAGCCACTAAATTTTGCTTGTAGAGTCGAGAGTAGGCACTTGATTCTGGTTAGGTTATGGCTTAAATCGATTTCCAAACACTGGGATAGGTCTACAAATGGATCTATAACGGCAGAAAGAAGCAAGCATGCGGAGGATCTGAGGATGCAGGTCCTAAATTATTTTATTGTTGGAAAAAGAAAATAGATTTCTTTGATGTAAGATGTTGCTAGTCTTTTTTTCTTTTTTCTTCTAGAGTTAAAATTTTAGGGATTGAAAGATTTTAGGGGCGTAAGGTGTGAGGAGTAATTGTTGTAATATTCGGAAGATATGTAGGGTTTGTATATATATCTCTTAATTGACGGAATGGCGTACATCTGTAGTAATTGAGGTTATGTTTGGGAATAGTATGGGATGATGAGTAGAACGGTACTGTAGCAGATGTGATTGATATGAAATAAAAAAGTAAGAATGTTTTATATAAAAAAGTGAAAATTTTGTGTTGTAGTGATTTTTTTTATTTGAAAAGTGATAAAAAATGATTGATTTGATGTAAAAAGTAAGAATGTTGGAGTTGATTTTAAGAAAAAATTTTGAGGAATGAAGTGGGTTCATGAATAGTACCTGTTGGGTCATAAATCAACTCTGCAGAACCAGCCAACGATTACTAGGCCCAATGAAGGCCCATGTCATCAGAGCCCAAGAGCGTCTCGAGCCTCGAGAGCCCAGGCACGCCTCGAGAACCCGAGAACTCCTCGAACCTCGAAGAATGATTCAGGCCTCGATCATCCGAGAACCGTCTCGGACCTCGACCACCCTATCCCTTCGATACTTGGAGCTTAAGGTTTCAAAGCTCGAAAAGCTAGGGATCAGGAGGTTAAATTCAAAGATCCTATCTTATCCGTCCAATTCAAATGCCAAGTACCTAAAATTACAGAATCAGATACGTTATCTACGAGCATTCAAAATTTAAGACGCCATAACAACCAAATCCTATCTCGATCCCATCAGATCTTGATACGGATAACTACTCAAATCCCTGATAACAAACTGCATTGCAGAAAATCAGGGAAGAGTCAGTCATTGGTAAGGGAACAATCACTCCATGCCTATATAATGCAAGTCACCTCCACACGTTCTGGTAACTCAACTCTAGCACACTTTAAGCTTCTGTTGTTTTCTCATTATCTCTAGAGCAAACACTGACTTAGGCATCGGAGTGTCCCCGCCGGCTCACCCCCGGTCTCTTCGATCCTATTCCTTTCTTTGTTGTGCAGGCAAAGTCAAATTTGGATTACTTTCATCAGGAGATCAGCAAGCGTGCCACGTCACCAATCGGAAACTGTGTTTCAACAGTTTGGCGCCGTCTGTGGGAACGTAGATTCTTCAATCACTTCTCATTCATACAAAAATCCGACATGGTGAATACACGCTCTTCACATCCGCCGAATCCTCGTCTGGTGCAACCACCCCCGAGCGCCCCTGGAGGATCCAATAGTCCAGAATTGACGGAATTCTTGAGAAACATGGCGGAATCAATGGAGGTTCTTAGGAAGCAGAACGAGGAGCTAAACACTCGGCTCACATTGGCTGAAGCACGGAGCAGCCAGAAAGAAAGGGAGCGCGAGGAACGTCGGGAGAAAGAAAGGCGTGATAGAATCCGCAAAGGAAAACGTACTGTCAATCCTCACCAAGAGGATAATGGGAGCACGGTTCAAGGCGATCGTCGAACGATCCAGCATGAGGAACATCACGACAAGTCCCGGCGAGTGGAGACTGGGGATGGTGGATCTCGCCGAGAAAGGTCTCGGCGCGAGAAGTCTCATGAAGAGGGATCTCGCCGAGATAGGCGCGAAGGAGAGAAGTCTCATCGATCAAGACGACATCATGAAAAATCCCATCATGACGAAACCCGGCATAGCCTCCAAGAGACAAAGATGAAGGATTTGGAGGACAAGTACGCCAGGATTCTCCGCCGAATTGATGGGGAGGACCCACATCTCACAGCATGGGACATGCTAGAAGACGACAGCCTCCCATTCACTGAACGGGTCAAAACGTACCCTATGCCGGATAAATTTAAAATGCCTCGGATAGAGAAGTATGACGGGAGCGGAGATCCGCAGGCTCACTTGGAATCATTCCGAGAACATCTCATCCTGCATGGTACTCCCGACGAAATAGCATGCAGAGCTTTCCCCCTAACTCTGAAAGGGGTGGCAAAGGATTGGTTCACTGAACTTCCCCCGAAGTCAGTGGGCACCTTCAAAGAACTGGGACGCTTGTTCCTAACACAATTCCTCGCGACGCGGAAGAGGAAGAAGAGCGTCACTTGCTTGTTAACTCTCCGCCAGGGGCGGGAGGAGTCCCTGAAAGACTTCATGCTTCACTTTAACAAAGAGAAGCTCGAAGTAGATAGCCCAGACGATAAAACAATGCTTAACGCACTAATGCAGGGTGTAAGAGCCGAAGGGCCACTAATGGCGGAAATCGGGAGGAAGAATACCCAAAAGGTTACCCTTCCTTAATTCATGAAGCTGACCGAGGAGTTCATTCACCAGGAGGAATTGGCTGGGACCCTTCTTAAGGCCCAGACGCTGGAAGAGTAGTCCAAGCAGGAAAGCAAAAAGCCCCCAGTAGCACCTAAGCCAAAAGAAGAAAAGAATTCCCGGAAGGTGGAGAAAAAGCCGGGACCTCTTTTTGTAAAAAACGAACCTCGGAAGACAGAATGCCCAAGGTTCCAGCCAGAAACCTTCACCCCCTTAAACGCCAGCTACACCGAGGTGTTTATGGCCATAAAGGGGGATCCAGAATTCAGGTGGCCGCAAAAGATGAGAGCAGAGCCATCCAGGCGAAATCCAAACAAGTTTTGTGAATACCATGATGATCACGGGCATTCGACGGAGGAGTGCATTTCTCTTCGACGGGAAATTGAGACCTTTGTTCGGAATGGGAAGCTGGTCAGATTCCTTGCACAGGAACGGGTTCGAGAAGCAAATCAACGAGGGCACCAGCCAGCAAAAGGTAATCGAGAAGGCCTCGGACATGCTGGGCAGAGGCGACAAAACCAGAATCCGGGGGAGGATAGATATGATCGAGAAGGCGAGCAGAGGCCTCTCAGGAATCAAGAAGTAGTCCGAGAAATCCATACCATCTCGAGAGGAGTTGCTGGTGGTGGGGAATCTAACTCAGCTAGGAAGGCTTATGTGAGAAGCATGCATGGCAAGGTGTTTTCCTTACACCGACCTACGAAGACAGCCAGAACAGACTCTGTGGTGTTGTCTTTTTCTGAGGAGGATGCTCGAGGGGTTGTAATGCCCCATGATGATGCTTTAGTGGTAACTCTGACAGTTGCCAACCACGGAATCCATCGAATTCTGGTCGATAACGGGAGCTCTGCTGATATTCTGTATTGGCCAGCTTTCCAACAAATGGGAATTGATCGCAACAGGATTAAACCGTTCGGGTCCCCGCTAGTTGGATTTGGCGGGGAGGTGGTATACCCTATAGGGATTATTCCCTTACCAGTGACAGCAGGAACTGCGTCGAGGCTGTCCACAGTAATGGTGGATTTCTTGGTGATCGACCGACCCTCCGCCTACAACGCAATCATGGGTCGACCAGCATTAAACAAGTTATAGGCCGTTACCTCAACTTACCACCTTATGATGAAGTTCCCAATGGAAGAAGGGGTTGGGGTTGTACGAGGCGATCAACTTGCGGCAAGGAAGTGTTATAACACTTCCATGAAGAAGGTCTCGGATCCAACCACGCTTACTGTAGCCTCGGTATCCGAGGCCAAGGGAGAACCAGCAGAGCCGCTCGAAGAGGTGTCAGTAGGAGAAAGAAGAGTTTTGCAGATAGGAACATGTCTTTCCCGAGAAGCTCGAGAAGGCCTCGCGACTTTCCTCCAAAGAAATCTGGAGGTATTCGCTTGGTCACATGAAGACATGCCAGGCATTAGCCCCGAGGAGATAGTCCATGTATTGAATGTGGACCCTGACATGAGACCGATAAAACAGAAGAGAAGAAAATTCGCACCTGAGAGGGTCGAAGCTGTAGCTGTAGAATAAGAGAAGCTCCTAAAAGCGCAATTCATCCAAGAGGTCTATTATCCCGATTGGTTGGCCAATGTAGTCCTGGTAAAAAAATCCAACGGGAAATGGAGGATGTGTGTAGATTTCACCGACCTCAACAAAGCATGTCCTAAAGACAGCTTCCCTCTCCCGCGCATCGACGCACTGGTTGACTCTACCCCAGGGTACGAACTACTCAGTTTTATGGACGCTTTCTCTGGTTACAACCAGATCCTTATGCACCTAGAAGATCGGGAAAAGACTGCATTCATCACCGATCGAGGCCTTTACTATTATAAGGTCATGCCTTTCGGTTTGAAGAACGCAGGCGCCACATACCAGCGGCTTGTGAACAAGATGTTCCAAGCTCAAATTGGAAGGAACATGGAGGTGTACGTGGACGACATGCTGGTAAAAAGCATAGAGTCGGTTGGCCACATCCATGACCTCAAAGAAGCGTTTGAAACGCTGAAGGCGTATAAAATGAAGTTGAACCCTGCTAAGTGTGCGTTCGGGGTGTCCTCTGGAAAGTTCTTAGGCTACATGGTCTCAAGCAGAGGAATAGAGGCCAATCCCGAGAAAATTCAAGCCATACTAGATATGCAGTCCCCTAAAACCATGAAACAATTACAACAGCTTACTGGAAGGCTAGCGGCCCTGAACCGGTTTATCTCCCGATCCACCGACAAATGCCTTCCTTTCTTCAAGATCTTAAGAAAGGCTTTTGAGTGGTCAAGTGAATGCGAGGAAGCCTTTACTCAGCTACAAAAATATCTGATGAGCTCTCCTCTGCTGAGTCGGACAATCCCAGGTGAAGTGTTGTACATATACTTGGCTGTCTCTCCCACGGCAATCAGTGCAGCCCTGATCCGAGAAGATGAAGGAATACAGAAACCGGTATACTTTGTGAGTAAAGCGCTGCACGGCGCGGAAGAGAGATACCTTCAAATCGAGAAGCTAGCGTTTGCTCTCATTATGGCCTCAAGGAAGCTCCGGCCATACTTTCAATCTCACACAATCCGAGTCCTCACGGAATACCCGCTCAGGAAAGTAATGCAAAAGCTGGATCTATCAGGGTGACTGGCAAACTGGGCTATTGAATTGGGACAGTTTGACCTCGAATTCGTCCCGAGGAATGCAATCAAAGGCCAAGCCCTTGCAGATTTTTTGGCTGAATTCACGAACCTGCCAGAAGTAGAAGATTCGGAGATAGAAAGAAAATGGATCATTTATATGGACGGCTCGTCGACAAAGAAAAACGGAGGAGCCGGGATAGTGCTCATCACTCCGGAAGGGGAGGAGTTAAATGGATCCCTGAAATTGGAATTCAGAACCACTAATAACGAGGCAGAGTATGAAGCTGTCATAGCATGCCTCGGATTGGCCCTAGAACTCGGAGCTGAATCCGTGGAAGTACGGAGCGACTCTCAAGTCATTGTGAGCCACATCCGAGGAGAGTTTGAAGCAAAGGGGAAAAAAATGAAGAAGTATTTGGCGAAGGTGCAAGGCATGCAGGTTTCTTTCCAAAAGTTCACTATCACCAAGATTCCCCGCACAGATAACGAGAAGGCAGACCGCTTGGCCCGTATGGCCTCTGCAGAGTACACAGAAGCTGAGGAGAACGTCGATTACGTTGAAAGCTTAAGGCAACCCTCGATATCCGACGAAGCCTCGGTTGTCAACACAATCGAGGAGGCCTCAGACTGGAGGAAGCCAATTATCGACTACTTGCAGAAAGGAAGTCTACCGTCCGAGAAGAGAACGGCCATGCAGTTGAGGATGAGGGCTGGAAGGTTCACGATGATTAACGGTATGCTCTATAAGAGAGGATTCACACTGCCTCTCCTAAAATGTGTTTCTCCCGAGGAAGGAAACTATATCCTCCGAGAAATCCATGAGGGAATATGCGGAAATCATTCAGGGGCACGAGTATTAGCACACAAAGCGGTAAGAGCGGGGTTCTATTGGCCTAACATGAGCAAGAACTCAACAGAAATTGTCCGAGATTGTGACAAGTGCCAAAGATTTGCTAATGTCACCAAACAGCCCCCGGAAGAATTGAGTTCAATCTCTTCTCCTTGGCCCTTCTCACAATGGGGGGTTGATATAGTGGGACCGTTGCCCCGAGGAAAGGGGGGTGTTCGATTTGCAGTAGTGGCGGTGGATTATTTTAC
>CM017326.1:31886682-31946017 GCA_006937295.1 Carpinus fangiana
CCCCCCCCCCCCCCCCCCCAAAAAAAAAGAAAAGAAATCAACAATACTCTCTGCCTTAGTAAAATCCTGTAATGTGGTTCTTATTGGATGTCATTAGCCCCTTTTTTTCCCTGTCATATAATCCTTGTCTGTTATCTTACTTTTCTAATATTTTATCTTTGAAAAACTTAATTGTCTTAATTAGGTTTAAATGGACTTTTCTCGTTCGGTCAGAGGTCAAAAGTCTTTTAGTTCCAAATCCTAGGAAACAAGGATGGTACTGAAACTAGTCGACATAGGTGCACAACTCTGTCTGAAATGTATTTCAAGTAACCTAGTAGGTGCTGAGGTTAGCATATTTGCTACCACATATAATGTATCACCTCAAATTTTTGTTGTGATGGGACCCCGTGTTAGCCAAACCGGTATAATAATGCTGATTATCAGTGACCATACAATATATTATTTATGGCTAATGAGGAACAATGCGTACAGAGAAGAAATGGTTAATTGCTGTGTTCAGCTGTGACCCTGAAGCATCTAAATTTTTATGTAATTGACAAGTTGAAAATTGCACCTATCTGATTGAAATTGACCCGCTTTTCATTTTAACAACTAGGCTGTTTTTGTTCCAAGGAAATTTGCTTATGGCGCATATCCCCGATATTTTAGGGTTTGACAAATCCGATTGTTTTTTCCCTGACAAATCTGATTGTTTACCTTTTATGGTCCCAAAATACTATATTTTTCTTAATATACCCTTTAGTATGGTTGAATGTTAGTGAGGCTATAGATTGAGCTGAACTAGCGTGAAAGCCTATAAAATGTTCCTTGTTGGATGTTATTAGATTTTCTGTTATATAATCTTTTTCTATCGTTTTTGTTTTTCTGATCTTTAATCTCATAAGAGTTACAATGGCTTATTAGCTATATGACATGGACTCCAGTTTTTGTGTTAGATGTCGAAAGTCTTATAGTTATATATAAATCCTAGGAAACAAGGATAGCACTGAAACTAGTTGACACAGGTGTATGTGAAATGTCCTTAAAGTAACCTAGCAGGTGCTGGGGTTAGCTTGTTTGTTACAAGTGAGGTCATTACGGTCTCTTAGTTGTAACTATATTTTGCATAATTTATCACCTCAAGAGACTTAGTCACGTTTGTAGAACCAGTATAATAATCAATTGATTTTACGGTGATCTTAAAATGCCTTTGTGTACAGTTGTCTAATATAATGAATACATCATTTAGGATGCTGTTAGAAGTAAATGCGATTTTTATTTGTATCTGCGAATGTGCTGTGGATATTTTAACATAATATATTATAGCTTTTTATTTTTGTCAGAGTATCTGATCTCTCTCTCTCTCTCTCTCTCTCTCCCACTTGCGAATGAATCTCAGGTTTAATTTGCAAATGGCTAAGTTTAGCAAGTTGCAACGTAAGACCAACTCCCGCCGTCACCAGGCTACCCCATATGCATTTTCATCCTGCTCTCGGAATGTCTTCAAACGTGTTCTCTTAAAGAAGAGGCGTTCGAGAGCATCAGAGAAGAAACATTGGAAAGACGCAACCTGTTCAGTTTGTTTAGAGTACCCTCACAATGCTGTTCTCCTCCTCTGTTCTTCTTATGACAAAGGTTGCCGGCCTTATATGTGTGCCACTAGCCATCGGTATTCCAACTGTCTTGAGCAATACAAGAAAGCCTACACAAAAGTAAACCCAATTCAAAGTTCTCAACATTGGACTGAGTTAATGGAAAATTCTAGTTTAAGTTCTGGCCTGCAGCATCACAATGAAAAGATGGAAGTGCCAGAGCTGTTATGCCCTCTCTGTCGTGGGCAGGTGAAGGGTTGGACTGTGGTTGAGCCGGCAAGAAAGTATCTGAATGCAAAGAAGAGAGCCTGCATGCTGGATGATTGTTCATTTGTTGGAAGTTATAAGGAACTCAGAAAACATGTTAGGACAAAGCACCCATTGGCATGCCCACGAGCGGTGGATCCTATACTTGAAGAAAAATGGAAGAGGCTTGAGCGTGAAAGGGAGCAAAATGATGTAATCAGCACGATTATATCATCAACACCTGGGGCTGTGGTGCTGGGGGATTATGTGATAGAACCAAACTTTGGTGGTAGTTATAGTGATTACGATACTGATTTGGAAGACTCTTTAGATGGTGCTTTCTTCCGTCTTGCATCACTTACTCGCGGAGAGAATCGTGGCATTTACTCAAGTGGTAGATATAATAGGCACCGTGACTTGTTCAATGTTGATTTTGGGAGGCGTAGTGCTTTTGCTTTTCGTCCTGTTGCTTCATATGGACAGGGTTTAGTGGTTGGACCTGGACGTTCAAGGAGGCAATGGAGGCATAGAAGAGCAACCCTTTTGTGATAAAAATAACAGAGAAGTGGGGAAGGGGAAGGACTGAGATTCAGCTCTTCTATGGTTGTGTTCTTGTATATTCATGCTGTGTTATTGGACCTTGTATTGGTATTCCAGAGCATTGTCATCATATATATCTTTGACAGACCGAAGCTGCTGACCTCACCATTTGGATTAGTATCAGTGGTTTCATTACGTTGTGTGGGAGAGGGGGCGCCTATCCTCTGCATAATTTAGTAGTCTAGTCTAGGAAAGAAGAACAAACATTTTTACTTTGTTCCCTTGGAGGTTTCATGGATTTGCTATCATTTGGTCGTGCATGAATCGGTCATTTGATAGGGTGATATTGGTTCAAATACTTTACCCCAAATGTTTTATTTAGAGAATTGATGTCTCCTTGTTTCGACGATTATCTTTATATTTAATCTGTGCAGGTAGACATGTATTTCATAAACTTTGGTTTAAGTTGCGTTGCAGTAGTAACAATGTACTTTGATTTGCGTTGTTGATGACATGATGCGTGCTTAGCAATCTACTTCGCCTCTGTACTCCTCACGATCTACCTCCATTTACTCGCTTTCTTTAGGGAGGGGCTTTTCAGCATGAGTAATGCTAAAAGAAAGATTCGTATATTTCTTGTCTTTCATTAACGGATTTTTTGCTCTCAAATGATAATTATAACTAACAAAAAAGGATGCAACAATCCCGGAACATAGTATGGGAGTAGATTATATGGTTCGGTATTACGAACTTCACTTCTATATCTGAGCCATTTATAAACTAATGTGGCAGTATATAATTGGTAAAATAATTAAAATTTTATTTTACAGTTAATTATTTTACTAATTATGGACCCCACATCAATTTCTAAATGTCTTTTTAGTAATGGTTGTAATTCTCCAGAGCATTTTCATTTATAATCATATACGTACTCATTGGACATAATAACGGATATGTTTCATAATTGTCGGTAACAAATGTAACGCAAAAAGTGGATCGAAGACAAAGGACCCAGAATTCAAGTATATATGCATCTTCATCTTGATCGAACACACTTTAATCTGCTAGAATCATAATGCCACCACCAAACGTAGATCGGAGGGCTGGGCTCTGATCTCTACGTACTCTTCGCAATCATCAGCTTAGGATCCTTACCAACGTCATCTTTTTTACATGATAATTCTTTCAGCATACACCTTATTTTACTCTGCAAAAACACAAAGAAATGGAATATATATATATATATATAGTAAAACCAAAAAGAAAGGTGTAAAAAGTAAATGCAATAATTCAATGTGTTAAATGAGTTTACAAGGAAGTGAGAATTGCTTCTCCTGGTGGGCTTTCTCTTCTTCCCACCGGTACTGCTTGTGGAACCGACCGGCCGATCTACTTTTTCTGTCTTCTTTTCTATTGGCATGCGCTCGTATCTCCACCGGCTGCTGGTGCGTTCGAGCGTCTGGTGCGACTTAATGCAGAAACTCGCTGGTTTCATCAACCACTCCCATTTTTTCTGTTCAAGGCACTGCAATTTGACTAGTGCATCATCAGCATGCATGCATGTGCATGTACGTGGCTTTTGCCCATTGGAAGAACATACCTTGGGCGTGGATCTCAAATTGTTTCTGGGTCGTTGAACCTCTTGTGGGGAGCCAGCATTTCTCAAGTCTCTGGAGTAGGCGAGGAGCTGAGCCCTGCGATCGTAGCCGCGCTTTCTCGCGGCTTGAGGCTTTTTGGAAGCTGATTTTGGCTTGGCTTTCTTAACGATGACGGCTCTTTGCGGCGATTGCGGTTTAGGCGATTCGACGTAGACGGAGATGATAACTCCGTTCTGGGTGGCCGTCTTGTTTGCTTCCTTATTGTTTTTCACTTCCTTTATCTCTTCCTTGCCCATCGATCTGTGAAGTTCTCGAGAAAACAAGTTTGTTAGTATCGAAATAGAGACGGAGTCATTCATATAGGGATCTTTTGGGCTTTTAATCTAAGCCCAAGACCATCCCTGCAAATCCCAGAATATAATTTGGGCCAAAAGACTAAGTGGGCTCGGGTGTATGTAGGTGATGGGCTACAGGGCATGCCTAAAAAGCTACGCCCAAGGCCAGAAAAAACATAGTGGGATGCTTTTTTCCTTTCACCTCTGATACATTAATACCTTTCTCTCTTTCCTATTTTTTTTTTTTTTATCGATCGTAGGGCCAGTTTGCCATCATAGGGGCCGTTTGGCAATAGACGAGCCGAAGTTTAATATATACTTTATACCACATCATTCACTTCCAAACTAAAAATTCACAACACGATTAATTACCAAACAAACCCTTTAGATTAAAATGAATGCATAGGCAAAGCAAAGATTTAGACATATTTGGAGGAATGCAGAAAAGGAATTCGAGACTTGTGGATTACAATCAAGAAATTGCTCATCAAAAACTGCAATCATCCATCTTATTACCTCTTCAAACAAAATAAATTTGTCTCCTTATTAATTTACTCATCCTGTCCGCCAATCAGAGGACCAGAGAGGGAAAAAAAAAAAGAGATGAGTCACTCTCTCTATATATATTTGTTACTTTAATAATAACATAGGAGTAATACATTATCTGGGTAAGTGGTCCACCAATGAAAAATTAAAAAAATAATAATAAAAAAAAGACCCTCAATTTGTGTTTATTAATTAAGTGCAAGTGTAAAGGGATTCCTAAAGTTTCATGCCGTGGACGCACATAGAATCAGATTCCTTGGTTTTATATATATATATAGAGAGAGAGAGAGAGAGAGGAATCGTTGGACTCCGAAAAGAACAAGAGAGAGAGAGAAAGAACGGAGAATCGACGGGATTCCGTGCAATAGGGCCGATAGACGGGATCTAAATTTAGAATACTAGCTAGGACCAACTCCACCGAATAATATTATATGTGTTAATTAAATTAATTTATAGTTTATTTTATTTTTTTTTTATTTTCACTAATACGAGACTTGAAGATTGGATCTGCCTTATACTGCAAGATGAAATTTTTTTTTCCCCCTCCGAAATCACAAGTGGAGATTTAAAGGGAAAAAAAAATTGTCCTTTTAAATTATTAATATCTGTCCCTAATGGGTAGCTCAATCGGCTGTGGATCACGCCTCATAAAGTGGAGGTCACTAGTTCGAATCTACCTTATCCCTTTCCTTGTGTGAACATGTTAAAAAAACAAAAAAAAAACATATACAATATTTTAATGTCAAATAACTAAGTTACTAACCAATGCTTTAAAAGTTCAAAAAGTTGATAGAACGCGAAAAGTTAGGTTTGTTAAACTTTCTATACTAACCTAATCTAGCACCCATACTTTAAATTGGACTTCACCAAGATCATAATAATCAACAACGTTTTTATGGTAACATCCATAACTCTAGATATGATAGCCCTTTTTTATTTTTGTGATAGTTTTACTTAGGTATTAAGCACTCCATTTTCATGGGTTTTTCCACTTAAATTCGTTCACGCTCTCGAATTAATAAAACACAAAAGAGTAGTGTTTTTTTTTTTTTTTTTTGACATGACTGCACAAAGAGAAAAGTAGAGAAATTCAAAGTAGTGATCACCACTTCATAAGTCAGGACCCATTGAAAACGAAAGAATATTAGTTGTCTTAAAGTTATGCCATATTAAGCTAGCCTATTTTAGCGCCAATGTCTCAAATTGACTCTACCAAAAGCATAACACCTTATGAATCAAATGGAAATGACGAAGAAAAAAAGAAAGAAAAGGAAATGAGACAAATTTTAAACAGTAGTGGAAAATGGGGAAAAGGTTGCTTGAGATTCGAAATCTAAATCTATATTTCGTGTCTGAAACCAATCACAGTAAGACACTCAAACTTGGTCTTGGGAATCTTTAGCATATATAGAGTGAAGAAAAAACATCTTTCTTTTTTTTTAAAAAAAAAAAAGAATTGAACCATGCATTTTTATAGACCTATATATATATATAATAGACTATATTAATTCGTTTATTTTGAGAAGAAAAAGAGATTTTTGGTTTCCAAGTGTGGATTAAGATCCTCTAAAATTTCTTTTAAATTTGAAATTCTCAAATTTATAACTCTCACTCATTCATCTCATATAAGCATCTAAAATAAGTCATATTTTAATATTTAATAAGAAAGCTACCCTCAAAAAATTTAATTAACCATATTTTTTGATTATTAAATGATGAAGCGTGTTTTATTTTAGACTCTTAAATAAGATGAACGATTAATATTTATAAATTTTAGAATCTCAAAAATTAAAAGAAATGATGCAGGGGATCTCAATCCTCCAAGTGTAAGTGGATGGTGTCAGAAAGTGCCCCTCAATGTGTGGACCTTATTCAAAATTTTGGGATCTCCCTGACCAAATCCCAACAACATGCGAAGACGGCCCTAAGCTTCACCCAAGGGCCAATGCACCCATTTGTTCTCTTTTGAATAAACCACCCCCTGACCCTGAGCCCCTCACCCATCTCTTCCTTTCTTACCTAGCTAGCCAGCTTTGTTGATTGACCGTTGGGGTTCCCATGCGCCACTTCACATCTCCCTCCTTGGCTCACTCAACCCCTCTCCCTTTCACCAAATTGCTTGTCTGCTTCTACTTTTCTTCTCCACCGTATTCTCGATCTCCATGATGCAAATCATGGGAATCTTTCATTACACAATATCTATTCCTACTTCCCTTTTTTTTTTCCTTTTATAAACACTAGTTGCCACATGCATGCCTCTAAGCCCCTAATTAATAACCCTTTTGATCGGGCACACAATTGACTAGAAATAGCGCTGCTAATTATAATTTTGACTTTTTTTTTTTGTTACAAGTTTGCTTGAGTACAGTTCTTAAAAGATAGTTTAATCAACTGTGAATTACGCTTAATGAAGCGAATATCACAAGTTCGAATCTTTCTCCCGTTTTTTTGTGTGGACATTTCAAAAGTTTGCTTGAGTGCAGCCAAAAAATTATTGGAGAATTTTTGTACAAAAATTAATGGTGGAGACTGCACAATTATAGATAAGACAAAGCATTGCCCTACGGTCATAATTTCCACAAGCGGCTATTTGCATAATTGCTTAAGGGAATTGGAGGGCATGGTCACTGACTGCTCTACGGACAAAATTTCCACGATTAACCATTAATCCAATTGCTTAAGCGAATTGGGAGGCTTATGAAGAGTCAAGAATGTCCCCGCCAGGCGCCAGCCCACAACACAAATAACCATCAAGAAAATCTGAGTGCACTCTTGTCAAGATGCAGTCCCGACAACAATTGATTTCTCACTCGCCAAATCCCTCACTCCACCGGCCCAACTTTTCGCCTACCGACTCCATGTGTCCCACACAAATAGCTTTTAGAAAAATAATAAAGTCACAACTAACTTAATTAAGACTCAATTTTTCTCATAAGTGTCATTTAAAAAAAAAAAAAAAAAAAACTGTTAATGAAGGAGAGAAAGAGCCTTAAACTAGAAATTGAGTCTAAAGTAAGAAAAAAATTGAGTGTATATTGTGGTTGTATCACACCTCTAACTCTTATAAGTTACAACCCTTTTACCATTGGTTTCAAATAAATCTCCAAAGTAGTAGGACGTGTACTAGGGTGAGAATTTGATTCTCGAAATGAGAATTATCTATCCTATTAATATTAGCCATCTTGAACTCATTAATGCCCTAATGGGTTTGAGTCAAGCTATAGTTCAATTGAACTTGAGGAAGCGTTTGCGTTTTTCATTGTCTAAGCCTTTCTTATTCAACTCTCAACAAGCAGGTGATACTATGGTTACGTCCAGCTAGAATAGCTACAATTAATTTGTCCCCTTGCTTTTTTGAATATAGAAAAAAAAAAAGAAAAAAAAAAAAGGTTATAATAACCCTTTTTTAAGACTAGTCGCCACACGCATATATAGGTCGAATAACCCTTCCAAGCTCCTCTTGTGTAGTGGGACACCACACCGATTTCCTCAATTGACTGGAAATGTTAGTAATAAGTTTGACATTTCCTTTGTGATATCAAAATTTCTTTCATTTTGAAATATTATATATATAGAAGAAGATAATTGGTGTTTGATTGACAAAGGGTTTAAGATTTATGTTGAATTTGAGTGGCGCCAATTATATTCGTGGTGTACTGAATGAGGACCATGATTTATGAAGAATATATATAGTTATTGTTCCTCTGAGTGGATAATATTTTAGTGAGGAAGAATTAATATATATGACCAAATGAGTGGATATATAATGTCTTTTGTTGTGGTTGTTGTGCAACACTGTATTTTGTGATGGAATAAGAATCTCGTGCAATTTGGATAGCCAATCATATTTAAAAAAAAAACAAAAACCAGTCCATAAAATACATGTAGGTAAATATTTTTTTTTAAAAAAATGAAATAAATAAATTTACCCAAAATTGTCCAAATTCTCTAACAATTTTAATACCAGTACGTAGTACTGTAATTCATCATATTCATAACCATCTGAAAATGCTAAAAACACATAACAATATTTAAATTATTTTGTAACAAATTTAAAATGACAAGGGATAAGATAATTTAAAAGGGAAAAAATGAGGGACAACAGTTATAGAAAACCTAGAATTTACATGAAATTACTATACTAATTAAAGATATGCTGCTATCTAAAAATATATATGTTAATAATTTTTTTTTTTAAAAAAAAAAAAAATCCCACCAATCATTCAGTATTTAGAAACAAATTAATAAGCTGTTGGTGTATGAAAATGTTGAGTAATTATAAAATATTATTTACTTTTATTTTTATTTTTTATATGTCATACAAGCTAGGGAAGGGGAGAAGGGGATTTGAACTAGCTAGTGACCTTCGCTTCATAGGTCAACAGCCAATTGAACTACCCCTTTGGACAATATTATATATTTACTTCTATATGCATATCTAAGAAGTAAGCAAAAAACATAAAAGCCAAGTTCGACCCAGCTTTAATTCCATACTCAAGTCCATATTCTTGCATTAATTTTAGTGTGTGTTTTTTTTTTTTTTTCAATTTTCCTATTATTTCAAAGTTACTTCTGTCCTATATTATTGTTTGTTATTCTATTTCTCAAAATATCATTCACTTTGAAAACTTAAATGGACACAGTTCTAATAACTTTCCTAATTTACCCTTGAAAAGTCACCGGCACTCCTTCAGGATCCCCTCAAATTCTTTAAAAATTTGAGGCCCTCAAGTTTTTAATCTTGACCGTTCATCTTGATTTTAATGGCTAAAAACAAAATGCTTTTCAGTTTTCAATAATTAAAAAATCAGAATGTGTTTTGATTTTAAATGTGAAAACTGAAAAGCCTTTTGTTTTTAGTCATTAAAATCAAGATGAACGGTCAAGATTCAAAATTTGAGGCCCAGTAAAAAAAAAATGATCAGCGATTATGAAGTTTTTACCAAGAGCATATTAATATACATAGTTGAATACAACTCTAAACCTGACGCATTTAGACACCTGTTTCAGGAAAGTAACCATGTCTCTGATACCATTTGTTGGGAAATTAAAGCGGTTATGTAGTTTTTATCAAGAGCGCATTAATATACATAGTTGAACATAACTCTAGCCCAAAAGCCTAAGCTAATGGACTAAGGTCCACTTAGGTATATTAAGCACTATTTTCTTTTATATTTTCTCAATGTGGGACACAATACTCACAAGTGCACTCACAACAATATCAAACTTACTTGCCTTACTCACGACAGCCTTATAAAAAAGGTGACAAACCCTAATTAGAGCCTTAAGGTATGTATTCTCTTTCCATCTCATGCTCTTGATTCCTATATAATATATTCCTAAAGACCACATTACTGACTTAGGCATTAGAGTATCTTCCGCTAGCATTCTTACTAAGTCACTAATGTCTTCTTTTTTTCTTTTTTTTTTTGGCAGGTATCCTTAGTTGGACTACTAGTGCCGGGAATCAACACACAAGAAAATTTCAACTATAATTTAGTTAGCATTTAAGAAAACTTATCACTGTTTATGTCTTAACAATAAGGGTCTTTGTGTAAAGTCGATATTTTACACCCATCGATAGATAGCCAACACCTTAGCCTTTTCTTCTTTTCTTTTTTTTTTTCAGTTCCACACGCAATCAAAGCAGTCCCATTCAAGAGAAACTCTTATCTTTCTTGATCGAATGCACCAGCCCATTGAAGAGAAATGACAGCCACCTAGCTTCTACCACCACTATAGACCGCTACCAAAGTAAAGGTTTAAACTTCCAGTATAAATGTGGTATTTTTAAATTTAAAATATTAATATAATAAAAAATCTATATAATTAGATAATTAGTTTGTAATTTTGTAAGATTTGAAACATGGTACGTCCCTTTTTTTAAACCCTCGTAATATATCAAATGGTCTCCTCTCATTTTATTTTTCATGATACATTTCAACTCTGTTTGAAAAAATTTATATAAAAGAGGCTTTTTATAAATTAAGTGGCCTTAGGCGGCCGAATTACGAAATACAAATAGTTACTTTTCAATTGACCAGAAAATATTTTTTAGTTGACTAAGTTTTCTAAGGGCAACCAAACAACCAAAAAGAATCAAAACAGATTTAAAGCCGTGTTTGAAAAAAATTTCTCTTTTCTTCTTCGACCAAAAATATTAACTGACAATCCAAAACATAAAATACTCATCATAACACAAAAATAATTTTACCTTGTCACATAACAACATTTTTCTAACTAAAAAAAAAGGCACCTCTCAAAACAATTTACATCAAAAGTTTGAGAGATATTATAAATACCAAATATTTTACCAAAAAATAATATAAAACTTATTTATTGATTTTTATAACATTTTTTTTATTAAAATAAATTACACGTCATTTTGACACATATCCCTCGATAAAAGATTTATTACACCGACACCTGTAAAAGTCGAAAGAAACCACCTTTGTTTCTATTGTATTTTCCGGTTGAGCAGTTTTTCCTTCCGCAGCGGTTCAGAGCCTTAAGACATAAAAGTAAAATTGNTTCTTCGACCAAAAATATTAACCGACAATCCAAAACATAAAATACTCATCATAACACAAAAATAATTTTACCTTGTCACATAACAACATTTTTCTAACTAAAAAAAAAGGCACCTCTCAAAACAATTTACATCAAAAGTTTGAGAGATATTATAAATACCAAATATTTTACCAAAAAATAATATAAAACTTATTTATTGATTTTTATAACATTTTTTTATTAAAATAAATTACACGTCATTTTGACACATATCCCTCGATAAAAGATTTATTACACCGACACTTGTAAAAGTCGAAACAAACCACCTTTGTTTCTATTGTATTTTCCGGTTGAGCAGTTTTTCCTTCCGCAGTGGTTCAGAGCCTTGGACATAAAAGTAAAACTGTAAAAGCCTGCCAGCAACAAAATTTATTTATTTGTATTATATATTTATAAATTTAAAGCACAAACTTGGTTTAATAATAATAATAGATGAAATGAGCGGTAGTAATCGTCTGTGGGCCCTCGTATTATTTTTAACACGTCTCCTCCCCCACGAGGCCTATATATATCTCGGTTAACGCCTCCCTTTTCTTTGACCAGTGCAACACACACAGAAAGTGATAGCGCCTGTAAAGGGTGTGATTGAAAAGTAATATACGATATACTCATACATTAGTTTTCTCCCTACCTGTCTTCAATGGCGGCTTCAGTGGAGAACCGTCGGTTCACTCATCTTGATCCCGCCGTCAAAGGCCACACTCGCACCTTCAAACCAGTTCCCAACAGCCACCGTTCCGACTTGCCGGACCGTGGCCGTCAAATCACGTCGACTCCCCAGAAAATCGTCGTGACGGGGGAAGATTCGTCGAGCGAGGACGAAAATGAGGAGGATTATATAGAGTTGATACAGAAAGGGAAAGGTGAATTGGAGCCGTCAATCCGTGACCCGCGAGATGAGGCCACGGCTGACAGTTGGATCGAGCGCAACGCTACCATGGTACGCCTCACAGGGAAGCATCCCTTCAACTCGGAGCCGCCCCTGGCCAGGCTCATGCAACACGGGTTCATCACCCCCGTCCCGCTCCACTATGTGAGGAACCACGGTCCGGTTCCCAAGGGCAGGTGGGAGGACTGGACCGTTGAGGTCAGCGGGCTCGTAAAGAGACCCGCCCGGTTCACCATGGACAATTTGGTGACCGAGTTCCGGAGCCGTGAGTTCCCGGTGACGCTGGTCTGCGCCGGTAACAGACGCAAAGAGCAGAACATGGTGAAGAAAACCATCGGGTTCAACTGGGGGGCCGCAGGGGTCTCCACGTCGGTGTGGCGCGGCGTACTGTTGCGCGATGTGCTGAAGCGGTGCGGGATCTTCAGCCGTGGTCGTGGGGCCCTGAACGTGTGCTTTGAGGGCGCTGAGGATTTGCCAGGTGGCGGTGGGTCCAAGTACGGGACCAGTATTAAGTACGAGATCGCGATGGACCCGGCGCGTGACATCATCTTGGGGTACATGCAAAACGGCGAGCGTCTGTCGCCGGACCATGGGTTCCCGGTGCGGATGATCATACCTGGTTTCATTGGCGGGCGAATGGTGAAGTGGCTGAAGCGGATCGTAGTGACAACCGTGGAATCCGATAGTTACTACCACTATAACGACAATAGAGTACTTCCGTCGCACGTTGACGCTGAGCTAGCAAACGCGGAAGGTACCTACTTTTGGCATGTGATCTTTTAATTAACCTCTGCTCCAAAAATCACAGTGTTTGATTTACTATGGTCTTTTTTTAACTGTTTTTTTTTTTTTTTTTCAAATGCAGCTTGGTGGTACAAGCCGGAGTATATCATCAATGAGCTGAACATAAACTCTGTGATAACGACGCCGTGCCACGAGGAGATCTTGCCGATAAACTCGTGGACGACGCAGAGGCCATACACTTTGACTGGCTATGCATATTCCGGTGAGTTTCAAATTATAAAATATTGTTAACGCACGCACCCTTTGTTTTATTCCTTAAACTGGGAGCAATATAATATGTACGAGAGTGCATCTTGATTTTGTTCACATGGGTTCCATCTACAGTGTGAACAGCATAAAGTATCGTTCTCTTTTATTTTTTTTAAGTAAAAGCTGCCTTTCTTTACATCAACTTCATTGGAGCTTGGAAGGTTTTTAAATGATCGGTTTCACAGTAGACGTGCTTAATTCGATTGGAGCTTTGTGCTCTTATGTGCTTAGTTCCAAAAATCTCCGAAAGAGCTGAAATAATGATCTTCTTGTTGTATATGCAGGAGGTGGGAGGAAAGTGACACGTGTTGAGGTCACCATGGATGGTGGAGAGAAGTGGCGCGTGTGCGCGTTAGACCATCCGGAGAAGCCCAACAAGTACGGCAAATACTGGTGCTGGTGCTTCTGGTCACTGGAGGTGGAGGTGCTGGACCTGATTGCAACCAAAGAGATTGCTGTTCGAGCTTGGGATGAGGCCCTCAACACCCAACCCGAGAAGCTCATCTGGAATGTCATGGTAAGTAGAGTTGTTATCTGCAAATTCGATACAAAATTAGCTGATTATATTCAAAATATTTGACATATTTAATTAAATTGTTTCAACAAGAACTCAACATACAAATATGAATTAGAATTAGCACCTATAATTGTGTATGTCCTTGCGTATGCCATTGCCCCTTGATTTTGAACCAATCAATTTCTTATACTTGTTAATTATCTGTCCACTTGTTTTTGCTTGGCCTGAGGTCCAGCAGTTTGGTGTTTGTCCCGTTCTATATAATTAGCTTTGTTTAAGTGTGGGGCGGCCATTGGCTGCTTCACATTGGATCTCTCATCTCTGTGCCTAGTACACCAGCACATCACTATCGCTGCATTATTGGAAGCCTGGCCTAACAAAAAAAAATGAGACTTAATTCCGTACATAGACTGTTAGTTGGGCTCATTTATTTGTGTTGATTTCAACACGACATGATTTTTATTTTTTTTAATCTTCTCAGGTGAATATGCTATCAAATCAACCTAAATAATGCTGGTGTAATCATGTTCGACGTCATAAATACAATCTTCTGATTAATTACATCATAGATAATTTATAAATAAATCGGTCGTGGAGTTGAAAAAATTGGTGAACTTTTATTGGTGTAAATTGAATTAAAATTTTTGAAATTTCTTGTGCAATATTGTACACTAATTTAATTAAGCTTGTTAAATATTGTATAGGGAATGATGAACAACTGTTGGTTCCGGGTAAAAATAAATGTGTGCAAGCCATACAAGGGGGAGATCGGAATCATGTTTGAGCACCCAACGCTACCAGGAAACCAGTCCGGCGGATGGATGGCCAAGCAAAAGTACCTTGAGACATCGTCCGACGCAAACCCTGCCCTCAAGAAGAGCCTCTCATCCCCTTTCATGAACACGTCTTCAAAGACGTACTCAATGTCCGAGGTAAAAAGGCACAACTCGGCCGAATCGGCTTGGATCATCGTCCACGGCCACATTTACGATTGCACCCGGTTCCTCAACGATCACCCAGGTGGCGCCGACAGCATTCTCATTAACGCCGGCACTGACTGCACTGAAGAGTTTGACGCCATTCACTCAGACAAGGCCAAGAAAATGCTCGAGGAATATCGGATCGGCGAGTTGATCACGACGGGTTATTCTTCCGACTCGCCCAACAGCACAGTGCATGGCGCGTCTAACACAATATCCCGCCTCGATTCAATCGAAGAAATCGTGCCACTAACGAGAAGCGTCGCTCTCATCCCCCGTGCAAAAATCAAGGTCAAGCTCGTAGACAAAAAACCAATATCCCATGACGTGCGGCTTTTCCGATTCGCATTGCCGTCCGATGATCAAGTCTTGGGCTTGCCGGTAGGGAAGCATATATTTGTGTGCGCGACCATAGATTGCAAGTTGTGCATGCGGGCTTACACTCCATCGAGCTCCGTTGATGAAGTTGGGTATTTTGATCTAGTGATTAAGATTTACTTTAAAAATGTTCACCCGAGATTTCCCAATGGAGGGCTTATGTCACAGCACCTGGATTCACTTCCAATAGGTTCGGTTGTGGAAGTGAAGGGTCCATTAGGCCACGTGGAATACACAGGGCGTGGCAACTTTTTGGTTCATGGCAAACCCAAGTTTGCCAAGAGGTTAGCCATGCTGGCCGGTGGGACCGGAATCACGCCCATATATCAAGTGGTTCAAGCCATTTTGAAGGACCCGGAGGATGAGACAGAGATGTTTTTGGTGTACGCGAATCGCACGGAGGATGATGTTTTGCAGAGAGAGGAGCTTGATGATTGGGCTAAGAAGCACGGCAACTTTAAGGTGTGGTACGTTGTACAAAAATCTGTGAGGGAAGGGTGGCAATACAGTGTGGGATTCATCACTGAGAGTATTCTACGGGAGCACATCCCGGAAGGATCAGACGATGTGTTGGCGTTGGCGTGTGGATCCCCGCCAATGATTCAGTCCGCAGTGCAGCCCAATTTGGAGAAGATGAATTATGATATCAAGAATTCATTGGTATTATTTTAATTAGCGGGTGGAAATGTTCGATCACAAATATATACTGCAATAATCCCTTGTACAAGAAATTTGGCTTTTAGCGTCGCGCCGTCTATTCAAAAGGTCGATTTAATAAGTCGTTGGAGTTGCCCGATAGAGAAAGGTTCTCACTTCTCATATGGTGTTTGATGTAGAGTACATATATGTAATTAAAGTAGGGGTGAAATAGCGGTTACGGTTAGCGGTTTTAGCCTTTAACCGCTAACCGTCTAGGCGGTTAGTAGAATCTACTAACCGCATCCGCTAACCGCTAGTGGTTAACCACCCGATTAGCGGTTAACCGTTTTTTCTACTAACCGCTTTTTATTGGGTTTTTTTTTTTTTTTTTGCCGGTTTTGGGCCCACTTTAAACCATTGTTTTGCTCACTTTAAACATTTTTTTCCTCTATCATGGCCATTTTAGCATTAAAAATTGTTGGTTTAAAGTAAGCATTATATGTTGGACTATTATACCAAAATTTTGTTGTTCACCTTCTACAATATATAACATACGAATAAAATTACAACAAAATTATCGTTTTGGGTTAGGAAGAAATGAATATATAGAAGTGCAAAACGACGTCGTTTTGCACTTCTATATTATATATATAATAAAAATAAGGTGGGGGGACTCAAAATCGGGACTCCTAAGTAAAATAGGTGCACAATAACTACTAGGCTACAATAACTTATTGTTATTTATTATATGAAATATATATATAATATAAATATATATTATATTTTAAAAAAGGCGGTTAGCGGTTAGGCGGTTTTTCAAAATCCACTAACCGCTAACTGTCTAGGCGGTTAGCGATTTTTACTAACCGCTTTCAAAGCGGTTAGTGCGGTTAGCGGTTAGCGGATGCGGTTAGGCGATTTTAAATTTCACTCCTAAATTAAAGGCTATATCCATGGTTTGGCAATTGACATCAATACTTTTTGAGTATCTTTTGTCCATGAGAAGCCACGTGGGATGATGGGAATCTATTTGATCGTTCGATGCTGTCATATTTATCTACCCTCCAATTTATCAGTATGTCATCCGCCCGCTTGAATATATAGATGGAAGCTAAGGATAAACAATAAAAATAAAAAAATAAAAGAAAGAATCCTAGAAACAGGAGAATGCATGCATCATGCATGATGATGCATATGGATCTATATATATATATATATATGAAAAGATTAAAAAACATTTTTAACTTAATTTCATTATCCTTCACGGTTGGTTTCCTTCAATGAGTCAAGACAACTATTATTTTATAGTTGTGACAGAGATGGGGGGTTTCCTTCAATGAGTCAAGACAACAATTTCCTTCTTGTGCCGGCATGTTAAAAAGAGTCAAGACAACATAAAATTCAGTGCCACAAGGTATTGGGTTTGGATATTCTTGAGTGAATAATTAATAAATGTCAACTGCAATATATATAATCATTAATTACTAAATTTTTATTCTTTTAATTGTTGTCGTAACTAGCAAATCATAGTTAGAAGTGTATTTTTCTTTGTTTTGTTCTTTTGTTCCAAAGAATATATAGAAGATAATCCCATTACTGAAAATAAATCAAGTCAACTTAAGATTTAAAACTGCATGTCGGAATTTATAAATTAAAAAATAAATAAAATAAAATAAAATAAAAAAACCTGCATGTCGGAACGTGTGATGAGCTCCATGTATATGGTGAAGGTCAACTCATTTAACAACTATTTTCTAAATTTTCCTAAGATACAATTTATTTATTTATTTATCTAATAATAATAATAATAATATTATGGGAAAGATTATAAGACAAATTTGCTCATCATATTGTAGATGGAGATGGATAACTTCAGTATAGGCTTGTACGTATAATAAAGAGGTTTCAAAATGATGTCTCGAGTTAAATCCGTTAAATTATCATTTATCTAAAATATTTAAGTTGATAAGAAGAGTTGAATTTATTTATTTTTATATTTAAACATTTTTCTTTACGCGAGTTCAAACTCTTTTTAATAGGTGAAGCCCAATACGTAAAATATTTTAATTAAATTGGGAGTGATGAATCAGGGTTTGAACTCATAACTTCTGACTTTAATATCATGTTAAATCACTACTTTTCTTAGAATCATAAATAAAATAACTCTAAAAATAATATCTCAATTTTGTTTTTGTTTTGTTTTTTAATTTTCATTATGGAAATAACTTCCATTCAATCGTGGCGTAAAGGGGGAGTTTTTTGCCACCCAATAGAAATAAGACACCTCACATAAAGCAAAAAAATTGCAAAAAACTTGTATAGAACCAAAACACTAGATTTTTCTCTTTTAATCTGGGGGAAGCCGGAAGAACGAAGAAGGGAAGAAGGAAGAGAAAGAAGAGAAGGAAGAACGAAGAAGGAAGATCCAGGCCGGCCACCGAGAGAGAGAGTTGGGAGAGGGAGGGACACAGTGAGGCGAGGGAGAGAGAGAGAGCCGGAGAAGAAGACCCACGGAGCAGCTGGCCGTGGGTCACTTCGTGCTGGCTGTGGGTCTGGCCATGACCCACGGCCACCCTCTCCGGCGCTGACATTCTCCGACATTAGGGTGATTAAATCTTCTAAGGATTAACCTTCTACTTCTAGGTTTTATATTTGAATAAAAAAAATATGTTTTGGGGCATTAGAATCGATTTTTGAGGTTGGGTTTGAGTTTTTCGGTGTTTTCTGGTTGGGTTTGGCCGGAAATGAAGAAAGTTGTCTGAGATGGTGAGTGCCGTCGCCAATGGTCCTTTATTTGGTTGTTTGATTGGGTGTTTTGTTCTCATTTTAAATTTTTGCATTTTTCTTGAAATGCTAAGGTGTCAGCTTGTGAGTGGTAGGCAAAAAACCTCTCCTTTATGCCATGACCGTATAATAGCAGCTCTCTTTTATTATATATGGTCTCCTTCATGGGTGGCTAACCACCCTTAACCAAACCTTTGGAGACCGTGCGACCACCTCTGGCATGCCATCTAGCAGCCACGACCATCAGATAGTGGGGACCTGGTCTGACCACCCATTCGATAGTCAGAGTGACACTATTTTTGTGTTATTTTTATAAGTAATGATATTTTAGAAAATTTGGTTGAAAGCTGATTATATTTCAGTTTGAAAATCGAACGAATGGATATGAACAATCATTTTATTTCAACTTCTTATATTTTTAGTAATACTTAATTATTTTTATTTCCAGCTACTCATCATTAATTTAGTGCACCAAATGTAGCCTTAATTTTATTTGTTAACTTTTCTTAATTATTTTTGTACAACCAAATAAAGTTGGACTTTTCTCACAGTCAAGTCGATCGTGATCGAACAATTTACCGACAACTTGAATTCATTTTCAACCTTGCCTAACTAACGCAATAAAATCGTCCACAAATAGACAAATCATATGCACATGGTTTGATAATTATGGCAGAGAAAAGATTTTATTGGATTAATGCAATGGTATTACTTTATTTTGAAATTTCTTTTTCTTTTTAACAATAGTACGTTATCGTCACGCCAGCTTAATAGAATGAATGTGAAACGATGATGTAGTAGGTAAAGAGATGTACATATATAATATGATGGCTAATTAATTCCTCAAAATATCTTTTTAATAATTTAAAATATTACCAAGTGTGTATAAATATTTAAAATGTTAGTCTAAATTAGTAAACTCATATTAATAATCTTAAGAATTTAATATACATTTTAAATATTTATAGACAATATGTGAAATGGGTTAAAGAATATTTCTTCTTACTAGTTTGGAACTTGGAAGAAATTTATATCTTTAATCAGTAGTCATTTATAGTTAATGTCGTCGATTTGTATTCCATAAATTAAGGTTTTTATTAACCTGAATTGAAGAGATTTATTTGTATTTGAATATTATTCAAATAAAAAAAAAATAAAAAATGGCATATTATATAAAACTTACGAAAAATGCTAGTCTAAATCTTCTCGATCGCATATATACAATGGTCACATGGTCAGGTTTATGCGGGGGAACCAAATAGACGGAAAGGCTCTTTGATCGACCGCCGCGTCCGAGATACCCGCGTCCGCAGCTTTTACGGTGAGCCAAAGAGCAAGTTAGAAACCTTGGCCCCTTGTTGTTTGGTGCTTGGAAAGGTCAGCAGCCAGCATAGATATTGGAGGTAGCTTTTCTAGTTTCCCCGCGCGCAGCAACATGCCCGGCCCTTTTATCTTTAATTTTTTATCCATTATTTTATAATCATCATCCCCATCTCACAGGAAGTCAGGAACCAAGCCAATCAATTTACGTTGTTTCCAGCTTCCCACCTTCCCACTTCATGGGACTAACGACAAACACTCTTTTCATATTCTTTTACGACATCCTACCCTTTTTTATTTAGATACGTCATTCTTTTAATTAAGAGCACTGGGACATACGGCATCAATACATATCCATCATTAATCATTTATCGCACCTCGACGACGGATGGATTTTAAGAAAAAAATAATTACCTGGGATAAAATTTAAAAAAATAAAAATTAACATTTTGAGTGTTATAATTTTTACTATATAAAACTCGGTTTACATTTTATAAAAATAAGTGTCAAACGAGCATTATTTCAATTAATTATAAATCTCTTGATATGGCAGTGATTTCTCATTTATCGTGTGTTAATTATTAATTTATTAATTAAAGGTGCGCACCTTTAAAATCCACTTGAATAATAATGAAAAAAGAAAAAGAAAATGAAGAGTTTTAAGTCATTAATTTATCTTTCAATCTAGTGACTGCCCAGTGGCCACCAACTCAATTAATTCAAACACCTAGCTAGCCATTCAAAACTTGTTACATTAATATATATTCTTCTGGTGAAAGAGTAGTAGTGATGATATATATATAGGTATCATTTAGAGACATATTTGTCTTATGACATGACTGTTCCACACTTATACTAGGGCTCATTGGGCTCAACTACGATTTATCACTAAATAAATGAATATAAACAAACATATATTAAACAAATGAGCATAAATAATGACAAAAATTTAAACTACTTATAACCCAATTAACTAGTCGATTTGTTTACATCATCTTTATCTGGGATTAACGATTATATATTATCTGATCAATTATGGCATGATTGTTCCACATTTTTTTAACTTATCTTTTGTTCCAAACTAGGGCTAGCAGTAGCACCGATATTAATCTTCAATTGCTCACGAGTCGTGGGATTCCATTGAACAGTGACACTATGCACTAGCTTGGGAAATATTGGATGAAATCTACTCAAATGGTAGTAAACCTGTTGAAGATCTGCTACAGATTTGATTCTTCCAATTAAAAGGGTTTTAAATGCCCAAGAAAAATGCTGCTAGAGAGAGAGAAACAAACAAGGCCTTATCATTTGATTATATCTTATTTCCTTTGCGACCAGCATTCTTCTCCACATGTTCTGAGATTATTGGGCCAATTCAAAACTTTATATAATTACTTTTCAAAAAAATCTAACAGGCCAGTGAATTGGCAAACCTGCAGAGATAATTAAATGAATAAATTCCAAAGTCAGGGGGAGTGGAGGCAGATACTAGACCGATACAACTAGTTATTAAATAATAATAATAATATGTAAAGAATGAAAGTTCTTTCTGTGCAGTTTGCTTAATTTGACCTACCAAAGTAAACTTTGGTGCAAGGCTTTCAAGGAATATTTATTATAAAAGCATAATTTTGAAATTAGAATATTTAATTAAAATGAGGGCTAAATAATGACAACGAAATAACCTAATTAAGTTTGAGGTGGATGTCATTTTTGGGATTTTGTTCTTTAATCTTTTTTTTGTTCTTCATGTTAGAAAAAAGAAAAGTGCTATTTTTCACCATTACGTTAATCTTTTCTTGCTAAAACAAACTTAGGGAAAAATAATAATAATTAAAAAAAAAAAAAAGATGATGAAGAAGAAGAAGCTAACAACAATACACAGGAATTTGCCTCTATTTATTCAAAGTTTGGGCTGAAAAAACAAAACAAAAAACGCAACCATCTTGGGCTAATGCAAGATTCGAATGATGTTTTTGCCTCCTTCCTTTATCGACTTGAAAGTTTTTCCCCATTAATTAAGACCAGCCTGCTAAAATATGTGCTTGATTGATGGGCCTCATGCTGCCTAAAGATATCTTGTAGAATCAGTTTTTTGTTATTGAGATACAAGACGTTCTTAATGGGCTCTTCACGCAATAGCCCAACCCAGATTGATTTTTTGTATTAAATGCCTATAACACAATTTACCCAAAAAAAAATCTTTTTAAATTTTTTATATTTGGGTATCGAAAATAATGGACTGTTTTCATGGAAAAATCAAAATTAGATTTCAACAATAGTTCCTTTGAGTTTTTTTTTTTTTTAGAGAAAAATCCTTTTGAGTTTTATTTGTGTTTCAAATCAATCTTTCCATCAACGTATCATTTAATTAATTGTTAGTCTACCTCATGAAAACTTATCATGTCATACCCGCCAACACAAAACCACTTGACAAATATTGTCAAGCCATACAAAAATAAAAAACAAAAAACTAAGAGGAGTCGGGCTAGTCCAATATATAATTACCACTTATGAGACACTCTCTCACGTGGGAGGTGGTGGCCAAACCACCCTTACTCCGTCTATCATAGTTCCCCGTCCCCGTCCCCCCGCATGATGTGGCAATTTTTAACCTATGGTGAAAAATTAAAATGCATCGACTAATTTTGATTTTTTCCTTATTTATAGTCCATAGTGATTAAAAAGAAGTAATAATAATTAATAAGAGAAGTCTTCAAGAAGTAGCTCAATCGGCTAGGATCACGTCTAATGAAGCGAATGTCACTAGTTCGAATCTCCTTCTCCCTCTTGTGCGGACATGTAAAAATAATAATAATAATAATTAATAAGAGAAAATATAGTGACCGGAGCCGGAAAGCGAGAGCAAAATTAATGCTATGACATGCATGCTTGGCCAATCTAAATATTTCCAGCCTCTTCCATTGCGTACTGAGGTAACATCAAGCATGTTGCAATCAGCATAATCTGTCTTCCAATAGATAGAGGATAACAACGAACAACTTATCATGAGCATAAGATCCCTAGCCTTTACTTTTTTCAACTTTATGTCGACACAAAAGAATGAAGGAATTGATGGGATTCCATCTTTTTCTGCACTATTTATAGCAAGACATGAGCTTGAGTAGTTCAAAGACAAGTTCTGCACAATCTCTAAGCTTCCCATGGCTCAAGCCGGGTCTCTATCTGCAGAAACCGAGACGCTGAGCCATATCTGCAGATTAATGGAAGCATTTAGAGCTTTCGACGCGGACAATGACGGCGCAATAACGGCGGCTGAGCTCGGCGGCATCATGGGATCCCTGGGGTACAACCCGAGTGAAGAAGAGGTGAGCTCTATGATGCAGAAGGGAGACACCAACAAAGATGGGTTGCTGAGCATAGAGGAGTTCTTGGAGATGAATACAAAGGATTTGGAGCTTGGTTCCTCCGCAGCTTTCCTTAAAGCGGCCGCTGAAGCTCTCAATGTTGATGAGGATGATGTTGTGAGCGGGGAGGAGCTGTTTGAGGCGATGTGGAATATGGGGTGTGGGTTGACTCTGGAGGATTGCCAGAATATTGTTGCTTCCATGGATGGGGATGGGGATGGAGCTGTTAGCTTTCTGGATTTCAAACTTATAATCAATTCCCTCTAGATTCCTAAAGCAAGTGGTAACTAGTAACTATATGGGCCAAAAAACCAAGAAGCATCACACAGGGATTAACTCAAGCACTTGGGGTGCTCTTCCACCTTTTATAAGGAATGAACATATAAGTAATAAAATACCCGTCATGGAACTACGTACATATGCAGACTCCTTTTAATTCAAAATGAATGTGCAAGAAGTTTTGCTGGGATATTATTTTTGTTATCATTGTTATTATTTTTATCAAAATCTTAGGAAAAATACGTCACGACTCTCCCCATACTTTAAATTAGACCCTAGTTTTTAATTTAATAAATTTTAGACTTGTTCTTTAGGCATTTAAAAAATTGATACCTTCATTAGTTTTGACGGAAATTTTGCTAATTTGCATATATATATGGGTCTATCTGACTTGTCACGCAGTGTAAAGAAAAAAAAGAAAAAAGCAAAAGGAAGAACGAAACTCATAGTCGGCCACGAGAGGAGAGACCAATAGCCAGGGTTTCCATGGCAGGTCATGAGTTTTCTTTATCAATCAAGTATGAGAATGGCATACCTCTATTAATTTATACGACAAACTTTCCAATATTTATCTGATGTCTATTCGATAGATGTTTTGAATACACAACAATAATAATAAAAACATGTATTTTGTGTGTAAAAAGACTATTACCTCAACTCTAATTTTGTATATTAACTAAATGAAATTTAATGGACCAACTCCACTTATATATAGGGATATATAGGGTGAGAGTATATGCTTTCTTATGTGTACGCAAAAATTGACACATCCCATTATATATGGGCCTAAAACAAAGTAGAATGATTATACTAATCCATCCAAAAGGGGTTAAAACACGTCTAAATATAATAAATTTGAAAAACGAAGTCTCAAGGTAAAAAAACTTTAATACAGATGAGGTCCATGACATATTTTCTAAAGCATCTCCTTCAATAATAAGTTTTTGCAACCCTAAATCTCTACAAAAGTAGCTGCATCCAAAATTGTTAGAGTTAGCCTCACCTACAACAGGGCAGTGTGATTTGAAAGTATCCATAGCCGCCAAAACACAACCCTTCTTGATCTCTAATCAAAGGAATGGGATCAGCTCCATTTTAAATGAAATGGAGAGGAACCGATTGGTTGAAATTTGAGGGGCCAAATTATAATTTCATTTTTGGTGAACAATTTTGCCCCTCAAAAGTAAGCAACCGGTTCCTCTCCATTTCAGATGAAATTGATAGGATCCATTTGCCTAACTATAATACCTCATTGATATTCTCTTTATTTGGCCTCAAACAAACTTTTTTAAACTTCTCAAATGACTCTGATGCAAATCTTACTGGTTGAGAAGGATAAGTGGATTTGCTTCCATGGATCAGCATAAGAGCGTTTACTTCTCTATTTTGCATTCAAAATGGAATCCTGCTAATAGTTTTTTTTAAGAAAAATAGAAGAAGAGGAAAATTTTGTAATCCTAGCAACCAAAGAATATATATATAAATCTCCTACATTATTTTGCCAACAGGGCCTCATTAAAACATTATATATCTCTAGCGAAAATAAAAAATAAAAAATCATATATCTCTAAATACCCAATCCACCTTGGTCATTTGAGAAACCAAAGTTTGATCAACTCATCTACTGAAATTTGGACTCATTTTTCGATACTTCGGACTTAAACCCAGTCCAGGCCCAAGGTGGCTCATTTAAATGGCCCATTTTTGGAATTTTTATTTTTATTTTTTTGTTTAGAGTAAAACAAAAATCAAGCTTTAAAAACCAGAATGCATTGCAAAGGGGTTGACTGATTGAGTCACTGTGTTGCTGAGTCAAAGGATCATGCTTGGTTTACGTGGATCAGTAGGAACCGTTTCCGATATTGGTCTTCGACTCCTCCAAAATTTATCGGTAAGTGTCCATAATCCGCCTTAAATTTGACCCATTTGTCAAATGATTTTGTCTTGTTATTGTCTGCATCGCGTTTGTGGTTGAAAAAGAATTAGGGTTTTGGGTTTATGCATTTTTGTTCTCTTTCTCTTATGTCTTGTTAATCTGAAATGCTTGCAAACAGAAATGGGTCACTAGGGTTTTTTTGGGTCTGGTTTCTGCTTTGTCTGTGGCACTTTTTGGTTCGCTTCGTTTTTTTTTTATTCTCTTTGTTTGCTTTCCGAGGAAATTCACCATGAGAAGTAGGTGTCTAACAATTGTCTATCTTCACCTGACACGGTCATTTCTTTCTCCGACGTGTTCTCGGCTACCAAACAGAGTTTAAGGATCTTTTTTTTTTCCCCTTGTTTGTTATTGATTGATTTGATTCCGGAGTAATCTCATTCTTCGTTTGCCCCCCCAAAAGGGAAGAAAAAAATGAAAAGAAAATCTTATAATTCACATATTTTGATGTCCCTCCTCTTGTAGATGGATCTGCCAAGTCCATTTAAGTTTGGGGACGGTTAGGTTCGAGAGAAGGGATTCTAATTGGAGGCCGTGGGAGTGGCCAATTTGGAAAAGAAAGCCATGAGGTTGGACGAGAGGAAAGTGGTGGGGGCAGTGGCACCAATTCGGGGTATTGGAGATGCTCGAAGCTTACGCGCTCCCTTTATGCATCTGGGATGGAAATCTTGAGGTGGGTGACGAAATGGTTGATGAGAAGTGAGAAGATAAAGTAGAAATGGGTGGGGTTAGTTGGGGTGACAATTATTTTGGAGTTTTTTTTCCTTTTCGCTGTGTCTTTAAGTACTTTAACCACAAGCACAATTGTTTTTCTTAAGGTAAACTGGTAAACCATGTATGTATTATTTTGTTAGAATGAAACATGTGGAGGACAAAAACTCAGCTGCACCACACGAATTTTATTATGTTTTTAGAGGAAGCAATTTGCTAGTGAATTCATTCCATATTAAAATAGAAGATTGTGGTCAATAGAGTGGAAAAATTGTTCAAGTTAGATGGAAGTTGTCTCAACAAGTAGTAATTATCATATCATTGTATCAATCTTTAAACAATTAGCTAAGGATGGTTTCGGAAAATAAGTAAATTGAATTCATTTCCTTCATATTCCAAATAATAAGATAGGATCCTATCACTTCTTTGTTAATTTTATTCCAAACAATATAGTTCAATCTGATATCTAACAGACTAATAGATTCATAATGATAAGATTTGGTTTTCATGTTATTGCCATATGGTTTGTGCCTATTTTATGGTCTATGTAGTGCAAGCTTAGGCAGGTTAAGGTTTTAGAAATTGGAAAGGTTTTCTTTTCGTACATTTACTTCGCATTCAAGTTGAAGATTAGTGTTTTGAGTGTTGTGTTGGCGTCTTCTGTTTTATGCAGCTTCGTGGTGTACGTGTCCAATGCATTAATATTGGAGGAGGAGTTGGGGAGATTCCAGACAGCAAGCGCCTGAGGATTGCTCTTCAGCACATTCATGGAATTGGGCGCTCTAGAGCGCGCCAAATTCTCGCTGAGCTTAGCATTGAGAACAAACTCGCCAGGGAATTAACAGGAAGAGAGGCCTATTCTCTCCGAGAGGAGCTCTCTAGGTACATGACTGGGCATGACTTGGTAAATCTCTCTCTATGACAAACCAAGGATTTGGTTTAGTGCTGCTGTAGTTTTGAATGCAATGATGTCAAACAATAAACGTTAAAATTATTATGTTATTCACAAAATTTGATCTTGGGTTTTCAGCACAATCAAGTGACAAAGGACATAGCAAGATTGATGGAGATTCAGAGCTATAGAGGGATAAGGCATAGTCAGGGGTTACCATGCAGAGGACAGCGCACTCACACCAATGCCCGGACCTGGAAGGGTAAGGCAGTTGCAATTGCAGGAAAGAAGAAAGCTTAACTATTGGGATGCTTCTCTTCTCCATTTCTTCGGTTTTGACATGTAACTCAATTTGAAGGGTGTTTTATTTGTACCTCTTTCAAAACTTTAGTTCTTTCAGTTTTATGCTATATGATTTTTCATGTCCTTGGTGATTTTCTCAAGGAATAAGTTTTCGGTTTTTCCAGAATGGGTAGGCATTGGATTTTTTGTATTTCCGCATAAGCTTTAATAGCTGTGGGCCTGTGGCCTTGAAATCGGTAGGGCAACTATATATTCTTCAATTGGATGGGTGCAGCTTTATTGTGGTGGTTTGGATTTTCATTGTTGTAGAAACCAATACCTCAAAATTAGGTGTCATCTTGACGATCTTTAAGAACCCAGGAAGGTGACTGATTTCACTTTTCTTTCTAGACAATTCTACTTCTTAGATGAGGCTGCACATTGAGGTCCAAGAAATGATCTTCTATTAATAAAGCAACCCCAAAACAAAGAGAAATAATAAAATTTAATGGTAATTTTACAGAAATGATAGTTGGAAAATGATTAGGAGAATGATGTGTAATATGACTCCATTAATAATGACTTTGGTGGTGAACTGTGAATAATCCATGCAATAACCTATTTGAGCATTAGACATCTCATTTTTTAAGCCGTTGTTTTCTTCAAATTAGAGCTAACCACACCCTATAATACCTCTACATCCATATTTTTACCAATTTTGTTAGTGGTTCTTTATCTTTCTTTGGTTTGCATAAAATTTAATAGTAATTATTGTAACAATTTGGGCGAGTATTGTGAGTAACGTCATATGGAACTCACTTGTACGAGTAGGTGACTGGACAACCAAAATTTTATTTGAACAGATAGATCCTATATGAAATCTCTTACATTATTCGTCCAAATTGCTAAGTAATACTATGGAGTTTAATTGATATTTTAATGATAATGACTATTTTAATGAATGAGGCAAAATTTAAAGAGTGAGAATAAATATTTTCATGGAGTAGAGAATGGGTTCTTTAAAATTTAATTATAATAATTTATTACAAAATTATATAAAAATAATAATTAAGGAGGATTAAGAATTCTATTATGAAATTGTCTTTAAAAAATCTAGAAGATCTAGATTGATTCAGAGGTAGGCCTAGCCCATAAAAGTTTCTAACTTTAGTTTGGTCTGGGCTGGGCTGTGCAAACCTTGGGCCCTTGACCTAATTCAGTTCTGGTAATCCACCATTGCAGAAAGGATAAGCACCCACCTGTCTTCTGCTCTTCTTCATCCACTCTCGCACTGACGTAGTGACGTGTAGTCTGGTCGTAGAGAGTCGAAGAAAATGGCACAAACGCTGGCAATGCCTCTGGCGCCCTCGCTCTCCCTAATCTGCAACGGAAGAAACCCAAATGCTCTCTCTAACAGCCTCTCCTTCCCAATTGCAAGCCCTCCTAAGGTGAGTAGAGTTCACCTTCGCTACTGTATTTTGTTCTTTGGGGATTTGGGTTTAATTTTATAGAATTCGTTGGAAGTGAAAAGAAAATCTCGAAATTTGAATATTATACTGCTACTATGAATATGAACCTCATTTTCCGTTTAGATTTTCATTTTTTTTCCTCTCAAATTTTCAATTTATCACGTTTTCCGTACTATATGGAGCTTTTAGGGTATGTCATGTTGCTTTTTTTTTTTTGGTTTCTTTGTCAAGAAAATTTTGAGGAACAAGAAGAAAATGCGGCATTAAATTCCTTGTTTTCTATTGCTTTCAGTTTAAGGTTATGAATATGCAATTTTAGATTAGGCTTACCTACTGGTGGTTTTTGTTTGCTTAAGTCCCAAAATTATCGAATTTCTACAAAACAGAAGGTTTGATATATATATATATATATATTTCAGGGGGATAGGGTGAAGAGGATTGGAGTTGATGTTTTGGTTTTGTATGCCTCTCTTCTGTCTATGCAATTTTTGGATTTCAAAGGTGAAAAATATATCATTCAAATTTGTTAAATTTTTGTATCGGTTTCGAATTATAGTTTGAGTGGTTAAGATTGGAGTTATGGTTTTGCGTGTTGGTGTGTGAATTTAGTCTCATCTATTCTCTCTAGGTTCGTGGTCTAAGCATCAAATCTGTTCGTGTTGGAGGAGTGGAGGTCCCAAACAACAAGAGGGTTGAGTACTCTCTCCAGTACATACATGGGATTGGCCGTACAAGAGCCCGAAAAATCCTTTGTGACCTCAACTTGGAGAACAAAATTACCAAGGATTTATCTGAGGAAGAGCTCATCACACTCCGTGACGAAGTCACCAAATACATGATTGAAGGCGACCTGGTAACTTCCCCTTGTTCTCCCTATATATAGACAAGTGAACGGATTTCCCTTTAACAGATATGATTGCGGATGTTTCAGAGACGGTTCAATGCGCTGGCTATAAGGAGATTGAAAGAGATTCAGTGCTATAGAGGGATGCGGCACATTCAAGGATTGCCTTGTAGAGGACAGCGAACGAAGAACAATTGCAGGACCTTAAAGGGTAAGAGGGTTGCCATTGCTGGAAAGAAGAAAGCCCCCCGTTAAGTAAATAAGTTTTGCTTCTCCTTTTTGTTATTGATGAAATGTTGTCTGGGTTTTGTATTGCGATACAAACTTAATTGCTTCAAGTTGATCCAATTCAGTTTCTGTACTTAATGAACTGATCTTTCAATGTCCATTTTCTGCCCCCACCCACCACCCCGGTCCCTGGGTATCATCTTGTTTTTTTCTAGAATTGAAATTATTGGCAGTACATACCATGCATTATCTTCATGTCTTGTTGACAAGTAATTTAGTTCTTGCTCATCAATTTTGGCTGCTTAATGTTAGTTCACCATTAAAAGTTTAAGTTGTCTTAGTGACACAGTCGAACTATAAAATCCGGACATTTGTAAGATTCTGGTCAAAATATTGGGCAAAGTTGTATGAATCCTGGTCAGGCTTGATGTTTTGAACTATTTGGAATGCTATGAATTTGAAATGCAGATGCTGGCTTTTTGAATGTGTCAAATTCTAGAAATATTTTTTTCATATGGACTATAATGGTATTCGTGCTCTACTTTAAGGGGCTATGTTAGTTCCGGCAAGTGCAGTCGATTATTGGTCCACCCTTTGATGTTGATGTAGATGTTTTTTTTTGTGTCCAACACAGTTTTGACTTCAATCATGCTTATTCTGTATGTATGTTCTTTAAGTGCAATGTTTAATGCATGACTAGGATTGATGCAATTGTTTGTTTGAAATGCATATGTCAATCGCAATACCCTAAAGGAAGCCTTTTTAATCTATTTGTTTCGTTTGGTTTGTCTCACTCTTCAACATCTCCATTCTGTCACACCTACATAAGAGAAATATATGTCTCTTTGGATACTTTTCTTTTCTGAATTTTAATGAAAAAGCTTACTGGCCGATATGATGTCTTAACTTGTTGCTAAGATATACTCATCAAAAAACCTATTGTGAAGATATGAAAAGTGTATAACCTGCTGGTGCTCATTCTCATTTTACAAGCAATTGATGAGTGTCTTTGCTCGTTGGCCTTCTGCTTATTGAGGATTTCCTGCCTGTGAACCCCCTTCTCCCTTCATTGAAATAGATCAGTCTTCTGCTTAATCAGTAGATTTCTATCCTTGCTTCTTCCATGGGTGGGTATAGCGATTTCCTTTCACGCAAACCCTTCAATGACTTATGCTGCCTTGCTTGAGGAATAGTTTCACAAAAATGGAGACAAACCGTAAAGTTTTGTTTGTCTTGAACTTTTTTCGATCCATAGTCATAATTCATTGCTTTGAGAAGTGCATTTTCACATACAATAGGCTAATTTTATTACCGAATGAAACTTTTTTTTTTCTACCCAATGTTTGCTTAGTCAAGTTGTATGTGACTAATGTATAAGAGAGATGCTGTGGTTTGTCTTTTGATTGGGAATTTGCCTCTTTCTCTGCAACTGTTCTTTTGCCGGTTCTGAATATCACCAACGTTATACTTGGGCTGATTCTTTTACATTGGGAATTTGCCTCTTCCTTTCTGTCTTCCCTGAATGTCACCAACGTTACACTTGGGCTGATTCTTGTCCTGTGTAAACCTTTTATCAGTTGACTTAAGTAGAAGATTTGTGTTCCTGGTTTGCTTGGAATGAGTAGGTAGTCAGATAATAGGGAGTTTACAGGGTTAATTGTTATGGATTAGGGAAGTTTTATGCCAACTTTTAACATTTGTTTTTTGTCAGAGCCTCACAATTACTCCGGAGTTTGACTAGTACTGCCCAAAATGATGTGCAGTTTAGTCCATTCTGGGCATCTCCTTCACTTTCTTTAATTTGAACCACCTAATTCTGCACCGGAGTTACTACGAAGTACAAAGTTCCTCTTTGTATTAATACACCCCAAGTCAAATTTTCCTCTGTCGCTGTCAATTTATTCCCCGGCCTGGAATCATATTTTTTTTTGCCACATATGTGCAATTTAAGTAGGTGCCATTGTTTCCCATTCATCATTCATTTCACTTCTATTCTATGGTGGTTGAAAGCGTCTTCTATATTAAATCAGTTTTTATTGCTTAGACAATGGAAGAGCTAAATGACATTTTTATCTAAAATACCTCATTAAATTGATAAATACCCTTTACATTGGAGAAGCTAAAAAAAATGTAGAATAGATATTTTATTAAATGAGTTAAAAAAAAAAGCTACATGTAGTGGCAAAGAGCTATTTTCCTAAATTTTTTTTCCACTTATTTTTTTCTTCCACTATCTCTCCCAAAATTTTCTCTCCATGTTTTTTTTATTGTTTCTCACTTGTTTTCTCTTTTTTCAAAAATTTTTCCTACTATTTCTTTCACATCTCATTTTTTTCAAAATTTTCTCTTATTATTTCTCTCTCAACATCACTTTTTTCTCAAAAGTTGAAAAATAAGATATTTAAGAAAAATACAATCATTATAATAAATAAACAGAATAAAAAGTAAATGATATAGATAAAAATATAACTAATCGGATATAGGTGGCACTTAAAAAGTTACTGGGAAAACTTCACAAAACCCCCCTGAACTTTCACCCGTTTTGAAATATCCCCCTCAAACTTCAAAAACTCTCAATTTACACCCTTGAATTTTCAATTGCTCTCAATTTAGACACATCCGTACAAATTAGGGCACAAATTTTTTTTAAAAGACCAAAATACCCCTGTTTTTTATTTTTTAAAAAAATAAAAAAAACATCTGGAAGTTAGAATTTTACACAAAAGTCACCGTTTAAAATTCACTATTTAAAATTTCAATTTCCAAAATATTTTTTTAATTTTTTTTAAATGAAAATCAGGGGTATTTGTCTTTTTTTAAAAAAATATGTGCCCTAATTTGTACGGATGGGTCTAAATTAAGAGCAATTGAAAGTTCAAGGATGTAAATTAAGAGTTTTTAAAGTTTAGAGGGTATTTCAAAACGGGGTGAAAGTTCAGAAGGGTTTCCTGAAGTTTCCCCAAAGTTATTAGTTAAACTAGATAAACTGAGTTTTGAGGAGCTATTTTACATCAAAAATAAATTAGCTCTTTCATTTGAATGCCCTTACAATTTCAAGTCAAAGTTCCTCTGTTTTCTTTTTCTTTACTTTTCTTCTTGGTGGGGAATAATTAATCAAAGAAATAAGCGGAGATGTGGGTACTGCACGCTCTGCAATAGGTCTAGTTTGAGCCTTTCATTTCAAATGAACTCTAATGCAACCACATCATTGAAAAATCAAAATTATTTCTTTACAAGTGTCGCTGCCATAATCACTAGCAATACCGCCACCCTCCTCCACCACCAGGTGAAGGTGGCAGTTACTGCTACAAACTAAACTAAGAATGGCCACAATCAATATAGCTTTGCATAAAATATAAATGGCCTTTAATTAGAAACATATATAGCTCAAGAAACCATTGAATTTCTCTTTCAAATGCGCGCTTCCTTCTTCCCATTTTAACATCTAGTCATCAACTAGCCAAAATGATGAAAATGCTCGGCTCCATTTAGCCCCTCAAACAAACATATATAAACAATTAATTAACAAGTTCACTCCACAATCTAAACAAAGAAAAACCCATGTTTTCAATTCACCCCAGAATGTAGGATTAAGTCAGCCCTACTCTCTAGGGAGAGAATGAAAACAGAGGAAGCTGAAGCTATTTCAATATCTCCGACATAGAAAAATTACAAGAAAAGTTAACTACCATAACATTACCCAAAAAAAAAAAAAAAATGCAAACACACCAATGTTTTCAATTCACCCCAGATTGTGCCACAAACAGAGGTCACAGACTTCACCTAACAAACCATGGGTTACCGAACACCAGTTAAACTAATCATTATGTACAACTTCCCAGATCCAACTTCAATGAATTGAAAAGCAGGGCTACATAGAGTTAGCAATGGTTCTAGGTTTTAGGGAAACGAAACGCCCGATTAAGTAGCCGTTTGGGAGGTGCGCGAGGTACACGTATGCCAACCGTCGTGAAAGTGGATAAGTTCGAGCCGTCCCTTGGAGCTTCAAAAACAGCCGGGAGGAAGGAAGATGTTTGACACCAGAAGAGCCTGTTTTTGAAGCTATCAATCAACGGTTCTTTTCCCTGCATATCTCAAAACCCAACGAAGAGAAAGGAAAAAAAAAATGTCAATGTAAGAAGCAAAACATACTACCCATGGCCATGGACAATGAACGATTTTGAAAAGGGTTTTATGGGAAATCAACCTGAAGCACAGCAAGAGTGACTTCACACATTTTCTTGTTCTCAGTAACGGCCCAAACGTGTTTGTGAAATGACAAGAAGAACCTGAATGCAGCGCTACAACTTGTAAAGTTCACGAATGCGTACCCCAGATTTGTCATCTTCCCCTGATACCAAAATCTCCTACAAAAACAAAGTTTGTACCCCAGATTTGTCATCTTCCCCTTATACCAAAATCTCCTACAAAAATAAAGTTTATACCTAAACGCAGATGGTGCATGTGATGAATAATATATATAGGAAAGATGGAAGGCAAATCAACCTGAAATCCATTGGCAAGTAGACAAGGTCGTAGGCAGACTTGCACGATTGTGACTCTGGCTTCATGTTCTCTTCCCGACAATGTTTGTCGAGTATAGCGAGCAGATCATCCCTTCTGAAAAATGTTAACAGGACAAAACATTAATCAAGCCATAAAATAGTTGCACGAAATATATCCAAGTACACAAGCAACAACACCATGCACGTGCAGTGCACATACACAAACACGAGTGCAAAAGGGAACCCATTGTTGATGCCCTCTCTAAGTGAGAGAGATATCTCTAACTGGTATTATTGTTACAAAAAGGGATGAAGGACAGAAAAACCAGACAAAGTACGACCAAACAATGACTTCCCTCTTTCATGCTTTTTCAGTCGATTGAGACAAAAAGTTGCAGAGTACTCGGGCAGAAATGCCTCCACTACTTTCTCTTGGGGAAGACTGGTTATACACAACATAATCATGGAGACACAAGTTGTGGTGTGTGAGCCGCCTTGAGGACATAAAAGAGGATGAGACGGCCACTACATTAAAGAATCTATCGCAGGACAAACAACAAATTTATCCACTATATATATATATAGAGAGAGAGAGAGAGAGAGAGCCCACATGAACTGGTTGGGGATGTTCTTGATCATGACAGTGGTTTTTCCAGAACTTATAACTTCATCAAGAGTGTAAGGGAAATGAATAATGCGAGCAGGAGCAGGAGCTCCATTCTCCTTCTTCGACGAGTTTCCCCTCTGAAACTTGTTGTTCAAGACTTCAAGAACAGGAGGAAAAGGAAGTACGCCATCTTTCTTTGGGATCCATACTTTCCCCCTGCAATTCACTCTAGCCTTACGATTCGAAAGCCTCGGTCTCTGCACCCGGCACCTCGGTTCCCTACCCACCCTTTCCCCACGACCAAAACTTTCAAGCACCTCGGGACCCTTCAGCTTCTGAACACCCATTTCAGCCTCATAGACCGGCTGAGGCTGTGCGCCAGCATCATAGATGACTTGCCCGTACGGAACACAAGGCCCGTCCGGGAGATGCCTGTCATTTGGGAGATCGTGGAAGGCCGGAACCGGCGGCCACGCCTCTGACAGAGGAAGCAAAGGAAGAAGAAGCGGTTGCGGCTGCCGGCGAGAGAAGGCGAAGGTGATGGCGACTGCCTTTGTTATAGGGCAGAAGGACTGGGCGTTCGGGTTCAAAGGCTTTGACATGTTTGGTTGGAGAGAAAAGGTGCGAGGAGAGAAAACCGGACAAACAGCTTGGAACGACCGGAAAATGTTTGTGTCGTCTGCTACTTGTAACAGGTAGACACGCCGAGAGAAAGCAATGGATGATGAAAAGGACACGAGGGCAAGGGCAGTGGGTGTTACAGCAGTGGGGTGTTTTTATAGATGAATCGGACGGTGGGGATTGAGGGGGAGGGGCTTGGCTGGCATGTAAAACGGGGGAAGCTTTGCAGGATTGTTATACATTTTTCTGGGAAAAAAATCTCTGCAGTACTGAAAGCTCATTATGCCTATTCATTTAATGCCTGTCCTCGTTACCTGACAAATACGGGTTGCTTTGGCGGCGTAACATTTTCGTTGCTTCATGCACAGAGGGGGTGGGAGGACTGAACTGTCCAGAACTGCAACACTTGTCCGGAACTATCCAAATTAAAAGGAAAAATAAACCAAAAAAAAAAAAAAATCTAATACTATTTATTTATGATCGTGCTCTTTGATAATCTCATCTTTATAGCATGTAGGGTTCGGATAGCTCATAACAGTGCTTTTTAAGGTTAAAATTATTGCTTCGTTTCCCAGTGCAATCATTATAATATCTGAAGGGTGATACAGATTACCAGATAATTCTTGCCTTCTTTTTTCTTTTTCTTTTTTTTTTTCTTTTTTTTTTTTTTGGTATTTGAGGGGCTTGGAGATGGCAAAAGTTGAGGCCTAGGACAATTCCTCCATTGTTTTGCCTGCATTCTAGCCAGGAACATGATGGAAAACAAACGGCAAGAAGGGATAATAAGTTCATACAATTTTCTCTTTTTGATGTTTTTAAAAGGGAAATTGTCCTAAAAGACTCTGAGATTTTTAGATATCACAAATGACTAAAAAGGACATGAGTTTGTAATTTTTTTTTTTATGTTTTTAAAATAATTTAAAATACAAAACACTTTTAAACTACAAAACACTTCTAATATATATATATATTATATTCCTTTGTTATAGGAATATTTTGACAAAACATGTGCTTAAAAGATAGGTAAAAAGTAAAAACTAACTTATTATTTCCCCTCCCTCTACCCTTGCGTTGACATATCAAGAAAAAAAAAAAAAAAACTAACTTATTATTTAAAAAAGGATAGATGCAAAATTGATCTTTGTAGTTACCATAAATTACACATTATTTCATATGATATAAAAAATAATTTATAGATCTTTGTAGTTAGCTTAAATTACAAATCACTCCCTATAATATAGAAAAATAATTTATAGATCCTTAGGGTAGGTCAAAATAATAATTTACTCTATAAAATCAATTTTCATTAAGCAACTATCATTCCATACCTAATTAAATGCGACACATGTTAATATGTTATTATTAATTTATAACTTTAAAAAATGACAACTAGAATTTTCCACATGACACTAGCTAAGCCTAAGGTTACACATCCGCTCTTACTCCAAGTCATATTTTTACAATAAATTAATCTTATCTCTTATATCTCCAAAAGTTTACTATGTTGGTAATCCTATCTCATTTTCATTTTACTTGCCACAATTTGGGAGCATCTTGCAATAATTTAAGGGTCATATCTTCTAACCATTGAAAAATAAATAAAAACAACATTCAAGTGAATAAATTGTGACAAAGTTTTCTTTCAAATTAAGTCAGAAAAAATTAAGTTACTCCTTTTATTAAACTAGCATTTGTCTTTAAAGTATGAAAATTGATTCCAGAGAGTAAAGTGTTATTTTGGAATACCTTGAATATCTATAAATTATTTGTTATATCATAGAGTATGATTTGTAATTTAGGTCAACCATAACAATCAATTTTACATTTATCATTTTCAAAAATAAAAATAAAATGTTAGGTAGTAGTGTGCCCGCTTAACCTTTTTTTTAATCTTTTTATTTTATTTTTTTACAAGTAAAGCTCTACATTTGTTTAGATTTTCGAAATAATCAATTGTATTGTATAAAAATATATTTTCTCAAATATGAACTCACCAAAACACTTCCAATACAATTTTTATTTTTATGTTACATCACGTCACTTAAAAAAAAAAAAAAAAACCATAATAGATTAAAAAAGTACCTGTGAAATAAAAATTAGGGTTGTAGATGTAGATGTGTAGATAATAACAATATTCACACTTGTATCCGCAAAATGTGAATAATAATTTTTAATATTTGCATATGAATAATAATTTTTATTTTTTAAAAAATACCAAATAAAAAGGACAAAAAAATTATTATTGCATCACACTCTTTGTATTTTTTAAAAAATTAAAAAATAAAGTAAAAATTAACTTAAAATTAGGCAAAATAGTTAAACCTTTAGCATTTTTCGCTAAAAGGCTAGCTGTGGATTGTTTACAAAAACATGTGAATTGTTTCTGAAAAGAGAGGGAACACAACAGTCGGCCGCGACAGAAGAAAATATTTGGTATTTAATGCATGTGTACGAAGGAATAGATGTTTCATAAATGGAGGGCGTCCGGGGCTATCAAGATCAAGCAAGAGCAGGAGGTGAGATTTTGTTGCTGATTTTTTCCACTTTTTTCCACCATGTTTCCATGCTTAAGGGGTTTCCTTCCTCCACGTCTGAATTCTTTCAGAAAATGCTTGTTAAGCTTTCAACTTTCTTTGATCCATGCAAAGCCAATCTTGAGTGTATCAGAAAGCAAAGTCTGTAAATCATAAACCATCTCTCTTTTGTCTTTCCTTGGGCTCTCTGTCTCGTTGCCTAAATTCATACAAGAAGTGGGCTACAACGTATGGTCAGGTTTGTTCGATTTTCCCTTTGGTTTTGTGGAGTTGACTGTTCCTCTTTTGTCTTAGGCCCTTCTTCCATCTGTCATTTTGCCATTTTTTCGCTGGCTACGGATACCCATGTCCTCCCTCCTTCCCACTGGAAAACTCTAAACAAAGCAGCTAAAAAAGGGTTTCTTATTTTCAGAGAGAAAGAAGAAGGCAGAGTCAATGTCTTTTCAATATTCAAATAGGGGATAGTAGACCATTCCCAGACTAGGAAAAAATAAAATAAAGAGGACCCTTCCCCGGCTGTCAGTAATCAAACAAGGTTTTGGAAAATTTGGTGAAATCTTTCGGGTTTTTCAAAATTTTTATTTTATTTTGTTCATGTTATATTAAAAAAATTGGAAGTTATAAAATGACAAATCATTTCATAGTCATCAAATAAGTAATTGGTTGGTAAGAGTGTAATTCTGGGGTATACATGGAAGAGGTACCCAATCGAGTAGATCCTGATCTGATCTGATGAGTCATGCCTCGTAGAGCCCCCCGTACGGCCATAGCAGACTTGTATTAGACCAAAGCAAAAAAAAAAAAGAGCTAAATATATTCGAAAATTATTGAACTGAATTCTTATAAAAAATAAATAAATAATTAAAAAGAATTCAAATAATATTTGAATAGTATAAAGGACAATATATTATTAGATGTAAGGTGTATTTTAAAAGTTATTACCTAAAATAGATAAAGTAATTTTTTATTAACTATTTTGAATAAAAATACAGTTAAGCCACTTTTCTAAAGCAATTCGCCTAAGTTGTTCAACAAATTTTTAATTATTTTGACTAGTTAGATGTATAACTGTTTTGAGAATATTTTACTTCGCCAAAATTATCTTTAAGCTATTTTGTCGAACCCAATAAATTAACCCAAGACATTAGGCCAATGGCAAATGGTGGGCTGTTAAGTCAGCAAATATAACAGTCTTCTTAGCGAGCTAGCCAAAGAAATTGAATGCAAATTATGTTTTATATATATATTGTGAGTTGTAATATTTATGATGTATAACTGTTTTGAGAGTATTTTACTTCGCCAAAATCATCTTTAAGCTATTTTGTCTAACCCAATAAATTAACCCAAGACATTAGGCCAATGGCAAATGGTGGGTTGTTAAGTCAGCAAATATAAGAGTCTTCTTAGCGAGCTAGCCAAAGAAATTGAATGCAAATTATGTTATATATTGTGAGTTGTAATATTTATTTATCAGTCAAATGAAATGGAAATTATCAATTTTATAGTCAAAATTAAAGTTTAAATATTTAACCGTGTATATGATATCAATATTAACATGTCTTTTAAAAAATTTAAATAAAGTGAAATTATATAAACCATTAGAAATTTCACAATCAAATTGGCCACATTTTATTTGAAAGTTGATTGAATTGTATTGAGTTTGGTAAAGGTTTTGTTTTTTTGTTTCTTGTTCTCAAAATAAATTTGTAACAAACAATTCAAAATATAAACACTCTTTATACTTTATACATACATATATATACATATTATTTTTTTAAATTAAAACAAAGAACCAAAGAATACTTGATTTGGCAAAGACATTGTAATATTTTGCCTAAAAATGCTTTTTGACTTAAAAACTTTATTTGTTAAATGCAATTTCAAATAGGCTATAACACAAAATAAATTTGTAAAAATGTCATCACTTCTAAAATACATTTCTCCAAATTTTAGTCATTTAAAAAAAAATGGTTGGGATTTTGTCGTATCAATGTTTATGGTTTTTACTTTTTACCAACTCAACATTTACTACATTATAATTTATCATATTTCCCATATTTTATAAGTGATAAATGTTTCTATGAGTAAATTCTAACCATTTAATCTGAATACAATAATAAGGAATTGAGAAAATACCATACCAACTAAAAACAATTATTATTTCATTTTTGTATATATATATATATATATATGAAAAAGGATCCTCCCATTTCATTTGAAATTAGAGGATCTACTTAGTGCATTTAAGAGGACAAATTTGTCCAAAAAAATTATCCCGAAAAAGGACAATATTACCCTTCTAAATGCACTAAATAAATATTATTCATTTCAAATGAAATGAAAGATCTCTTTCAAAAAAAGAAATGGAGGATCCGTTTCCATATATATATGGGGTTTGCTAGGGGATCTCCCCCTAGTGTTCTCCTAGCGTTCTCTCAATTCTACGTAAAATATGATTTAAGAAAAAATAAAATTGTAGTGGCCCCTATCATCAGTTTTTTTGCCAACAGATTAATTTTTATGAGTTAATATTTAAGTTATAATGCTTTAAAACTTGTTTTTGGATTCAAAACTAAAACCTAGGGGTTGAAAGTTAACTCTTTAGGGATGGTATCACAAAAAATGAATTTAATCATCATAAATTTAGTGCTAATACCTTAATTTTGGTGTTAATACTTCAAATTTAGTATTAATGCCAAAAAACCGATGGTAAGGGCTACTAAAATTTTATTTTTTCTTAAATAACTTACCGCCTATGACTGAGAAAATGTTAGGAGAATAATATAGGGAGAAAATGCTAGGAGAATAATAACTTACCACCTATAAACAATTATTATTCCAAATCTAAAGCCTAAAGGTGTCTCTCCTGCAAATACTATACCCATCAGGTATTGGGCTTTGGCCCTTAGTAGGCCCATACCTACAGCCCGGTTTATGGGCCTTTGTATGGGCCTACCAAGGGCTTAAATTCTAACCATTTAATCTGAAACAATAACAAGGAGCAAATATATATCTTGCCTCCACCACTACTACCGACCTTTGATTGAGCTTGGGAGAAATAGAATTGCTTTATTCCAATACCGAGAACACCTTCTAAAAAAAAAAAAAAAAAATTAAAATAAGGGCATCTGGAGAGAAAGTATTAACCAAACTTTTATATGGAAAAACAAGAGATAGAGAGAGGCAGGGTAATTGAATTGGCAAAACCAGATGATTTAGAGGCATCTTGTGCATCAATATTTTACAATTTTTGGATATCATTTAATTGAAATGGGACGTGAATAATAGAAACAAAGTACGACCAATCAACGACTTCCCTCTCTCTTGGCCGGATCTCTCTTCCTCTCTCTCCAGTGGGGGTGGCTTGCACGATCACTCCAATGCCATCTTGGCTGGCCGAGCATGGCCAGTAGAGAGAGACGGCGGCGGTGTGAGGCGAAAGTGTCGGCGGTAGCAGATGCGAGTAGTGGTTCAAATGGTTGTGGGAGAAATAATTCGATGTTTTTGCTCACATATTTTTTTCTTGCAATTTTTCTTTAGTGATGATGTGTCCTCTGAGTGGATCGAACAAAACCCTTGTTTTGTGCGATGACCACACAGAAAAACACTCTCATAATACTCTCCGTTTCTCCTTTCCCCTTCTGAAACCCTAACCCTATTTTTACCCTTCCACTCCAACTTTAATTCTCCACATCTTTTCCACCGAATCGTTCCCCTTTGAGCCCTCCGCATATTTGCCTTTCAAAATATCCATATACGCCTCTTCCTCAACAGAATCTCCGTCCTCCACCTCAACCGCTGCAGATGACGCCACACGTGAAGATAATACCGCTACAGGCGAAGAGAATGAGTGCGAAAAGGAGGAAATCTGCCGCAGTAAAGCCACCGGAAAAATTATCGCTGACAATGCTGGTGGTCATGGCTTCGATCTCCCTGGGTGGTCTGGGGATCCTACGCTTGCTGAATATTTTAGAGTCGAAAGAGTCTTCTTCTTTTTGGCGAGGTCGTCCTGGTGGAGAAGACGTGTGCTGGTAAGAGGAAAGGACACGCGCACACACCACACTCATTCATTTTCACACAAGTCTTTTAGTGGTTTGAAATTTTTTGTTACTTTTCATTTCAAAGACAATGAATCAGTGGTGACCCGTGAAAAGATTTTTGAAGATGGATTAATAACGAGGAAGGGAGTAATTGGTTGTTGTCGTTCTTAATTGATAGTTTGTCTTTATGGGCCTTTACCTAAAGAATTAACAAATTTGTATCCCAACAATAAATATCATGCTGGGCTAGTATTTTGAGATTGACGATGCTGGTGGGAGTTGGGGAGACTGCCTTCTAGTCTGCTGGAGAGTTACAGCTGCCGAGTGATTTTTGTATAGAAAAGTCTGATATGGTTTTGAGGTCAGATAGTTGTTGAGTTTTTATTCTTGTATAGTTTGCTTCCATTGATTTGTTGTTTGAGACTGCTTAGTTATAAGATTAAGTAGAGCTCTTGTAGTTTGTTTGTATTGCTAGTGAACCGGAGATCCAGATGAGATAGTCTCTTGCCGGAGTGTATTCTTTGTAAATTTATGTTTGTTTTGAATAAAAATATTATTCATCCAAAAAAAAAAAAAACTATAAATATCATGATAAGAAAAGACTCTGAGGTTTTTGGTATTTTGCTCTCACATCAGTTTCTAGCACTTGTTTATTAGTTTCATCATTGTTAACTATCTGCAGGGCTTTCACTCAAATCACTGCAACTAACAGAGCTACATCTGGCGGTTAAATTGTCTTATGGTTTTGTGGTGGAAAACCATATACGCTTAGTTGATATATATATTCATTTTTGGGAACGCTTTGGGTGATCATCTATGTGGTTGGTTTTAAATGCAAGTCTAGTTATGTGGACAATCAAGACAACTTCAAAATATTATACCTGGTAAGTCCTCAATCCTGTTGCAGTATATATTTAACCTTCCTTCTTTTTTGTACCTTCATATTCGTAGCATATATTCCCTTATAAAAATAATTGAATGTTGATTCAATTTTGCCAACATTGACATGTAAAATTATTTTGTCTATGATCTAACCAACCTTTAAATTCTTGGCTGTGACCTGTGAAGTGGTGTCTCCCATTGGGTATGGCTTTTTATTGCACCATTGCTTTCTCTTTAGTACATCTTGAGTTAGCAGGACTTTTTCTCTATTAATTTTTATTTTTCCCCTTCTTTTTGAAGTTTTAACCAGCTCTTTAAAAAATCCTTTAATCTTTTTTCTTTTCTTTTTTTTCTGTGCAGACGCCTGTCTTTTATTTTATTAAATCTTGAGATTTCAAGAGTTCATTTTTTGAACTTACTGCAAAATATATTGGCTTTTTATCAAAGTAACAGACTGAGTTGTTCATTGAACATTGTGGGGTTTGAAGATGAGAGGATGCTCTGCAGCTTCCAAATTTTGGTGCATTTATTTTATTTACATGTTTCTAGCTGGTAATTCCAATAGACATGGTTTTGGCAATATACCTCACTTATTTTTTTCTATTTTACTTGATACATGTTTTTAAACTTCCATAAATTTAACAAGCTAGGCTCATATACGAGGTTAATACAATTATCAGGTATGACTTTTTTTTTTTTTTNGGGGGGGTGTTAACCTTTTATGCTCTCCAGCTACCTAAATGTTACTAAAAAATGAGGGGTTTGATCAATGATTTCAGTATCGCGCATAGGTGGTAAAAACCTTCTCTTGACTGACCGGACCAATGCATGGAGAGTCTTTAGCTCGTCTAGACTGTTGACATGATAAGCTCTTGACTCATGATATGGCTATGCATCTGTGGAAGTTGTCAGGTTTGCTTGCTCTAAGAAATTTTTGGGTTGGCAAGAATACTGTTGGTTTGATAGGTTTCCATTATAGTTGAAACTTGTGCTTTCTGACTTTTTGGGGCATCTTTTTTCTGTTGCAATGTTTTGGAAGAAAAAATAAAGGTTTATTTATTGGAATCTACCATATAGTTACAGTCATTGTATTAAATTATTATGATTATTAGGGTTGGGTATCGGCTAAATTGGTAGCGGTAGGGGTAGGGGTAGGGGTATTTTCGCCCACCAAACTGAAAAAATCGGTTAATTAATTGATTTCATACCAACATGAATAAATTTCGACTAACTCGGTGAAGTCTGTTAAGTTGGTTATTCTTGGGGTTTTTATATTGGGCTAAGCCTATTTTTATTGGTCCAAATAGATTGTTTTTGGGCCCAAATGGTTGTTTTTTGGGCTAAACAAGTATTTATTTGACATGTTTTTGGGCTAAGCAAGTGGTGCAAAAAAAATTGAGGGCCAAAGTCGATTAAGTTGGTTTGGTTCGGTTGACTGATGAAATAAAAATTTTACCGCCTATCGAAATGAACCAACATCTGAACGGTTCTTTTTTTACTACCGACCACTAGAAGTCTGTAGGCGGTAGGCGGTCGGAAGGTGACAATCAGATATTTTACCCACCTTTATTGATTATGGAATTTACTTTGGAAATTTACCTCTTGATCTTTTCTTAATATAATTTGTGTCTTGGTTTTACCTCGATGCAGGTGATACCTTGTGCTTTGCTATCATTAGTAATTCATCCAATGACACTGGATAATATCTTGATTGGGATTACCACAATATGATTCCTAGTTCCACCCTAATTGAACGTATTCTCTTAATCAAAACAAACTGAGTTTTAATTGTGTTAAACAACGCAAAAGAAAACATAAACGCACATACAAATTTCAACTAAGTTTTAATTGTGCTAAACAACGCAAAAGAAAACATGAATCCTCCGACGTACGTGTCTTGGCATAACCTGATCATTCCATCTCCTCGCCATGACCCAATCTCACAAAACTTGCACCCATAACACAAATACATTAGCATATCTAACCATCAATTATTAGAAAATCCAAAAAGTTTCTCAGATCTAATTAACTTACATAATAAATCAAAGCCAAACAGAAAGAAATTCGCAAATTATATAGGCCTAGGAAGTTTGGCCTCCAAAGATATTTCACCTCAAAATCCTGGCAGGGAGAAGCTTTCATGACCTAGGTGTAGGTAAAAATTTATCTATACCTAGGTGATGAAATCTTCTCTTTGCCAGGATTTTGGGATGAAGTATCTTTGAAGGACAAACTTCCTAGGCCTATATAATTTGCTAATTTATTTCTGTCTGGCCTTGATTTATTATGTAAGTTAATTAGATCTAAGAAACTTTTTGGTTTTTCTAATAGCTGATGGTTCAATATGCTAATGTATTTGTATTATGGGTGTAGGTTTTGTGAGATTGGGTTATTGCAACAAGGTGTAATGATTAGGTTATGCCAAGACACGTACGTTGGAGGATTCATGTTTTCTTTTGCGTTGTTTAGCACAATTAAAACTCAGTTTGTTTTGATTAAGAGAATATGTTCACTAGGAACACTTTGGGTGATCATCTATGTGGTTGGTTTTAAATGCAAGTCTAGTTATCTGGACAATCAAGACAACTTCAAAATATTATACCTGGTAAGTCCTCAATCCTGTTGCGGTATATATTTAACCTTCCTTCTTTTTTGTACCTTCATATTCGTAGCATATATTCCCTTATAAAAATAATTGAATGTTGATTCAATTTTGCCAACATTGACATGTAAAATTATTTTGTCTATGATCTAACCAACCTTTAAATTCTTGGCTGTGACCTGTGAAGTGGTGTCTCCCATTGGGTATGGCTTTTTATTGCACCATTGCTTTCTCTTTAGTACACCTTGAGTTAACAGGACTTTTTCTCTATTGATTTTTATTTTTCCCCTTCTTTTTGAAGTTTTAACCAGCTCTTTACAAAAGTCCTTGAATCTTTTTTTTTTTTCTTCTGTGCAGACGCCTGTCTTTTATTTTATTAAATCTTGAGAATTCAAGAGTTCATTATTTGAACTTACTGCAAAATATATTGGCTTTTTATCAAAGTAAACAGACTGAGTTGTTCATTGAACATTGTGGGGTTTGAAGATGAGAGGATGCTCTGCAGCTTCCAAATTTTGGTGCATTTATTTTATTTACATGTTTCTAGCTAGTAATTCCAATAGACATGGTTTTGGCAATATACCTCATTTATTTATTTTTTTCTATTTTACTTGATACATGTTTTTAAACTTCCATAAATTTAACAAGCTAGGCTCATATACAAGGTTAATACAATTATCAGGTATGACCATTTTTATTTTTATTTTATTTATTTAATTTTTTTTTTTTTTTTATGGGTGGGTGGGGGGTTAACCTTTTATGCTCTAATGGCGTACCAAGTTCAGCTACCTAAATGTTACTAAAAAATGAGGGAAATCGAGTTTAGGCCAAAATCACCGGGGTTTGATCAATGATTTCAGTATCGTGCATAGGTGGTTAAAACCTTCTCCTGACTGACCAGACCAATGCACGGAGAGTCTTTAGCTCGTCTAGACCGTTGACATGATAAGCTCTTTACTCATGATATGGGTATGCATCTGTGGAAGTTGTCAGGTTTGCTTGCTCTGAGAAATTTTTGGGTTGGCAGGAATATTGTTGGTTTGATAGGTTTCCATTATAGTTGAACCTTGTGCTTTCTGACTTTTTGGGGCATCTTTTTTCTGTTGCAATGTTTTGGAAGAAAAAGTAAAGGTTTATTTATTGGAATCTACCATATAGTTACAGTCATTGTATTAATTTATTATGATTATTAGGGTTGGGTATCCGTTAAATCGGTAGCAGTAGGGGTAGGGGTATTTTCGCCCACCAAACCGAAAAAATCAGTTAATTAATTGATTTCATACCAACATGAATAGATTTCGACTAACTCAGTGAAGTCTGTTAAGTTGGCTAGTCTTGGGGTTTTTATATTGGGCTTAGCCTATTTTTATTGGTCGAAATAGATTGTTTTTGGGCCCAAATGGTTGTTTTTTGGGCTAAACAAGTATTTATTTGACATGTTTTTGGGCTAAACAAGTGATGCAAAAAAAATTTAAGGCCAAAGTCGATTAAGTCGGTTTGGTTCAATTGACCGACAAAATAAAATTTTTACCGCCTATCGAATTGAACCAACATCGTAACAGTTTTTTTTTTTTACTACCGACCGCCAGAAGTCTGTAGGCGGTTGGAACGCGACATTCGGATATTTTGCCCACCTTTATTGATTATGGAATTTGCATTGGAAATTTACCTCTTGATCTTTTCTTAATATAATTTGTGTCTTGGTTTTACCTCAATGCAGGTGATACCTTGTTAGTAATTCATCCAATGACACCGGATAATATCTTGATTGGGATTACCATTGCCTTCTGTTGTTATCTTAAATCTGTTTTGATGCCTACCTCAGCTGGAGGTAATGCGGAGGAGAGAGGTATGTTTAATTCTTTTTTCCATTTTGATGGTGCATCGTCCATGGCAATCTATGCATCTTTTTTTGTTACAAATTATGTCTGGCCTTTAGACAATTTGTTTTCTCATCTTCCTTTCTTTAAATTCTCAGGTTGTTGATCCATTTACAGCAACATATATATATATATATATATATCTTCTGGGATGTCAAAGATTTGTATACGTTGAAAATTTGATTATCGAGGTTTGATAACAGAGCTCGCAAGTGCTGTAGATTACATATATGAGATGTGATTTGGTTCTTTATATTTGGTAATTAATGGTAGCTCAGTTTCTTTCCTAGCTATTGAAATCACTTGATTCTTTTTATGCAGATATTGCTTACTCAAGGACAATCGGTGACATTTCTAGGTTATAGATTTCTGGGTTATTATGATATACGTTGGGCTTTTATGGGTCTCCTCTCTGAATTGGTGAATGGTTTCATTCTTGCAGATTTTTGCTCCTACTACCTAACCCTGTATGTAACATGCTTTGATTTTGCAAACTTCCTAATTATATTTTTTACTTTCCTAGGAAGCACATTTTAATCGTTTCCCCTTTGAATGCAGCGATTTTGATGCAGGGGTTGATGATATGCGTCTCCCATCATGTGTGGTGCGAGCTTGGGATGCATAAAAAAGTTCCAGAATATATCTAGTTTAGCAGAAAAAGAAAAAAAAACTATGTAGATTATAAATGTGCTCATTTTTAGCTAAGTCTTATTATGTGAGACTAAGTTTTATATATATATATAATATATTCAAAAAATATTACTCAATCTGCAATTATATATATATATATATATTATGTGGCTGACAATTCTTTTGGATCGTTATAATGTATGTATATGTATTTATCAAGTAGTTAATTTTTTTTTTTTTTTTTTTTTAATAAAAAATTTAGCGGAAAGTCCACATTTGTGCCACTTGTCACAATTTAAAGGCCTTTTTGAGAGGTGATTCGGCTTTTATATATATATATGATTATTATTTAATTGACGATGTTTCTTTCCAATTTTTAATTGGGACAATGTTTTAATGTTAATGGTATTCAATAAAAAGACAAATGATTTTATTTTTTTATTACTAAGACACAAGTACTTTATAGGTTGAAAAAAAGTACAAATTTAAAAAATAAACTCAAGAGATAAAAGGAAGTGGGCAGTCTGTTGGCGAGCCACCCCAACTGGGCGAGTCTTGGTCCTCTTCCTCCTCTCCATCGTCTTATCCATCATTTTATCCTTGCTACTTTGTCGTGTCCCATAGGTCTTAGTTATGTCGAAATATTATCGTGGGACACTTTAACTTGCCGTACCAACTCCTTGATACAGTGCAACACTCTGATTCCATATTGAGAAGATGAGAAGAAGTTTTCATAGAGTGTGGTTTAAAAAGATGGCCATAGGTGCTAAGTTCCACATTACTTAGTTACTAGGTGAAATTAAGTTTTATAATGAATTCTAGGGAAACTCTAAATTGACTAGTCCTTTTGGGGTGATATCACAGATGTGGCTAGTGCTTTTCTTTAGGTCGTTACAAGTGGTATCAAAGTCACCTAGTAACGCCAAGTCGTGTGGTACTGGAACACTGCATAACATGGCCCTGACGAGGACATCAGGAATTTAAGAGGGGGAGTTTGTAACACCCCAATCCCATATTGGGAAGATGAGAAGAAGCCCATATAGAGTGTGGTTTACAAAAATGGTCATGGGTGTTAAGTCCCACATTGCCTAGTTACTAGGTAAAGCTGAGCTTTATAATGAATTTTAGGGAAGCTCCAAATTAACTAGTCCTTTTGGTGTGATAGCGCAAATGTGGCCAGCGTTTTTCCCTTTTCTAATCTTCAAACCAAGCTCACTGATGCAACTCCCACGTTGCTTTAGAAATAAACCAAATTTGTTGCTATCATTCCAGCTGTGCTAGAATCATAACAATATTGTGAAAATGATACTGATATTTGCTCTCCTCTTTCCTCGAAGAAAAAATGTATCCCTTCCCTTAATCTCCCGCAGCCTAGGGGGGAGAGAGTTCCCACTCCCTCCTCCTTTCCACCCCCCATTCCCGCCTCTTTGGAGGTCCTATCTATATCTTTGAAGGTTTTGTCTACTTATTTTAAGGCACTATTTGCCTCCTTGGAGACCTTTTCCTCCTCTTTTGAGGCCTTAGCTCTGTTTAGAATTAGATCTGTTTAGATCATGTTGGCGGCTCCTAAACCACAAGTCGTCCAGTTTCAAACCTCCACCATTGTTCTCATCCTCGGATTCACCAAAGTTTTTGGATTTGATTTTTTCAAAATCATATATATTAATTTCATGAAACCCTTATCAATCTGCCACAAAGAAAAGAAAAACAATTGAGTTATTTCTTAAATTGTGTGCGTTTACACACAAAATTGCAACCAGACACTAAGAGAAGATACTTTGTATATCTTTATATTGTAAAGTTCTTGTAAAATTTTTTTTTGGCTCTAATGTTTCATGTCATGTTACACATTGAAGCTTGAATATAAAGGTATATAAGAGCATCCTCATTAAGCCCTTTAAATTTGGCTTTTTAAAAAATTTTAAAAAAAAAAATTGAAAAAACTCACAACAAGAGTCATTTAACAAGTTCTTTACTTTATTTCAAATTTTTAACTTTGATCAACATGGCTTTCTAAATATCGAGTGTCAAGAAGTGAAAGTTATTTAATTTTTTAATCTTATATATTTATTTTCCTCCTCTCTCTTATCTACCAATAACCAAAAAAAAGAATTAAAAGTGACTCTACAAATTTAAAAAAGTGACTTTTTCTTTTCAAATTTAACTTTTATTTGAAAAGCTCAATAAGGATGCTCTAAGTCAACCATAATTTAACTTTTTTAATTAAAGGAATCAGACTCATCAACCCTAATCTTCCAAGTTTGCATTTGATTTACAGGTCGTGTCAATCAAAAGCCAATATTTACAAGTTGAATTTGTATCAAATTTACGGATCATAATTCTTAACTCTTAAAATTAGTATTCCCTTTTATTCTTGGCAATCTATGTATGTTGAGTAACCCGTCCCACCTCTCACAAAGTACAAAGGTCCCCCAAATTAGGTTCTCTCATTAACGGTAGGTGTCTTGTGCTACAGGGCAGTCCATTTTTCTTCACAGGATTTTGCTTCTGCTATAGGGTACCCCCAGACATGAAACGACATCTCATTTTTGTAACATTATCAGGGGATACCAACAAGTCGATGACACTGCCTCCTCCCTCAATGGTTGTTATCTCATGTCTCCAAGATGTTCCAGCAAGAGCTGGCAACGACACGTCGTCCCACATGTAATTTAAAGGCACACATTTGGGACGGTTGATTTTTGGACCCCACAACATTTGCTTCAACCACCACCAATGATCCCGCCAGCAAAGAAAGGAAGTCGTCAAATCTTAATTAGCCTGAAATCGTCAGTCACCTTCCTTCCTTCCAATTTATTGTGTGGGGGTTGAGGTGGGGTTTTCTGCGTTCGACCTGGGAGACCTCAAACGTGACATTTCTTGTGGTCTACGGCTCAACGCTGCCTATCTATCATTGCGATTTGCAAAGCACTGTTTGGATCCAGTCTCAAGGCTTTGCTTGGCTTCAAATGTTTGACGTGATTTAAGCAAGTTAAAAAACCAGTTCTTGTCAGATTTCGATTATTCCAACCAAACTAGAACTAGAACATGTCTGGCTTTGAGAATGTACTAGAATTTGTGCTTCTCTGTTTGAGCATTTCTTCTGTAAAATTTAAAAATATGAGATGGAAGGCCAACCCAACAGGCTGGACGGGTCACGGGGGTACCTTTTCTTTTGGCCCAGCCCAGTCCAATTGGGTAACGTCTATGCTAATGCGCCACTAATTTTTGGACACAGGTTTAGGAAATAAAGATATGATTACAGTGAAATGCAACTAGAAGGTGCTAAGTAGTTCTCAAGAAGTAGTTCAATCGGCTAGTATCACGCCTAAGGAAGCGAAAATCACTAGTTCGAATATCTGAAAAAATATTATATTCAATGACTGATAATCGTATAATAATCTATTACTTTAAATTATAATAAATTTCTTTAACCCAATTTAATAAAAAAATATTATTCACACAAAAAAAGGCCAACAAAAAAGAAGAAGTCATTTATAATAATAGACCCTTTATACCCAATTTCATTTCGATCATCACAATGGAGAAAATTGAACAGATGTGACTCACACACACGTGTAGGTCCGCATCAAGCATCAAAGTAGTATAAGAACAATAGTAATAAGAGAAAAACAAGAACAATAGTAATAAGAGCTCTGGGGTCCCCAATCCACATCAATCGTCCATTTGATTAATTTACTGCTTCTTCTTTTACGAATTATTAACCACACAAACTCCACTGACCCCTCCCTTTCACTCTCCTCTAAACCTATAAATAGTTTAAACCTAGTCCTCTTCTTATAAAATATAAATAGTGTATCAGAGACAAAGGTCATACATTCAAACCTTGACTCCGTAAAATTTACCTCATATTTCAATTAAATATTTTATGTGTTGACATCACCTATTAAAAAGAAGTTTAAACCCACATGTGAGAGATAATTTTAAAGTATTGATTAAATTATTAGATTTATCTATTCTTATCAGTTTAAACTTTTGGGACAAATAGTATTTTAACAACTGTATTTCCTTGAAAGTCAGTGCCCGAATGTGTTGGATTGGAGTTCACTGGATGCAACATATTGTCATCACTATTTTTCTTACTAGCCAAATACTAACATAAAAATATTTTACATCAAAACAAAACATAGCCTTAATTTTTTTTTTTTTTTTAAATAATAATAATAAAAGTATCATAGAATACAGGAAATTATACCTTTTCAGGAACCTCAAACAAAATAATTAAGATTACGTTGGTCTTGTTAAGAGTGTGATAAGCTAGGTGGTGGGTGCAAACATTATAGAGGTAGATAGGGTTTTTGATGAATTAATAAATGGAGCAATAAAAATGAAAGAAATTAATGAGTAGTTAGGTGAGTGTTCCCTCCGGTGGAACCCGGTGTTGGGAATGATACGGACATTTTCTAGACCACTGGCCGCACTTTTTCTTTTCGAATTTGGACTGCTTGCCCAACAGGACACACGCACGTCCTTTTTTCTCAGTTTTCAATTGTTACCTGCTAGGGTTCCTCATTTTCTTAACTCAAACTGCCACGTCGTTGAACATTTTCCACATTATTAATTCCTCTTTCTAAGTTCAGGGGCAACGCTTACTCACGTGTTTCAGTTTCAATCCTTTTGAAACTTATATCTATTTAATTAAATCGATTAAATCTCTCAATTTTATTCAACTTATTTTTGTGTCGGATTTATGTTTTTTACAAAAACAAAAGTGTCGGCCTTTACGTCAGCGTAAATATAAGATTATATAAGTTAAGTGTTGGAGTTATTTTATATCAGTTGTGAAAAAGACTAATAATTAATATATAAATGTTACGAAAAGTCTCACATTTTAAGCTAACTTTTGAGATTAAAAAAAACTCAAAATTACCTACCATTGATATAATTAAAATTTAAGTTTATCAACAAGTCTCATACTCAACCATCTATAGCTAAACTGAGTGTCGAAAAAAAAAGAAAAAGATGTGAACACCTGCAAATATGCTGGCCGGAGTAAATTGTTCTGACTAGAATTGACTTCTCATGATCACGTTTTCTTTTATTGTTGTACTCTTGGATTATTGCGAAGGTGCAAATCACGTCGTGTCGTCGTGCACTGACATTATTATCCCCCAACCCCACCCCCACCCCCACCCACCTCTTATCATACAGTTCATACTACTATAATCCTCTTCCAACTGGGATTCTCTCCAGTTCAACTGGAGATGAATGGAGAGGGCCGATTCTTTATAAATATGAAGACAAATTTGTTTTGTTCAAATATACAAAGAACTGGCTCCATCTCTTCTAGGAGCTGCAATGATTGATTATCTTCCCACCTACCATTACATTTTTAACTCTCTTTTTCTCTTATCTTGTTAACATTTTTTCTTCGCATTAAATTTTACAGCTATATAATTATTTAATAATAATGTGATAATATATACACTTTAGATATATTAGAACTAATCTAAACGGTGTTCCGTGCCTGAAAATGAAGCCAATATCTTGATTGTGATAATCAAGGAGACTGTAGGGTTAGTAAAACTAGTTCATGTATCAAATTTGTGTCAACTTAATTAACGCCAATCCGTTTATATCAATTCGAACAAGACACGTTTATTAAAAGGGTTTACTCATTTATGATTCAAACCCGTTTTAACTTAAACCCTAATCTTAAAATTGTATGTTATGTTAATGTCAAATTTAAGAATCGCAGATTAAATTGTAACCCTAACTAGTAACAAGGCTTCTGAGAGGAAATGATAAAATTTGATTGATCTCTCTATGTTTTAAAACATAAAAAAGAAGAATAATTAATCAATAAACTTTTCCATAAAATCATGCATGATATCCCAAGAGGGAGGTTTGATTGGAAGTAGATGCATGGAAAAAGCAAATTTTATTAATGGTCGGAAAATCCAGTGATATCCCAAGTCACTGTATCTCATAATAGAAGTATATTGGTATAACAAACGCTGTCGCTTGAAGAAGATCGACAGCATAATTAGGAACTCCTACTTACTTTTTTCTTGCACGATCTTCATTGGGGTAGATGATGAATGATAATATTAATAGATATTCAGTGTAAAAGTACTTAATTATGGAGAAGACTTGTCCCCCTCCAAACAAGCCTCATGTTGGGCATGATTATGTCTTTTTCCCGACATGTGGCCGCACCCCATTTAAGAATTTAGAGGCCAGGCACTGATCATCATACGGGCTCATTATTGTTGTTAGGTGTGATAAAACTACAAATTAAGGCTGGTGATGTGCTCTCATTTTCTAATTAATTTACATGAAAATAACTTTGATAGCCCAAGTTTCATTATTTGAGAAAACATAACTATTACATGATTTAAAAATTTTTAATTTTGGGCTTTAATATTTCAATTCTTTTCAATCACCTCTTTGATTACGAAGGGAACAAAATAATCAATTTATTCTTTTATAAAATTTTAAAAAATAAAAATAAAAAAGGAGAAACAGTGACCATCGACCGATCGTCATTTTAATTATTATTTTTTAAAAAAATAAAGGGATGTTATATTTTTAAAAATCATGCATATGGGTAGAACGGGCATTTTACATGCTAGCTATTAAGTTAACAAAAAAAATAAAACAGTAATGGTACATAATTGAAAGTGACTGAAAGATTAGACTTTAAAGCTAGATTATTTTAAAAATGAAAAGGGACTTAGTTGGTGGGTCGTTAAGGAGTAAATAAGGGTTCCCCTTTCTGATATGTTCGTTGTATAATAGCCTCTCTTTTGGATAAATTAAGTATCGGTTATATAACTTGATCACAGTACTATTCTGTTATTCTGACATTTGTATCGAAGAAAGTATCATCTTCTCTGTATCGTTGTGCAAATACTGAAATACGGCCTCACCAAAAAAAAATGCATAAACAGAAAACAGTGCATGCATCTATCTTTCAAAATAAAGTGACCAAGTACAAATTAAAGAGTACTTTACCATTAATTACTAGCTGCATAGCCTGCATGGGCATTTACACTTGTAAAACTATGAGAATACGAGCTTAATAAGTTGCCGAATATGATTAAAAGAGTAAAAAAGTTAAAAGGGTTAACTTAACATGTCCATACATGATACATCCTTTTTCCCTGGTAAATATAATGCAGTGATGATACCCAAGAAAATGCCTTATCCTAACAGTGGTGGTCGTCAACTTCAGGGTTTGGAAGAAGAATGAGAAGTTCAAAGGGATTAGTATTTAGTAGTCGTTTAAGTAAGAAATTAAAATTGGTGCACCGTGCACGTATATATAAGACGATCATGGAGAGATGATGATGATGATGCAGGAAAGGAGGAGCTGATGATGATAATACATGTGCGTGAACAGAGAAGAGAGAAGAGAGAAAGAGAAAGATGCATGCACGCAACGATCGAGTTGTATGTACGTATGTATATACATGCATGTGAATTGTGACGTAAAGTGTAGTATTTTGCCGAATGCTCAGCAATTGGAAGACTAGAGTTTCAACAAATGAACGTCATGCCAGGTAGGATAAGAGTTGGCATATGCTGGAATTTTGCCTTGCCTTGTCGATGTTGAGCTGCTTTCATAGCTCTAGGTAGAGATAAGAGTAGGCATGGACAACAACACACAAAGTGTTCCTGTTTTAAATAGGACAAATGTATTCTTGGTAGCTTTTTGACAAATAGGTAGTTTAGTTTTAAAAAGTGATTAATTATTTTTTAGAGTAAATAAAAAAATATTAACAGAATCCGTTAAAGTGTCTCAAGAATCAAGAGGTCAAATGAGGTGGCCAAAATCACCATATGGTCAATCACCTTCACCTTCGCATGAGATGGCCGAACTACCTCATGCTACGGCTATGAGGTGATTTGGGGAGTTTGGCCAATCCCAAATATGCTTAGAGGGAGTGATCGATTCACCTTGACTACCTTTAAGGTTATAATGGGTGGTTCAACCACTTTTATTTAATACATTAATGAATTTTGTCAACAATATTTGTTTATTTAGGATTTAGGGTTTTAGAATTTTTTTTTTTTTTAGGTTTTTTATTATATCTAATTAATTATAATGAAAAAATATTTTTATCCTCTACAAAAAGTGGAGAGCATCCTATTCCTCCTATTTAAGAGCTATTATTTAATGAGTCCATGTTGGATGCTTTTGTCTGTTTTTTTTCATTGCCATTTATTTCTTGATGAAGGTTGACAGCTCTCAAAAATCGACATAAAGCGATGACTTTAAAGAAGGAAACTTTGTTTACAAAAAAAGAAGAAGGAAACTTCAGGTACAGATGGGCGGTAGTTGACCACGACGACGCTAAATGCTAATGGCCATTTCCAAATTTTTTTCATTTTTGGCTGCGCCAAGAATATTACCTCTTTAATTAATCCATCAAGAAGTTGCCCAGAAAAAAGAAAAAAAAAAAAAAAGTTAATAATAAAGTTTTGAAAATTTATCGATAAGTCCCAACAAATAGTTTAATCGACTGTAAATCATGCTCATGAAGTAAAGATCATTAATACCTAACTTTTAAACTCAAACTAAAAGTTGTGTATGTTTTCAATAAAAACGGATCATTCCATACCAAAAAAAAAATGAAAATTAGATATTGGTAGGCATGTCCACGACATGTCATTCCATGCCCCAAACAAAATGTAAGATTTGGGCCATGATATTTCGGAAGCTTCTCCAAACATTACAACCTCAATCTAATCGAAAAATGTTAAGCACTACGTACATCCTTATTCTACTTCATCATAGGTTAATGTAATAATTTTATTATCAGTCATTTAATTTTTTTTGCATTAATAACTATTTTAGTACATAGGTTTTCATTTTATTTTTTTTCCTATATAAGTTTTAAATCTATAATTTTTTTTGCATTAATAACTATTTTAGTACATAGGTTTTCATTTTATTTTTTTTCCTATATAAGTTTTAAATCATATTATAGATAGTACTTGACTTATGAGTAATGACCAATTTAATGCCTTCATTACATTCCATCAACCAAACTAATTTTAGTTATGGGGTTGGCTCAACCACCCTCAATGGTCAAAATAAGAGTGGTCGGCCACTCCCATTGGCCAAAATGAGGTGAGCAAGCCACTCCATATTTGCCTTTTTTCTAAGTTTTGATTTTTTTAATTAGTTTTATGATTTTTTTATTTTTTTTGTTAGGACACATGGCATGTTTTTATTATAACAAATTGCAGCCCCTTAGTTTGATTGATGGAATTGTGACGAATGTATTAAACCAATATTTATTCATAAATTAAATATCATTTGTTATACGAAATAAAATTAATTAGGTAAAAAAAATAAAAAAAGTAAAAACTTAAAGTACTAAAATAATTATTAACTCTTTCTTTTTTTTTAACAAGAGCTGTCATATCAACCCAAAGGACGTATATCATTGTTAAATTATATATATATAAACTTTTATTCGATTGACGCACCAAATATTAGAGAGGAAAAAAGAGCAAAGGACTGAGTAAACATGTCAGGCGGAGGCGGCGAGTGTTGTTGAACCGCGGAAGAGAGAGAGTAGAAGAAGAATTGTAAGGTAAATTTGGTTCTCTCTCTCTCTCTCTCTCTCTCTCTCTCTCATGGCCCCAAGAGGCAACAGGAGCCCATAAAGACGGAGGAAGGCGTAGATCTGTGCATCAAAAGATGACATATCCGTACGTATTGATTTTTAGAGTTTATTTCTTTTTTATCTTTTGTGCTTTTTAGGCATGCATTGGTGAACCAGCTAGGAGCAAATGCCACCCCCACCCCCTCTGCTATAATATGACNCTTTTTTTTGAGAACTGAGCTCTCACGCTTCTCCTGTCTTCATTTTTTCTTTTCTTTTTTTTTTGCGATAATTTTACTTTTAACTCTTTAAAATTTTGCACCTTTTATTCATACTTATAAAAAATTTAAAATTTCTCACTTTAATGTATTAAATTTTTATTTTATTTTAAGTAAATCTTAATGAATGGGCATAAAATTATTAAAATATTTTTAGTTATTTTTCTCATTTTTTCGTTTAATTTAACTACAATATTTAATGTTTAGGAGTATTTGAAACGAAACAGTAGTTTAATACATCAAAGTGAGACTTTGAACTTTGAAAGGGTATTTACAAAAAGTACGAAATTTCAGAGGAGTTAAGTGAAATTACCTCTTTTTCTTTTTTTTTTTTGTTTCTCTACAAAAGTAAATATTAACAAGAGAAATGCGCTCTTTGATTGAATTAGAATTCATGGATAATATTTCGGTAGTTATAGTTTATGGGTATTTTTGTCTTCTGATAAAGTTAAAAGACAAAAAATACCCCTCAAGTATAATGAAAAATCAGAAAGGATTATGTTCCCTATAGTACGCTATTTTACAATGCAGTAAAAATTTTCACTAAATAATAATTTGAGATAATTTTGGCTCAGGATATGGATAACACATAGGGACAGAGCTAAAAATTTAACTTTAAAAAGGGTTATGTTGCTTTATATTCTTTTAAACGGGCCAAAAGTTAAATAAAGTTTTTTCTTATTTAACAAATTTAAAAGTTATAAAAAAAAAAAAAAAATCCTCGTCATTAAGGAAATTCTAGAGAGTCAACATTAAGGAAAAACATGATTTGCAGTGTGGAAGTCTTTACTTTTAAAAGTAAAAAATTAGATGTGGGAGTGTGACTCGAAATTGACACCCGACTTATCATGTGTTTGCAGTGGAAGACTAGTATTACCATTTTCCCTTTATTGTTGGAACTTGGAAATGCTAATGGAATCAAGTTGAAATTTTGTTTGAAATATGGGAGCCCCTACTATAGGGTCAGTATGCAAAAGTTATGTTTTGCAGCATCCAGTCATTTGTTGACACATCAGCTATCTTATTTTGTTAAAATAAAATAAAAAAATCGTATAATAGCAAATACCCAACCAAATCACCAACCTCGGCATTAGCAAATCCAAAACCAAACCACTGGCGCCGGAGAGCATCTCTCCCCCAAATTCCACCCCCCCCCCCGGCCCCCCCCCCCCCCCCCCCCCACCCGCCCTCTAAAAATTT
>CM017326.1:31946034-32048644 GCA_006937295.1 Carpinus fangiana
CCCCCCCCCCCCCCCCCCTCCTACCAACCACGACCACCACACCGGAGAAGCCCACCCACCACCGGCCAGCATCCCAAACCCTCTTTTCTCCTTTTCTTTCTCCCAAACCCAGCATCGCCAAACTCAATGAAACAAATCCGACAAAACCCGGCGAAACTCAGCCTCAAAATTAGATTTTAATGCCTCAAAACTCAATTTTGGATTCAAAACTAAATCCTAGAGGGGAAGGTTAACCCTTTAGGGGGAAGGTTAATCCGTTTCTAATGCTGCATGCTGTGACCCAGAATATCTCTCTGTGTCTCTCTTTCTTTCAAAGCATCTCTCTTTCTTTGTTAAGGGAGATGAGTTTTTTTTTTTTGTAGCAAAAGGGGAGGAGTTGTCGGCATGAAGAAGAAGAAGAAAGGCTGGTGATGTGGTTGTCGGCATGAAGAAGAAGAAATTCTAGTGTTTTAGGTTGTAGATTAATTTTATGCATTTTTTGTGCTTTAAGTGATGTGGCTTTTTTCTATTGGTGGCTGCAAAATAACACTTTTGCAGACTGACCATATAAGAGGTTTTCCCTTGAAATATATATACGCTAATGGATGTGTTGGGTTGGTAATGAGTGATAATTTTGGTGGGTTGATTTTATTAGCTGTTGTGATATCTTTGGTATACTTTTATAAGGTGCATGGTTCAGAGTTTATAAATTATAGGGTAAAATTCATTTAACCCCTTCAAACTATCACCTTAATGACATTCTATTCCCTAAACTATCAATTATGATAATTTACCCTCCAAACTATCAAAACAATGACAACGTACTCTCAAATGCTAGCAAAATGATAAAATTATCCCTATAAAGTTGTTAATAAGACAAAAATACCCTTAAAATTTTGAAAAATAATAAATTTTTGTATTTATTTTAGTAGGGGTAATTTTGTCATTTCATTAAAATTGGGAGTACATTGTCATTGTTTTAGTATTTTGGGGATAAATTGTTGGAATTGATAGTTTAGGGAATATATTATCATTAGGGTGATAGTTTGTGAAGGTTAAATGGACTTTACTCAATAATAATTTGACGTGTTAGAAAGATTAATATCTTGAATATGATATTACCATAAAAACGATGTCGTTTTGATTATTTCTTTTGTCTTTCTGTTAGCAATTAGCAATTTTAGCCAATAACTTTCATTCATACTTTTTAAGAGGGTCCATATTCAAGCTTTTATTTGTGAGGATTTACAATATTTAAAAATAATAAGCAAATGGTGAAAAGTATAGATTTGAGGTAATCTACTGCATTATTGGCTAATGCACTCTCGCATCTCCCAAGTGGTGAATGGATTCTAGTTTACCTCGGGTTCTTCCACAAATCCCCACTTTTAACTTTTAAATTATAAAATGAGTTTGACTCGCTACAAATTAAATTTCAAATACCAAGTTATATTCATTTATTATTATTATGTCCACCATGAGCTGCGAATTATTTTTTTAATAAGAATAAAATCCCAATTTTGATTGGAATATTATTATATTCTTCAAAATAACCTCTTAACTTCTTTAATTCCAATAAATAAATAAATAAAAAGCTCCCCCCAAACACGTGTTACTCAAACGAAAACAAACTCTTAAAATACGTACTTCGAAAAGCAATCTTTCTTATCGATGTGGGATTGTTACCAATTGTCTTCGTATTTCAATTGTCACCGTAAAAAGTGCATTGATTAGGTCGGAATTTAATTAGGATAAATATAGGGCATAGGTAGCATTCTTTTCCTTTCACTTTTGGGGTCAACCTTATAGTACTTTTGACAAAAAAAATAAATTTACAAGGTAGGAGATACCCTACAACTACAAGAGAGAGGTATACCCTTCACCGACTTTGAACTGTGGAGTAATCCAAAATACTACCCACTAGGCTGCCATTGTTGGGGACATTGCAGCCTTATCTTCCTCATGAGTTGTGGAACTTGCTTTAAGGGATTTTCTAAATTTTAATATAAAATAGTTAACCATTTTTTTATTATTAATATTTTGATCTTTCATGGCTCTAAATATAATACATTTACTACTAATATAATCAAGAAACAAACAAAAAAATTAAGAAAATTAAATTTACATTTACCAATTATAAATTATAAATTCACTTCACTTCGTGGTTGCTTCATTGTGTACATAAAAGGTTGGCCACTCCAACAGACAAATCAAATCACAACTGACAACGTTGTCACTAAATTACAAGATTCAAATAATTATATAGGTTGATTTTTCAACATAAGAAATCTGGTAACATGGAAATTTCCTTCTTTTGAAGTTCTTTCGTCTTTTGCTTCAGAATCTTCACAGGATGGAAGCCGTTTAAGAAACAGAATCGAGTTTGATTACACGCATTAACCAATCAGATTTTTCAGCTTGAATTCAACCCTTTGATTCTTCCAATTGAATAAAATTAAAATTGAGCAGCCAAATGGTTGAAAATCATAATCCACAAAATTGATGAACAAGTAAGCATGAGTACTAGGGCGGACAATTTTTAATATATTCGTAAATTTAATATAAAATTATTATTATTTTTGTTGAAGTCTATGACCCATTTTAATAAATAAATGAGCCGAATTATGATTAACTTATATAATATGGAATTATAATCCTCTCCAGTTCATTCATCGTTTTCCGTCTCCTCAAAAGGTGAAAAAAATAATAATAAAAATACCACTTTAATATAATTAACGGGATATTATTTAATTCAAATGAAATGAAGAGGATCCTATTCTACAATCTTATACTCACCTAAACCTGACATACGTGATACGACACAAGGACAAGTAATTTTTAACACGTCTTTTGTGAATCCGACACAAACTTAATATAAGATTAGTAAATTAGAATTGAAAAAAAAAAAAAAAACTAACTCATTTAATTCAACAATTCGAATTAAAATTGATATGTATATATATAATCTAAAATTCATAATTCAAAAATTACTCCCATTTGCAAATACAAATTGCCACCATACCAAAGACTAACTTGGTGAATGGTGAGGTAGTGTCATAGACCTGGGGTTTGGGTCTGAGCAACCAGACAATAGAAGGTCCCAAAAAGAAAAGAAAAGAAACAAGGTCAAAAAGAGAAACAAAGCGTACTGCAACACAGGTTCGACCCCATTTGGGCGGGACTACNCCAGCGACGTTGACGATAGATTCCTCAAATTGGTTAGGAAGTACAAAGAGCGGGGGAGGGGACCGTTTTGGTTGGCAAGTGGAAAGTATTTCCAAATTTAATAGGGAGGATTCAGGGTCTTTTCCAAAACCAAGTATATAATAAATTCAAGCCTTTCTTCGAAAACAAGTTTGATGCGAAAACAAAAACAGTAGAAAAAGAAAGTGAGAAGAAACAAAAAACGCCAGCGCATCTTTCTCGTGTGCTTTCTCTCCTTTTCATGTCGTTCCTCTTGCTGCTGCACAATGCCACCCCCTCTCACTGCAAAAGCAAAGCAATGACCCCATTTCGATAGAGCACCCCATTTATGCAAACAGCAGACAAAAGAGTGACTGAGAGAGAAATCCCATGGGCCCTCTCTCTGCCGAGATGATTCAAAAACAATTTCTTTTCTGAAAAGAAAATATATATATCGTACAAAAAAAATAATCATGGAAAAATGGAATTCCATAGACTATCCATCCATTCCTTTCTATAAGCATGTACACTTCACTTATTCCCAAGTCTCCCCCCTCCCATTTTGAATCTTCTCTCTGGGCAACATTGTTCTCAGTTCCCTATACCTATCTTTCAAGTCTTCACATTCCTTGGGTACCACAAAAATCTAACTAAGAAAAGAAAAAAAGCAATCAGAACCCGACATTTCCCTCCCCCTTGCATGTACAAGCAGTTGCCCCTTCCAAAAAGTTATAATACCATGGCTGTAGCTTCAAAAAAATCAGCCATGAGCACCGCCCCCTACAACCCGCCACCGAAGTTACCGATACCATGGCCACACCATTGCAGTGGCCTGGCCTCTGACCCTTTTGAGTAGCACTTGCTCCAACAACTGAAGGAAGCTCTGCATGGTAACCAGTCTTTTTTCTCTAGAAGGGATCAGATTCAATTGGGGATTGTTCTCAATCCAACAGTACTGTTTCTTTATACCAATATTCCCTCGCTGTGCTACCTGTCTTCTATGAAGGTTCTTCCTATGAAATTCCGAAACCTCTTTGAGTAGAGCTTCGGATCGACAGCTGAAATTGAAGTAGGGTCAGCTTGAAAGGATTTGTAGGCGTGTTCTAACTTCTTGCTGATATCATAGTCCTGTAAAATGTCGATGATCCCAAAATACAGGACTACTTCATAGATCTCAGCACTGCGTGAAGGAGTCAAACGGCTTATACCGCCAGGGGTATACTGATCAAAGTCACTCCTTCGGGCCATCCGCTCTGCTCTTGCAGGCATATTCGCTCCTAACCTGATCAGCGGCTTCCTGATAGATAAAACAAATCAATTCAATTCACCACATGGTTTTTGCATTTAATAGACATGGGAATTCATATTTTCCAACCAAACTAAAAGCATCAACATGCAATTAAATTTATTTTTAAAAAATCACATCTTTGCATAGTCAGGGACCTCTTAATTTTACATCCCATACAAAGTATTCTCCCATTGTATCATTTCTCCCCAAAAAGGAAACCCAAGGGGAGTAGAATAAATATCTGGAAATAATCCTCTTGGTTAAAAGGAAAAAAAAAAAAATTACCTCAATTAGAATGAATTCTATCAAATAAAATTGGTAGTTAAAAAATGGGCACTACTGATCATCCATGGCAACAAGCAACACAAAATAAAAGAAATTTTGAATCTTATCAGTGAGGGCATAGGACCATACTCTTTATATGCCCCACACACAACTGTTGTCTACTGAACTACCCACAGAATTGCCAAGACAACCCAATTCTTTCAATAATTAAAAGAACATGTTCAAATTTGATGGAAGAAAATAATGGCCACCATTTATCCCACAAAAAAAAGGACGAAGCTCAACCATAATGTTCTCTGACAAGTATTTCTGACAGTGTTTTCAAGTGTTAAAAAATGGACCAGGCGTAACAATTACTAAAACTTATAATTAGGCATGCAATATTTAGCTTCTTTAAGGATTATTCGACTAATATTTGGCTTCTTTAAGGATTATTCGACTCATTTCACAGCAACTCTCTGGTGGTTAGCTCAAACTAGGAAAGAACAAGAAAAAAGTCGGAAAAACATACCGGCCAGCTAAAATTCGATCCATGTTTTGTAGCTCAGCTTCAAGGAACCGACAACCACGCATAAACTTTTCATTTTGATATGAATCCTTTTTTCCTGCAAAGAGCACCAAAATTCAATTCAATATCGTTATGGTCCCCACAACAGATATCTCAACCCATGAATTATTTCTGATGGAAGGATGATGCAATTGATTACCAGTTCGCAAGAGGAAAGGTGATAACCCCATTTTTTCGCATGTATTGTCATCACGGAAGTGAAGACCAACCAAAAGACTGTAGTCCATGATTCTCTCTGCTTCCAAGAACTCGCAATCTCGTTCAATTTGTCTGAGCAAGATTTCGCACATATTATGATAGATGCAAGGACCAAATGGAGATAGCTGAGTAATGAAAGTCGAAGTAGGAGATACATTGTACACTGAACTTACTTGATGAGCTCTTGGTACCAATTCCGCTCGAGGTGAAACACAAAATTAAGATCAAGGTCCTTGAGGGTGGTGGTTTCATCAATCTCACCCTCAGGCATATCTGTCGTGCGGCCATGAGAGGAACCTTTGAGGTCAAATCGCCTGTGAATGCGATATTCTGAGCAGAATAAATTGCCCATCACGATAAACCGGGTCTGCTCTCCAATCACAGCACAATCAGATGAAACAGACAAAACACTTGAACCAAAACAATAGCTCAATTTTTTTTTACAAGACATACCTTCTGGCCACCAATCGGTTTGACACAATGCACTCCAAAGAACTTTGTCACCAGGGAATTTTCATACCGAGAAACATGTTGATAATAACTTGGAAGCATCCTAATAAGCACCTAAAAAAGAATAACCAAACTTGAGATTCAATCTAACTGTCCCACCCCTCACATGTCTAGCTTTAATTAAGAAAGTGGATTGGACACTTCGAAACAAACAATGTATGCAAACGATGCTATTGAACTGCCTTCAAGCTCTCATGTTTAACAAGAAAAAAGTCAAAGAGGTCGGCAACTAACCTTGACTTCTGATTTCTTGACTGTTTTTATCATAAACCTATCATCCTGAGTGAGGTAAAAGAAGCTTCCACTCTTTCCCGGAGAAGAAAGCTCCCGAAGGGCATCATTCCCACAAATAGCCAGCATATAATCGGCAGGATCTACTTGGAATAGCACCCTCAAACGCCTGAAAATTCCACCAGAAAAAGAAAATAAATAAAAATCCTCATCACCATAGAAGAAGAACATTGCACTACCATACATTTATATATCCTATTCCATAGTCCACAAAGCTCTCCAATGTGAACCGCAAAATATAAAGATACGATTGGAATCAAGCAATACCTAAACACCATGGGGCAGTAATCTTTCCAGCGGAACTCTACTGACTGATGGGGCGGCGTAATCTTCGATCCCTCGGATGGAAACCTCGTCCAGAACTTCTCCTTGGGATCAAAATCACTCGGCTTCAGCTGACGCAATATAGACGCATGTTTTCCAACAGAGTGCCTAAGACGAAAAAAAAAAAAAAACACTAATAAGAATCAATACCCACCTTTATAACCCCCACAAAAACAAACATAACCAACAAGAAATCAGTCAGTGAAATTACCTAATTCCCAATTGAAGATTAAGCATCAAATCGTAGTTCTTATGCCCCTTGGATATCGTCTGACCGGGCTTCTTGGCCTCCCCGGTGAAACAGCACGGATTCCGTCGAAACTGCCGAAACCCGTCGCAATCGAATCCCGTCCCGTCCCGATAAAACATGGAGGCCTCCACATTGTCGACTATATCGCAGGTAATATCGCCGGCTTCTCCGTCAGATTCCCAAATGCAAATCCTAGGAAAACTCCGGTCCGTCAAGCTCCCTCTCGCGCCGTCCACCGACGACCTCTTCCGCATCGTTATTGTCAAATTCTCACCCCCCAGCAAAGCCCCATTGTTGTTCTTCAAGCACTGCTCTTTTCCCTGCCCATTTCCAGCATAGAACGTCCCATTCACAAGCTGAATCTTGAGGTCCTTGTTCCAGCAACCCACGTAGCAGCTCCCGTCCGGCCACCTGAACACCCCGTTCCCTTTCGGAACGCCGTTTTCCCATTCCCCGTCGTATCGGTTCCCGTTGGCCCAAATCAGCACGCCCCGACCGGAAATCACGCCGTTCTTCCACTCCCCCACGTATTCGTTCCCGTTCTTCCACACGTACCGGCCATCCCCGTCTTGCAGGTTACGTTTCCAGTGCCCCTCGTAGTAGTCCCCGTTGGCGTAGCGCTTCTGGCCGTACCCGTGCTTCCGATCGGAGCTCCACGCCCCCCGGTAAGTGTCCCCGTCGGATCCGATGAATGTCCCGCAGCCCTCCATCCGACCCGACTTGAAATCCCCCTCGTAGGTCGCCCCAGAAGGCCAAGAGAACCTCCCCTTTCCCGAGGCCTTCCCTCTCCGCCACTCACCTTCGTACATGCACCCGTCAGTCCACAGGTACTTCCCCGATCCGTGCGGCGCGTTCCCCGCGAAGCTGCCGATGTAGAGATCCCCGTTCGGAAGCGGCTTCTCCACGCTCACGCTCGACCCGCACGCGCCGCCGGCGGTCAGGGCAGGCGAGTTGGTTAGCGTCGTTGGTGTCACTCTCCTTGTTCCGCCTTGGGATCGGCTACGCCCGACTCCGACCACCAGGTGGTGAGCTGGGTTGTCTGATTTCTTCTTCTTGCTGTTGGAAAAGACGTCGTTGGGCTCGTCACAGAGTAGCAGTGCTGTTTCGCGCATTTTTGGGTCATTCATACTAACAAGTAGTCACTGCATTTCGCTACCTGCGAGAGGAAGACTCGCCGGAGGCTGGAGGCTGGAGCCTGTTGGGTGAGCATTCACCGGAGGTTTCTCTCTCTATAACTTTCCACTTCTCTCCGATCTCGGGAGCGTTTCTCTCTCCAAAACTTTCTCTTTAGTGCTTTGTGTTTTGGAAAAATAGGTGGGAATCCAACAAACATACATACACAAGAGGCACAGGAGAGAAACGGAGAGGGAGAGAGAGAGATATGGAGTAAAGATGAGAGAGAATGTTTTATGTGTGTGATAAACTCATAAACCCAAAGAAATTCATTGAAAAAAAAGGAAAAAGAAAAAAAAAAGACAGAGAGAGAGTGGGGCCAGACACATGAGCCGGCTTTGCCTAGGGAACGTTGCAAGTATGCGAGGAGAGAGTAGTATACGACCAGCTCAGCCTTTTTTTTAAATTCTACGTGACTAATATACCCTCGTCCTTTTCTGTTCCCTCTCCTCCGCCGCCCTCTGGTTTCATCGCGACGTGACGGAATCGCCTAGGAATTGGCTAGGGGTAATTGCACTTAATTCTTCACTAATCTCATTTGCCCTTGTCTTTTTTTCATTTAATTACAAAACTACTACTGCTAGCGCTTGGTTTTTTCTTCTTCTAAGAGGTTCGCCTGTGGTCCCCACGAGCTCTGTTCCGGTGACCTGCCCAACGTTTGACGATCGTCTAATTCATGTTAAACTATGGTTTGGAACTTGGACGGGTGTTGTTTAATGGGATCAATCAAGTCGTAAGCAAAAGTATAAATAAATAATAGTATCATAGCATTAACGCACTGGTTATTCTGTATCCGATAGTTTTGGGTACGGATTAATTAGATGTTGTGTTGGTTTGCAACAATGCAAGCTCACTAGAATCTCTCTGATCTTCATCTTTTATTCTGATCTGTATTATTTTTGGTAGGTACATTAATATTCTACTATTTGAGTTGGATGTTTCAATAATAGAAACCCAAATCCTATCTTCGAGATGTCCAAACATGCAATATTTGGTTTTGGAAAGTGTTTAAAATATCAAATCATTCCTAATTGGTAAAATAATAAATTAGACATTAATTAATTAAAGAAACTTCTTTTTTTTTTTGTTTTTTACAATTTATTGATACATGTCATTATGCAATGAAATGGTGTTATTTATTTGTTTNAAAAGACTAAGGATTACAAGAAGTTCACACTTACAAAACCTTTGTAATTGACACTCTTGCATAAGACAAGCGACCCACTTGACTTCTACCGCAGTAGCCCTTTCCAGAACATCTGGCACAATTCTTCTACGTGATCTCCTTTCACCGGAACTCCGGTTGACTTCACAACCTTAGATTTATCAAAGAAATAACTAAACTCTAAGAGATTCAATTTAACGCTCACCACATATGATTTCTCTTAGCACACCCTCCGACGAACTCTCTGGGGATGAAAATTCGTGTCTCTCTCTTCTATAATGATGTATATATATCAGTACATCAAACCCTAGACCTAGGGCACTAAAAACACGTTTTTGGGCATAATAGGTACGGAGTGTCCGGACATGTTAATGGGATGTCCGGACATGGCCTTGCGGAGCAAAAATATGCTTCCTGGAATTCATGTCCGGACATGCTAGCACCATGTCCGGACATGGCCTGCAGTGGGGAGAAAACAGCATTCTGGAAATGCTGTCCAGCCTTCATCAACAGCTTCGATCGATGGGCGTTTGTGGTCCGATTGAGCTGAAATTTTGCAGGGACATTCATGACACATGAATCTACATTATGAACGGTGGAGATTCGATTCTGAACATTCTATATCAATGTTTGAGCTTGTGTACAGTAACCTCTGCATTTTGGAACTGAATTAAGCCAACACAAGAACTAACAAACTCCCCCTTTGGCAATTCGGTGACAAAACCAAAATGCCGAGTCAATCCCATCATCTCCCCATATTTACTCCCCCTTTTTGTCATAGAATGACAAAAGGTCTTTGTGTTTCCTGAAACACTTCACAAAATACATCAAGGTATATGTGGAATAGGAATACAAAAATAAAATTCATGATCATAGATAACAGAATATGCATGAAATAATGCAAGATCATGAAGAAACATCAGCAAAAACTCCCCCTCAATACCAACAAAAAACGTTTACGGAAAAAAAGTTTCTCCCCCTCAAAAGTCAAGTAAACACACATTCTCCCCCTAAATGCAATATTGGATAAATAGTGCACATATCATTTATGACAAAAAAAACCATGTATTGTACGAAATCACATTCAAAAGCAGAACCACTCATGCATTGAGCACACATATATAAGCTTACACAAAAACATGTGTCAAATAGAATGAACATTAGCTAGCCAATGGGACAAAGTAACTAATGCTGAGATGTGTAGTGTGTGAGAGTCAAATCCAAAGTCAAGTCATATGAATCGATCTAGGATCACTATGTAAGTGATGACGGTAAAGATGCATGGTTAACGGCAAACCTTATAGTACTAGGGCCTAGAATCCCTCATCCTATACAACATTTTATAGATCAAGCATCATTTTACCACAAATCCTTTAGTGACCGTATTTTTCCACAATGAATTGGTCACTAACTATTTCTATAGGGATTCTTTCAGCAATAATGACATAGAACTTTTTGTTCAAATATACTATTTTAGAGACATGTCATATATTATTATTGCATGACTAAAACAGAATGCAGGAATTTTTAGGATCTAGGTTCAACTAGCGAATTGGTCAATTTTAACCGAGCCTTGAACCATACATCACCTACATTGTGACCGTGAGCCCTTTCCACAATAATCAACGTTTAGACAGACTCTAAAGCGTGCATGATCAGCAAAAAGAAAAGATCCCACATGAACAGCTATACAACACTCACCATGGTCATGCAATTAGAAGCTCATACAGTACCTCATGCAAGGGTAGGTCCGATCTCAAAGGACCCGACTCCACATGGGATTTTGAAAGTCCATGAATATGAGCACAAAGAACCAGTGCAAAGCACTTCAAACAAAACATATTTTTGTATTTTTGTATTTTAAAAAAAATGAGAGACAAAAAAACAAAAACAAAGCAAAAATATTATAACTGAAACAAAACTATCACACAAATCGAAAGAAACAAAACAAATTAAGAAACAAATATACCCAACAAACATTCGCACTAGGACATTGAAATGAGAGTGTAAACAAGAATTGTCCTAGGCATGCATTGTGTCCACCTAATCTAGGTGAGTCCACCACCACTCCCCCTCAATGGGTGAACGGTATCAACCTTCTTAATCCAAACTTTCTTTATATTGGGGACAAATGTGTGACTCTTGTCCAAATCATTTAACTGGGTGATAACACCCCTTAGCATGTTGAATAATTCTGCATGACTATTCCTAGAACGAAAATAATTTTTTTCTGACTCATGATTATTCAACTGAAAACAATTAGGGCGAATATGCCCAATCTTTCCACAGTGATGACATGTAGGAATAAACCTTTGAGAAGGTTGGTTCCTTGCAAGGTAAACGATGTTGGAGTTGCTTCTAGGTAAAAAGTGCTCAGCATGAGAGTACTTACCTTTCTTACCCTTCTTACCTCTTGAAGTTGCAGTGGCTATTTTCTTTAAGCCTTCTTTTCCTCTTTTTCTTGAGGAGTGAACAGTAACTAGCTTATCTTTATCCAATGGATCTTTTAAGTTTTCTGTTTCAACAAAAACTTTCTTGGAAGAAGAAGCAAGGTTAACGGAAGGAGCAATAATCTTGTCAAAATCAATCACAGGTTTATCACACGTAGATTTTTGGGTATGCAAAATTTTGTCAAGATTATCATTAGAGAATTTTTTCAATAGGGTTTTGGACTCCTCTAATTCATTCTCTAATGACCCAACTTTATTAGCAAGAACATGATTTTCAGATTTCAATGTTTTACACAAATCAAGAGAATCACTCAATTCACCAATTAGCTCATCTTTATCATATTCAGCCTCTCTGAGCTTCTTTAGATTCTTGGAATTAATAACTTGTAGCTCAGAGAATTTCACAAACAACAAATTATAAGCCTCTTGAAGATCACTTTCATTATCAGAATCATAATCAGAATAATACTGTTTATCAGAAGACATAATAGTTTCGCAAAAAGTATTATCAACAGTTTCGAAACAATCAAGTGTTTGAGACATCTAGAAAGTAGATAGGATCACACTCAGGAATTCAATCCTTTGATAGAGTGAACCCGCTCTGATACCAATTGAAAATTCTAATTGACTCAAATTAACACCTATTCGGATTTTCTAGGTGTTTAACAAAATAATATTATGCGGAAATAAATCTGACCTAACAATTAATAAACAACCAAAAATATATAAAACAATAAACAATAAACAACACAGATATTTGGTTACGAAGAGGAAACCATTTAGAGAACTCTCTAAATGTAAAACCTCTCCGGGGCAGTCAAACCCAGGAAATCACTAACTCAGTAAAAGACTAAGGATTACAAGAAGTTCACACTTACAAAACCTTTGTAATTGACACTCTTGCATAAGACAAGCGACCCACTTGACTTCTACCGCAGTAGCCCTTTCCAGAACATCTGGCACAATTCTTCTACGTGATCTCCTTTCACCGGAACTCCGGTTGACTTCACAACCTTAGATTTATCAAAGAAATAACTAAACTCTAAGAGATTCAATTTAACGCTCACCACATATGATTTCTCTTAGCACACCCTCCGACGAACTCTCTGGGGATGAAAATTCGTGTCTCTCTCTTCTATAATGATGTATATATATCAGTACATCAAACCCTAGACCTAGGGCACTAAAAACACGTTTTTGGGCATAATAGGTACGGAGTGTCCGGACATGTTAATGGGATGTCCGGACATGGCCTTGCGGAGCAAAAATATGCTTCCTGGAATTCATGTCCGGACATGCTAGCACCATGTCCGGACATGGCCTGCAGTGGGGAGAAAACAGCATTCTGGAAATGCTGTCCAGCCTTCATCAACAGCTTCGATCGATGGGCGTTTGTGGTCCGATTGAGCTGAAATTTTGCAGGGACATTTATGACACATGAATCTACAGTATGAACGGTGGAGATTCGATTCTGAACATTCTATATCAATGTTTGAGCTTGTGTACAGTAACCTCTGCATTTTGGAACTGAATTAAGCCAACACAAGAACTAACACATATGAAAAAAAAAAAATTAAGGGAATTTAGTTCTTAGGTTTTTATTTTATTTGAATTTAGTCATTGGGTCTATAATTTCAAGAATATAGTCCTTAGGTTTTGCCTAAATTTTAAATAGGCAATTCAATCACTTTTTCCATCAAAATTAGTGGTTTGTCATATATCACGCGTGTCTCAATTGGCATGTCAGCACTTAATATCTACGTCATATCATTAAGCGCCAAGTCATCTAAAAAAAAAAAAAACCAACTCTAGAAACAAAATGCACCATCTTCGTCATCATAATCTCATGGATTTTTAGTATTAGAAGGAAAACTGCTAACTTTTATGCTAACATGGACTTTAACATTGATATTGGGTGATGGCATGAAGCATGTCAAATAAAACACACTTGACATATGAAAAATCATTAACTTTGACGATAAAATAATAAAATGACTAATTCAAAACTTAGACAAAACTTAAGACCTTATTTTTAAAATTGAAAACCTAAGAATTAAATCCAAGTTGATCTAGTACACATTTAAAGAAAGCATCATCTTTCCATGCACTTGCATCAATTGCCACGGTATGTCTGTGAGTCATCAATTGAAAATGAATTTACGGGGTTAAATTTGTGACCCGCCCTATTAATAAGGTCGCAGTGGGAAACAAGAAGTAAATTTAGATGTACACTTTCAACCACCCAATATTCAATATATGCCAACTCATCCCGGGCCTTGTGAAATATTCTTTTCAATTGAAAATTAATTGTAGCAACGCGAATGAGGATACCATAATAACTATATATATATATATATATTTTGACAAGCAGAAAAATGAGTAAATAAAAAATAATGAATATTGAAATTATAATAAACTTTATTAGAATAGGCCCTCTATATTTATTTGCCTGATGACCTACAAAACTAATATTGAAAAGGGCATATACCAAAATTTTCTCTTTATTTTTTTTTCCAATACTAAATATGAGAATATATTCACATAATTTTAGAAAATAATATTCACCTAAAATCAAGATGACATTTATCGGAAAAATGCTAAATAATCTTCTGGTGTTTTTCTATAATCCTCCTAGTCGTAAGTGGATATTATTTTTTAAAGAAACTACTAAACTAGTACTAGCATTCCCCTTATTATCATTATGTCACATAATTCAAATGCCCTGCCACTTATTAAATGAGGTAATTCGTATAATTAACGTTGTGGTACTACTAAGCCTTATAATTCAGGCAACATATATTAAAAAGGGCACCCTAATGACAAATCACTAAACTTAGCTGATTAACTACAAAAGTTTAACCTACCTCAAAAGCTAAAACCTTCACAAAGTCCTTAGGGCAGTAGCCTCCATAATTATAAGGCTCTTATTCATCCACGTAACTACATATGTAAAACTCAACAATTTTTATAGGCGAATTCAGGCTCAATAAGTAAAACAATCCAACTTATAATTTTGTGTGCATGACATAAGCCCTTATTTCTTTAAAACTCCTCTCTTTATATCGTTCAAATCATTATTTAGTGTTAAAGTAATGGTTAAGTGATTAAATTTACATCTTCTTATCAGCTTAAGTTTTTGGGATAACTGGTAATTTAACATGATATCAGAACCAAAGGTCATAGGATCGAACTTTGACTTTGTCAATTCACCCACATTTAAATTAAATATTTCACGAGTTGGACATCACCTATTAAAAGGGAATTTAAGCCCATACGTGAGAGGGAGTATTAAAGTAATAGTTAAGTGATTAAATTTACTTCTTCCTATATATCATTTGGAATAAAAGATAGTTCTTATAATTGAGGTTAAACTTTTTTTTACGGCCGATGTAGGGATTTTAGAAACTAGCACGACATCTTTGTTAGCGTATTTAGAAAGGTAGTTCTGTCCAGATTTTGTCGATGTTAAAATTTGTGGACAACTCTACTATTCTAAATGCACTAACAAGAGGAAAATGGAGAGGATCCTTTTTCATTGTTTATTTGCAGAAAGGTAAATGAAAAACTCATTTAGTTATTGTTAAAATGAGATAGATTTTCTTTCATAATATGTAATCTTCTTATTATAACTTCAAATATGAGACAACAAAAGTTTATATCGTAGTGTCTTTAATTGCTCATTCGAGCTTTTAAATTTTAAATTGAAAATTCTATAGACCTAATAAAGATTTTTTTATTTTTTTTTTAAAAAAAACCAACAATAATAGAACATAATTCTATATTATATACCATTTTAACTATATACATATGATTGATTAAATAATTTATATCTGTCTACCCATACTAAAAATTAATTAATATATCTCAGAGAATGCAATGATATTAATTTTTTCAATTACAATATCAACATAATAAATAAATATTAGATTTCAGATGATTTTTGGCTGTTGACTTAAATATTCAAAAAATAATGTCACCCAGTTAATTTAATCAATAATTTTATAGATAGATAGAACTTCTTCAACCAATTAACCTATCGTTTTACTTCTATTGAGTATTGATAATACATATTCTATTTATTTTCTTTAAGAAATAAAGGGAAGCACAAACCAAACAGTCGCTTTTACGAACCCCAATTGGACCGCCCTGGCCTGAGATGGCTCTTTTGCGGGTCCCACTTGACCTGGTGTTTTAGTTGTCCCTTCTGGGGCCCAACGAGAATGTCGTTTTTGAATGGTCAGGTAGACGTGCATTCTAAATATATATACATACTTTCATTACAGTGGGAAAAATTTTACTATTCGAAATCTGCTTTTTCCCATTTTATATTTGAGATGCGAAGGGTCTTAACTCTTACAATCCGTAGAATTATAATCTCGATTTCATGGAAATAAGAAGAGAACAAAAAAAGAAATTAAAATATGATAATCAAACTAAGAGTTAACTTTAAGGGTGTTAGAAACGAAATAGAGAAAAAAGAGAAGAACGTTTTTCATCTTCCACCTTGGTAGTAGTGCACGGTGTCTTTTTTGTAGTCTCTTTTGGTGTTTGCTTTGATGATTTTGGAGTCTCGTGTACCGGAATGTGTTTCTCACTTGTTGACGAGTGAATCTCACACGCCAAGTCGTGTCTTCCTGGGACGTCTATGATATCGTGCTCTTTTGATGCTGCTTTTGGTGGGATTTTGTTGTTTTTAGTTTTTTTCTTTGATTTATTTTGTTATTTTTTGTTATGGATGTTGGGTTGAGGACGTGAGTTGAATAATGACCTTTGGGTTGAGAAGGATTAGATCGGTGTGGATTATCTCTCACAGTCGAAAAATAAGTTTTGAGAATTTTGGCTACCCATGTCTTAGATTTGTCAGGAGTAGATCTGTTTCATAATTGAAGTTGTACATGAATTAGTGGAATCTGATGTCATAAATATGATTTAATTGTGAGAATTTTATTGTTATATCTATGACTTTGTAAGTTCATAGCATTTGACCATGTTTTATTAGAGTTTTATGCTTTATGATGTAAGGGCTGTTATATTCTTGATCTTTTATCAATATTATCATTAAAAAAAAAGTGTTAGAAACAAATTTAAAACATGATTAATTGATTTTGTTAATTAATGTATGCGTTTGGGAAAGCAATATGTGTGAGAAGCTAGGAAAAATGTAGGAAGTTTTCATTGCTTTTAAAACTTAATTTTATCCGTTATCCCAATTATTAATTAAGCTTCTATATATATATATATGTTCTAACATTTCTCATGAAAGTGGGATTATGTAAAGTGTAAACTTTAATTACTTTAATTTTTATTTCTTCAGATCAATGCCGAGCATGCAAGAAGAAGTTTATCTAGAACTCTTAGAGACTTGGACCAAGAAGATGACGTAAATAGTAGTACTGAAAAGCACGCCCAGAACTAGAAGAAGCCTGTGACTGATCTGCAGCAGATGCATGCATGTCAGCTTAAATAATACGAGAATAATTCATGCATGTTACAGACTTGAAGCCGATACTGCTGATGTCAGCTTAGTCCTCCTACCAAACAAAAAAAAAAAAAGGAACTCCGATGTCGGCAACGATGAACGGCGACTGCAAGCTCGTCGGTGGTTTCACGTGGGTATTTAAGGCCCCACGGGGACACGGCTACGTGAAAATCCATGTGACCTCTCAATCCCCTTGTTCTTCTTGCTTACGATATAGTTGTAGAAGACAAAATTGAAAGATAACCTTAAGAAAAACATGTGATAGGGTGGGTTTGGAGGGTATCTATCGCATGACATATTTAGAGTTTGTTGGACCGGTTAGGCTTATGATCATGTTCATAACTAATTAATAAACAATTCAAATTAGGAAAAATATAATGGTTTCACTTTTGAAGCAAAATTACAAATAAAACAGCTTGGACATGTTTATTTATGTGCTGACTATATATATATATATATGAATTTATGAAATATCATATCATATACATTAGGGACTCTCCTAATCAATGGGTAATAAAATATAAGAACTAAGGCCAAGAAAAAGAAAACAAATAATATAAGAAAATGACGAGAAAATCAATGAGGAGAAGCTAAAATGACGAATCTTTCAAATGGTGAGTCACGTAGCCGCCCTATTCTGCTCTTGTTCTTAGCAAAAAACGCTCAGAAAATTTTGAACTCAAATGGTGATACTGCTTGAGATGACTGAACATATGGCAAACAGCCTCGTTTGCCTCAAATATTGTCACTGTGTCTGTAAGTAAGGCAACTGAAGTTTCTTCAGGAGAAAATAGTGACTAAAAGAATATTGCTGTTTATTTCCACAACCAATTTTGATGCTTATTTCTAACCCATCTATTTACAATATTATTTATACATGGTTTTGGTTGGTATCCTATGGTAGTATCTTGTGGCGGTGTTAGATAAAGTCTTAGGATTGATAATTTCTATACGACGTGTGAATTTAATATAAACTTAACAAATTAGGCTTGAAGGTGTTTAATTAAATAGGTTAAGTTATAGTTGACTTATATAGTCTTATACACATGTTTTAATACAACCTGAACTTGACACAGGATGTCAGGACCGACAATTTTTAACATGACTTACGAACCAACACAAAATTATTAGGTTTGAGTTAAAGGATATAACCAATTTAATTAAATGAGTCAAATTAAAGTTAACTTATATAATCTTGTATTTATGTATCAACTTAATTGAACTTGGACCCTTTTTTTTGTAAATTTATTTTTTATTTATTACTGTGTTAGTTATCTTTTAACATTAATTGAATCCAAAGTAGAACAAAAAATTGATATTCTGACATGTCTGGAGGCTCTAAAAACCCAAAGTCTATTTAAATAAAGGAATCTTAATATGGTCTGTCTCACGATTGCTTTTCAAATTGGATAGAAAATGGTTGGAAATCCCAAATCTGATTACAACGGATGAGTTGAGGAAAAGGAAAGGGTGTTTCTCTAGACTCTAGAGACTAGACGTGTTGTTTGATGGGCCAAGATTGATGGGATGGTTTGCATCCATGTATTTTCTGCTGTGGGGATTGGGTTTCCTTTGTTTGGTCAGCCATCACTACATATATCTACAAAAATGGGAGAAAAGGAGCCACAGCACAGAGTTAAATTATACCACCCATATCTTGATATCTATATATATATATACATATAATATTGCATTGTTGGATATCTAGGGAGTACGTGGGTCATAGACTCATACACAACCTATACATGGGGTCGTATTAACCTATGAGCCTAGAACATCACAGAAATGAACTATACACCCGAATTTAAAGTTAAGCTAACCAGACCCGGCCCAATTTCACCGGCCCGTTTACCAAAGCCCTAGAAAGCCAGTGTGTAGACGTGCTGAAGTAACCAACCGCCTAAACGGCAAGTGAAATTGCCGCCATATATTATTACGCACTGGTCCTTAGGCAACCTCGAATCCGTCCCGGCTTTCTAAGCGAAAAAGTTTTGATTTCAAATATGGAGAGCGGCTTGAGTTGAGATGACGGAACAGACCCAAAACTGCCTCCCTTCTCACTGCCTGCCACCTGCTATCTCCCCCCCCCCCCCCCGCGTCAACGATGCCATCCAGGCCCCTGTCACTGTGGGTGGGCTACACTTTGGGGGGCTATTCTGGGTAATATCGATGATATTTTAATATCAGCAAATCAGCAATCTCAATCCCACAAATCTGATTGCAAAACTCAGACGTCAATCAGCCAGATGGGGGTTGGGCGTGGGTAACAGGAATCAGGAGGATAGGGGGTCCCCTTTCTAGATGTGTTATTTGAACGGTCGCGATTGATTGGACGGTTAGATCCATGTATTTTCGGCCGTGGGTACTGGACTGGGATTCGCTTTGGTCACCCACCCATCCATCCATCCGTCTTTCAACAAGAATCATACAGAAAACAGGGCCGTACATATGGAAAGAGGAGGGCATGGAGACAATTCAATTTTTAATTTTTTTCATGAAATAAAAGGAATTCTTAATGTAGGATTCAAATCCTCCCTCAGCGTCAACCATTCTGATCGATCTCATGGCTGTTGGGTGTGAAGTTGGATATAATAAAAAAATATGTGATATGATAAAACTATTTACATGGCATTTGCGGACTAATGCTAGCTAATTATCAGCAGTTTTGGACGGAAAGAGTCCAATGAAAACGGTAAAAAACCTGAGGAGTTCAAATGTGATTTTAAAAATTCAAGAAACAAAATAAAATGAGAAGAATCCATAATCCAAGAGAACAATTTGAATGGGATAATTTCCACCCAATACCACCACACACCCTGGTTTCCAACTTCACTCTTGAATCTTTCAAGCCTGAATTTCAATTGAAAAAAATATTCCATCAATTACCACCAAAATCCAAATGACCTGTTCTAAAAGCAGTCAAATAGTGAAAATGACAGGCAAGCTTTGCATCATTCATATATTTGGAGCTACTTCTGGTGCATAACAGAAACATAAGTAAAACAATTAAAAATAGTTACCTCCGATACAAAGTTAAATTACCTGACTGATCAGATACCATCAATCCCTCGTGGTATTAAAATCGAATCTGTCTGAGTAACTGCTATACCTAAATTGCGGGTTGTCTCCATCCACAAAAGAGAGAAGAGGGGCGAGGGAGAGATAGGCTTTTCCTTGGATGCTGGATTCCAAAGTTGAAAATCATCGTGAAAGCGGTTTATCCAACCTCACCTTGAAATATTTAACTAGTGGGTTGTTCAACAGAAACGGTAAGTTCCACATGAGGATTGTATCCATGGTGAACATTTGTACTATATCCTATCTACTGATTTCAATGTTCAACAACAGGGTGTCCTATTCAGCTTCCAAACGCTTTTGCACTTTGCCGGTGATGAGAGGGAAGTATTCAATTTGCCCCAGTTTTCACCGCTGGAGGCAATGGACATCCTATCTACTGCTGTTGACAACTTTCCGTTGCTTGTCCGTAGTTAGGAGATTTAGGAACATGACAGGAAACTCAGGCCAGCCTCAGAAAATATCTCAAAAGAAATGAATTTCTTATGATTTCCAATGGATTGAGAGTCTAAAATTCCCCATGGTGAGCACAACCTGTTTATCCAAGTGAAAGAAAACGTTAATGGGCGGCCTCATGGATATCCAACTTTGGTGTTTATGGCCTTTTTTGATCCAACTGGCTCAATTCCCATTAAACTACGTAATTACCCAAAGTATCATATTTCTATGTGGAGTTGACAACACAGTAGAAATGCAACAGAAAGTTTACCTGCCATTGCTGCGCTAGCCACTGATTCAATGATGCTATCTCTCGCTTGAAGAAGACAAGAGTAAGTTGGAATCCAGTTGATCAGACACAATGGTCAATGCTACAGAAAGAACATGAGTAATGGCCACAAAATGCAACATCGCAGTGAGGAAAAACACATATCATCTTTGGTGACCACCTACTCCCTTAGACAGATAGCAGATGCAGATGGCGTGTACACTCCACCTTTGACAACCTAATATTTATAGAACTCAACTAAGCCTTTGGCCATGGCATACTCAACCTGGCTACTATCGAGGCTGTGATAGATACAGAAGATTACAGCATGGAAAGATGTACTAGATTGTTACTAGTGAATCCCATCACATTCCTGACAATTTGGAGTTTATATCCTGTTAAGGATTGTGATTTGATTCAAAATCATTAGCTTTATCAGGATTTAACTTTAATAGATTTCAAAATACTTGAGTTTACCTTTTAGTTTATTTATTTACTCTTTTATTATTGGATGAGTTAATGCAATCAAACATGAGCTATCTTTTAGTTTAGATTCTACTTTTATTGGCATCAGAGCTTTAGCATCTTTAGATTTTATGGCACATGAAATGCAGTCACCTAGCAGAATCTGGCACTTTGAGGGCCTTTCCTATCAAATTACAGATGATTTTAAATAATACGGGAAAATATACCAAGGATTTGATGAAACTTACAAACATATCCAGCAAATCTGAGTCCTTCATATTATAAACTTCTCTAGCATCTTCCAAAAGGTAGGACAATACACAAATTACTGAGCCTATACTTTGATGATTACTCACAACACCCAGTACCAAACACATTGAGATGGAACTTTACTTTATTTAAGAATGAGCAAAAGATAGACCAGGTTCTTTCTACTTGCATGATAACTAAGCTTTCAGCCAGATGGTGCCTGTAACAAGGGAAATTAAAAGCTCAAGGGCACAGGTTCTGCAGATATGGGCATCACACTAATTGCACCAACTTGGATGCATATTTATCCACAAATCAATTTACATTTATAATCACTTGGGTACTCTTGCACCACAGGTGCTTTTGTACACGTATATGTAATTTGTTACACAGAGTAAATATGACTCCAGGTTTTTCTCATTCACTTCTTTTTCCTCTTCTGCACTTATTTTAATCTATTACCTTCTTAACTTTATACTCTTCTCTTACCCAAATATATATATATATATTCCAATGTACTCCGACAAGTAGTAGCCTAACTGAAAACACTCATATTAGAAAGAGAACCAAGCTGATTCAATGTACTATGCTAAAATACAGGTTCTGATAGCAAAAATGTGTATACTTGCTCTCCTCTAAGGCTCTAACTAATCAAACAACGTAAATGTTCGAACAACACTTCTCTTCCATCCTACATTCTCATATATAAGATCTAAATGTTTAATCTTCTATGAGAGTGGCAAATAAACAGTCATTCTTCAAATTTTTTATTTGGATAAGGTAGGCGGCATCAACTCGGGTGTCCTAGGATTGCTACTGTCTAAACCAGCCATCAGAGACACCTCTCATTTTATGAGTGATAAAAAGATGCTAGTTTCGATCAAATAAACCATTAAAGAAAGCAGATTCCGTACCTCTGAGTATGGAAACACACAGAAAAAGATCAATAACCATTGGCAAAGTAGTTGGTGATGCCCAGACGAGACAAATCAAAAAACACAACGAAATTAAACATATAAGTAGACAAGAAATACTCGATGAAATTATATATTTGGAACACATTTAATTAACTCTAAACTTACATTATCCACAAGCCAAAAGGAAACACAGAAAAAAATACACGATCTTGAAGAAATTAAATTCAGGACCCACCTGAAATCAATTGAGTACACAAAAATAATGCAATTCAACCAACAAATATCTCCATGATCAACATCTTATTCTAACGAAACGTTATCACGAAAAATTTACCCAACAAAATTCAAATAGAGCTCGAAATTTCCATGCAATTCCACAGGATCACACACAATTTTCTTATATCAAAACAAAGCGCACAACTATCACACATATTGCACCAAATAGATATCCTTTTTTTTTACAACAAAAACGTACGGACGGTAATCGGAACAAAACCCCAGTTTCATGAAGAAACAACGAAACCCCCCAAGACGCGGAATTACATGAGCGAAACAGAGAAAAATTACAAAGCAAAAACAAACCCTAGACAGAGGAGAGAATCGGATGGACGATGAATGAACGGGAATTCAACAGGTAGCTAATCGGTTTGAGAAGCGGGCGTCGTGGCGGGTTTGGGTTCGGTCTCGGGCTCGGGTTCGGGGAGGGAGACGGGCTTGGAGAACACGAAAGGGCGGTCGTCGTTTTCGTTGTCGAAATCGTCGTCGAGGTCGGTTGTGCTGAGGTTGATGCAGGAGCAGCGCTCCAGGGACGCGAAGAAGGCGGAGGCCATGTTGGAACCCACCCAGTATGCCACGCGGTCCAGCATCTCGCACGACATGGAGCTCTGGCTGCTCTCCATCGTCTGATTTTCCTGATGATTTTGTAGGAGACAGAGGAAGCCAAAGGGAGTTTAGCAAAGTTTTTGGTTCGTCTAATGCGCGGGGGTGGTTTCCTAAGCGTGGGATTGGAATTATTCTCCTAACAATAAGTCAACAACTTTAAAAATTAAATTAAAAAAACAGTAATGCAACAATATTTTTATCACGTGATACGTAATTAACCATTTGTCTCCGTTTAAATTAAAAAATAAATAAATGTGATCTCAAGCTTACAATATTATATTATGAGCCTCATAGTTCAATCGGTTAGGGATAACTAAGGATCACACCTTATAAAGCGAAAGTTTTTAGTTTAAATTCTCTCTCTCGTGTAGACATGTAAAAAAATAATAATAATTATGAGTGAACACATAAATAAAATATTAAGGGTTAGTTACTCTTAATCAATTTTCTCTAATTGAGTATCTATATATAACACATTAATATCACACAAGAGTAATACGAATTACATATACTCGTACTCTTTTGATATCGCTTTTAAAATTATTAGTAGATTTGAGATGAATTAATATTAAATTTTAATCCAATGATAATTTTAAAAGTTATATAAAAAAAGTGTACGAGTGATTGAGTGAGAGTGTAGTATTTCTCATCCCACAAATATTTTAGGAAATTTTTTTCATATTCCTGAAACTACTGTCTAATTGTTAAAGCCTAACAAAAATATAAAAATCATTTAAAATTTTTTTCAATAACACCAAAATATCCCGTAAATTAATTTTTTTTTAAAATTAATTTTTTTAAATTATATATATATATAAAAAAATCAGGGGAGCCAACTTGACCAAATGGGGGTGCTTGACTGGTTGGACAACCGTATGCAGTAGACGAAGCATAGAAATTAGAAACCCATTTTGCTACCTCCCGTTTATATCGAAAGAAAATTTTCAGGAATGAAAATGCAATTCGTACTGTTCTTGCTCCCCACATTAGGAAGTCGCATTATTACAAATTTACACATAGGAGACAATAAGAAAAATCCCGGCGCTGGAGGAAATCCAAATAAATGTTTCAGAAACTCAAGGATATTTTCATCATTGGAGATGAAAACCATTTATTTAATTTGTTTGCTCGGAATAACCCAAAATTAGAAAATCAAAAGAAAATGAAGACAAAATTTCTCCCAAAACTTTGAGATCATAATATCTCAGTTTTAGATGGATAGTTTCAAACACAATTCAGAAGAAAATAAAAGACAATACGGCTACTGAGATGCATCTGTAATAACCGAATGCCTGCAATTGAAATTCAACCTCTACCTTGTCTCTTTTCTGTGGTGGTGCCACTTACTTGTTAATATGAAGCAGAGCGGGCATGCGTACTATTGGCTATCCTCTTGTCCTCTTCAAGAGATATAAGGAGATTGGCAGGATTCTCAATCATCATCTTGGCCACCAGGTAGCCCGAAATGCTCCATGTCTGGTACTTCCTAGCTTGCTTTCCAATGTAACGCCCAGTCTTACCGTCATAATACTCTGCCCAGCCATCCTTGGAAAGGCGTTGCTCTGCCAGCTCAATCGCCCGCTTCGCAATTTGAGGCCTCCCGGTCTTGATGCATGCTGCTGTAAGTAGCCAAAGCAAAACTACAAAAAACACAAATAAGGTGCAGGTAGCAATGGAATTTAACTCTTGAGCTTCTATTTTTTTGGTGTGTTCATGATATTCACCTGGCCAGGATCCTCCGTTATGGTAACTCCACCGAGTGTTCTTTGGATCAAAACCAGTGACAGTCCTCCACTCATGCCCTTCCAATGCAGGGTAGACAATCTTCAAAGGCATCTCCCCAACCAAGTCCTCCCAGCGCTCCTCAACAAGATCCATTATTGCTGTAGCCTGTGCACTTGTGGCTAGACAGCTCAATATGGCAATGCAATTTCCAACTAAAAACCATCGGAAGTCCATGCGAGCTGGGCTGACATTGCCAATCAAATACCCTCCTCGCAGTGGCATAAAATCAAACACCCAATCTGGAATAGACTCTGGGATGACATTAAATTTATTGACAGCAGTGTGTGAGTACTCTTCAGTTTTGTACCGGTATATGTTATTCAATTGTGTAAAGTCGAGCCAATAGTACTTCTGGATGTGAAAGCTGAGGGCTTTGATACGCTTATCAATTCTTTCAATCAATTCCTTACCATCACGCTCTGCTTTCAGCATCTGCCTCGCACACCTTAGTGCAAAAAAAAATAGGGCCTGGATCTCAATTGGATACCCATATATACCCTGTTCCAAAAGCAAGGAAATGTGTTACCATTCAGAGTGAAAATTTCAAACCCTTCAAAAGCACAAGAACTTCGTCACTTATCTTGGAACCTCAACTATTGCCACCACTAATTGCTGAACATCAAGTTACAGAAATTTACACAACCAATTAGCCATAAAAGTGAAATATACACATTACACAACCAATTAGCTATATATATAACTTACTCTTTCCTGATGGTCAGGCTTTATTTTGGTACCAAAAGCAGGAAAAAACTCTATCCTTCTTGAGGCACCAAGAAGAAATTTCAAATTAAACCCTTAGAAATATAATAGGAATTTAGAAATACCATCCAATCCAAACAGGCATTCATCTAAGGTTTCCTAACGCCTGGAGGCTGGAACTTTGCCATTTTTTTTTAATCAATACCTGCAAACATATTATTTGTAAATACTGCCCTCAACACTACAGAAAACAATTAACAAACAAAAGACTTACCATCCTCCTGTCAATCATGCTACAGCCATCTGCACATAGAAGTGTTGGGAAAGTATCAAAGCCATCCGACAGGCAAAGATTGAGTATTAATTTCATCCCCCTCTGTACCTCTGGACGATCTGCTAGTGTATGGTCACGCGTGCACTTGGTATATGATCTTAGAAGTATAATCCACCAGAACCCTGAATCAACTGGTGCAACTCTTCCAATTGCACTGCCACCAAAATCCGCGACCAAAATTTCCTTTTGACGGTGAGGGTCAAAGAGAACTTTGAAACTTGCAGGCATCACCCCTTCTCCAAGAGTGAAGTTGTCAATCCTCTTCTCCCAACCTTGGAGGTGGAGGGTCTTCAAAAGGAAATGTTTTACAATATCAGGTTCATTTCTCATCAGGCAGGCTAAGCCACTAGGAACAAAATCTCTCACGAAAACCTGCAAGTCCAGGTGATAAATATCAAGTACTCTATAATTGTTAAAAAAATCTGATTTATTTTCAACAGTCCATGACGTTTTATCAGAACTGTGATTGAAAAAAAAAAAAAAAAACAAATCAAGCTAGTAATTAACATCTTTGATCCCGTGAAAATGAGCCATCAAAAAGTTTGATCATAAATAATTTGTGTGCTCTTTTTAGCCCTTGTTTTCATGTAGATATGACACGATAATCTGTATACCCTTAAGATATTCTCTCAGATATGTAGGGACCAGAGAACTGTGAGATGTCCAAGCAAAACCATACGAATTGCCAAAAACACTGGAACTTGAAAATCACAGACAATCAATCAAAATAAGCGCATAACAAACCAAGTCCTGTCGATCCACAGATTTGTTCGTGCAATAATAGCTTTACGTATAATGAACAATTTTAAAAGGCCCACAAATCATCAGAGATTCAGAAATGCCTAATGGACAAATATTAGCAGAACAGTAAATGAACTCTAAGCAAACAAATTAAATTGCATGGCAATGCCAAAATTACTAACACATTCTAATACACAGTATATCTTACACCACTCAATGAAAAGAAAGCACAGAAATGCCAAAATTCAAATGGCATATACAGATCAGTATAGACAAACTAGAGCAAACAGCCTCTGAGATAATTCAAGAACAAGCAGATTCAATAGCTTTGAGATGATCCATGCAAACTTGTTATCAGCAAGAAATCAATGGATTCTTCACACAACGACAAAAAGGCTCTTAAGAAAAGTCATAATTTTAGTGGCGCCAAAAGCATTATTTCAAGAACATTACACCTAATTAGTATCACCAAGATAAGAAACAGAGGGAACTACTGCATTGCTCACACGTAACGTAAAACCAAGACAATTCTTCAAACTCTCAAGAAAATCCAAGAAAAGCACATTAATTATTTAATACCTGGTTGTAGTTCAAATCCTCAGCGCTTGGATCCATAGCCGCGAGCGTCCCCACTGGCTGTCCTTTGAAGTACACGTAGGACTTCTTGACCCTCTCCCACGCCTCTTCCATCATAGCAGAACCGTCTGGCGAAATGTCTATCGAATCCAAAATATCAAGCTTCATGGCAACACTCGGACACGGCCTCAACGTCGAGATCTTCGTCAAACTCAGGTTCTCGGAAAATACCACGTCCTCGTCGCTCAGTGTCACACGCTTCTTCCCCTTAGATTTTGATAACTCTACATTCTCTGAAGAATCCGATGATCTCGGATTTAATTTCTCCGAATCAGAAATTAGAGATTTCTCATTGGATTTCGAAGTTTCTTCCTCCATCGAATCCGAAGATGGACTAATGACAATATATTCGGACGATATATCAATCAATTCGGGACCTTCTTTTTCCAGAGAATAATCTAACTCTTCCTCAGCTTCAGGGATTGAACTGACCGAAAGATTGAGCAACGAATCCGCGAGCTCATTCTCTCCATTCGGTGACTCTGATTCTGATTTTTCATTTTCCGACCAGGCTTTCAAACTTTCCGGAAAATCTTCGAGATACGTAGGAGTTCCGGTGTCGGAGGTAACGCTCGCCTTTGCAGGCCCCGGAGACTGAGATGCCTCATCTTCCCTCGCAACGGCGAGAAGTTCTAGCAGAGTTGGAGTCATTCTAGAGAGAGAAAATGTTACGAATTTAGAGAGAGAAATGTACAGATTAGAGAGAGAATAGAGATAGTTCGTTGGCGTCGAAGCAAAAGAGTGTGCCCGTACCGATTAGAGAGAGTGTGTGTCCGTACAATGTACAGAGAGGAAATCGCAGCAAAAAGAGAGAGAAAGGGAGTGGGAGAGAAGGCTATTTATAGGCGCGTGGACCGCGTGGTAGGTTGTGCCAAGTGCCAACTAAGATTTTCAGAGGATCGGAGGCATGGTGGGTTGTTGCAGTTTCAGTTTTGGCGGTTTGAGAAAGAAGCTCAAGAAGTATGAGCGTATACTGTGGTGAATTAGGCCTGTTTCAATAAATATTTACGAAGATGCCATAGGGGTTCTGAACCCTGTGTGGAAGTAACTGCTGGTGGAGGTTGGCAGGATACTGAATTACCTGAGTAGGGGTAGTTTGGGGATTAGAGACTGGGTGACCGTTCGGAGGCGGGACTATTGGTGTACAGACGAACGTCAAATTTTGTAAGTAGATAACCTCCATTTTTTTTTTACCACGTTTACTCCTTGGAAATCTTATTGGTATCGAAGTAATTCTATGTGACAGTAAACTAATTTGGGGACGAGTTACATACCATTTGGATAGGTGCTTATGCTGCGTTAAGATGGGAAAAAATGATCAGTTATATAATTAAGTAATTTCCTAAAAATCTAATAGGATTTTAATAAAGATAATTAAAATCAACCTAGGAGCTATAGACTACTAGCTAATGTGTCAATTTAGTGATGATCATAATAATTCTAGCAATTATGAGATGAGTTTATATACTACTAATACGAAATTTGGGTTTCAGCTTAGAACTGGAAAACTCATGAGGATGAAGGTGGTTTGAAACTAGTCAAGTTACTAGATTTGTCACCTAATGTCAAGGAGTCAAATATGGCAAGTGAAGATAAGAAGGGAATAGGATCTTCTCATGCCCACTCCCAATCTCCTCTTCTTAACCCAAAAAAAAAAAAAAAAACCTTTATTACGATGAACTCTTCAAAAACCATTTTAATGCCGTTTAAATTTTAGTTTTGTCCTGGTGAGTAAGATTGTGTTTTATGATTTGGCCACCCATTTGGCTAAAGGGAGTAGCTCGGTCACTCTCAATTTTTATTTTTATTTTTATTTTTTAACTTTTAGGTGGGAGTATTTTTTGGAGTTTAGGTGATAAGAAGTCACGTACGATCTATTTTGTAAAAAAAAAAGAAGATAATTAATGGGTTAGTTTGTCACAATTTGTTAGCTTATAGAAATATTGTCACCTTTTAAACTTTATAGCTAAAATACAAAATTGATTATATTTCGAAGGGTTAAATGTATTTACTTAATAGAAGCCGAATGATTTTGTTGCTAAATAGGTAGACGTATTGGTTTGCAGGTAATTTATACAAACTAGTTTAATAGCACGTGATTCTAACATGTTTTATTAATAGCATTACTAAAAAAGCACGTGTCTCTGCATCCTTTTTTTTTTTTTTTTACATGTTCACATCAAAGGAAAAGGGAGATTCGAACTAGTGATCTCAGTTTCATTAAATGTGATCCCAACCGATTGAACTATCTTTTGAAAATCTCTTCACCATTTTTTATTTAATCTTTCGCGTCAATGTCTGGATGTATTTGTTGCATTAATTTCTGATGAAGACCAAATCAGGTTTTAGAAGGGAAGTCAAAAACATGAATTTGTAATTAGTTTTACAAGAGATCGAGAAAGCTGGTAATAAACCGATCGAGTCGAATCTGTTTTAATTGTTAATCAACAATAAGCCGACCAGCTTGCACTTCCTTCCTTTCTCCGAATCAGATATTAGAAATTCCTCATCGGTTTCGGAAACTTCCCTCACAAGCATCGGCTGATCTGAATGCCGCCAAATTGCCACGCCTTAAAAAGCACTGAACTTCCAGATCAATCTCGAAAACGGTCAGATCAAAAGTCAGAGCCCTGGACACGACCATTACATGACTCTCATTTCTCTCCATCGTGACCGGTCCCGGCGCTAGAGGAAGATTCGTCTTCGTTGTCTCTGGAGGAAGATAATTAGTCTCCGTTGGGGCCGGTGCCAGTTCTTGAGGCCGAGAGGCATTTTCTTCCTCCGCATCGGGGCAAGGTGGATTCATTCTAGACAGAGAGAAAGCTATCGATCAGCTAGATCGAGACTAGAATGTCTGTACAGTTTACACAGAAAAATCCGCAGAGAAGATCAGGGAGAGAAAGACAAAGATATATAGAGAGAGACTGTGGGAGAAAAGGCTATTTATAGGCCTCGTGGAATGGATAGGGTTGCCAGATGGGATGGTAGTTTAATTTGTTGCAGTTTCAGTTTCGGCAGTTAAGAAGTTTGACTTGCAATTTATTTACAGTTTTTGGTGGTTGGCAGTTAGCGTGCAACTTTGGTGAATTAGGTAAGTATTTATTGTTTGTTTTGTTTTTGTTTTTGTAAGTAAGTATTTATTGTTAGTTTTGTTTTTGTTTTTGTAAGTAAGTATTTATTGTTAGTTAATTACGAAGATGCTTCCACTAATCGGATTGACTCTGTATTCTTTTAATTTTTACGACTATATCCTATATATATAAAGTACGAGCCTAATTAATTTTATATCCTAATAGAAAATGATCCCATGCATATGTATAAATAGTGTATGTACGTACATGTGTAGCCATGGTGAGTAACGGTGAGCATGTGGGTATACATACGGTAGGCGTGAAAACGATAGAAGTCCGCTCACAACCATGGTACGTTGAATAACGTTTGAACATGATGGTCATCGATTTGAGAAACTCGGTCGCAATGACAACGATCGATAAAACTGTGAAACCCTAGCACATGTTTGGATGTGTCATTAGCCCGTTTGAATGCCACGGCCTCAAATATTGTATTTTCTAAATTAATTAATCAACTTGCACCTAAAACTTATGTGATCTTGATAAGCTTAAGGATATATAGAGCTGATAGAGAAAAAACCTCTTTTTCACTGAATGCTTAAAGAAATCAAGTATTTTAACACATTTTAATACACAATCTGTGATCTTGCACCAATCAATATATGAAAATAAATCCCCGAAAAGTTGCACATCTGCCAAAAGGTTCAGGGAAAGGAGTTTAATGAAAAATGGGCGATTATAAGAAGTTGAATTTGTAAACAAATGGGCATTAATAGAAATTCAGGGAGGAATTAAAAAATCCAACTAATTGGAGTTTTGTATTATGTACTGCTTGGAGTAGATGAGTTGCTCGTTCCATTTTTCTTTTTTCTGGAGAAAGACAGAACATTTATAGAAATCAATCGTCTTTTAGCTTGCCGCTACCATCAGCACCGTCCGATCCAACCAATATCGTACCAAAGTTCGAAAGGCTAAGATCCATGTCCAAAATGGTCGTGCCAACACTCGGATTCTTGTCGTTCGATTTCGAGGCCTCTCTCTTCTCCGAAGAATGTCGACTTTTCAAAGCCGAAGTTGCGCTTCCTTTCTCCCAATCAGATATTAGAGATTTATCAACGGATTTGGAAGCTTGATCACCGCCAGCACCGTTTGATCTAAGAGCCGGAAAATTGTCAGACGTTTCAACGGAGACGACCCCGTTCTCATTTCTTTGCATTGTGACCGGTTCTGGAGGCCGAGTGCCCACTTCTTCCTCCGCGTCGAGCCGGAAAATTGGATTCATTCTAGAATCTAGAGAGAGGAAATAGCAGATTAGAGTGACAAAGATACCAAACAGACATATTCTACAGAGTTTCTAGCTAAATTAGCTATAATGGAAGAGAAACCTTTATTAGAGTTTGCAGAGAGAGAGAGTGGCTCCGTGCAGATTGGAGATAGAAAATTCTCGGCGAGAGTGTCCGTACAGTTCACAGGAAGAAATTCGCAGCGAAGAGAGAAAGAGAGAAAGAGAGAGAGAGAGAGTAGGAGACCGATAAGGCTATTTATATGTGCGTGCGTGGATTGTGCCAGCTAGGATTTCGAGAGAATCAGGAAGCATGGTAGTTAATTTGTTGCAGTTTCAGTTTTGGCAGTTGGAGAGAATCAAGAAGTATGAGTCGCAGTTTACAGTTTTGGCGGTTAAAGGAGAAATCAAGAAGTCCGAAAGTGCACTTCAGTGGGTTGGACGGAGGGTAGACGACACCCCTCTCTTATAGTGTGGCTTACTATATATAAAGGGAAGTCTCATGCAATTGATAGAATGTTGAATCCTTATGGTTATAAACTATTTTGAACTCTTAATCCTAGCTAGTTCTTTTTGTTGAGAAGAAAAATAAATCCCAGTAAACCCCCATGCACTTTGAATTCTCTTCGCTCCTAAACTTCACGCGATCTCGAAAAGCCCCTAACAACAAATTTTCATTACATAACTGCTTCGTGCGGCTCTTTGAGATGATTGGGTTACTTGTTTGATCAATTTCCTAACATTTGAATGTTTTTCTGCACTGTTTTATTTTGTTTTAAGTCTGTTGTTGGGGATTCTACTCCTTTTTCGGTTTTTTGGGTCCCCCACTTTTTCTTTTTTTTCGGATCAAGAGTGGTCTTTAGTCATTTTCCTTATTCAATTCAGGAAAAAAAAAAATCATCAAGTTTTCGCAAGCCTTAATTAAGTTGTTTTTTTTAAAAAATATATATATATATATTCAAATTCTATTCAATAATTTATGCAAGTTGATGTTGTAGTTTTCGGTGTTCAATAAATCTATGTAAAATATATTCATTTTTTGAGTTTTTGTTTGATTGCATAACTCGTAGAGAAATGTTTGGTTTCATTCTCTTATATATCTTTTGTTCATTTCCATATATACAAGAGATGTGTAAATCTACCATTGAATCTGTAAGACCTACATATAAAAGTCACGTAGATTCAATATTGACTTCAAAAAACCAAACACANGTGACAAAGATACCAAACAGACATATTCTACAGAGTTTCTAGCTAAATTAGCTATAATGGAAGAGAAACCTTTATTAGAGTTTGCAGAGAGAGAGAGTGGCTCCGTGCAGATTGGAGATAGAAAATTCTCGGCGAGAGTGTCCGTACAGTTCACAGGAAGAAATTCGCAGCGAAGAGAGAAAGAAAGAGAGAGAGAGAGAGAGAGAGAGAGAGAGAGAGTAGGAGACCGATAAGGCTATTTATATGTGCGTGCGTGGATTGTGCCAGCTAGGATTTCGAGAGAATCAGGAAGCATGGTAGTTAATTTGTTGCAGTTTCAGTTTCGGCAGTTGGAGAGAATCAAGAAGTATGAGTTGCAGTTTACAGTTTTGGCGGATAAAGGAGAAATCAAGAAGTCCGAAAGTGCACTTCAGTGGGTTGGATGGAGGGTAGACGACACCCCTCTCTTATAGTGTGGCTTACTATATATAAAGGAAAGTCTCATGCAATTGATAGAATGTTGAATCCTCATGGTTATAAACTATTTTGAACTCTTAATCCTAGCTAGTTCTTTTTGTTGAGAAGAAAAATAAATCCCAGCAAACCCCCATGCACTTTGAATTCTCTTCGCTCCTCACTTCACACGATCTCGAAAAGCCCCAAACAACAAATTTTCATTACGTAACTGCTTCGTGCAGCTCTTTAAGATGATTGGGTTACTTGTTTGATCAATTTCCTAACATTTGAATGTTTTTCTGCATTGAAAAATTTTGTTTTAGGTCTGTTGTTGAGGATTCCACTTCTTTTTCAGTTTTTTTGGGTCCCCCACTTTTTCTTTCTTTCGGATCAAGAGTGGTCTTTAATCATTTTCCTTATTTAATTCAGGAAAAAAAAATCATCAAGTTTTTGCAATCCTTAATTAAGGTTTTTTTTTTTAAAAAAAAAAAAATTTAATTTTCAAATTCTATTCAATAATTTATGCAAGTTGATGTTGTAATTTTCGGTGTTCAATAAATCTATGTAAAATATATTCATCTTTTGAGTTTTTGTTTGATTGTATAACTCGTAGATAAATGTTTGGTTTCATTATCTTATATATCTTTTGTTCATTTCCATATATACAAGAGATGTGTAAATCTACCATTGAATCTGTAAGACCTACATATAAAAGTCACGTAGATTCAATATTGACTTCAAAAAACCAAACACATCTCTAAATCATATCTTTTAACGGTCCTTCTTAGCCTTAATCGTTAAAAGATCAAAAGTAAGGGTATAGCTAACAGAAACAAAATCTTTTTTTCACTGAATATTGCACAAAGAAATCAAGTCCTCAAGACGATACGTCTCTTTAATTAGAACAAACTTTAGAACAGAGATGCAAAATATGTGCAACATAAATGCTAATTAAGAGCTACAAATCTTTAGCACTAAAACTATTTTCAGCTTTCTTTACATCCCTTAATTGGTATCACCAAGTAATCGTCCAAAAGATCCTCCGGCCATTCTCTGCAATAGAATTAAGAGCAAAGATATGTTGAAAATCCAAGAAATTCAGATTATTTTTTTCTTGGATCCTTTGCTACGAGTGTCCTCGATTGCCAGCCTCTTTCATTCACCTCATAGAGCCCCGGTAAAAATGTTAAATCTGTCACAAAAGTTTAAATTAATAAAATAAATTTACGCACAATACTATTTAATCGAAAAAATAATTTAATAATAATAATAACCTAAAAAAAAAGCGTATTAAAAAGAAAAGAAAAAAATCAGAAAAGGTTTACCAGGAATTGCGTTGGGACTAGTAGCAAGGTAAATACAGTAACCTTCGTCATCAGACCCAAACGGATCTTTCTCTTCTTCATCCCCGAAATACCTTCCATTGTTGTTCTCCACTTCTTCACTATTCTTGGGCACAGCCATGGCGTTATTGTTGTTTTCCTTCGATTGGGAACATTCTCCTTTCTCCAAATTGGAAGCTTTACATTTCACAAGCGGACTTGGAAGACTCGCTGAATCAGATGTTAGAGATTCCTCATCGGATTCACTAGCTTCAACGACGCTCTTATTTCTCTTCGTTATGACCGGTGCCGCCTCTTTAGTAAGATTAGTCTCCGTCGTGGTCGTGGCCGGTGCCGGAGCCAGCTCTGGAGGAAGATTACTCTGTGTCATTGTGGCTGATGCTGGCTCTTGAGGAAGCTCTGTTGTGGCCGGTACCAACTCCTGAGGCGGAGAGGCCTCTGACTCTGAGTCTTCTTCCCCCGTAGAGGACGATTCCGGCTCTTGAGGCGGAGAGTCTTCCTCCTATGAGGAGGTAGGTGGAAGTATAATTAATCTTATACACATTCTAGCGAGAGTCGAGAGATAGGGAGAAGCTGTCAGCGAGAGTTTCTGTAGCAGCTGAGATTTCCAGAGAATCGGGAAGTATCAGTTTGTTGCCGTTTCAGTTTTGGCGGTTGGGGAGAGAATTCAATATCTCTGAGTTGCAGTTTACAGTTAGTTTTGGCGGTTGTAGAGAAAATTCAAGAAGTCTAGGCCTGCAAATTGCAATATTGGTGAATTAGGCCTTTTTTTGGGTATTTACAAAGATGCCACCGATCTATTCGCACCTTTTAATTTAAGAATTAATTTATTTTTCACACAGTTTATCAAACCCACTTCACATTATTTGATTTAAGAATTAATTTATTCTTCACACCAATTTTATCAAACCTTGGACAGTTGAGCACTACACTCTAAATTGTCGGGACCTACCAAGTACCCTAAATCTCACACTCTCCTCTCTCATTCCATGCTCGAATTCGCTAGAAGCAAGCAAAGAATTCTAGGGAATCGGGATCCCTATTCAAGTGTGGGTAAATTTTACATTGTTATCAACCTATTACAACCTCCTTTTTTTGGGGCTTGAGATCAACTGTATGCTAAATAGAACACAAAACACCAAAACATGAGTAAGGAATATAATTATGCAACAAAAATTATATATATCCATATGATATTTCACTATAGAGAAGTTTGTTAAGTTAGACCAAGAGAGGAAGAATTGCTGACCAATAAATTATTTTCACTGAATGCACAAAGAAATAAAGTCCCCAAAACAATCAAGGCAAACCTGTGATTCAATTTTCCAAATTTCAATAAAGCTTCAAGGTGAATAAAAGGACAAACTTAGGAGATAGAAAGTGTGTGTAATATAAATGCTAAGACCAACTCTTTAGCACTAAAACCACTCTCAGCTTTCTTTACAGCCGTCGTATCATGAAGTAACCCTCCAAAAGGAGAAGAAATTGAAAAGAAAAGATGGTGCAGAGGGGACTCTTGGAATGCTATCCAGGCTCTACTTGTCGAACTCCCATATGATGCCTCCATCCTCTACAATATAAGAACAATGAAATTCTAAGCATTACAATGTGAAGATTAACGAAGAACAAATATAGCAGATCATATCATCATTCTTATAGTAGGAATATATCTCTATTTGTTACACAGTTCAGAGGAAGACTGTACTTCTAAGCAATATGTTAGAAAAACATAGAAACATATCTGTAAGGATCTTTTTACTGGTTGTTTCATGTTGGTCTCCATTCTTTCACTCTTTTACGTTCAAACCATTTCTTACTCGTGGTGGTGTTTACTACGAGAGCAAAACAGACATCTTCCACAGTCTAAGAGCTTCACATTGTCCAGAAAATTTGAAGATTAACACCACCTGTAATCTTTTTCTTTTTCTACTTTCTTAATTCTCAAAATTTGAACTTAGTATTTATATACTACCAAATGCAGCAATACCCTCTTACTAGTTCTCAACAGATTGGTGTCTAATGCTAGAAATGCAGAGAATAATTTGTCTTGACCAGAAAGTGAATCTCTGACCACTACTTAGAAGACAAGATGCGTTCAATCCTACATTAAAAGGAAGGAATTAAGAATCATAAGTCAGGGGTATACCTTTGACTTTCTTGTTTATCCAGATCTCCAACAGCATACCAGCACCAACTCCACCCGCAATACATGCTCCGTAGAAGGCAATAGCAGATGGTAGGGACCTTCGAGGAAGGAAATAGCATTCTGGAATCTGTCTAATCTTTTTTGGCAGTCGCTTCTTTATAACTGGTTTAGCACCAGGATCCTTCTGTATGTCACTACCAACGGCTTTCCAGTCAACCCCTTTGAATGGGTCTTTTGCCTCTTCAGTTCCCATTGTAACCCGTAGTTTGCCTTTCAAGTCTGCAAAACCAAGCCATAAAATCATATGTGAAGTCCAGAAACAGAGGTGGTATAGAAACACAGCATAAAAAAAACCAGAGATTATGACAGTGACAAAAGAAACTCAAAGTTAACAACAAATGGCAAGGTGCTGGCAGCATATGTGCCCAATAACAGCAACTTTATAAGGCAATATCTGTAATAGAAAAGCACAAGATAGGTGTGCCACCCTAGTATATAGGAAGCATCCAAGAGTAATAATAAAAAAACATAATTAAAATTAAGATTTGAAGTTTAGCAACTCTAGAAGCTCTAATGTATTTGAAAAAGGGGAGCGCCGGCAACTCTTGTATAATTTCTGTATAGATGCAATCCAATCATATAGCTTTCCAAGAAAGGGAAGCTTCACATCCGAAATTGAACTTTCATATCCCTCAAACATAAAAAAAAAAAAAAATTTCCTCTCCAAATTCACCACATGGTGCATCATATCAAATTATGCTAATAGTATAAGAATTAACTGTCATTCTTTTCACGAATGAAATGCATTCTACGGAAGGTCATAGACATTTTAATTTTAACGTGACAATTACAAAGTATCTAAAATTAATCTCTCAAGGTCTTGGCACCACAATAAAGATTTAGCATGGAAGCTAACACATCAGTTGAGCCAGCCAAAAAGCAAGAAGCCGCGAAACGTATAAAACAAAGAGGGAAATGGGAAGGGCTTAATGAACTATGATTCACGCCCCCATAGGTAATTTCAGAACCCCTAAAACGTAAGAGCAAACCCTTCAAACGCAATCTTCTTTTGAATTTTCAGCAATCAAATGGAGCATGGGCTAGAAATATACCAAAAAACATAAACCCAATAACCAACTAACTAGGGTAGTGTTGGATAGCACAGAGATTTCGTTATTCTACCATTTACATGTAAGAACAAACAAGCTCAAAATAATCAAGAACGTTGAATTTACCTTAGATTTTTTAAGTAACGCTAATTTTCTCAAACTCCGGCGTTCTAGCCGGTGAGAAGGTGGCCGGAGGGAGGTTAGTGGCGGCCGGTGTGTAAGCGTCCCCACTGGCTTTACTGAATTTTTTTTTGCCCAGAGTAACACTTTGTACAGCTTATACAATTAAATGGGCTGAGCTGAGCTGAGCATAGCCCAAGTTAAGTCAGCTAAGTCCAGTCAGCTTGGCCCGTCCTGAACTTTGGGCTGTAAATCTTGAGAAAGCAAATCTCAGCCCAAACTCAAAGAGAGAGAGAGAAAAAGAGATTCTATGGAGCACCCAAAAAAAAAAAAAAAATCAATTGGAACATGAAAGAGCATAGGATAAATACGAGGGGAAATTTAATTTTTAAGTAGTCTTAAATGTGACGTGACTTTTAAAATTATTAATAAATCAAAATTTAATAATAATCATATTTATAAAGAAAAAAAAAATGTAAAGCAAAATGCTTGGAATTCTTTATTGTTAATTTATCAAATTCATTGAAGTATCCGAAAATAGTAGTTGAATACCTGATCGTGACCTTGCAAGAATTTCTAAGGTGGCCATATTTGTAAAGTTAGTGTAGTTGTTATTATAGGAAGATGAAGGGTCTTATCACGTAGCAACCTAATGGACCCACTCTCACCCTTTTTAATTTCCACTTGCCACGTGTCAATCAGGCGTTTGTTGGTATATACAAAATGGTACCACGATGGCCCATGCCAGATGCAGCCCCACGACAAAGGTGAATGATGCTGATGCGGCAACGGCGCCGTATTCTAGTTCTCTCTCACGGACCACGGTATTTATAAGTGCTGGTGAAATATAAAACGCTATCCATGCAACTGCAAAGCGACACGACAGAGAAGGAAATGATAACTGACAAACAAAAGGAGAGCCAAAGCCGAGGCCTTGTCTGACATGCCTCATCTTCTACCTTAGTCCTGGAATTGGATTCTCTGACTCTAACCCTCCGAAACGGTGCTGTTTTACGTCAGATAGCTTCAAATTGATCCTATCGATGGTACCCACATGCCCATCTTCATCAAACTTTATCCAATCCTATCCAATCCAATCTCACTCAGTATCTCTCTTTTGGTTTGTTCTCCGTCTTTCTCTGTCTTCTATTTGTTTATTTCTTAGCTTTTGTGGAATTTTAGTTTCTCATGAGTTTTTTTTTNGTGTCGTCGGTCTCTTGAGTTTTTTTTTTTTTTTTTTTTTTGCTTCTGAGTTTTGGTTATTTTGAGTCTGTTTTTAATTTGTAGATAGCAACAATAATTATAACATCAGTTGGGTTCTTTCTTCGGCACGAAGATCTGGATGACTTCATCCAATTGTTATGATCAGAAAAATTCATTTGCTTTCATTACAAGATCTATGAACTGTGCGTATTAGCCTATTAGGTGGGTTATCATGTGATTTAGTAATTGCATTGGGGTTTCTCATGACAAGAGGGTTACCGTGAATTGAAGATTTCAATGTATTCTCTCTACCCTCAGTTATTTCTTGATATCTAATTAACAGTATATTTTACAGTCTGCTTGTACTTAAGGGGAAATACTGGTTCTCTATGAATTTTCATGCATCTTTTGGTTTGTGTGTGAAGTACATGAATCTAAAGTCCTTCTAAATTTCTAATAACTCCCTTTTTTTTTTTTTTTTAGCAATGCCCATTAGAGCTGTTTTTAATTATATACTAGCTTGTGCTTTGCACTTGACCATGTTGTTAACCATTTTGGATCTTTTAAGTTTTTTAATATATGCTTTGGATTAACTGCAAATGACGTAAATAAGCTTGTCTTCTGCTTATGCTGCTCTCCAGTTTGTTGGCGATCCATTTGATGTTTGCTTTAATCATATCTCGTTTTGATTTCTATGTCCTTTTTAGTAATTGGAGATAGCATATCTGTCACTTATATAGCAAAGGGAAACTTTTGTAAACAGGGTTTCCTGTATTAGAAGTTGGTTTGAATGTCATATAAGTGAAGTATGCACCTGGCCCTCCTTTATGAGAGATAGGGGCTTATGTGGTAAAGGTTAAGGATGAGATTATCGCAAGTAGAGTGAATGGCTTTGTTATATTGAAATATCTTGAGCACTAGATCATTAGGGAATAGGAACAGAAAACTGGAGAACTCATGTCTTTGAAGGTGATTAAAATATTTATGGATTTCATTCTAATTTCTCAATTTCACCCTTCACCATATAGACTTATCCACTCTGAGAGAGCCAGAAGTTGTAGAAAAGGGGGAAAATTGGCACATCTTATTCTTACTTACTCATCAAATATGTTTAAATGATAATAGACGAGGTCAAAAGCATTTAAAGAACAATTTGTTCTGGTGTGGTCTGACAATGGTCCTAACTAATAAGCTAAAGACTTCTCCCATGTGCTAAAACCTTTTCACCGAAGTTTAGAACCTCACCTTTCGTACTTTCTTTTCCATTTTGATTGTTTTTTTCCTTAAAAAAAAATTCTCTTCTTGGATTAGGGCTATTGGAGGAGTAAGATCATTTTTGTCCTCGACACTGAAAACATATATCTTAGTGCAAGTTTTGTTTAAATGGACGAGTAACTTTCTACTTTGTTTTTATTGAGGAAGAAGCTCTTACATGTTTTGCACTTGTAGGGATTATATTATATTCCTATTTGGATGGTCTCTATTAAATCTTAACAAATTATAGTTTTACAGAGTAAAATGTGTCAAAGAAAAGGAGAGTGATGGCGGCAGCAGAACTGAGAGCTGCATGGCAGAGAACAGCTAATCGGTGCTTTGTCCAAGAAGATGCCAAAAGAGCTTGCTCCCAGTCATCATCTTCAGCATTTAAACAGTTTGATGGTGAACCTACCAATGCAGTAGATGGGCCAGATCATCCAGCCTTAGGTTATATGCCTCTTAATAGGAATCCTTCGCTTTCTAATATACCCCCTGACACACAATGGTGGCTCCAAGTGCATTCTAGCTATGGGTACCAAAAGGATTTAACATATGTACAGGTAAATGAATTGAAGGCAAAAGTGGAAATCTTAAGAGGAGCTGGCACTGAAAATTCAACAACTAAGTTTGATGAGGTTGAGCCGCTAAAAGGGGACATTGTTCATGTTGGTGATCACAAGAACTGTGAGCCTTTTCTTGATATGCAATGTGGTCTCTCTGTTTCTTGTATGAAAAAGGCTCCTGAAGTTAGAAAACAAGAGGTAAAGGCTCTGTATGGTAAGAATTCTGAAGAATATCTTGAACTACTGGACACGAGGGAAAAATTTGAACTTATGCATATGGATCCCGTTGGTTATCCAGTTTCCAAACAGGGCAATGAGGTTTGCGAAGGTCCAGGGTGGTTAGGGGTTGATAAGACACAGCCGTGGTGGCGAACGACAGATAAAGATGAATTGGCCTCATTGGTCACGAATAAGTCACATAACCATATTGAGAATTGTGATCTTCCCCCACCACAGAAATTGTATGTTAGGAGACACCCATATGAGCATATTGGGTGCTTTGACGATGATGATGCATCGGCATCATCTTTTGATCGGAAGGCTCAAAGTCGTGGTATTTCCAATAGAACTCATGCGCATGGTTGTCCTGTTTCTGGGAAAACACATGGAGACCGGGGGGTTTCACGTGAAGAAGGGTGTTCACAATTTGGTTCTGAGAAGTTATTCAGGTATTGGTTCAGATTAACGTCAATTTACTCCGGCATGACATCATTTTGAGTATATTAGTCAAGCTTATAGAACTTGATATATCTTGTGCATGTTATGTACATATTGTTATATTCGTTTGCTTAGATTTTTTGTGGCACTTGCAATTTAAAAGCAGTTTTAGTACAAACAGCAAGGATATGACAGGGATGCCGCAAGTCTCTGAAGGTTACACTGGCAAAGCTCAGCTGATGGAAGCACTCCACCATTGTCAATCGCGTGCAAGGGAAGCCGAAAAGATAGCAAAGCAGGTTTATGCTGAGAAGGAGCACATTCTTAAACTCTTCTTCAGACAAACTGCACAACTTTTTGCCTATAAGCAGTGCTTCCAACTTCTGCAGCTAAAAACCCTTTCATGGATGCCTTACAAAGGTAGGAAACGGCAGAAGAGCTGGCAGAAGGCTACAGGGGGGAAAAGAGTCAAGCGAGGGCGACCACAACATGATCTCACAAAATACGCTGTTGCTTTTGCATTGGGATTGAGTCTTGTTGGTGCTGGATTACTCGTGGGATGGACTGCAGGATGGATGTTACCTCCTTTCTAGTGTACAGAGTTAGCAAAACCGTGCTTCTTGCGAAGATTGATTTACAGTGGGGGAAGTAGCTGCTATAATTTTGTATTTTATGCATATATTCACTTTGATTCTTATGTTGTCTGATGTTGATTCTCTGTTATACCTTGTTTACAAATGTGTGACGTGATACATGTAAATGTTGGAAGGGGAAATGTTCTGAGACGCATAGTTTGTATATTCTCTTTTGTCATAGTTTCACACCACCAATGTACACCGGCGGTGGCACAACCACCTCTGGTATTTTGCATGGGTGGCCTGCCACCCATATTATGTTTTGATTTTTTTGTTCTTAAATATAGGTTGGAAAAAATAAATATGGGTTTTTTTGAAAAATCTATTATGTTCCTCAAGGAATTGCTTACCATGATGACAGCTTTTCTAAGCACAGTATCCAACCAAACAAAGTGATGGTCGTTCTATAGAATAGTCATTCTATTTCAAGAGTCTATTATGCATACCAAACATGTACTGTCACAACCATTTTGGGAGGAATGGAACAAGACTGCTACTTACAATTTCAATCCATTATCCATCAATAGGGCCAGCATCAAGATCAGAATTGTTTCAAATAAGAGATAAAACTAAAGAATTAATCAAATGATGGACAATAATGTTCTCATAGCCTTTTAAATTCAACCATATGAACTCATCATAAAGCCGAATCCCCTCCCTTCTTCCCAAGCTAATGAATAATGTTCTCATTGTGGAGAAAGCCCACAGGCCCCATACATAACTTTCCCAAACCTTTCTCTCACCTATAAGAAGCACTATATTTCATAAGATACCTGAACCTACTTGGTGTCAGCACTCTTCTCTAACATGGAAATGCTTTAATTTAGAAGCTAAGAAGCTGTACGAGTGTAATGGGCCGGGCCATTTATTTGACCCATACCCACTGGTTATCATGTTACATTGTTTTAGCACCATCTTCCGGTTCGGTTGTTTTGAAGCTGTTGTTTGGATTGTCCCCTTCTTGTGTTTTATCTTCTTGTAATTACCCAAATCCCACTTCTCGTCAATATTTAAAAGAGAAAAAACAAACACTCAGGTGCAATTCCTGACCATCTGAATGAAAATCTTTAAAAAAACGGAAGGATTAACCACCAAAAATTGGAAATATTGCCGATAAATTGTATCAACAATTCTATGAACTCTCATTCTGGGTTGTTGTTTGCTAAATCAACCCAACTGTAGCAACATTCCTATTACACCAGGATCATGCCCATATCTTGAATACACAATTTAAAGACAGATTGGGAAGAAAACAAAAATCTATTATTACCTTGAACTACCTTTTGTCTAATTTACATGCACGTCATGGGACACCTAAACTGCTCAGATCGCAATCATTTGCCACCCATCGGAGAAAAATGAGAAAGAATCGACAAACCAAAAGAAGAACAATTGAACTTACTCAGATAGCGGATCCGATGGGATTTGGCCAAAGATATCAGGACATAAATCCCATTTTCCCCATTCTCTAGCTTCCCAATACCCGCCAATATAGCGGTATGAATCACTTCCTTTATCTTTCGCAAACCACTGTGGTTTCCAACCCTGCTCTTGCATCTTTCGGGCCTGAATACCAATTGAAACAATACCCCATCAATAAACATCAAAGCCAAGTTACTTATTTTGGAAGTATTTAAAATAATGAACATCCTAAACTGAAAACCTAGCGACCTAATTTAACAGACTTAATAATTGCCTTAGTGACTGGGCAATGGAAATTTTGTTACATATCATCTGTGACACGGTCAACGCTGCATTTTCCATACATTTAGAGCAAAATCTTGTGTATAACCGAAACATTAAATAAAACAATGTAAGATTACAAAGCTAAAGTAGTCAAAGAAATGCTACACTACTTATCAGATACCATGCTTTAAGGCATTAAAATCCAAAAGAACTATTGTAACAACCACTTAAAACAAGCAATGAACCATATATATGATTCACTCGAGAAAGATTTAGAACAAGCTCAAGCAACTGCAACTATACATTCCCGTCAAGGGGCAAAGTATTTGGGGTCTCCTTCCACCAAAAAAACAAAAAGGGGAAAGAGAGGGAGAGAGAGTCCACTTCTGGGCATTTTTAGTAGCATAACTTATTCATCCACAATGCCAGTTAGAATTATTTGAATGCCAGATTCAAGAAGAAAAATATTGTCAAAGACACTTTGCAGTTTAACCAACCGCCCTTCAGACTTTTGACAGGTGGTAGTGTAAAGAAAATTGAAAATCCCACACGAATTGTCCATCTACAATACTAGATATGATTTTCCTTGGATGCTGGATTACAAGATGAACAACTTAGAGAAAGTAATTTATCCAACCTCACACCTTGAAACACCCGACTAGTGGGTCATTTGCCAGAAATAGCAAATTCCACATGAAAATTCAATCTTCATAGTTAAACATTTATACTAGATCCTAACTATCAACAGGGGATCTTATCAAGTTCCGTATGCTCTTGCACTTCGCAAGTAATGAGAGAGGACAACTATCTTCACTACTGCAGGCAGTGGACATCTTTACCAGATCACCGTAGACAACTTTCTATTGACAGGATATCTAGAAACATGGCAAACTCAAGCCAGACTTGGAAAGATATCATGTAAGGAAATAGTTTTCTTAATGATTTACCTACGGATTGAAATTCACCATGATAAGCAGAGTCTTTTGGCTCAATTTAACCAATTTAAAGAGAATGTTAATGGGTGGCCAATGGAAGTCCTGTGTTACCCACATACATAATTACCCAAGTGCAATAAAAATGCAACATAAAGTTTACCTGCCGTTGTCGCTGCTCTAAACGCAACTTTTCTGAATTTGCCATTTCATACTCTCCATTTTCCAAATATCTTTGGTCGGGTCTTAGCCTTGAATCCGTAGGTGGCAATTTTTCCTGAATATACATGTATTGTGTATATATAAGACAGAAATAAATATGCCAATGAAAAAAAAAATGTGGAAGGGCTTCTGAGCAGTAGACCAAAGAAAAACTGCACCACTTCCATTTCATGGGTTTTAACAATTGCTAAATTTTATCATTACCATTTCATATGTCTTTTAGGATTCCAGGAATCATTATTAGTTTTAAGTTATTATAAACTATTCCAGAAATTTCTTCCAGATGTATCCACTAAAATGCAATGGAAACTATATCAAATAACTTTCCTTCAGTGCAGTGTTTTTCTACCACCAAATTAAACAAGTAAGGTTGGCATCAAATTGGAAACTTCAGCGAACTCATTGAAAAGTACCTTCAATCCAGGGGTGAGCTCATTCAAAGTGATGGCAAAGCGTGTTAAGTTATATCTGGTGATATAATTGGGAGGATTGCTTCGCTTCCAGAGCAGACGGGCATCTGACAAAGACTCGTATCCTTTTCCCTTCCCAGAAGAGTCTCCATTTACAAAATACATGCTTTCATCCCATTTTCCATAAAGAGTCGCCATTGTTTTTCCATTCCTGTCTTGAACTATACCCTGTACCTGAAAGAACAATCATGTTTGTATCAGTCAATAATGCTCTTGACAACAATTATAGTAGGTACAAACACCACAACAATAGCAGGAACTTGAAATTATATCATCCAATAACACACTAAAGTCACCAATTCAATGATGCTATCATCTATTACTTGAATAAAAATATGTTGAATAAGAGTATTGAAATCCAGTTGATCAGCCAAAGTGATCATTGAAATCCAATAACACACGAGTACTGCTCTTTATGACACTGATATCAGTAACAGAACTAAGATGATGCAATAGATGTTAGGTACAGATAACCAAATTGTGGATACAGCTTCCTCCCCTCTGGCTATCTTAACCGCATAGATATTAGAAGATACAGTTCTCTTCCAATTTTCAGTAGCCAGAATGTTGAGAAATATATTTTGCAACATGAAAAAGCCAAATCGAATATCATCACACTCTTTAATATAACAGACCTAAATGTTTACATCATCTATCAAAAGAGACTACAAGGTCACCTGGTGAGGATTTCGGTCAATGATAGACTGTTCCTTGAATTTCAGTTTACATGAATACTCGTGATTTCCCAGTATACGCATTGTACCATAGTGATCGCAGTACAGCTTTCCCAATATGAGATTGTATATTGATGTTGTGACCTGAGAGGAGAAAGCCCATTTCAAACTGGAACCAAGAATAGAATGAATATCACTTGAACCATTGGAGAAATACCTTACTCCACTGAAAAACTTCCCCATCATCAAATTCCAGAGTCAAAATACCAACGGGATCAACCTGAATTGATCGACCCCAAAATTTGCTCTTTAAATTGCTATCTCCCCAGAATTTCCACCCTGTGCCCTCACAGTGACATGCAACAATCATAGGATGATGACTGACCTGACACCAAAAGTGAGAAGAACTTAGCAAGAAACTTCAAAGCAACCCTCCCAAAAAATAAATAAAAAAAGGTTTGACCATATAAAGATCATCTCGTATGGAACATGCAACAGTTTGTGAAATGCAGCTATTCATATATCGGAGCCATTCTTCTCAACTTATAATGTGTATCGTAATGTTCATATTCATAGTCTCAATTTTCCAAGCAATTGAAAAAAAAAAAAAAAAAACACTCTTGAGTTTAAATATGTTAATCATATTGTTGCCAAACTGGGTTGAACAGCAGGCAGGAATCCAAATCAAACCAGTCCACTTTAAGTTGGGGTTCAGATCGTCTTTACTATCTTAAGGTAATGAAAACAAACATTATGGTAAAAAACAAATTGTATAAAATAATGAAAAAATATATACAAAAGGAGAGAACATAATTGATAATGCATTGTAATAAAACCTTCTCTGAGAAAAAGCGGAGGCCTTTATCTGGATAATCAGCCTCGTAGGTTTCTCCTAATAATGGATTAAATGGTTTGCATATTCTTCCTTCAGTTGAAGAATATCCAGAAACAGCAAAAGCAGCCACATTAAGAATCCTCATGAGGCTATTGCCCTGCAAAATATCAAAGAGAAAACTGAAAGTTAAAGAAACGGAATTGCTGAACAAATTAAGTAATACATCAAAAGAAACTTATAATGGGAGTAGACTCGCTAATAGAAATTATTAAAATGCTTTCTCATACATAACTCTCAACAAAATTTTTTTTTAAAAAAAGGGCAGTGTACCGAAGTGGGAAGCATAAAAAATAAATAAATTAAAAGAAAAAAAAAATTAAACACAAGCTTCCTCCTAAATCTCTAAAAATCATATGCAAACAACAAAAACCGTTCACAAATTTCACATCTTCATAAGCATCTTTAACATACAGCTCAAGACATCCCAATGGCTAAACCCTAGGTATTAATAATCTTTTCCGAACACTACTAGAGAAGCCTCTAGTGTTAGATGCCTCACATAAAATTTGACCATGCAAAAATGTTTCTTCTGGACATCAGCCAAATCGTCATGATCGCCAAGACTATAAATTCCATAATTAAACAGTTTTAGAAACACATACTGACCCACTCCAAAGATTGAGACAGAGAGACACTCGTTTCAAACCAATGTTACCATAAACTAAATAGATGGACATTCCATATATAAAAACCTCATATCCATGAGTTATTAGAAGCCTTCTCTCTATCTTTCTTTTATTCTTTTCTTCTATTTACGTATTTATTCTTTAGCTGCTGGAAACACAGTACACATCATCAAATACAGAAGTATTCCTTGCATTTCAGTGATTTTAGTAAATTTGAAGAAATAGCCAAAGAATTCCAACAAACAGATCACTTAAAACTAAGATCCCCAGTAATACCACCAAGGATGAATGGGATATAGGACAAGTAAAACTACGTGAAAACTAAAACCATGACTTACAAGGATACCTTCAAAAGCAAGAGAGCTGTCTAGTAATCCAAAAATGACATTAGAAAGCATGTATTGCAAACAATTCTAGCTTTTTGGAAACCAAAAGAATACCACAAAGTCCTGACTCACATACGTACCCTTTTTCCCCACTCATATGCTCTATCAAGGAGATATGAATACTCCAAATCTTCAAAACATTTTTGCAGGGAAGAGAGAGGCTCATTAAAGTAAACAGGGAGACATATTTTCGTGAGATCTTTTCCAATGTTATCTTTAATCATTGACCAGAGGCTAACACCTTTCTCTTTCTCGACAGGGTCAGGCAATTTCTTTCGCCGCTTAACACGCGGATAGTTTTTCCCAGCAGATTTAATTGAAGGATCAATATCATCTTCAGAGTCAACTGCATAAAGACCTTCATCATCTGAAGAGAAGGATGATGCCCGAAAATCAGAACTATTACTTTTGAAAGAGCTGGATGATAGAAAGTCACGAGTGTCAAAAAAGGTATTTTCTTCTTCATCTGTTTCTTCCTCGGCAGCATCAACTCTTTCATTATCATCTTCAGATTCACTACCACTTCCTTCTGGGAAAAAAGATTCAATGATTAAATTACTGTACACAGAAGAGAGAAAACAAGAGAAGAAAAATATCACAAAATCAACAGTAATGAAGAACGGACTGAGCTGAGGGCATAAATAAGAATGTAATGAAGAGGACAAACAGACTATGTTCAGCAGTAACATACAGGTCACAGACGATCACAACTGCACCCCCCCCCAATTCTAGTGCAAAAACATGGTGTGTAATGTTTTCCTAACACGACATTGGCAAGGAATCATTTGGTTTTGAATTGTACATGGAACCACATCAGATGCCACAAAGTTCAATATCAAGTCTTGTTCCCTTTAGCAGACTCCAAAAACCCATAGTAAACAATCATGGACTCTCCAAAAAAAGGTAGGTCTTTATAAAGATGCTTGGCTCATATTAGTAAAGAATCAAAAAGGCAGGGACATCGTGTCTTCTGACTCTCAATGACAAATCCACTATAAGATTTTGACACATCTCATTATCTTTTAAAACAATCCAGAAATGCCCTGGACAAAACTCTTTTTAAGTGTCAATTTCAAACATCAACTAAAAGGCATCACCATGTAATTGTACAATTACCAGACGGTCCAGGTCATGTTGGTCTTTAAAACTAATAAACAGGCACAACTTACCACTGAATTTGTCTTTTGATCTAGAAGAGGACCCTTGATCATTGAACTGTCTTTGGCTCTCATCAACCACTGTGTTCTCCAGATCGACCTTTTCTGTCTACATCATACAGTACAATAGCAGTTTCTTAGCAGGATAAAAATTACAAATTTGAACGATGAACCGGAAGGTAAAATATCATTTTAACAAGGAAAATCAGATCCGATAAGCCCTTTAGATGGACACAGGATATGCTTCTTAAAATAACAAGTGAAAAACTCTTGCCCAATTCAGAGTATTTCATACTAATTTAATATTATTCTCCTACAATCTACTAAATAATTTCTAGATAGACAAAAATCTTTCAACTTTTAGTGTTAAAGTAACTGTCAACCCACCACTAACCAAAACTTCAATGCAAGTCACTACAACAGCAAAATATACTGATTTTCATAAAGCACAAAGCAAGTACAAAAACAAATGAAAATACTGAGATGCATGAGCCTGACAGTTGTCTGAAATCTAAGTGCTCAAATCCTGATATAATTATGATGTGATTAAAAAAAATAGCAAGATAGAAGATACTGAAAATAGGAAAACAGGAAGTGCTAAAAAGACACACATGGTTATTCAAAGCATCAAGTATGGCTTCCAAGTATAGAATACTGCCACCAAACTAGTGGCATCAGGAGCCCATTTAAGGGTCATCCCAAGACCAAATCCACAGGACCTTCTCCTGATGCTACTATAGGCTTTGGTCATCTTCAGGGAGTACCTGCAGATCATCCATCGAAGCCGCAGTTAACTGATTTCCCAATTGGTAGAGTTGCTATGGTCAAGCCCAGGTATGAATGCCACATTTGGTTGGACACCCCTGCCCTACTAGCTAAAAAATAGAAAGTATAAAATCACCTAGTTCCACCCTTGACTTGAAGCATATACCACAAATGCTAGAATATCATCTACCTCTAATTGACCAAATTACAATTCATTAATTATTGCTCGCTACATTGGAATAAACAAGACTTGAAATCAAGCAAAGTTTCCCATGGATATGATGGAATATAGGCTCTCCAGGCAGGAGGGGGCATAAGGGGTTTTCTTTACATGAAATAAACATAACTAAGATGTATGCCTAAAGAACTGCTTCTGTACTATGGAGACTGTCAAGTATCAGACTCATAAAATATTGAAGAGCTCTCCAATCATATCCTGAGTCTTAAAAGCTCCATCAAGTGTCCATCACTACAACACATACTTAAAGCATCTAAAAATAACATGTTGCATTACAGTTTTCGGGGACAAAAAATCTTTTTCATACTTAAATGAATTAATGTCTTTAAAATCAGAAGAATTAGCAAGATAGGAATTGAGAAGGGATAATGCTGGATGCACCAGCTGATTACTATTACAAGATAAGGATAAGGATAAGGACTTTTGGGAGTAATTCTAGAAGTCCATCTTGTGTCCATCTTAAGTTCATCCAAGAATGATATGGCTATTAAAATTACCGTTTGATCAAAATTCAATAATGATCAATCATAAGCTCAATGGTGATTTTAATAGCCACATCATTCTTGGATGGACTTAAAATGGACATAAGATGGACTTGTAGCATTACTCGACTTTTGGTGATAACCATGTGTGTTCAAATAATTCCCTAGCAGCAAAAAGACAATAATCGGAAGACCTAGTTTAATGGGAGAGACCACTTGATTGACAAACACTAAATAAAACTTGGAAAAACAAGTAGTGGTATTACTGGATGCACAAGCTGATTTCAATAGCAAGACAAGTATTTACATGAATTTTGTGAAAACCCTCTAGTTTTAAATAATTCCATAACAATAACAAGACCACTATCAGCAAACCAAGCTTAATGAGAGGGGTAAGTGACTGACAAACACTGCAACAAATTACATAAGGTACCATGACCCACTTGTCTCATGTGGTGAATACAGATCGCTTATGTCTAGACAATATCTGTTTCGCAATTACTGAGAATGCACGCATGCAACATTGCTACCCAAGTATATACTAATCTAAAAAAATCCTCAAACCAATGAACTTGCCTATTCTAGTATTCTGGGACTTATATGTTATGAGAGTGACTCACAAAACATGTTCTTTGCAAAGAACAAAACTCAAAGCACCCAAACATAAATGAAGCATCTTAATTCTCACTCTCATTACCCACTACAACAACCAGTACACAGTCATCAACGTTTACAAGCAGCAGCACAACAACCATTAACCACATCCGTTGCGACCAGAGAGATCACAGTGCTAGCAACTTCTAGTCATTTCCCTCAAAACCCTGAGACACAAGAAGACTGCTATACTGTTGACAGTTTCCATCCAAATGCTTCAGTGTACTGACTGGAGGTATAAATGAGAATATCTACATAAAGACATCCTTATGGAAGAAGTGCCTACTAGTTGTATATTGTTTCCTAATTCAGAGAAAGGACATATCAACAATAAAAATCTGTTAAGAACATATTAACTAATATTTGAATCTTTTTTATGGAAGCCAAGGAGAGAATGGAGAACATCGTGAACGCTACTACATTCTGGGTATAAATGAGGAAGGATTCTGCCACTATCTGCTTTAACAGCAATTCAGAAACCTAGAATACAAGAGCACCACCCCGTTTACAAGAAAATGCTCGAGGATAAACTGACAATCTACAGGAAACTCACTGGCTATATCATTTCTCACGTGAACCTCAAAAAGAAATCTACTGGGTATACAATTGTGAACAAAGGAAGTAAACAGGAGAGACTTGAACTCAGTAACGTCTACAACCGTATAATGGCCTTACCATTAATCACTTAAATAAAACGTAGTCCAAATGTTTCCCAAGATCAAATTGATACTCGCATCAAATTAGAAAGTTCAAGAATCATTAATAAATATTATAATTTATTCAAAATGGATACGCAGTTGTTCAAAAAACCTGACTCCATCTGATACTCTATACAAAAGAATCACACTAAAAGTAGAGATAAATTACAACTCTGCCAATCGTTAAAAAAGCAGAGCATGACAAACCCCCAGCCTCTTAGCACCTTATTTGAGAGGCTATGAGACACAGAATTCTATGCAGTAGTAGAAGCAGAAACCGAAGAAGAATTCTGAATTCGATTGGCATGGAGTTTTTTATATTTCATTATATGTACCTCTAAGTGACGCAGGGTGTCGATGAGGCGCCACTGCTTCTGCTTTAGAGCCACGAGTTGGTTCTGCAGCGCCGCAAACTCACTCCTCATGATCTGCTCGCTTTCCTGGATGGCCACCTCCCTGACGCGCTCATCCAACAGCCGCTGCCTCAGCTTCTCAGTCGACACAGTGACATTGTCTAAAGGAGCCATTAGCTCGCTATTGGACATCCGTGGGAACATGTCCTTCACAGCTTGCAATGCTTCCATCCACGTCATTCGATCATCGCGGGTCTCGGCTCTTAGGTGCAGCCTCTTTGTGCCGGTGAAAATCGAGAATCTTTTGTCATCTGATCTGCTTTCACGAATTGAGGAAACCTGCATACGAATCAAATTTAATTTATCCAAAAAAATTAATTAAAACTTTATTCCTACTTAATAGAATGTAAAAGACGCTAAACAAATTGAACTTGCAATTGAAAAATATGCAACCTAAATAGCAAGTAAAAAAATGAAAAACTTTAATCTAAAAGTATCGACCACGAAATGGATATGCATATTGAAACTGAATCAGATTACGACCAAAAAATGCTTCTAATATATGGACATCTGGCCAATCGAAATGAGAAATGAACACCAAAATTTAGACAAAGAGCAGGTAAATTACTGTGTGGTTTACTTTATCCAGCGAAAAAAAAAAAAAAAACACGATTACTGTTGGGTTGGTTGATTAAGATTTAAGACCTTGAGATGAATTTCACCAAAGGGTTTGCGGAGAAGGATTTGTTGTTGTGGCGAGAGTGAGGTCCCATTCTTTTGCCTGACCATCCTCTTGTTCGATTCTTCGCCGATGACCTTCGATCCCTTCTCGGTCTCCCGGTTCACCACGATCTTATCGGGCCCATGAATCTTGTAGTACGACAAAACGCCGTCCTGCAACACGAACCACCGCGGCCTCCACCCCTTCCCGTAATTCACCCACTTGTACAGTATCCCCGAGATCCCGTTCCCCACTATATCAGTGATCCTCACATCCACCGGCTGCTCCCGCACCGAATGAGCCGCCGCCGGCTGGCTCAACCGCCCATGCTCGCCGTTGGTGTTGCTGTGCACGTGGTTGTTAGCAGTCCGGGCTATTGGATCGGATCTGGCTGGCGTGGAGGCCGGTAGCGGCGCCATGTGGTGGAGCGCCGGGGAGTGGTCGGACACGGTGGAGACGCAGCAGAATGGATGCATATGGAATTAATATGAAAGCCCGGTCAGATCATGGAATCGGAGAGCCGTGATTCCGGTGCTAGAGATGGATTTCATATTCGTAAAGATGAGTATAACACGGAAACTGAAAGAGCGAGGTTTGTTGGTTGGGTAAAGGATAAACTCTTAAGAAAAAACAGTTAATATTCAAAGCGGTAAATGAAGGTTCCGGATTTGGTTATAGAGAGAGAAATTTTTGAAAAAATTTAAGCGGTGGAGTTGCCGGAGAGGGAAGGAATCCGGTGAGATGAGGTGGCAGAGAGCGGTCAATGAGCAAAAGTTGATTTCGAAGGAACTGCCAGTAAGAATACGTCAGGTTTTAAATATGAGGCGGTTGGTTGGAGTTTATGATTGGGTGGGTTTGTGCCTCTGTGTCCCTGTCCTGCGTCTGCGTTGTTGTTGGCTTTTCTACTTTTTCTAGAGGGGCGTGGGTTGGGTGCGGGGAGAGTGCAGGAGAATCCGCGTGAGGTTGACACGTGGACGAGTTAGGATCAGGAAACGTGGCGGCGTGAATGAATGATTGGGGCGCGAGCGAGGGATCGAATAATGGGTTTCACGTTTGGGAGAGTGAGTGAATCGAATGACTCGGTCCGGTCGAGAACAAAAAAGAACACCACTTCCTCAAAGTAATGCCGTAATGGCCCAGCACTCGACCTTAACTTGTTCCTTTCTTATTAGAAAAGACATTTCCTTCGCCTCCATCAACTCGGGTACTAAATGCTCGCTCGTTTTATCCCCTAAGCTAAAAATTATTCCACGTTGAGTAGGGGTATAAATTGGACGGCCCAAAGCTATTAATATTATTCCTACTTGAACCCGTCATGGTCGCCATGAGCTCACTCCAATTAGTACTGACAATTTATTGACACGTCTGAAGCATAATTTATTGACGTGTATGAGCATGTGATTAAGAGTCATAAATCACGACATGCCAATAAGTTATATGTGACAGGTCACGCGTGAAATATTATTTATGGCCCATTCTAAAGTAAGATCAATTTATTAGAATTTGACGTTTGTTTTTGTTTTTTTAAACTAAATAATAGAAGAACTTGTTTTTAGACTTTCACTATTATTTATTCTATTGCTTCTTTCATTATCAACTTTTGCTTTACCTCTAACTCATGCCAACCTGTTCTTCACATTCATGATTAACCAAATCAAGGACAGTTCCAAAAAGTTCCAAAAGAATCTAATGGAATATCACACGAGTGGAAAAAGAACAAAAAAAAATTCAAACGAGGTCATCAAATTTGACATTTTTTGCTCCAGTGGGATCCAGCCCAACCAGACTGCGTGTAACGCCGACGTGGCAAATCAGAGCGCAAACCGAAACTCGCGGGAGGGAAGGGATTATACTGGTCGTCTGGGTAATGGCTTTCGTACGCGGTTACGTGTCGCAGTTCCGTCGACGAGTACGGTGCATCCTCATCCGTCTGAATCATCTGATAAGGTATTTTACAGGTCCCGTTCCAGAAGAAGAAAAAAAAACGGCGTTGCATTTTCCCAGGTGTAACGTGGTTAACACGTGGCCGTAGGATAGAGGTCCGCGTGGCTGGTAGGTAGCGCGGCGCGGAGCTGATATCTTCCCTATCCCTATGCCTCGGACACCTGTTAAATTATTGATTTTTAAAGCTAGACGCGGATCTAGCTGTCCTTTCATTTCTTTTTTTTTTCCTTGTAACTTCGATATGTCCCCAACTTTTTTTTTTTTTTCTTTTGATACATGACATTTCAATGCATGACCATGAAATGTGATTACTTTTAATGTGTGGTTGGCTGTTTAAAGTTTAAACAGTATTTTTGCTGTTGAAAGCTCAAAGCACAACAAAATTTTTTTTTTTCCCAAAAAATATGGTATATATAACCAAATAAGCAATGATACATTCACTCACCTTTTTATATTTATTTGTTTGTATTCACATATTTGCTTTTTTTACGATAAGTTTAAATAGTATACAGATATTTTCAAATTAGTTTATAGAAAATATTTTTTAACTCATTTAAAGTAGTGTTAAGTGTCTATAAATATGTTTCCAAAATGTAGTTCAATCGGTTGTGAATTACATCTTATGAAACGAAGTCACAAGTTTGAATCCTCTTTCCCCTTACTCTTGTGTGGATATGTCAAAAAAAAAAAGTGTCTATAAACATTCAAAACATATATTAAATTCTTAAGATTGTTAATAATAATTTATTAATTTAGACTAAAATTTTAACTGTTTATAGACATTTGTCATTATTTTAAATGAATTAAACAATATTATTTTTTTCTTTAGAAAAAATTTATGTCCATGATATACGGGTAATAGCGCGCAGAAGTATATATAAAACTCATTTAGACAATTTCCATAACACAATCTTGTCGTCTCCCAACGACCGGTGTTCATGCATGCGTGCGCACGCTCACGCCCAAACCCTCGACCTTATTTTTATTTATTTATTTATTTTTTTCCATTCGTTTACGTGACATATTGTTTTAATCCTTCATTGTGTAATCCCTCCCATTCAGTGTATGCATGGGCGAAAGAATTTGTCCTTTAGACTTTGTTGTTTAGATTATGTTTATGCTTTCAAACTATTTTGTTATGTTTGCGCGTGTTACTGTTTTAGGCAGGTTGAATTGTCAAGACATAATATTGTTTGGTATAAACGAGCAGAGTCACAATTTAAGTTTACGTGTTGAGTACTTAGAATGATCATGTCGAAGCATATGAGTATAAGACTATATATATTATGGGTCAATCTTGACTTAATTTATTTAATTAGACAAGTTAAACTCTTGCCTCGTCATTAATTTATTAATTTCGTATTAGATTCGTGTTGAATTCAAAAGTTATGTAAAAAATTGTCAACCCTAAATGTAACGTATCAAATTCAAGTCGTGTGTCTTTTTTTTTTTTTTTTTTTTTTTTAAGAAAAATTCAAATCGTGTTAAGACATAAGTATAAGACTATATAAGTCAATCTTAACATAACTTATTTAATTAGTGGGTCAAAACATTAAACTATGACCCATTCATTTTATATCAAATTCAAATGTCATACCAAAACTTGACAATCCTACGAAATTGTTATGTGTTGTCATTATACACAACAATGATAAATAATATGGAATCGAAAAGAGAGAGCAAGAAAATCAAAACACAAATTTACGTGGTTAGACAATGTGTCCACGTCCACATAAGAGTACGACTATATTTTACTATTAATGATTTATGATTACAACATAACATACTTATAAGAAAACCATAAGACATCGTTTGATATGTAGATTAGACCCTTTGATTGGACTAGCTAACACAAGGTATAGCTAATCATTTGTTTGGTAATACTCTATTCCTGTGAATAATCTATTTTCATGGGACTACTAATCTCATACACACATGATTAGTTAAGCCACTAAAAAATGAGTGGCTTAGCTAATCCTAATTACTGTGGGATTAAAATTAATGTATAAAATTGCCAAAAAAACCCCACCCTTCTCTCTCAGTTTTTTTTTTTTTTTTTAATAATTTCTCTTGATTCTCTGCAACGTTTCTTTGATTATATTTCTCCATCTCTTTATTTATTTATATACCGTTTATTTTTCTTGATTCTGTTTCTCTGTCTCTCTTTCTCTGTACTGTTTCTCAATTTTTTTTAATTCTATTTTTTTTATTTCTTTTGATTCTCGGTAATGTTTCTCTTTAATTATGTTTCTACGTCTCTCTTTTTTTTTTAAAAAAAAAAAAAAAAAAATTGTATTGTTTATTTTTCTTGATTGAGTTTGATTGACATTAGAATTCAATATTAAGTTTGATTATATTTTCTCCAATTATATTTTTTTTGTTTGAGAAAAACTAAATGGGTATTTTATGAAATAATATCACAATATGAATATTCCATTCACCAACATATTATATTATACCAAACAAAATAATAGGATTAGCTAGTCTATTCCAGCGCTACAACCAAATAAAGGAATTGGAGTAGCTAATCTATTCCACACTCTTCTATTCTTAGTAGTAGCTAATCATTTTCCAATAAACTAGACAATCCGTGAACCAAACGAATTAAGCCTAATCCTACATACGCATTTTGAACTACTCGACCAATTATTACTATTTCAATATTACTCTTTATACTCAAGAGAACTTGTTCTAACATTATGATATTTTAGCTGCGGCCCGGCGGTAATTATACAAAATTCTCAATTTATAGAAAATGACAATTCAGGACAGATAGGAGGTGGGGTATAGGCTGTATAGCCAATCCCAGCACCGTTTGAATTGAAGCAGAACATATTCACTTTTTAATTCGAGGTGCCATATTAATATATACACTGAAATAAATACATGAAATGAAAACATTGAGAAGTATTCATGTTACCCCAAAAAGACAAGAAAATAACAAATAAATACACACACACGAAGTTACGTTGGAAGCAACGAGAGGAGAATTTCGAATCTCTCCCTTGGGGATATTCGAGATCATGTGTATTAAAATAATAGCAGGTTAACAATACCGACCGACCAAGATTCTTTATAATTTTTTTTTTGAGATTTTAAACCGTTCATCTCAGTATTTTAAAATAAATCTTGTTTCAAAATTTAATGAAAAAGTTATTAGGTGACAACGTACAACTTAATAGGGTAGTTTCCTTACTAAATTTTGAAACATAGTTTGTTTTAAACACTTAGATGAGATGAACGACTAAAATTTATGAATTTGAGAATCTCAAATTTAAGAAAAATTATAGGGGATTTTAATCAATCATTTACACCATAATTTATTGCTTAATATTAAATATTAATGATTTTTATGTGGATCATCTTATTAGTTTATGACACATTTTTCAAAATAATAAATTTTATGTGACAATGACAAATCATTTCATAACCAATTTTTAAAAATGGGACACTTATCTAATCAAATTAACGTACCAGACAGCGTTTAAAGGCCTAAATATATAACATCATATTTGTGGGAGATGTATGTTGTCAAGTTGTTGCTTGACCAGAGACGGCTTTGTTTGGTAATGGAGTTGGAGTTGGCTTTGTTACTATTCTTCACTATTTCCCAAAAACATTAATATCAAAATATATAATTTTTTTTTTAACTTTTTATTACTATTCAAATAAAAAAATCACTACAAATCAATTTTATTTTATTTTTTTCACTTTTCCATACCACTTTTTCATTTTTTTCGTACTAAACATTTTTACATTTTTTTTTTCTTTTATTTTCTTTTCACATAAATCTATATTAACTACGATGTCTAAGTCAAACACCTTTACCAAACAGCCCCTTATTGGCAACTAGAATCATACATTGCTGAAGCCATCACCGTCTGAGTTTGATCTTTTGTCTGGTTTATTTGCGAAGTCCACATGGTGCCAAAATGGCTTACCATAATTTAGCTAGATGGCCGTCTTTACTAACTTCAAGTAGATTCATTCCAATTTCTTCCCCTTATCCATTGGATATAATTAGATTGACTATAATATATTGACCAAATTGTAGCCTGAAACGCCAGAAGGCCTTGATAGGTTCTACTTGCCCGGACAACTCGAAACCATTTATTTGGACAAATAGATTCCATCAAAGTCATCTCACAATTTCCGATTCTAATGAATCTCAACCATGAAAGCACCAATACTAGATGAGAGTATAAGAAACATTTTCAAATGTAGAAAAATAACGTATATCAATTTTTAAGTTTTTTGATTTATTTATTTTTTAAAATGAAAAATGGTAAGCTGTGAAAATTACTTATGACTATTTTATTTAGACGTGATCATAGTAGCACTTACTCACTGAAAGTCGCACAAAAAAAAAAGCCTAAATAGTAAAAACCGCATGCGCTCCCTCAATTGTCATCTATCTTTGTTAGTGTTCACATCATGCCACTTAATTTATTCATAATTTGGGAAGTGTCACACAGTAGGATAGCAATGGCAATAAAAAGAATTTGGAATATTCTTCCTTACAGAAGATCCGCATGGCGGCCATGGCCCTCAACTTCAGCAAAGTCTTCAATTTTATTTTATTGTAGGATATATTTTAGAAAAAAAAATAATAAAAAAAAAGCAGTCAATTAATTTACACCATGGGTCCATGGTATACTGGTATCAGGGTTGTTGTACGTGTAGCATTAATTTACAGCAAGCTCAAGCTTGCAGGGGACCTGGGCAATATTGGTCCTGATCAGGTTCATCAGTTTCTGCAATCCATCTGTGCCGCTTGTGAAACTCCTGCAGCTCTGAAGACGCCAATAAAGAGTTAAAAAGAGCAGTACTGTGGACAGCACCATGAATCTGTGTTTTTTTCAAGAGTACTTTGACCAAAATATCGTCAGGACTCAAGGTGTGGGGAGTTAACGTGGACTGCGCGTGGTACTCATGCGTCTTCTGTCTGGAACTGTCCTCGTGACTCGCCGTTGGAGAGAAGCCATTTCTGCATATCTGCGTTACAGCGTACGTTTTGTCCGAACACAGAGATGGGGGAGAGGACTGAAACTTATTTATTTATTTATTTTTTATAGTTTGAAGAGATAGAGAGGGGAAAAAAAAAAGTGAACATTTATATTAAATTTGCAAGTCCTACAAATTTAATAATTTTAAGGAACTGCGATGTCTATGGGTCAAGAATGCCCGGTTTACTAAAGTTTTTATTATTATTATTTTTTCTAATCAAATAAGCGAAAACGGATTACAAAACTAAGTGACAACAAAAAGGGTGAACATCCTAACAACAAAGTCCAAAAGATAAATACAGTACATAAACAGTAATAATAACGGATTTTGAATCAAGTCCAAAAAGACTCAATAGAAGGCAATGGTGTTGCCGATGGTCCCAAAAAAACCATAAACAAACCAAGCATTTTTCAGAGTCGCACAAGGCGGTGAGAAGTTGACTAAAAAAGTCAACGTAAAATTGCAGTTGCTTCATACATAAAGTCTTGGGTATTATCTAGGACCTAATTACTAGCACGTGGGGATGGAGGTGTGAATGGAAGTTATTCAGATTTCCATTTTCCACAACTTGAAGCAATGAAGCATCGCTTATCGCCTCCCCCCACTAATTAGATGTTGATGCCCTTGTTTTTCGGGGTAACAACTTTGAACCCTCTACTCTCTCTCTCTCTCACCGACCTTGGTCCCCAATGTCTCCTTGTCCTTGCCATGTGATCGTCCAATCGGATCTTTGACTAATCTTCATTTCTCTTTTTCCATTTTTCTAGAAGATAATCATCCATTAATTGAACCTGTAATTTATATCCCTTGACTGGGAATGGCCAGACTTTGTAGGTGATTTTTGGTTTAGATGTTATATAAAGTAGATATAAATTTTGTATTTTTTTTTAATGAAAAATTGAAAAAAAATTATGTTTTTTATTTGAATAGTAATAAAAAATGATTTATGTGATATAAAAAAAAGAACGTTAAAGAGTTAATTTTTTTTTTTTTTTTTTTTCCAAATCAAAGCAGGAAAGAGGGAAAAGGAAAATTACAGAGGTAAAAAAAAGAAAAGAAAAGAAAAGTAATCACTTGAGAGTATGTACGTAGCTATTTCCCTTTAAAAAGTACTTTAATTTTTACTAAATTTTTTTAACAAATTGATATAATAGCCTACATAACAATTACTGAGTCAACCATTAATTTAAAGTTTGCATGTGGCCTATCGGGACGATTACAAGACAATCGGAAGACTGTAAGTTCTGATGTGTTTGGCAATTTGGTTAGCCCAGAAACCTAAAAAAAAAGCCCAGATGAAAGAAATGAAATCTGAAAGATTTGGTGAAAGACAAAGTAGTTATAAACTCCCTCTCACAAGCCCCTCCTGCTGCCTTTCAAGGGCGACATTACCTCAATATCGTTCCCCGTTGCGATAGAGACAATGTTCCTCTATGATTTGGATCTTTTGCTCCGTTAAAAGGATGCGCATGTGGTTGGTGGGGCACTCATTTTCTCTCCCAACACCCAACACACAAGCAAACAGCAAGGGACCCAATCCATACAACATACTCACGACCAGTCACACCACTTGTGCCAAAAAAGAATCTTCATCTGTCCAAGTCTCCAAATGTTTTATGGGGAAAAACATTTCCAAGAAAGAAAAAAAATTAAAAAAATCATAGCAAGTCCGTACAAAATGGAAGCCGAGTACTGTGAATTGTGAATCGAGAAAGGATAAGTTCACAAACTCAAAAAATGATTTATGAAGTTCTTCTGATCAACAGAAAATATTTCGATCTGACAATGATTTTCGATCTTACCATACACCCAAAAGTAGAAAAGATATATATATTTTAAAAGTTTTGATTCAAAACAACCAGAGCCTAAGTTTCAATCTCTCTAAAAGTGATAAAAATAATTCATGGCAACTCAATGATAACCCCTAGAAACATATGATTACCCCTAGAAACATAAGATTATGGCAACCTGGGCCTCACCAATCAGTGGACGCAACCAAATTAAGCATATAATTGAGTACATTTTGAAACATAAGTATAACCTAATGCTATATGTCACCCAACCAATGCTAGGAAAATTTATTCAAATAATTGCTTTTATAGCTGGCAACAAAAGAGACGAAAAGCCCAATAGCTGAATGATTATCTGAAATGACAATGACGCAACGTGTATTAAATATGTCCAATATATTGCTTGGAATATTTTCGTTATGGCTCACAACCGTACAAAATATGTACAATGGTTGTCGTTCATCGCTAACGTACGTCTGCTGAAAAAAAAAAGAGTAAAAAAAAAAGTAATTAAATGAATTGAATGAGTAAGGTTAAAAGTAAGGATAACAGACATTATCACTACGCACATGTTCCAAGCACCATCGTTGTTTCCAGTTGAAAGTGTGCTAAGGAATCTTCTTCACTCAAGTTTTCTTTTAATTAGTCCTTTGAAGAAGTCGAAGCTGCAGCCACAATAATGAAAAAAAAAAAAAAAAAACCATGATAGCTTATATTTCCATCATAATTATATATTTTCTGCAACATATTTTCCACAACGATACAGATTAAATTGCCAACCATTGTGGGGGTACTGAATACTGATGTTCACTTTTAAAGAAGACTGAAATGCTAGTGTCGTATTTACCCCTTTCCATGCTTGAAACAGGACTCAAAAGGAATGTTTGATAGTGAAGGGAAAAAGGAATGTAATGCATTAAAGAAGACTGATAAATACTAGTGTCCTATTTAACCCCATTTCATGCATAAAACAGGACTCAAAAGGAATGTTTGCTTTATGCATAGCAGAGTAAGAATTTGTAGATCACTGGTGCACAACAGACCAATTTGGGATCATCTTTTTTTTTTTTTTTTTTTGAATTTGGATTGTCAAGGATTATTCATGATCACTATTCCAAGCTAGAGTCTGTCAGAAATGCTCCATTCTGGAGCTTTGTAGTCACCAAGGAAGAAATGAGACAATTTTTTTTTTGAGGGAGTTGGTTTTGGGTGAAGAGGGAACCTGCTTTACGCACAAGATCACTTCTGCTGGGACACTAAGCTGGTGATTTCATAATGTTTCTGGATACCCATCTTAGAGGAGTACACATTGTCAAACCATCATGGATCTCAAGCATTTTTGTAAATCACATTCTTTTCTTGATGGGTAATGATTGTCTTAGTGCAATTTGGAAATGACCACTTAAGACAATGTATATACACTGTACCGACTCACGTATACTCCATAAAATCAGTTGCTAAAAATCTCTACAATTTTTTGTAATATTATTTTATTCAATATGAAAATACCATTCAAGTACTTTACCTATTGCCATCAGGATGAAGCTCACACATTTGATTGTCCTCACCAATAGCTAACAAATATCCTGAGGATGTCAAACCCTACATTGAAAGAACTTGAATATAAAAAAAAATAAAATAAAATAAAATAAAAAAAAAAAAAAGGTATTCCTATTTCAAGCATCAACGACACATACTCTAAACGACCAAGATCTCCATCAAAATGAGATAGCATGAAGGTAAAAATACACTTTTCCCCACAAACAGTGACATTTGGATAAGCTAAACTACTATCTTGTGTAAAACAAGCCATTCTATTAACATTAAACGTTAAAACGGATGGAAAACTGGTTACGTGTGCCGTACGTGACAACTTTTCTCTCTTTATTCCCATAATACCCCAATTTTTTACTTTTGAAATACCATAATTGCCCCCATTATACTTATTTAAAAATTAGAACAAATTAAACTTACTAAAAAACTGACAAAAGGGGGTAGTTCAGTCACCCTTTAGATTTTTATTTTTATTTATTTAATAAAAATGGGGTATTTTAGGAGAAAAATTTTTCCATCCATTTTGACATCCAATGTTGACGGATTCACATGCCAATTTTTGAAGTTTGATGGCGTAAATGAAAAAGTGGTGGTAGTTTGGGGGGGGGNGGGGGGGGGGGGGGGGTGAAAGCGTATTTTCTCCATAAATAAATACATATAATTCTCATATGCATGTGCATGAATATCCCATTTTTAATTCTGCAACTTATCTATCAAGTAGGAAGCCTTTAAATTCATCATACCTGAATAGTTACCACATTTTCAATCACTTGGTCCCCATTCTTTTCCTGTACAGTTACTCTTTGCCCACTACATGCACATTACCAAAGAGAAAAATAATCTGTTGGTAATTAAAGCTTTAATAAAAATACGCACACGCAAGATGACTATGTAACACAAATTAAAACTTCTTAATGGCTTCACTAATAAACCAACACTCTCCAACTCATTTGTTATTAATGATGTGAGACAGTGTTATTTATGGTCCTTTCAGCAAGTCTGTACTTTTAAAGTGATGGAATGAAGGGAGTAATTATGTTGAGATCGATGAACGGTGATAAATACAAAAAGAACATTTGTAAATTAAGACAGTTGTGAGAAGATGGAGGTAGCACCAATAGAGGATATGATGAGAGAAAAGGCCAAAATGGTTCAGTCATGAGAAACCAAGACCAACCTTTCCAAAGATTAAGGAGTAACATAATTTAAGTTGAACCCAGAACAAAGAAAAGAAGAGGGGGGGTGGGTGGTTGTGGCTGTAAACTGATTGCCTATGATTTCAACAAAAGATACAGCCTCATATGATGTAAAAATAGTTGGTAAAGTGATTTTATAAATTAATTCAAATTGCTTTTCTCTGGTAGCCCTTGATCTCTTTGACTTTAGCGTCACAATTAGATTCAACAACAAAGGCTAAAAGGAGGGCCAGTATGGTGGCAAGTTAGATAGTTGAGTAGAGTTACTATTCTGTTATTTAAGCTCCAAATTGTAAGCAAAGAAAAAATTGTCTTCTTTGGTTTTAGATTGGCATAAAGGAATAATGCAGTGAAAGGTGGAGTAATTTGGACATGGGAATAGACCTTTCTCTACTTTACACATGCATGCAAACAAACCATAATGCCAAACCTTTGACACTTTCACCCAATAGCCACTAGTACACATAAGCAAAGGGAATATGTATTCCTTAAAGAATATGACCATAAATCATTACAAAGAGACTGTCAGTGTCAATTACAGAAAAAAGTAATTAAGATCTACATGTCACCTGTGCAGCCATGTCTTACAATATAGCTCCTCAAGAGTTTGAAATCCTGCAAAATATGCAGCAAAAGAACTTGGCATTTTCTATATATTGTACATAGTTTCTGATATAAAATAGGGCACTCATGGAACAACAAAGCATATCATCAAACATGCAATTTTTTTATGGGTAATGCAATCCATATACATGCACAGTATTGAATGGTTACCTTACCCTCAACCCCTTGTTTATAAGGGTAGAATTGGGAGCCAGCTTGTTAAGCACTGCTAAAAGCATAACAAAATCTATTCGTGTAATCAACAGAAATAAAATAATATATTTTAGTCAGAAATATATAGAGCAGGGCAATTGATACGCTTTTCAAGAACTACCACCACCAATAGTAATGTGTTTTTCTTGGTCACTGGAGCCTATGCTGCCCTATGAACTACACAGTGGATGGTATAATGGACAATACCTCTAATGTGCAATGAGCAGCACTTGCCTAAATTGGCAGATGGGTATCATCATCAACATACCATGGAAGATGTTTCCAACCTTAATAGGCTTTAGCACATTTACATACCCGATAACCAACTGAAAGATCTGCCAAGGAAAAAAAAAAAATACTAAAAGATGCCAACTCCAACTGGTGCTATGCAAAGTGAGCAACAGGAATGTAAATTCACCAATACAAGAATTTATTCAGAAGTAGATCTTTCTGATTTAGTTTTTTTCATATCTGAAAATTTTATCCAATGTATTTGATTTACATTTTACAAGTTTTAGTAGATATTAAGGCAAAAAAGTGCATTCTAAACTTCCCCTTTCAACTAACTAATTAGTGATGTGCACCTAAGTAACTTATGTTAATGCTACAAGTATATGGTAATACTTATGGCTTGAGGGATGTGAAATTTAAAGAAAAATCAAATTGCATAGTTAAGCCAACTTTTAAGAGAAAAGATTAAATTCAACATGCACGTTAAATCATCATTTGTCACAAAAATTTAAGAAGATAGGAAATGATGAATTTAATAATTTACTGAATGATGGAGACAAGTTTCGAACTCAAGACCTTTACTCTAAAATCAAGTTGAAAGAGCAAAAGAAAAAATTGGAGGAAGAAGAAGGGAAAATACAATCCCATTTTCCTTGGTGATCAACGATACAAGTACATGCAAATTTTTCTTTTTCTTTTTCTAAGCAATACAAGTATTTGCGTTTAAATAGAAAAGTATTGCAATCTAACATAGAAAGTAATTAACTAGAAATAATGGGGATAAAATCTAGGAATAAAATAAAATCATTCAAATATCTAAAAAGGTTTCCTTCTTCAACAAGAAGAAATGAGACATTGACCATTGCAATGACATACTATTTATAATGAAAACATTGCAACAATTATTAAAACACATATTTACCTTGATTTATGAAAAGATCATAAAATTCCTCAAATTTATTAAAAAAGGCAGCAAGCACATCTTGTCTACTGAATTGGTAAGACCCAACACACAATTCTCTTAGAATTGCATTCAAACATGTTGTTGGTTTCTCGTTATCAATATTCAAACCTATACCTGCAAGAACATGGAATGAGTTAATATTATCTATCACACACACAAAGTAGCATATAATTCAAGATCAATTACAGGTGGCTAGAGTTCTAAATTTAGAAAGAGAACTGCGCTTAGAAGGAAACAGTCCAGCCAGTTATGTATGCAGAAGGATGGTTGATTACAACAAATGTTTAAAGTCACCCAAAGAACAAGTCTATTACCAGCACTGACATTGAACTTCTTCGACTTGTATGTTGAGGTGCATAGAATGCCTCCAATTTTAAGGCCATTAAAGTAAAGATCATTTGGCCACTTTATTTTAACATCAACATATGGCAAGCCCTGAAATGGAAACCATAATAAAAAAAAATTAGCATATCAATATTTACCCTTCAGCATCACTCGTTGACTCACTTGGCAAGATTACAATCATGCGAGGAGTACACAGTCCCAAGTAAGTCAAAGATATAAAACAAAGGCGGTCTTGAACAAGCCGATGAAATTCACGCCCCGGGTTTTATCAATTTGCAAATTCTTCCTCGGTTAAAAGAATGAAATTGGCTGATGTGATGGTAATGCTAGTTAGCATAGATATCATTATGGGAGAAGGTGATCCTTGGAATGATATTTGATACAATGGAAATTCAAGATATCAATGCTTGACTTATCAAAAAAAAAGATATCAATGCTTTTTATAGAGTGGAGTCTTTAAAAGAGGTGAATAATAAAATTGGATACTATGCAAGAGTGACGTTCATCTTTAACTCTGCTAGGCTTCAAATACTATTTGAGTCGATCAAAAAGTCCATAAATTTATCACATTTGCAATTTCACTACTTGTTCTCTGAGGTGCATAGAATTGCACGAGAGATGCCAATAATCAGAAGCAGAAAGCTCAGATTAAAACATTGACAACGCCAATAAACACAAACAAGCAACTCACATTTTTGTCACAGACATCCTTTATTGCCTCAGTGATAGCAAGAGACACTACGTATTGCAAAAGAGGCACGGCTCGCCCGTCCTCCATTTGTATGGTAAAAGAAAACATAAGGCAACCTCTCGGAGATTCCCAAACATTCCTCGACCGACCTGAGAAAATATCGTATTATAAGTAATTAATTACAAACACAAAAAACATCAATTCCGAAGCGGCAACCAACAATCACAAAAACTATTAATCAGCATTTCAAAACCTCGCCCCTTTGACTGAACATTGGCAACACAAACCGCACCGACCGGAAGCTCACAAAAATTGCTGGCGAAAACTAAAACACACAATTAGTCACCAAAAAAGGAAAAATAAAAATAAAAACAAAAATAAAAATAAAAAAATTCAAAAATAGAGGAAAGCAGCGGGTGTTCTGAAACTTACTGAGAAACGACGTCGTGCGTGGAAGGCAACCGCGGAGACCAAATAAGGAATCTACCAAACTGATTCGTTGAAAGAGAATTCATGAAAGAATCGACGCCAATAGAGTCCGAGTCTTCTTGGAGCGGTTTCTCCAGCTCCGATTGCAAAAGAATTGAAACGTCGTCTATGTCAGGGAGCTTCAGAGCACTATTGCTCTTTATAGATTTTGCAAGTTCACTCTCGACCGTCGATTTCCCACATAGAACCAGCGTACAAGATGAACTGGAATCCATAGCTGCGCATAAACAAAAGGTAAAATAATAATAATATTAAATAATTCTTACAAGTTCAATTCCCTGTTTGGTTTCTTAGAATAAAGGTGGTTCAGGTAGCATTTTCATCAGTTCTCTCGGCAGCCAAACAGACAGTAGAAGATCGATATGTTGTGATAACGAGTTTGAACAAACCTGGCGATGCCATAGATATAGAGACACCGAAAGACCGTTTGTATGCGCAGATGACTTCGCGTAGAGAGAGAAAGCAGAGGGAGTTCCGTACAGAGAAAAATCGCAGCGAGCTCGAAGTGAGGGGCATAAGTGCATAACAAACTGAGCTTCGTTTCTTTCGCCAAGGCCAGCTACAGAGAAAAGTTGAAACGTTTCGAAAATTAATGTACTCGTAAAATGACACGTCACGTGTGGTGGTGGGCCCGAGATCTTTCTCTCAAATCAACGGTGATGATTCATGTGGTTCTAGCACCTTGTTTGGCGAAATCAAGACGAAAAAAAAAAGGGCACATTCTCATTCTCGTTCTAGAGCATGCGAGAGCAGCAACCATGGAGGACTTACAGCCTGCACTTAACGAACAGGGTCTGAATGTTTCTACTGTCCCAGAGAAAGGCCGGTGCCTCTTAACCACCAGAGATTTCTATCCAGGTCTCTCTCTCTCTCTCTTAAATGTCTACGTCGCTATCATCTACGATTCGAACTTTGCTACGTGGTTAAAGTTTCTGTATATAGGTCTTGTCGACGTTGAAATAGAATGGAATTGGTTTTTTTTTCAATATGCAACTTGCTTGCAATTTTGGCCAGCAAATTATGAGCGCTTTCAAAGTTTCAACTTCGTTTCCCAGTTGTGCTTGTTCGTGTGGTGATCCTGCATGTAATTTGGGCAATTTTCAGTATCTTGAATGCTTAGGTTTTGTTGCTTTTACCGGAGGACTTGAGTGTTAGTACATTGATCTCCATTGTAATTACCGGAAAAAGCGTTAGCAATATCTACTCTATCATTCTAAAAGAACTAGTTAAGTTGTAATTTGGACAATTATCACTTATAAAGCTCAATTTCAACTACTAAGGAACCAATGTGAACTTAGCACCTATGAGCTCCTTTATGATTCATTCACTCCATGTAGGCAATTAATTAGTTTGGGTTGGTACACATGCACGATAGTTCTCCGAATCTGTGATACATCTCTCAGTATTAGTTGTTGAGATTGTTGTGCGAGTACATATTTAAGAAGCTATGAGAATAGGTGAAGATAAAATTAGTTTTTCTGGAAAATCAACAAGCTATTCAAATGTTATTGGTGTATTCTATATGTTTTTAACTCATTTTAATGCAGCTTTAATATTTCAGGAGAAGTAATTATAAGCCAAGAGCCTTATGTCTGTGTACCGAACAAGTCATCGGTTGACTCGAGATGTGATGGATGCTTCACATCAAGTAATCTTAAGAAGTGCTCAGCTTGTCATGTTGTATGCTACTGTGGTAGCATATGCCAGGTATCTAATGCGGATATGTGGTGCAGCATCATGCCCAATCAAATTTTTTGTATTTTGCTTGCCATCTTTCTACTCAAACAGTTCGTTTGAGCACATAAAATTCCAAGTAAAGGTCATTGTCTATTTATCTGTGCTTGACATATTATCATCATCAATCTTTGGCACAGTGTACATAATTCATGAAAATATCCGATGGAGAAATATTAATTTCATAAGAAATGGTATTTGGTAGGAGCAACAATATTTTTCTATAAAGATTCAAAAATGAATATAAAATAGTTAATATTGGAATTCTTTTCTCCTTATGATATCTTAGAGCTCTGCTTAAAGCAATATAATGTTCAGCATTCAGCAAATATAACTAATACATCATTATACATAGTTCCTCTCCTTACATTGGTTTGTGCTTTATACTTTTCAGAAGTTGGACTGGAAATTGCATCGTCTTGAATGCCAAGCTCTGTTAAGGCTCGATAAGGATAGGAGAAAATCTGTTACTCCTTCCATACGTCTGATGGTGAAACTCTACCTACGGAGGAAACTGCAAAGTGAGAAGGTAAAAATTTGTTCTTCTTTATATTTGTTGCTATTAATCTATAATTGTTTGCTTCAGTTTGGTTACTCCTATTTGGACCCTACTTTCCCATTCAGTCCATTTACCATGTATTTGTCAAATTACAAGCATCACAATGTGGAGCCTAGAGATGCAAAATTTTGGATTGTGAGTAGGTCTGTCTCTCATCGTCCAGCAGTTACTCTCCCATTGGCAGAGCCTGTGTAACTCAGTATCATCTGACTGTTAGATTTGGCTCAAACTGTTTATGTAATCAGATAGGTTGCTTCTTCTCTCTGTAATGGTGGATCTTGATATATGTGGTACCGACAATATTGTTTTAGCTATTTACACACATAGTGTATGAAAATGCAAAAACCAAAAGGTAAGAATTGCGAAATATGAAGAGAAGAGATGTTAGGATGATGAAAAATATAATAAATTAATTTGCAACATAAAATTTGAACCACTCAATAAGCTACTGCTTGTTTATGAAACTAATCTGGATATTTGTGTCACATGCTCGAGGTCCCTAGCAAATAGTATAAACATCCATACGATGTTCCCCTCATTGAAAAGAAATTTCTTCAGCAAACTTTTGATTAGCTGATATTTGGATGAGCGAGAATCGTGCTGATATCAAGCTATGTATTGGCCAAGATGTGTGGTAGTGATATTGGCAGTTGATATTTCTATACATTTTTTTAATACTTGAATTTTAAAAGAACTGTTTCTTTTCACTTCATATGTTCCTCAAATTATAAGTGGTTGGATACTTACCTGACATCATGTATCTGTATCAGCGAACAACTTGTAGGGAGGATAAATGTTTGTTAGCGATCACTAAAGCAAATATATTACATCAGGTTATTGACCCAATAGATTGTACTTTACCCACCTGAAGTTAAAGTGTTAATATATGTCAGTCCCAATCACGTGACTTGAAAAGATAGCCCCAATACTTACTTAAACTCAATTCTTCCTCCAATTTCAACCCAATTCCACATTCTTCCCCCAACTTCCGTCCATCCCCACTGAAAAATCAAGGTCTTCATTCTTCACTTTCCAGTCTTTTCCTCTCTATCTATATCTTGTTCATTAAGTCTTAGCTTGCTATCCAACTTGCCCTCATTGGACAATAAAGATGGTTGAGAGGGGCATGGTTGTTGGGGCTCTTGTGATGATAAAGATGGTGGCTAATGATGAATTTTGATGGTGTGGGTTTTGATGATATAGGTATGGTGATTTGGATGGTGGGCTTGCATGGTGTTTGTGATATTGGTGGTTGAATGAGGAAGATGATGGAAGTTTTAGGCTCAGATTTGAAAGTTTTGCTATTTGAAGGATGGTGGTAGAAGTATTGGTGAAGAAGGTGGGTCTGGAGGTAATGTGAAGAATGAAGACATTGTTTTTTGGGTGGAAATTGGGGGAAGAATGGTGGTGGTGCATGGCAGATTGGGGTAGCATTGTGTAGATCCACGAGACCAGGTAAGTATTGGGGCTGTTTTTGGAGTCATGTGATTTGTGCACAAGTTTTTTAATGGCCGATAGTAATGAATATCAACAGGCTTGGCCACAGGTGGGTAAAGCGAAACTTTTTAAATAATGTGTTGGTAAATTAAACTCATTTAAACCAATGGGAAAAGTATAATTAACCCTTGGATTATTCACTACAACTTTAGTGGGGATGGTCTAGTTTGTCTGTAGTTGAATGGGGTTGCAAGACTTTGGACTAGCATTTGTAGTTCTCTGTGTAGGGGAGAGAATAACATGGTATTCCACCGTGATGGATTCAATGGAGATTCAATTGTAGAAGAGTTGGATACACTGCTTTCTTTATAGTTCCTTACTGTACTTTGTGTGTGCTGCTGTCAACTGATATTATGAAAACTGAATCCTGGCTTCACCGGTAGGATAGATCCTGGCTTGATTTGGAACATTAATGGCTTAACCGTTATCTCTTGTAAGATATGGTGCTGGGTGAAAATTAAGAACTATGTAGAAGGGGGTCCATGGTCAAACATTCTGTAGAGGATTAAATTTTGAGAGGTTGTTGTAGAATGTGAATTACTCTAGTGTGTGTGTTTTTTTTTTTTTTTGAATTTCTAAAGGTCTTGGTTAGGTACATTTGAATGTTGTGCCACGCACAGTCCTGCTAAATTTTTTTTCTTCCTTTTAATAAGCTAGATGCAGAACAATTTTTGTATTGGTTGTATAAAATTTTGATAATTTATGCCATAAGTTGTGTATTTGTTTTTACTGCTAGGTCATTCCTACTACTGCTACAGACAATTATTACTTGGTGGAGGCACTGGTGTCTCGTATCCTTCTCCTTTTTACTCTTTGCTTTCAGTGCACTCCATTTAGAGGTTCTTTCAATTGTTATATCTTCATCTCCACAAATAATTGTTTTATTTAACCTTCAATTTTGTGAAGACATGTCTGACATTGATGAGAAGCAATTGGTGCTGTATGCACAGATGGCTAACATTGTCAATTTTATACTTCAGTGGCCTGAGATCAACTTAAAAGAGATTGCTGAAAACTTTTCCAAGGTATTCTAAAATATTAGTTTAGGATTTAACATTTGCATTTACTATTATTGTTTTCACTAAAGCATATTTATTTCAAGCCACCTCAAGTTTTTCAATTCATTTCTTTTTTTTTATTAATTTTATTATTATATAATTCATGCTGTGAACTTGGTGGGTACTAGCCCAACTACTCATTCCAAAACAGGGCATGTTGTAATTAATTAACCAGAAAATGTTATGATTCAGCTGCAAATCGCAATATCTGTTGATCTTAAAATTATTTTTCTATTTTTATTTATCGCACTGAGGCAAGATTTCTGAATTAAGATTCATCTCTATAGGGAAGACTGATTTTCTGATAAAATGTTTATGAATTCTGTTACTTCTCATCTAATGCAGTTTGCATGTAATGCACATACCATTTGCGACAGTGAACTAAGACCCTTGGGGACAGGACTGTATCCTGTCATTTCCATTATTAACCATAGGTAACTACTTTAGTGCATTGGTGTTTTCTGAATTTTAACATCTTGCTATTAGTTTGCTTAATGGTGCTGGTACTGTAGCTGCTTGCCCAATTCTGTTTTGCTGTTTGAGGGAAGGTTGGCTGTCATACGTGCTGTGCAACATATTCCACAAGGAGACGAGGTATATATTCTTTTGAAAAATCCTTTATCTTTATTTTTTAACTAAATAAAAATTTATGTTAAATACTTGACATGTTAAGAGATACTGCATATTATAGGGGTATTAAGCCTGAGAACTGCTTGTTATGCACATATAACTTTCTAATCTCCAACAAATATTCATACTCATAGCTGGCAAGAGCTTGGCCTAAGAATTGACTTCATTTACCATCATGTTCCTGGTCAATTTTATGCATGTACTGCTTTATTGAATCCACATAATAATGAATCTTGTTAACTTCAATCTGGTGTAAGCTTTCTTCAGTATCCCACACACACACATGCATGTGTGTATATATGTATATATTTTGTTTTTGAAGAAACATTATTTTGCTTATAATATGAATGTGACAGGAAACCAGGAGATACTGGTGCAAAGTGGTCCTGGCATTATAGTTATTTTTTAGGATTCAAGAATCCATTCGAGGCATGGAAATTTCTTCTCAATTCAAAGTTAAAATCAGAAAAATATTGTGAGGTTGTGACACTAGTAGTCAATGAACCCCCAGAAAATTATTTTTAGTATAATTTGGCATAGATTATAGAATGAATTTGAGGAGGAGACAGGGGGGGGCATGTTTGGGGAGGAAAAATGATAAGAACCAATCAGTTAACTAAGGAAAAGAGATTGAGATTGTAAATGAGAGAAACTTTCAAGAGACTTTTCATTCATGATGATCTCAGTGCATGGTCATTACATAAATAGTGGACATTGTAATTATGAAAAAAGAGATTCAGTGACTAATCTTATTCGGTAAATGATTTATTTAAAGATACGTTGCTAAATAAATAGGATTTATTCAAGGAGGGAAATATTGTTGCATAGAATCAAGCAACGGTCAATTAACTTTTTGGTCTTCTGTTCATGCAAGGCCGTGGGTTTTCCATGATTAGAAGGTTCGGTTTCTTGCATGAACTGTACATGGGTGTATCAGCTGGATGTGCTTGGTTTGGGCATGGACCTAACAAAATATATGTTTGTGTTCCTTATGAAGTATTTCTGTAATTCAGGAATATTGAGAATTATGGAATTAATAGGCATACCTTTGCCTTTTGCAGAGGCAACATATATTTAGTTGTATGGGATGATTTTAAAACTATACATTTTGCATCATTCACAAAACTCACGCCCACCATTATGTTTGCATATTTTCCTTTGTCTCTTCTAAGGAACTTGCTATCTCATAAGCCATCTTAATGTTGTCCAAAATTCTTTGATGTTAATTAAATGTAGTATGGTTCCATACCCTTTTTCTTCAGGTCAAGTTTAAATGCTATTAATATGGTTCTATTTTGTAAGGTGCTGATTAGTTACATCGAAACTGCTGGAAGCACTATGACTCGGCAAAAGGCTCTGAAGGAGCAGTATCGTTTCACTTGCACATGTCCCCGCTGCATAAAAGTGGTACTTGCTACATTATGTTTCTTAGGAATTTTTTTTTTTTCACTTAACTTTTAGCATGTCATTTAAAAGTGGGAAACCAGATCTACTGCTGTTTAATTTGGCTAGTTTGTATTGAAGGGTCAGTCTGATGATATCCAAGAAAGTGCAATTGTAGAAGGTTATCGGTGTAAGGATGATCGATGCAATGGTTTCCTGCTCCGCAGTTCTGGTATGTGATAAGTGATAACCTGTAATCAATCAGTTTATTGCAAAAGAAAATGATATGTTAGTTGGCCAAAGTTACTATTTGTCTTCTGCTGTTTGGATATGCAGATGACAAAGGATTTATATGCCAACAATGTGGACATGTTAGGGACAAGGAAGAGATAACAAAGATTGCAAGTGAACTAAAATTGATATCTGACAAGGTTCTTATGTCTTCGTCATCTGGCAGTATCCTCCTCAATTGTTTGCGCTGGGAATTACTAATTTTTAGTGATTTGATAATATGATTCTATAATGAATCATCTTCAATTCCTTTCCACTGCCTTGATTTAAATAGATTTTTCCTCTTTTTTGATACAAAATTTTTAATGTAGAAACATAATTACCCATATTTATGATTACTGAGAAAGAATTTGTCTTTGACTGACCTTAGATTACCAGGAAACTGTTTCTATGTATCAGAAGATTGACAAACTCCAGAGGAAATTGTGCCATCCTTTCTCAATCACTTTGATGCAAACTCGAGAAAAGCTTTTAAAGGTGGCTTTTCTAGGTTTTTTATTTCCTTCACTTTAGTTATTCTGTTATTTTCGAGTTATATTGGAGCGCAATCTTACTGACACATGTTTTAGTTAGTGAAATTGTGCTGGATCTTTGTGCATATTTATGCAAAACATATCTTGTTTGCATTGTTTAGGCACAACTAACAAATTTTTTGTTAGCTGAAACTTTCTTTTAGGCTTGGGCAAACTAGCAATTATGAGAAAAGTGGTTTAGTGTAGAATTAAAACTCGAACTAGCAGGCTTTATACCTGTAATTTTGAGGTAGCTTAGTGGATTGAAATATGATTAAAGGCTTGACATTATTCTACATCCCATTGAAGTGATCCTTACTGATTTTTCTTGCAACAGAGTGAATCTGTCCCCGTAATTTTACTACTAAAGCTTGTGTGTGTGTGTTTTTTTATAATATTTCCTTCTCGTTTTCTATGATGACTCCCAAATTTTGCGAACTCTTCTTTGTTACTTTGTAATGCCTTTAGTTCTAAAGCATGGACTTGTGCCTCTAAATGCTAATTGAACCAAAATGATATGAATCCATTTTTTATGGGACCTCCAAACTCCCTGAAATAAAATGATGTCTTTTTCTTTTTTCAGATTTTGATGGAGCTGCAAGATTGGAGAGAAGCTCTAGCATATTGCAGATTGACCATTCCAGTGTATCAAAGTACGTCACGTTTCAACTCGAATCCACAATTAGAGATATATTCAAGTTTGTCTTCTGTTCTAACTGTTGTTGGAGCTTCTGGGTTTCAAACTGAAATATTATGCATGGCATTCATCATATTACTCTTTAGTTCAAAAATCATCATAAGAGTATGTTCAATTTGCTCAAGAAATGGACATGTGCCAAAATGCTATGGAAATGGCATAAAATTTTGTACGAGAAAGAAGTTTGGAATTACTTGGAAACAGAAAGATCGAGAAGGCAGGGCCAAGATTATGTGTGTATGTTGATATAAGTTCACCTATCCACAGGATTAGATAGCAGCGTGGAATAAAATAGAAGGCTATGATTCACACCTTAAGTTTTAGAGGCATTGCTTACAAGTTCTGTATAAACACACAAAAGAAAGAAAACCCTAGACACTTGGATGATTTCTCTCATTTCATATTCTCCAAAAAGTGTGAATAGATCTTTTGCATAAATATTGAAAAAATAAAGTTATCTGAATAGATCTCTAAAAACATGATTATGCTATGACAAAGAAATCCTCGCAGGAAGGCTGATTTCTTAAATCATTTGTCACCTGTTCACAACAGTAGTCCCACCTGGTGAGTTTAATTTAATTACCTTCTCTGCAGGCTTTATGCTCTTATGATAAGTAGGCCTTCCAAAAGCGTTCTTCCACGCCTACAACAATTTCTATCCACGTTTTGAAATATCACAAAATTCTTCTTAATTAAATTATTTTCAGTGTTATTCATCGTTATATAATCCAGTTTATTCTTCCTTCTTCTTTTTTTTTTCTTTTTTTTCTTTTTGTTAGGGGGTTGAGGGGGGTTCTTGTTGAATATGGCTGACCGTTTCATTGCAGGATTATATCCAGGATTCCATCCTTTGCTTGGACTGCAATATTGTACCTGTGGGAAGCTTGAATGGTTAGAATCTTTGCTTACATTTGTTAGTTTTTGTGGTGGTTTCTTTCATTATTTGTTTTTCAAGATGCTCTAGCTGAATCCTTACAACACATGCTTTTTGAATAACAAAGATAAAGTTGTGGTTTTCTGTCCACTTAGTGACTGAGGTGCTACTGTGCAAGATAGAAACCCTCAGTTGAAGAATCTTCTTTAAACTAATGATAGAAGTTTTCATTGATAGCTATGATGGGGCCATATAAGTATTTGACTTTTATCTTCATTTGCCTTGCATTGCAGGCACAAAGCAAATATGTTGCAGTACTGTGATTGTCCAATTAGTCATGTGGGTCCCATAAATTGAATACATTTTATGAAGTTTTAGTTTATCTAAGATTCACATGATTCAATCATTACTTATCAAAAAAAAAGAAAAGATTCACATGGTTGACAAATTTCCTTGTTCACTTCAGACTTTTACTAGTTTTTTTATGGAGTTTGGATTATAATTATGGTTGGTAAAGCATAGTATTTTAAGTAGGTTTGAACCTACTTACCTTTGTAGCAATGTAGAGGGTAAGGTTGTGAGTTCAAGTCCCACTAGGTGCATGTGTATTTTAAGTAGGTTTGATAGCGAAAGGTTCCCCATGTGTTGTTTGATGATGTCTATAAACCGAGTCTGTTGGCCAACCGAGTCACTGCTACTCAGTTGACATCCCAAATTCAGATTAGGACTTCCACTCGGTGCTTCTAGAATGCAGTAAATGTTCTTGTTATATAAGTCCAGTTTGCTGCTAAATTAGTCTGGATCACACACTTGTGTAGGGGATTAACCTGCACCCATCGTTCATAAACAATTTTACATCTCTTAGAACCTTCCTTCCACCCTTTTCTCTGGTAAATAATCTGGTTCATTTTGAACTTTATGTCACAGGTTACTGGGAGACACAGAGAGTGCTATAAAATCGCTTTCAAAGGCAGTGGATATCCTAAGAGTTACGCATGGGACAAATACGCCTTTCATGAAGGAACTCGTGCTGAAGTTGGAGGAAGCACGTGCCGAAGCTTCTTACAAACTCTCATCTAAAGATGAGTTACAAGATCTACCTTAAATTGTTATTCCATGGCGGATTCTGCACTGTTGAGCCATTCCTAAGAAATACATGAGCTTGGAGTAGAGAATGATTCAGTTAACATCTCTACGCAGTTGCCGCAACCTACCCCCCCCCATCCCCTCTTCCTTGTGACATATCCAAGGGCAATATTAAACCTTGTTACGTCAGTGGAATATTTATGAGATGTTTGTGTTGTATGTAGCATTACTATTTTCTTAATCAATGTTTTTAGGACAGTTTTGACACATGCAGCATGCCAAATAGATTACGAGAGTGATAAGTCTATACGATTCTGTGTGCACACGCAGCGGTAGTGAAGCAGTAAACTTCTCTCATACAGCAAGGACGAATATTGAAAAAAGATATCAAGGGATGATTCAAGACCATGATATCAGATTACCAGCTTGGTTAAATCTGAAAATGGACTGAATACAATTTCACTGTACATAATTGTTTACAGAAATTAAATTAAATTTCTTGTCCTGCCATGCTATGATCAACACTATGCAGAAATCAATACGAATGAATCAGGGATGCCTGATAACATATATTTTTTTTCTCCTATTAAAAGAACACAAGAAATAAGATTTTCTTTCAGAGCAAAAAGAACGGACCAAGTTGAAACACTCAATACATACATATACTGAAGCAAAAAGAACGGACCAAGGTCGAAACACTCAATACATACATATACTGAAGCAAAAAGAACGGACCAAGGTCGAAACACTCAATACATACATATACTGAAACACATTCCCGGATCTTCACTTAATTCTCTGAGTTTGCTAAACGTTTCTGTAGCCGAGAGCAAAGTTTTGACATCTGGGAAAGCAACTCGCATTGTTGGTCTCGCGATGTTAATAATGGAGACGTTATTTTCTGAACTGGGTCCTTAAGCAGTTGTTCAAGCTGACAGCATAGAGTTGAAGCTTCCCGGTCACCGGCACAAGTTTCAGCAATAAGTTGGAGCAGTTTACAGCTTTGGTATTGAGAGGAAGATAGCTGAGGCAGAACTGGGGGAACAAGAAAAGGGTGTTGAAGCAGCTGAGGGATTCTCCACCTTTCATTACGGTCCCAAGCGAGACACTTCTTCATAAGATCAAGAAGCCAGGGGTTAGGAACTGGCTCATACGTAATCTCATGGTTTGGATCTGTTATTACTTTAAACTTGGCCCAAAATGTCTTGTACTCTGCAAAGGGGGTCCTTCCATATACCATTTGGTAAAGAATGCAGCCAAGAGACCAGATGTCTGATGACCGACCACACTTTATGATGTTTCCATTTGCATCATTTTCATTGCACATAAATGCCTCTGGAGACATGTAGCTCAGTGTACCCACCTGCGGTGCTCAAATATGAGAACTAAGCAAAAGTACGACATAACAATTATTCATTTATGCCAAGCACTCTGGTTTATCAGGTGATGAAACGGTACAGCCTATACCAGTGTCAGTTGTGAATGCAGACAAAGTCAAGGATGTTTGGATGATTACAGCAAAAAGGTTCTGATCAAATAGCAAGAAAAAGATATATAAAAAAATTGGAATCATATTATAATGCTAACCTAATCATAGAAATACAATTACCCGTGTTGGAGTAATGTATAACCTCACACATTCATCTGATTCTTGAATACTCAAAATCCTATATCAGGAAACAAAAATAATTCTATAATACACAACAGAGCTTGGGAATAACGTTCTCAATAATTTTTCCTATCAAAAGCCCAAAGTAACTCAAATAATATAACTATAAGAAAAAACATTAACAAGAACATAAATTATTAGTAACACTATATGACCTCAAAATTTTCATATTTATACTAAAAATCAAATAGGGTCAGGAGCTAAGTAAAAACTGAAAACATATAGAATGTTAGACAACTTCTACAGCTAAACCAGCCATTGTCAGTACCTTGGAGGACTAATGTGCACCGTGTTCGACAATAATTTTTTTTTTTTTTGTAAGTAATCGGCAAATATCATAAAAAGCGTAAAGGTGCCCCTAAGTACACATAAAGTACATAAGAGATAGCACTTGACTAGAAGGAGCAAAAAGAAACAATGATAATTATAAACAAGCAATCCATCAATTCTTGCACTTCCGCAGCATGAAAAGCAAGATAGACACTCATCCTTCTAAATGTGGCTACATATAATCAGTCACCAGAGAGGGACACAAACTAAATGATATATATAACCTATTTGTAGGGCATAAATAAAAAATACCTGTGAATCCCTTTGAATGTTAGTGGTATCACTCATTATAGCTTTGGCAATGCCAAAATCAATTAGCTTTAGGGAACCCTTGACAAGAAGGAAATTAGCTGGCTTCAAATCTGAGTGCACTATCCGTTCCTCATGTATTGTGCTGACAGCGTAAAGAATTTGCTGCCAAGTTTTTCAACAAAACAATTTCAGTTTCCATACATAAAACAATCAGCAATCAGGAAGATTACGTTGTTGCAACTAAAGTGAACTAGTTCGTGTACACACTTAAGCACAAATACTCTTATACTGAGGGAGCACATGCCTCAGTACCTTGGCACATCTTGCAAGCATAGTGCAAAAACAGTAATCCAGATCAATTCATGACTTCCCGGAACAATAACTACCAAACTACTAAACAATTTGCAAACAAATGCAATTATTAGGCAATTGTCATTGCAAGCACAAATACAAATACAAAGCAATAGACAATTAGCAATTATTTCCTCTGTCCCACAATAGATGATGAGCTTTCTTTTTGCAGTTATCTTAAATAGATAAAAGTTTCCAAAGATAAACACAACTTTTTTATATGTAATGTAATCTCATTAGAATAGTGCAAAGAGGCACAACCCTACTACATAGAAAGTATACAAGCAAAAAAAAAAAGACAATTATCCATTTGAGCCCACCTTTTTTTTCAAATATGAATCTATCTTTCTTGGCCCAAGAACATTTTAGAAAGAGTATTTGTTTCATTAAAATACATGTTATTTTTAAACTTTCATCTACTTAGGTGAGGGAGTACCAATCACAGAAAGGTATAGCTTGAATACCTGCCAGTAGAAGCGGAGCCAATTCTCATCTATGGTCTGATTGGAGCCATCCATTTCCTTCCACTTTTGGGATAGCATGTGTGCCAAATCAATTTCCCCATATTCGAGTACCATGTATATATACCCATCATCCTTGACTCTGCCATCTTTATTACTCATGGAGCCATTCATGACTTGCCGGAGCAAAGCCTCATCTGTCACCTAAGAGCAAGATCGGGTTTAGATTCACTCAAGTATACAAGCGAGACAAATTAGGCTGTAGAAATCATTTCGAATACTAACCTAAATTATATGAAAAATACAAAGGTGAAAAAATGTAATAATACTCAACCTCATCTTTAAATAGTTTTGGCTCACTCATGCCCTTTTGTAGACCACAGTTTTGACATCTGAAGCCCACTTGCTAGACTTTTTGAGGCCACTTGGTTGGACAATTTAAACAAACTTGACTCATTATATCAGGGTATCCTAAAAAGCATCTTCCTAAGGTCAGTTGTTTGTCTGGCTGCTTCTTGCCATCAAAACCTTACTGCTGAGCACTAAGCTGGCAAGGTAATGCCATTTTAACTACACTTTGGTATCATATTGGGGGTTCTCTCTTAGAAACAGCCATGTCAAAAATTAAATAGCATGTTTTTTTTTCTGTAGACATGATAATAGATGCCCTAAAGGAGACCAAAGCAATTATCTGAACACAATGACTTGCATATTATTGTAATTAACAATTTTAAGTTGAAAGTGAGTACCTCAAAATCTATAAGCTGTATAATGTTGTTCTTCCCTTTCAACTTTTTTAAATACTCAATTTCTTGACAGAACCCATATGCAGTAGCATAATCACGACCTTTGAGCTTGATCTTTTTTAATGCATAGATTGCGCAGTCTGATGAAATAACTTTGTGGACCTCACTGCTTCCCCCACTGCCTATCTTTCCAAGCCTCTGATAAAGCTTGCCTTTAACTTTGAAGAACAAGTCAGGGTCATAATTCCTTTTACGAGGAGCTGATGCACCTTTCCCACTTGCAACCCTCTCCTGTTTTTCTGATTTAGAAGTTTCCAACTTCACATCTGAAGATGAGTTTTTGGACAATGGACCCTGAGATTGCACATTGGTAACACCACCAGCATATCCTTTCCCCTTTGTTGACTTACTGTCATGAAGAGATGGATTTTCGGGAATGTCACTTTCCTTTGTAACTCTGCCTTGTTGCTCCTTAGAAAGGTCATATTGCTTCACTTCCACATGGGTATCAATAGCAGAGTTAGAAGCTTTGCCTGCAATAGCTTTCTGGTCAATTAACATTTCACCAACGTCCTTTGGTGAAGGATTTGAAAGCTGTACTGCATTCCCCTGACCTTTACATTGAGAATTAATATTAATATCTACCAAAGGTTCTACTGCCACATGAGAACTGCTATCTCGATGCAAATGAGAGCTACAGGTTGTTAAATTCAGCATGGGTGCTGAAGTTGAGTGGACAGATGTTGTGGTAGCACACGATGGCCCAACAACTGAAGACTGAGTAGCAGGCTGGCTTAAGAAGTTTCTAAGCTGGTGCAGCTGATCCTGGACAACTGTGGTTCTCTTTGCTAACAAAGAAGTAATCCCAGCACCAGATCTTTCAGAGTCTGTATTATGAAAACTCTGGTGCTTCAAGTCATGGTTAACAACGGTTGATGCCTCAGCTTGATTGCTCGCAATCCATTCCATTTCTGTCAATGCAAGTGAACCCATATAAGATGATAATTTCTCCAATCCAGTGGCCATTCCATCATCGGCCCCTGCATGTTGAAAGAGAAAAATATATTGTGGAGCATAGTGACAAACTCAGGAATTCTAGAGCATTACCAAATTCACTATGTCACCAGGAAAGCTGCCACAAATGCACTAAAAACAGAAACTGGATTCCTAGCAATTTACAAGAGAAAGGACTGAATATTACCGTGGGAAGCATTGCTTCCAATGGAAAGCTGGACCTTTTTATGACCATCGGTGTTTTGAGATTCTCCACCCAACAAAGGCATCACTTTGTCTTCCTTATGACCTGTAACAAATTGAGGCTGATCTCTCTGCACATCAAATCGATTAAAGCTTTCGTCAAAGGTTTTGGTAATAGTGCCTGAAATGGAAGGCGGAGTAATTGATGCATCATCTTGAGTTTCCCCAAGAACAGTGGCTGCATTCTTAGTCGCTACAATTGAATCCTTCGCCATGTGACCCTGTCTCAGTGAAACCACATCTTGAGACTTCTTGGCATCTACCAAAGGACCCACACTAGAATCCGAACTTCTTGACACTTCCCGTTGGGGAACCAACATCCGCCTAGGCCTTAAAATATTGGACTGCGCTGGTCCTGAAATTTCCTCAGAAATGAACATTACAAAAATGTCATTTTCGTTCATGCGTAGAATCAAAAGGATCAGAAGTGACGGCCAAAGATTAAACAATCATATAAATAAATTTAATTCAACCGCCAAATCCTCATTAGCCTTCAGACAGAAAGCCAAAAGAAATAGCACTTCACAAAAGCTACTGGACAAAATACAGTGATAAACATTACTAAACATCATATAGTATCCAGCAAAGCTTTCAGTCCATATACTTTACAGTCTTTACTTAAAGAGAAGAAAAAGGTTCAATTGAAGTAAATCAAACTCGGAGGCTGCTTCAAAAAGACCGCAAATTTGAAACTCTAAATCATTGAAGAACCCCACACCTGTCTATCTCTAAATGCATATACAGAAAACATTACGAGAACCTCCAATTTTGAGTTCATAATTCATTGAAAAACTCACCGGCCAAAATAAATCGCCGACACTTAACAGACTTTTCAGCAATAAAACTAAACAGATAGTATATAGCGAAATTGATGAGAAACCCACGCAAATAAACCCTAAGTTTTAACTTTTCAGTGAATGATACTAACGAAAATACAGAAAAAAGCTGAAGAAATCCTAAATTCAGTTTTCAACTTATCGACCTAAGAAAAAGCCTAGTGTTTCACATTTTAGGAACAATTAGACCTTGAGAGAGAGAGAGAGAGAGACCAAGAGGGCGGTGGCGCTTGAAGGCGGCCTGGACATTGCGGAGGAAGTCTGGCGAAGAAGACGATGAGGACGACGTCGTCGTATCCTGTGGCTTCACGGTGTTTGGACGGATCAAAATCCTCTCCGACGCAGGTCGGACCGGAAGGTTAGCCTCCCCATCCATGGCAGGATCTCAACGGCATTTCTATTGGGATACAGGAAAATAAAATATGAGATATAAATGGCGGGAAGGGGTTCAGATTAGGGCTCGATGGTGCCCCATGGGCATGAGGGTTTTCGGAATCAGGTTGCGGGTGATTCTCGCCGATGGGTCTCTCGGTGACACTCACGCCACTCACTGATGAGAGTGTCAGAGAGGAAGAGCGTGAAATTTTGAACGGCCTATTGGCGCTCCTCCTGATGCCAGGTGCCTACTGCCTACGCTTTGCTAGCATTGGGCCGTTCCTTGGGCTTCTATTTTATTAGGCCCATCCAGGAGCCTGTTAAGAACAATCCCTAAGTGGACCTCTTTCTTCTCCGATCAAATGGGTGATATTAGGCCCATTTTCCATTTTGAAATTGAGTAAATGCATATTCATTTTGCATCCCGTAACGTGGCGTATTTTAAATGACTTATTATGTCAAACGGTGTGAAATGAATGTAAATAATAACATTAATCTTTAAAATTGGCCCGTGTTCCAAGTCTCTTAGAGTAATCAATCACTTAGTAACATATTATGTAAGCCAGTATGACATGAGTGTGATAAATTTGTGTAAAATGTAGCAGTACACCTTAAAACTAGTCCATGTTGCATTTCTCGTAGAGTAATGCTATTCTTCATATTCACTTATAATACTCATATTACATTGACTAATGCAATGTGTTTTAAGTGGTTATATCTGTCAGTCACTTAAAAATATGACACTTTAATCAATGTGAAGGAATAGCTACTTTCATGTACCTTGCCATTTCCCAGTGAAAAAGCATATATCTCTTGGCAAGAAGAGCAAGAGAAGAGAAACGATGGGGGAAAACAAAATTCAAAGTTTCCTACTCTTTTCTTGGAGAAGTTTAAAATGGGCCGAGGACTAAGAACAAGGCCTGACATGCTATATAGGCTTCGGCCCATTTTTCTTCCACAAGGACTATGGGCTAAAACACCATCTGATGGCCTTCACATCACGTCCAAGCTTGGAGGCCCCAATCTCAGCGTCACATTTAAGCTTAAAAATAATTGATCTAGAAAATTAAACTTTGTGAGAGAGAAAATAATTAAAAGGACACTACTCTAAACAAACTAAATAAAAATAATAATAATTTAAAAAAAAAATAGTTTTCCAATCACTCAAGCCTCGGCAATTTCCAATATACTAGCAAGATATGTTGAGGCAACTCATGAGGAGGGCCTAGTTAAATATTGCATACGGGGATCATGGTTGGAATTAGAATGCTCTCTAGTTGTTTTGTTAGTTATAGTGAAAGGGCATTTTTGTCATTTTTCAAATAGTGAAAAGAAAAAAAATACTCCTCAATTATAACTAACTCGATATTATCCAGTTCAAAACAAGCGGAGAGAATCATGTTCCCCAAGGTTGTAACTTGTAACACCCCAACTTGCCAACGTCATAAATAGGACACACAGAGCATTAACTATAATATTAAATGCATGAGTTTTGTAAGTGAATTTAGATTCTCTCAAATTTTCTAAAATATGAGATTATCAGATTTAAAAAAATCTGAACTCTTCATTACATCTAACCATCCAAATAAATGCAGAAGTTTATGTGTTAATAGGGCAAATGGGCTTTGCATGTTGAAAACTAAAATTAGTTTCAAATTTTTAATACCATTAGATTACTAAAACTAAAAATTGGAATTGGGCTCCAAAAACTAGATGATCGATCAGTTTTTTTTTTTTTTCTTCCATCATTTTGAAAATATATATGTACTTATGAAAGTATGAGCTTTTGCGGTTACGTAGTAAAAAAAGGTTGAGTTTACGAGTTGCATAAGCCATAAGCTCATTTGAAATTCAAAGATGTGAACCGTTTCTGATACTCCCATTGTTTATATATCATAGTAACCGATATATTCTTTCCAAATGCCCCTCTGAAAGCATTTTTTAACAAAGAAATTCGAAAGTGCATTAATCTTTAATACTTTTTTCCTTTATTTTCAATTAGTATTTGAATTCCTACCTCTGTCACTCTGATCTCAACTTCTACACATGCATACACATCACTGAGTAACGGTAACCAAGAAACATGTTTAGCTTTGGTGTTGTATGGGTTAGAATATGAAAAGTGATTAACATCAAATGGTGAATTAGTGGGATAAGTGTGAATTTTTGTGCTTCTTAAAGTAGAAGCTTTATTCCACAGGGCATCTGATTTTGAGGCAAAAGGAATCAATCAGGCAGCTTTTACCCATTAAGAGGCACCATCATAGTGCAATTAGTGGGTACCTTAATGTTTGTGCCACCTTCGATTACAGCCCTGCTTTCTCTGCTAACCCACCTCACCATTAATTGCTGTTGGAGTTCGAGAGTGATGTTTCCACCACCCAACAAATTATATATAAAAAAAGGAAGAAGAAGAAGAAAAAATTACGACTATAACTTCAGTTGCATGTACTGCATAGTCTGCATGTGCAGTGGTGAAATGGATCTCAATATTCAAGAGATGATCGGTACTTTTTATATAGATGAGACAAGGAAGGTCAAAACTATGTAAGTCATTAAGATTACTTCCAATCTCTCTCTCCCAGTCCCATATTTAACTGAACTAAGGTATACGAGTAAAACGTCAAATTTATCTACGTTTATAAATAACAGTTATATTTAATAATTGTCAAAAAAACAAAAAAAAAAGAGAGGATGGGCTTATTATGGCCCAATTAGGCTTCAGAGATGGATTCCATTCCGGTTATAGGATCCATTAGGTGAAAGGTCGGGCATTTGGTACTCTAGCTTGACAAAGCTTTATTTTAAATTGGGTCGAAGGAATTTCTTTTAACCTATTATATAAAAGTGACATATGTATTTAACATGTGAGATGCATAAGTTTTTTTAATAATAGAAACAAAGTTGGAATAAATTTGATTAAAATAACATATGTATCTCACATGTTATTAAAAAAAATAACACATGTTACTTGCTTGAGAATATGGCAACAAGAAAAGATCTTGATCAGAGTTATTGGCTGATGACATGGAGATGCTCAGGAAAACTTAGTCCATTTTGATAATGCAACGATTGACTTACCATTTTGCCAGCCTAAACCAAAATGATATCCCAATAATATATTAAATCAAATCAATTATTAATTATAAATTTTCTAACATCCATGACAGAAAGAAAAAGAAATTGGCCCCTAAAATGAAGGACAAGTTACAAAATGACACCCAGGCTCAGGGTGACCCAAAAATTAAGACAAAAAGTTGACTCCTTTTAAAATATATCACAAGTCACAACCATGGAATGCATACAATGTTACGCGCTCTAGTCTATCCAGGCAGATAGGACGTATGTTACCGGGCAATAAAGACGGTCGCCTGGGTAATTTTAATGGGTGGGGGACCCATATGGCTTTCTTCTCCTACGGCAGATACACCAATCCTTGAATCTCTCTTCGCAATTCAACGGTCAGATGCGCATCATTAACAGTGCCAAAAATATATAAATCTAAACATGAAGATGTCAAAGAGCCCCGCTCTTCCCCAGCTTCTTCTTCGGTTCATGTCTATAGAGCATCTGATGTGATATTCTGGAAGGCTGAAACTTTACCCCAGAAACTCACCATTTGTTTAGCTCAGACACACCTTTTTTAGATCTCATTTTCAATGGCTAAACCCAAAAACCAAACAAAACCTACCAAGCAAATCCACCAAGACCAAAACCAGCAGCCCATAAAATCTGAGAAAGCACCCTCTTGGTCAGTTTTAAGAGGGCTATTGACCTGTAAAGATCTCCAAACACAACAAAAACAACACCACCAACAACAAAAGCAGCAACAAAAGCGACAGCAACAGAAGGAGCAACAAAAGCAACAACATGAGCACGCCGCGGAGGAGAATGCCAAGAAATGCAAGAAAATGAAGTGCTCTGGTTCACTCTGTAGCAACACCAAGGTCATGCATAGACCCGAAACGGGATCCCCGGAAGTCCATAAGAAAAGGGCCTCAATGGGTTCAAGCAGCAATGATACTTCTAGCAGATCCATGAAAGCTCCTCTGCAGGAACTCAATGGAGTTGTTTCCTCTACTTCCTCATTCTCTGCGTCATCTAATTCGTCCATTGGTGGGTCTTTTAGAGGAATGCCTTTCAGGAGATTCTCTGGCTGCTATGAGTGTAGAATGGTGGTAGATCCTGTACTTGGTTTCACCAGAGACCATTCTCTCAGGAGTAACATCTGTTCTTGCCCTGAATGTGGTGAGATCTTCATGAAAGCTGAAAATTTGGAGCTCCATCAGGCTGTTAGGCATGCAGGTATTTTCACTGTGCTCTTCTTTTTTTTAGGCAAAAATTCATTTTGGTCCGTTAATGTCTTAATTTATTGCTAATTTGATCCATAAGGTTCGAATTTGATTAGTGTGATCCTTAATTGGGATTAGTAATTGTTCTTAATGTACTCTTCCTGTCCAAATCTGTATTTGATTTGGTTGTCAAATTTTCATTTTGATTTCCTGATCCGACACCCTATAATTCTGAGTTAATAGAATGCTCTCAGCCAGCTAATCTCAAGTTCTCTCTCACATAATGTACCATCCTTTAATTTTGGTTACTTTTCTGCATGCACCATTACTGTTTATGTCTCATTTCATTCCCCATTACCCAAATAAATGCACATTGCTGCCGATTTCTCATTCTCTTTCTCTGGGTATCAAAATCCACAGTATCTGAACTGGGTCCGGAAGACACCAGCAAAAACATAGTGGAAATCATATTCCAGTCAAGCTGGCTAAACAAAGAAACACCCATCTGCAAAATTGACCGCATCCTGAAAGTCCATAACACCCAGAAGACCATCTCCAAGTTTGAGGAATACAGAGACTCCATCAAAGCCAAAGCCACTAAGCTCCCCAAGAAGCACCCACGCTGCATAGCAGACGGCAACGAGCTCCTCAGATTCCACTGCACCAACTTTGTCTGCTCGCTGGGCCTAAACGGGTCCTCCAACCTCTGCAACTCAACCCCACAATGCAGTGTATGCAGCACCATCAAGAATGGCTTCAAGATCGCCGGAGAATCAGCCGGAGGAGTTGCTGAGAAGGGAATTTTGACGACTGCGACGAGTGGGAAGGCGCATGAGAAAGCTGGAGTGTCGGCGGCGGAGGACAACAACGACAGGCGGGCAATGCTGGTTTGCAGGGTGATTGCCGGCAGAGTGAAGAAGAACATGGAGGGGAGCATGGAAGAGTACGATTCGGTTGCTGGGGCTGCGGGGCTCTATTCCAATTTGGATGAGCTGTATGTGTTTAATCCGAAGGCTATTCTGCCTTGTTTTGTCGTCATCTACAGAGGATTCTAATTTTCTAAATGTAACTTTATTTAACACTGTTGCCTTGGCCTGGGGTTATCTTTTCTTGATTGCTTTATTAATATCTGGGAAATCGTTCGGGTCTTGCTTTAATATAACGTAGTTTTTGGTGGGAAAAGATGCTCCAAGCTCTGTTGGTGGGAAAAGATACTCAAGCACTTCCAAGTTACATGAAAATGTTTAGGGTGATGCTCCATAAATTGGTAAATAATGCTTGGAGGACAAAGTTTTTTCTAAGGAAAATTCTTGTAACCCCAAGTTTATATATTGCCATATATAAATTTAATAGAATGAGTTCAAAGAATTTTCTCTGATTGAACATGAAGAAAAAAAAACTTTGTCTTTTGAGAAGAAGATTTGGGACCAATAGTACTAGAGCATTAATAGCACATTTGGGTGGTGTTTGACAAAAGTTTTCAGGATATACTGTTTGAGGTTGTACTGTTCAATATTTTTTCTTTTTCTTAATAAAACTTTTGACATCACCGAAATACCCTCATGTTCATGTTCTTGTTCTTGTTCCCCCTTCGTCGATGGTTTTCCGTTTTCTCTGCAAATCTCATGCCAAAAACATCACCGCCATTGAAGTAGCAGACGAGCCGGATGATTGAGGCTTAGAGAGATGGCAGAGGAATTGGGGGTGGAGACGACGGAAACCCCCAAGAGCGAGAACCACAGATCGGAGCTGCTGCTTGGGGCAGCCGATGTTGGCCCAGTGGGGGTGGGGGAGCTGATGGGCATGGGTAAACAGCAATATGGCTGTAAATTGAATCCACCTTCACATCTCTCCTCTTTCGAATCTGGCTGTAAATTGAATCAGGGCTTTTTGATCCAAAGCCTTGAAACCCAGATAGAGAAAAGACCTTGGGAAACAATTTCGGTGTCATCTGGCAGATACCCAGATACAGAGGAGTTGTTTTTCTTGGGATATTGATCTCTGGGCATAGATCAAAGGTGTCTGATGACTTTTTGTACTGGCCTCGCCATGGGAAAAGGTTTGACAACTTTGTTGCTTTCTTGTGTTCTGTTCTCTCTATGTGCCTCATCGTTCGCCCAAACCTGCAAGAGCTATACTTTCTCCAGCAACAAGTTATACAGCTCATGCTCAGACCTTCCTGTTTTGAGCGCTTCCCTTCAAAATGGGTCCTTTTCTACTGCATCTGGCGTCGGCTGGAGGGGAGGAAAACCGTGGAGAACAAAGGAGATTGAACAAAACGTGTTGGAGGAAACCCAACAAAATAAGGGCAAAAATGTCATATTATTCAAACTCTAGTCAAACATTGTGGCGCTATAGTACATCCGAAATCTACAGTAGAACAAAAATCGGGTTTTCAAACAACCCCTTTGGTGTTGAGTTGTACCTTGATATGAGGGGTTCCTTTGTTTGAATGAATAGCCCATTTAAAGCTTTTAAATTTTGATGGCAGTCTAACTTGAAATGAAAATGAATTATTTTATACATTCGATTTTTTTTTTTTAATTGAATAAGAAAAATGATTATAGTAGAATATCTTTCTCATTTTTGATCTGAATGAGCATCTCCCTCCAATAAAAGATGATCACAACCACATAAGGCTGCCAATTTAGATTTTGTTTTGATGCATATAATGGTGTTAATAGTAACATATATATTCAACACATGGCAACATATACTCCTCTAAATCTATGAAATCTAATTTGAATTATGAAATAATTTATCACCATTGAAGTGAAATGGATCAGATCCATCTAGGTTATGACAATGTTAGATGCAAGCAATGTGGTTGCCAAAATTCTTTCACTTCTTCCTATGTGCAGTGTCCACATATTTAAGTACCATAAATGCTATATATCATACTTTATTTCACAATACTTATGATAATTTTTATTAACTATTAATTTTTATTTATTTTTAATAATGACATATTTAAGGAGTTGATTGCACCTATCACATCAGCATTGTAAAAATTCATTTCAAAGTAATTTGTTGGTAAATATTGTGGCATAGAGATTTTGGTCTTGTTTTGTAGCCTGAACGAGCTACTTACCGGAAATCCTGAACCGAGATGGGCGTGGATTCTTGAATTTCGGGCAAGTTTTCATCCCACTTCTACAATCATTTGACTCTTGTTTTGTACTCATTGCCTTAATGATTTGCATTTACTTGGTATTTGGGTGAAAAGCTTGAGCACCTCGGCATGGGCTTTATCAGTACGCACTTCAAGAAAAAAAGTGTAAAAAAATGAACATTTTTATTGCGTTTTGGGCACCAAGACCCTGGCGAGCCTCTGGCAGTGGATGAAGCTCATCTGCCCCAATCACATTCACCCATTCTCACAATGGTCTCGCCGTCTCGGTATCTTTCTGTATCGGATTTCAATGGCCGAAAATTATTATTTTTTTTTTTTTGGGGGGGGGGGGGGATTAATGTTTAGGTGAGGTGTGCCACGTGCACAAAGATTTGTATAATTGTATGCACGTGGAATCTTTATATTTAGGTACACGTAGCTACTCGACTGCCACTTTCAGTTCCATTTGGAATTCACATTAATGTCATGAAACTACCAGTGTTTGATTGTTCGATGAGTACATTAAACAAATAACAAATTAAAATACTAGTAGTGAAAATGAGTGATCATAATGATAATGAGATGATGATGATTGTGGTTGTGAGATATTCTGGTGTTAATAACAGTGATAAAAGGCGACAAAAATAGCTATGATAATGGTGGCATGGAGAACAACAATGGCAAAAAATAAAATAAAAATAAAGGTAGCAGGAAGAAATGGTAATTGTGAGGGTGGTGAAAATGATAAACATAACATGAAGAAAATGATGGTGACCGTGGAGAGAGGAAGCAACTTCAGTGTTCAACAGTACAGTTAAACTCCTCATTAGCTAATATGAGGAGTTTTTAATTTGCTCTCCCAACAGATTAGCAATCGACTAGGTAAAATAGAAGTGAAAGAATAGAAAAAGAAAAATGATAGAAATTATTTTTTATCTCATCTTTTACCTATCTTCGTACAATAAATGAGTGAATTTACTATTAAATTTGCAAAAGAATCATTATAAACACAGAATCGACACATGTTGAGAGTCAACTAGTTGGCTCGTGTGTTTGAAAATCGCGGATGAATCGGGCAATAGTAATAATATGGAGAGGATAATAGTGGTGATATTGATGAATGTGGTGGCCATAATAACAATCATGATACATAGAGATAGTGATATTTACCAATTCTGGTGGCAACCAATTATGTTTTAAAGTGGGATTTATACAATGACACCTGAACCTATGGAATTTGCACTTTTAAATTTGGATGGCAATTTTTGAAATATATATTAATAAATCCAAATAAAAGCAAACCCAATATTTATTAACAAAACTAACTAATTTTGAGAATTTGATTTATAGTTAACCCCAAGGGGTCGGCTCAGTGGTTGGACAACCTGCAATTTTGAGTATGCTCCTCAAGAAGCAGTTTGCACTCGGTGGATTTCAAACTGCTTCTTGAGACCGTCGAACTAGAGATTCGTCCCTTAAATTAACCGATGTGTATTTGCTGGAAACTCCTTTCCGAGGATCTGTGCACCCCAAGATTAGTCTGGATATCCGGTGTCAAATAAAAAATAAAAAAAAGATTTATAATTAAAGGAAAATGGGCGAGTAAAAGGTGAAGATAAAGACACATAACCAACCAACCCAGCAGGTTCCTCATGAGTAGAGTTAATTTTGGCGCCAAACAAGTGAGTCATCGGAAATGCTGACTCTCACCCACATATTATAAGGTTTCAGTAGCTTTTACANTAAGTTATGACAAAATGTATGATATAGCTCTAGGAGTGGCTCGTGGAATTGAATATCTACATCAAGGATGTGACATGCAGATTTTGCATTTTGATATCAAACCTCACAACATTCTTCTTGATGAGAATTTTGCTCCAAAAGTTTCTGACTTTGGCTTGGCAAAGCTATATCCAGTAAATGACAGTATTGTCTCTTTAACTGCTGCAAGAGGGACATTGGGATACATGGCTCCTGAGTTGTTCTATAAAAACATTGGAGGTGTCTCATATAAAGCTGATGTTTATAGTTTCGGAATGTTATTGATGGAAATGGCGAGTAGAAGAAAGAACTTGAATGCATTTACAGACCATTTAAGCCAAATTTACTTTCCTACTTGGGTTTATGAGCAATTGCACGATGGAAAGGACATAGAAATGAAAGATGTTACTGAAGAAGAAAAGAAAATAGGCATGAAGATGATCATTGTTGCATTATGGTGTATACAGATGAAGCCAAGTGATCGCCCTTCGATGAACAAAGTTGTACAAATGCTTGGAGGAGAAGTTGAATACTTACAAATGCCTTCCAGGCCTTTCCTATCATCGTCAGAGAGAATCACAACAAGTGGTGGAGATAATTCAAATCAATCAAATGAATCAAGTCAATCATCTCAATCTTAAACACAAATTAATTTATTTGTGAGTCTTTTTATTTATTACATCTCCACTAAAGGAGGCAATTTGTTTTCTCATATATATTTGATAGGGCAAAGATGCTTAGTATTTCCGTATAACAAATAAAAGTTTGTTTGATTTAAGATAACTCTATTAATTTATTACATAACTTTTCTATCTTTGATTCTATTTTCTCATATACTTGACCAATGAATTGAGTTTAAAGTTTGAGAAAATATGTTGCTATTCTTCATTCTCTACTAGTATTAATCATCTTCTTTGTGAATTTGGCATATTGGATTGGACCAATCCTATCATTTGGAGATAATGTACGTTGGTGGCAGTCATAATTTTTTTCTTTTCAATTAAGGTGGAAAACAAAAAACAATCTAAGTCCTTTTTCGAAAGCTATGGAAGCATAGAATGTTAAAACATTGGCTACATGTTTAAAGTCACCCTAAAAAGCTTTTGGGTCCAATGTGTATGTCGATATATGCTTGTTAGTCTGTGACGGGATGTAAATTTTAGCATATTACATATTTGAGAAAACACTAGAGAGAAAATTTAGTTCATGCAATTAGGGTACGCAAGAAAGGGAATGGATTTGTGATTAGATATGATTCTGAGTGGGTATGTGCCATTTTGGTTTACTCTAAGCGGAGTTTTGTCACCTTGCTCGTAGTTGGAATTTCCCCTTGCGCAACAATTAATTGCATTCTTAGGTTGCTTGGGTGGCATTGGGTTTGGGTGCTTGTGATGGTTATTGTTTGGTGGATATGTATGCAAATGGAACTTTGGGTGATTCANGGATGCTGGCGATGGTTATTGTTTGGTGGATATGTGTGCAAATGGATCTTTGGGTGATTCAAGGAAAGTGCCCAATCGGATGGTAGACCATAATGTTTGTTAAAGATAATGATCTAGGAACTTCTTCAACAAAGCACGTCTGACATTTCTAGTCTAGATACAACTCTATCTTCAGCAACAGATAATTAATACAACATCCGAGTTTGAAATTCCATATTTAATTGGCTAGAACCACGTTTAATAAAGCGGAACTCACTAGTTTGAATTTTCCTCCATCCTCTTGTGTGAACATGTCAAAAAAAAAAAAGAGACACGAATAGACGTGTTTTTGAATGCATTTGTAATTAGATCTTGTTTGTGATTGTATTTAAGAAATATAACTTTTAAATTAACAAAACGTTTTTTTGGAAAAAGCTTAAAAATGAAGATTTTGCCAAAAATGCATTTTAATCATTTTAAAGTTTTTTGAACCCTTAAAAGTGCTTTTAATTTTTTTTTTACCAAATAAGTACTTTTTTCTTNTTTACCTCCAAAGTTTCAAGTGTGGCACTTAACCCCTCCAAACTTTCAAATTTTGGCAATTTGACACATTTGGCCTATTTATTCCCAAAATGCCCTCCATCACACTTTTTTTTTTAAAAAAAAAAATCCAAAAAAAAGGAAAAAAACCAAACGGGTGGCCGACCAGCCCATAGGGGGGTGGCCGACCACCCCGTTTGGCCGGTGGGTGGTTCGGCCGTCACTTGGGCCAAACGCTCAAATTTTCGTTTTTGGGTAACCTGAAAAACTAATTAAGTTTTTAAAGGACAATAACCTGAAAAATAAAAGAAGAAAGATAAGCGAAAAAGTTCAATAAGTAAAATCTAAAACCAAAAAAAATGGTTGAGTTAAATTCATTGTCCTTTAAAAACTTTTCTTGAAAACATTTAACTCATCATAAAGGAAAATTCTTAAAACATTAATTTCCTTGTAAACTAAACTTAAGAAAATCTAATTATTCTTAATTAATGGATCATATGACGATTGCTACCTCGATGACGACGTGAAACACGTTGGCTGCTATCCAAATGGTGCGTGCGATAAAAAGTAAACAACACTTGCAATTTCAAATGAAGTATCTGACATGTTGACCATTATTTTGCTTTTGCCAGTTTCTTTCTTTTCTTAATTCTTGGATTTCGCACTCTGATAATAAGATATTCATTGTGGTTTAACGTTGTGATTAATGACTTGATTTTTAATTCTAAATTTCCAACTCTGATGTTATTCCTTTCTTTGTCAAAGCAGGAATCGGCCTTACCAGACTACTTAGAAGTAAGGTTTCTACATATATATATATTTCAAAAAGTTGTTTTAAGGAATATATTTGGATGAGTTTGTCTGATCGATGATGACACATATATAGAGAGAAATAACGTACGGTGTGCTTGGGCATTGTTTCATCTCAAACTTCTAATTAAGGCTTTGTTTGGATCTCATAGACAATGAGGAAAATGCATGATGGCAAAAAATTTGCTGTTCGTAATTCCGTGCCCCTCCAATATTGCTTTCCTGACAACAAAGGCCATTAGTACTCTATGCAAGTCTGCTCTTTGCTTAAAAAAAAAAAATTCCATTGAAAAGGCATTGAATCGAACTCAACCCAATTTAAAGCCTAGCCTAGATACGTGAAGTCTAGAGTTATTTATATTTATTGTTAAGCATGGCCAAGCCGAAAGTTGTTTCCACAATTTTATTTGGTTATCAACTTTTTAAATTATTCAAGTCACCTTTTCGATTAATTAATGATTTTTTATTTTTATTTTTATTTTCATGTTGTAGATATGGCGATCATACTAGTAGGACCGATACTTACGTGTAAGAACCTATATCTCTATTTTGATTTTGATTATCTTTTTTCTTCCTTTTATTTTTTTTTAATATAAATAGAAAATTCCTTGCTATTACTGATGTTTACATGAAAATTTTGACAAATACTATATTTTCAACTTCAAAAAATATGCTGATCGAGTTTTAATTCTATGTTTCCAAACACTAATGTTATTCTTTTATTTGTCAAAACAGTACCAGACCAACAAGCAGATGAGGTAATTGAACTATTTCAGCTACGTGATCTATATAGAAAATGTGAGGTTTCAATCTCAAAAAGTAATTTGCAGGATAATATAGAATGACACAATGACATGATAGAAATGGATTGCTTGTCCTTGATGATGAATCAAGTAGAGGATATTAACCATGTGCTAATTGGAATGGTTCATCACAAACTTTTAGATTTTGTTTAGATTTCTGAAACAACGAGGAAAATAAAAAATAGCTTAAATTTCTTAAGAAATTAGCTTCATATCTTGAATAAAAATCTGAATTTGCCTTGCCCCACTGTTTCCTCGATAAGATAGCTAGCTAGAAAGTGTTAGCTTTGAAACCTTGTTTACAAGCCTCAGTAAGTGAATAATTTATCCACTACTACAACTTTAGCTCAAGCTCTCGTTGTGAAGGTATATAATCGAGATCGATCAACCTGATTAAGAGGTGTTTTTTTTTTTTTTTCTGATTAAATGGGGAAAAGGGAAGTTAATTAAGAGGTTAATAGTACTATTGCTTTTATTTCTTTTCAAGGATGGCCCTAGGTGAGATTTGTTTATGCAATTTTATTATTATTATTTTCTTATTTCTTGCAGCTCCTGCACTCTTATTATTGATTCTCATGACCATGTACCACGGTTAGAACCTTCTCTCCTTCCATCTTCTTTGATTTTTATTTGGGGAAACTTTACAGAACTCCTCTGAATTACTATCCGTTTTGAAATACCCTCCACAATCTTCAAAAACTCTCAATTAACACCCTTGAACTTTCAATTGCTCTCAATTTGGACCCATTCGTACAAATTAGGGCACTCATTTTTTTAAAAAGACCAAATTACCCTTGATTTTCACTTTAAAAAAAAAAAAAAAAAAAAACATTTTGGAAGTTGAAATTTAAAATAGTGAATTTTAAACAGTGACTTTTGTATAAAATTCCAACTTCTAGATATATTTTTTTATTTTTTTAAAATAAAAAGCAGGGGTAATTTGGTCTTTTTAAAAAATTGTGTGCCCTAATTTATACGGATTGGTCCAAATTGAGAGCAATTGAAAATTCAGGGTGTAAATTGAGAGTTTTTGAAGTTTAAGGGAGGTATTTCAAATCGGCTGGAAGTTCAGAAGGGTTCCCTGAAGTTTCCCCTTTTTATTTTTTTTTTCCTTTTTAGTAGATCATTCTTTACACCGTAAGACATGAATTAAACATGCAGCCAAAAAGAAAGTGAAAATTATTATCCAAAAAAGATAACAAGTATTGTACTTAATTACTAGGATCAAGTCGGCAATTAATTGAGCTGAAAATATACTAAAAAAAGATTTACAACAATGCATGCAACAATATGTGTTCGCCTATAATTCATTTTTGTGATGTTCTTGCATAGGACTATACCAGCTTGCAGCAAAAGTTGCGTTTGGGACTCCCTTTGTGATTGTGATTTTGATATATAAATGGCGTAGGAGGCATTTATCCATGTATCATGCTGTTGAAGAATTTTTGCAAAGCCACAATAACCTCATGCCAATAAGGTACTCTTACACAGAAATTAGGAAAGATGACAAAAAATTTCAATGACAAATTGGGTGAAGGAGGCTATGTCACCGTATTTAAAGGAACACTTCGAAGTGGTCGAATTGTGGCTATAAAGATGTTAGGCAAGTCCAAAGCTAATGGACAAGACTTTATAAATGAAGTTGCGACCATTGAAAGGATTCACCATGTTCATGTAGTACAACTCATTGGTTTTTGTGTTGAAAGATCAAAGTGGGCTCTTATATATAAGTTCATGTCTAATGGCTCATTGAATAAATACATATTTGCACCAGAAGCAAGCACCCTCCTAAGTTGTGAGAAAATATATGAAATAGCTATAGGAGTTGCTTGTGGAATTGAATATCTACATCAAAGATGTGACATGCAGATTTTGCATTTTGATATTAAGCCTCACAACATTCTTCTTGATGGGAATTTTACTCCCAAGGTTTCTGACTTTGGCTTGGCAAAGTTATATCCAGCAGATAACAACATTGTTTCTTTGACTGTTGCAAGAGGGACATTAGGATACATGGCTTCTGAGTTGTTTTACAAAAATATTGGAGGTGTCTCATACAAAGCTGATATTTATAGTTTTGGAATGTTATTGATGGAAATGGCGGGTAGAGAAGAAAGAACTTGAATGCATTTGCAGAACACTCAAGCCAAATATACTTCCCTACTTGGGTCTATGAACAATTCAACGACGGAAATGACATAGAAATGGAAGGTGTTACAGAGGAGGAAAAGAAAATAGCTGCGAAGATGATCATTGTCGCACTATGGTGTATACAAATGAAGCCTAGTGATCGTCCTTCAATGAACAAAATCATAGAAATGCTTGAAGGAGAAGTTGAATGCTTACAAATGCCTTCCAAGCCTTTCCTATCATCACAAGAGAGACATATATCAGAAGTTGAAGGGACTTCAAGTCAAATGTTTTCATCAATTTAATCAAATGTGTCAAGTCAATCATCTTTATTTCAATTGCAAATTAATTAATTTGAGGATGTTGATTTTATCCCCATTGAAGGGGGGATAATTTTTTTTCTTACCTATACTAGATGGTACAAAGATGCTTGATATTTATGTGTGGTAAATAAGATTTCCTTCTATTTCAAGGTTATTCTGCTTGAGAAGAATTGTATTTCTTATAACACAATTTTTCATGGTCATGCTAAAAGTTTGAATTCAGACGATAAGGATGGGCCTGAAGACAACCTAAAAGCCCAATTTCTTTGTAAGAGCTCTGTAAAAATTATGAGGTCAGCCCCTTGACTTGGTCTTATGCTGTATGGGACTCTATAATCGATAAATTTAAACACGAGTTGACTAGGTTTTGACAAGGTCATTTTTATATTATTATTAATAATAATTAACCGTGTCATACTTTCCAACAAGAACAAGTATATGGATGAACTCTGTTTGCAGCCGATAGTAATATCATGCATCATGTCTTAACCGGCTAAGAAATGATTAACCATCGGTGAAAGATATGAATATCTCCAGTGAATCATATGATAACAATTTATACACTAGAGTTCGTCTAAATCTTTCAAAGCAAAAGTCAACCAGAAAAATCACAATTATATGGTAGATCCTACTCATTGTTCTAAATTTATTTATGAATTCTTTCTCGTTTCCTTTGTGGTGCGCAATACGATTTTATATTTGCAACTTAATGCATGAAATAATCTGATTTTTTTCACCCCATTGTAGGAATTTTGTGCGTACATAATTTCACCAACATTTCATTGAAATTTCATAGTGTTCGAAAGGCCATTGACAATCAGACTCAAACTTTGATAAAGACTGATTTTGTAGAGAGATTAAAATCTAATCCGGGAGGTTCAATGTTCACGTCAAACCAAGACAGAGTGAGCATCGACTCTTCATCTTAAGCAGCAATATTCCACAATTTTATTTTGGTCTTCCACCCAATTTTAGTCTACAGACTTGAGCAGAAAGCACCACCCAACCAAGTTAAATCTAAAGCATCGACTCTTCATATAGCCCAAGCCCCGACTGCAAAGACAAAGTTAAATCTAAAGGCACGCAAAGATTGAGAGTGCCTGTGTAATGAGTGTATAATACTGTGGGCTTTTAATGGGCTTGTTAGGTAATGGCCCGCTCCATAAAGGCCATTTATTTGCTTTTGGATATAGCTAGGCTTGGAGCGTGTTTGTACTGAATCGGGTTTGACTAGAAGAAGTATGCTTTGCCTCTCCCTTTCGTCTCCCTCCAAACTCTCCTTACCTTCTCTCAAACCCTCAAACCCTTCCCGCCAAAATCTTCCATCATCATCATCACCACATAAACAAGAGTTTGAACTCTTTAACCACCGTCTGATCCACCACCTCAATGTGGGTCACCTAACAAAACTAACAAAACTTGATTTTTTCTTTTTTTTTTGTAATGTTTGGAACGAAAGGGGACATTGCAATCCTAACAAAACTTGAAAAATTGTGAGGACATTGCAAATTTATTAGTAGTAAAAGAGGTAAATGCACTTTTGCCTAAAGAGACTTAGAGAAATGCCAACAACAGAGCTACTATATATTTATTCTTATTATATTTATTTTGGTAATTTTCTTGTATAGGACTATACGTTATATCAAAGGTCGTACTAAGAACTCCTTGCCATTCTCTTTCTACCTGGTCTCTGTAACAGTAAGAAAATCGAATGGCTTGTTCAGTGCCAGCTGATTTCATTTCTTGTTTTCATTAATTTGTTTTGTTATTATTATTGAACTGTGGATCTTTATGTAGTACGATGACCAAAAAAAACTCTTTCAATTCCAAAAAATATAGCATCCATCCATTCCATCGTTTGGTATCGTTTTTTTTATTTTTTATTTTTTATTTTTAACAAAGAAAAAAAAATTATTAACAAACAATTTAAAACATAAAGCCTAGGTTCCATGAAAAAACACTTCTCACCTTTATATTCTATCAAAACACTTTTTAAAATTAAAATTCAAACACTATTCAAATATATTATCAAACGTAACCACCACCGATGTAATTATTAATTGCTATACTCCTCTTCTATTTTTTTTTTGGAAATCTTTACTTCTTGCTATACTCTTTTTGTTTTACCATGATGTTTAGGATGGGAAGGATTTTTTTTTTTTTTTT
>CM017326.1:32052947-32075513 GCA_006937295.1 Carpinus fangiana
GCCCCTTGGGCCAATTGCTCAAATTTTCAGTTTTGGGCATTTGGCCCAAGGGGCGGCCGAACCACCCCTTGGGCCACTGGGGGTGGTTCGGATGCCCCCAGATCGGCCGGCCTAGGGGTGGCCGAACCACCCCAGGGCAAACGGGGGGGGTGGTTCGGCCACCCTAGCATATATATATTGGTTTTTTCTTTTTTTTTGGATTTTTTTTTAAAAAAAAAAAAATGTGATGGGGGCATTTTGGGAATAAATAGGCAAATGTGTCAAATTGCCACAATTTGAAAGTTTGGAGGGTAAGTGTCACACTTGAAACTTTGGAGGTAAAAGTGAAAATGGGTGGATAGTTTAGGGAGGTAAAGTATAATTTCTTTTTTTTTTTTTTTTCAAGGGAATTGCATTAAGTGTATGTGTTTATACAGATCCATCTACTTGCTGGGACCATCTTATCCCTTCACGTGCGGGACAAGATGACTCATTGCATATAGTTAATTTGCATGGACTACAAGAGCTATGAATGCTCATTTCATGCTTCCTGCAGGAAGCACTCTAATTTAAATGAATAAGTTAACCCTTTTCTATTGCTTTTTTATTTTTTTGATAAGTGAGTCTTCAGTTCTAGTTGCTTCTTTTTTTCTTTTCTTGTCGGATTTCATTGATAAAATATTAAGAGTATAAAGTTTTTATATCACAGAACATAAAGTTCTGATAAATCATAACCAAAAACTATGAAGATGTAAAATCATAAATACAATCAGAAATTTTTTACAATTAGGTACTATTTATATCTATGACTTTAACTTCCGCTAATTCATGTACAATTACAGTTATAGAAGATTTAAGATATAGGTAGTCCAAATTCTCAAATTTTATTTTCCGACCGCTCATTTCAATTAAAAAATTTGACGGTTAAATTTCACTTGTTGAAAAAGAATTTAAACTTACACATCAAAAAGAATATTAAAATACAAAAAGAAAAAAGAAAAAAGAATATTAAAATATAATTTAAATAGTAACTTTCGATTAACTTCTAAATTTTTGACCCACGATTCCCTCAGGCCTCAAAGCTCAAGCGTGTACAATGACATGTCACTAGACCTAACGGTTTAGAGTGGCGCGTCGTGACCTTCTTTGGTACAGTGTGCGTCAGCAATTTGTTCTCTAGTCAGGTCTTGTTTTTTAGCCTGAATTAACGGTCGAGCGTGAGGAGTTGGTTTTATGTGGCAGTGGTACGTTTCCAACCTAGTTTTACAGATTTTTGACTCTTGTTTTGTACTCATCCACTGCCGGAGTTTCTTGATCATTAAAATACAACAGTTCAGCAGCCCGGCATGGGCTTAACTTAACTACCACTTACAATCTACATAATTAAAAACAATAAATTTCTTCCACCAAAACTATTTTAAATAGCAAAGTTGGGAGTGGAGACACCAAAGATTTCCCTATAACCCTTCTACCACCTTCTTTTCCGAAGGTAATGGTTTAATTAAAATGGAAAATGTTTTAGTTTTAGGTGAATATTATTATTTTTTTTTTTAAAAAAAATTCCTTGCAAGTTGCAACTACACCATATGGAATATATTTGCACGAATGGTGAATACTATCTAAGCATGCAAGTAAACTCCATCAAAAATTTCTTACAATTGTAAGCACCCATAGCTAGGGCTGGGCGTTGGTCGGTGTCGGTAGAAAATTTTTCTTCCGCTCCAAAGTTTGTAAAGTCGGTTAATTCACAGATTTTTTCCGCCAAGTTTTTTTTTTTCGACACCGAATGATGATTGGTAAAGTCGGTATGTGTAAAAATTGAAAATTTTCGGTGAAGTCAGTTAGTAAAGTCAATTCGGTTAAAAAAATTTATTTTACCTACTGAATCAAATTTGTTAGGAAAAAAAAAAATTGTTCCGCCTAATGCCCATTAGTTAGGCAATGTCGATAAAAGTTGATCAGCTATTGGTCGATAGACAGTCGAAAGTCGATAGACGATTAATTTGGCCAGGCCTNGTGTAGAATCAAAATTCAAACTAAGTGGGCTTTGCGGCCCATACTAGGACAAACCCGTAGAAAAGGCCCAAAAGAGTGTGCATGTACGGCTCCATCAACAGATGTCCTCAACGGACATCATTCGGGAAAACCAGTCGAATAATGTCCTCGGCGGGCATCATTCGGACTTTTCCGGATGTCGCCTCCGAACATAAGCCATTATGATCCTCGGTCTAGCCGAGGATCTCTTCAGCCGATTATGCCGGTTATGATGACATCATCCATTGACCCTATAAAAGGAAGACTCCACCTGCAAGATGAAGGTATCATGTTCTCTCACAACTCACTCATTTTCTTCAAGTTATTTTGATCTTCCATAAATCAAAGTACTGACTTAGGCATCGGAGCTCCCGTCGCCGGGACATCCCCGGCCTCCCTTATAGTTCTTTGTTTTGCAGCAAATCCTATCTACTGATCATCATCACCAAAATCATCTACAACCACGATCCAACGATCTGACGAACCCAGATCCACCACGTCATCCTCGGAAAACTGTGTTTTAACACTATCTAAGCATGCAAGTAAACTCCATCAAAAATTTCTTACAATTGTAAGCACCCATAGCTAGGGCTGGGCGTTGGTCGGTGTCGGTAGAAATTTTTTCTTCCGCTCCAAAGTTTGTAAAGTCGGTTAATTCACATATTTTTTCCGCCAAGTTTTTTTTTTTTCGACACCGAATGATGGTTGGTAAAGTTGGTATGTGTAAAAATTGAAAATTTTCGGTGAAGTCAGTTAATAAAGTCAATTCGGTTAAAAAAATTTATTTTACCTACTGAATCAAATTTGTTGGGAAAAAAAAAAATTGTTCCGCCTAATGCCCATTAGTTAGGCAATGTCGATAAAAGTTGATCAGCTATTGGTCGATAGACAGTCGAAAGTCGATAGACGATTAATTTGGCCAGGCCTACCCATAGCCTCACCTAGTCGATGTTAGGCCATGTAATGAAAACTGAAAAAATGGCTATTATTTGATTTGATGGATCTTAGCTAGAGACAAGTGTTTGGTGCCAGATTAATGGGCCCAAAGGTGTTTCTTTGCTGCTTTTGCAGGGTGTTTTAGATTTATAGTCGTTGAAAATGGTGCAAGGAAAGAACAAATACAAACAAACCATTTGATGCTTGAAACAAATAGAAACTCACTTATGACCAAGACTGAAGAAGGAGACACGGGTCACAGCCACTGAAATGATTGAAGAAGAAAGCAACGTAGCATGAAGAAAGAGATGCATCAAAAACAGCCAGCTGCCGCTACAATGGCGCAAGTAAATGGCATATGGTGGAGTACTTGGACAGCAAGGGATCGGCGACAGCGGTATGACCCTGGTGGGCCCACCATGTTATCTTATCTCTTCCTTTTCGCTGAATTGTGTTGTTGGGTCGGGCTCAATTAGCAGGACTAGGGTTTTAATTGTTAGGACCAGCTTATCTTTTCCCTCAAGGACCTTTCTTGTTTGGGACACGAGAAATAATTTTTCTCAACCATATTAACTGTATTACAGGATAAAGATTGGGAGGACTTAAATGGCCTATTGGTGCTTGCTAAACGAGAGTAAAAATTGGCTGACCAAACTGAGGTTTTACCAAGCAGCAGTCTATAGGCATTCTTTCCTCTCTTCCGAAAAGAAGGAAAGAAAGCAACAGAAAACGAGAGACTCAGATATTTGAAAAAAGAGAATTATTGATTATGTCTTTCGTAAAGTTACTCAAGGCTTGAATTCTATAAGACTGTTATTTCTAACTCCAATCTTATATTCCACCTTCAAATTCAAAATGATCTAATCTACACCTTAACTCGGAGCTGCTGAGATTATGGCTCCTCTATGGTGCTTTTGATGTATGTCAGACAAACAAACTTTGCATTAGTGGAGAGCTTCACTCAAATAATTTACTGTAAGTTTTTATCTATCTTATTGATTGTTAGTTTGCCATCAGCAAATTGTAGCCATTGTTGCTTTTCCTTCTTTCCCTCTATGATCTCTTCAAACAAAATTTTTTAAGGAAGTTTTCAATACGAACATCAGAATGGTCAACCTGCTGAACCACTGTGCAACCATTTTCTAATGATAATACCATGATATCAGATGAAGTGAGGGAAAGATGAATAAGCAAATCAATGAACAGGAAGTTAGGTGGTCTAAAAGACTAGCACTGATGATAGTGGATAACCAGTTGAATATTATGAAGCCAAATCTCTAGAAACAATAAAGCAATGACACTAAGGAATAACATCTAGCCTTCATAAAGTATTTTCAAATTATGCTGGATGTAAATGGATCATGCGAATCAACCAAGTAAAAGCACCAGAGAAGAAGTAACCATTTTCCCCCGATTCTCTTCTTTAACCTCCTGTTCTCTTGGCCCTCAATTCCAGAGATCTTCTCTTTAATTATTCTTGCCCACAACCCTCCAAGCTTCACCATCACAGATCCCTGACCAGAAAAGATTCTGAAGTTATGAAACTCAACTCTGATGTTATGAAAAGAAACTCTGAGCAACAACAGGGGCTGAACCAGATCACAGTTTACTCATGTGCTGCGTCGTCGGTATTCAAATCCATCAACTTTTACTCTACAAGTTCTTCAGCATGATACAGCATTAATAAGACAAATTAGACAATGCTTAGAAAAGACAACTATAGATGACTATAGTTGAAATTTTTGAGTTGGACACTTGGCTGACCCTATCTATATGTTTGGGCACAGTTCACATTCAGGATAGCAAACATTGACATATCAAGTCATCCTTTTTTTTTTTCCTTTGTCGTGTTGGTCAAGTCAGGCATTTGCTAACCTATTCCAACCTTTTAGCCCTTATCAGTGCAGTCTTCCACCCACTTTATACTAACGTGGAGAGACAATAGCAAGCAAGGTGTTACATTTTTTCCTTCAAGTTAAATTACCTGATTAGCGGGCTGGGATAAAAAACTGCTTTATAATGCACAATTCGGGGTTTATTTGTTGTATAATGCCATAAAAAAGATGCAATGACTTACCCCAATAACATTGAATAGATAATGAAAAGCATGGTAATAGTAAGCCAATTGGAAATACATTCTTCTAAATTCGAGCTGCTGCTAATCCCTAGAAAAGCCTAAAACAAGCTGGTACTCCAGCATGTTTCAAGGTAATATCATCTAAAACTTTATTTGTATTGAGAAAGCTATGAAAATTACTTCAGCAAGCAGAAAGCATAATTTAGTCTCGGAATTTGATATGCCAAAATGATGTTTCATTTACTTGTGGAAAACAGAATATAGCGAATAGCGATAACAAGGTACTACCCAGCTATCCATTGAGAGTAGAGATAAGTATCTGGGTACCTATAATTTAAAGCAGCCATGGTACACGTAGTGTAGCCAATCATATCATTCACCTGCAGAGAACAGGAACATCAAATAATTAAGAAAGTTAAGAATATCAAGAACTGGAAACAGATTGGCTGGGATCCAAACTTAATGATAGAGATAGAAAGCACTCTATTGAGCTGTGGGTTTAAATTATGAAAAGGAAGTGATTCAACATACCCATTAACTGAAACGCAACATCTCTGTAAGACTTGCTGCCGGGCATTATCTCCTTTTCAAGATCCGTATGAAAGTTGCATACACCGTGATGTTTCTGCATCTCATTAATGTAATTCAGTGTTTGCCACATATAGGGGTCTTAAGTTCAGATGGACTCTGTTCCATCACACACCAAGGTGGAAACACTTAGTTCAAGTATAAGACAAACCAGTTGCACCGCGCAGTGCAGCAGGATTACTTAACCTGAGATCTCAATCCAGCTTTTTCCAGCTTCTTTCATGCCCACTTCCTTGACTGCTTCCCTCACCTTGCTTAAACTATCCCACATTCCCAATGTTGCATAAACATTTGCAAGTGTCACATATACTGCAGGGTCTTTTGGTGAGGATGCAAGGTGTTCAGTAATAATATTAACCAGTTCCATATTCTTGTGAGTTCCACAGGCCCTAAGCAACGAGCACCATATAGTTCTGTTTGGCTCAAACGGCATGTCAGCAATCAATTTTTCTGCCTCTTTGAAGCGTCCAGCTTGGCCAAGAAGATCAACCATGCAATTATAGTGCTCCAATTGAGGTTCCACTCCATGCTCAGTTTTCATGGACATAAATATGGTCCACGCCTCTTCCACCAAATCAGCATGTCTACAGGCAGAAAGAACACCTGTAAAGGTAATTTCATTTGGCTTTAAACCCAATTCTACCATCTCATAGAAAAATTTAATTGCTTCCATTGCCCTTCCATTATGTCCACACCCCACAATGATCCCAGTCCAACATACAGAATCTTTTTCTGGCATACAATCAAACAAAGCTAACCCATCCCCAATTTCACCACATTTTGCATACATGTCAATGAGAGCTGTAACTGTAACCTCCTCTGTGTCATATCCACTCTTAACACAGAAAGCATGAGCCTGTTTGCCACTTCTAATAAATCCTAAACTTGAACAGACCTTCAAAACATTTGTAATAACAAAATGATCTACTTCAAGATCCACATTAACCATATCTTTAAACAGGGAAACGACTAATGAGCTTAATCCCATTCTTGTACACTCTGTGATCAAACCAGACAAACCTATGCTATCTTTTTTCTGAAGCCTATGAAACAATCCTAATGCATCCTTAACATTTCCATGCTTTGCGTATAGAACAATCAGAATGCTTCCAACAACATTATCTAACCCATACCCACTGGTGACAACCAAACCATGTACTTGATGCCCAAGTCTGAAATTAAGTAAGTTGATGCAGACCTTTAAAACACCACTGAAAGTGTACGAATCAAAATATACACCTGACCGATGGATTTGTGAAACCAGATTCAGAGCCACTCCATAGTGTTCATTGAGAACATATCCAGAAAGCATGGAATTCCAAAGTGCCAAGCTATCACAAACAGAAGCACTACACCTAGAATATAGATTAAATAGCTTTATTGCCTCATTTAATGCATTGCAATTTGAGTACATATCAACCAGAGCTGGTACAGTAAAACAGTTAGACTCATAACCGGACTTAACAACATAGCAGTGGATTTGTTTCCCGGTAGTTAAGAAACCACGACAAGCACAGGATTTAAGAGCACAAGGGAATGTGAATCCATCAAGCTTAAGGCCTTCTCGGTGCATCAAATGCACAAAGTCTAATGCCTGCAGGCGTCCATTATCCGCAAAACCAGCAATGATGCTGTTCCAGGATACAACATTCGGTTCTGGCATTTGACAAAACAACTCCACTGCCTCTTCCATTAAACCTTCTTTACAGTAACCCGATATGATTGTGTTCCATGTAGTTGCATTCTTGCACAAAATCTCATCGAAAACATTCCTGGCACCACTCAAATTCCCACATTTGACATACATGTCCAAAAGGGTATTCATCAAAACAATGTCATACTGGAATCCACCTCCAGAAATTCTTTTATGAATTGATCTACCCAATTCAAGGTCACCCACTAGACCACACGCTTTAAGGGCCACGGAGTACATAAAACCATTGGGTTCCTCTGAACCAAACAGCAACATCTGGGTGTATATTCTGAGAGCTTTTTCGTGAGGTCTTCCACTCTTAGTATACGCAGAAGCCATAGTGGTCCACGTAACCACGTTTCTCTCATGCATCTCATCGAACACCTTGTGTGCATCTTTTAGATGACAAAAGTCGACATACATGGCAATCAAATTGTTGGCAAGGAACACGCTGTTCAAAACCCCAAGTTTGATCAAGTTAGAGTGAAGTGTTCTCCCATGATTAGGAGCTTGAACTCTTCCACATTGGCGCAAAGCAATTACAATACGGTTTAAATCCATGATTCACCATGGAAGGTTGAACTTTTACAAAATGCCCTTGATTGCCATGTCTTGGATATGCAAAAAGTGTGGGATTACCGAGTAGAGAGCTCAAACTTTCGGGGGGCACTTTGAGTGTCAGTAATTTCTTGCTGCGTGTCCTCTGCAGTTGGCGCTTAGAGGTAACACGTGCCAAGCATATACGACGACGTCTCCAAGCAAGTTTTCCACAAAAGAGTGCCTAAATCACGTCATGAATAATGTTCATCAACAGTGTTCGTGAATAATGTTTAAAAAAACTTGCACTTACCAAAAAAAAAAATTCCATAAATTTGTTACCGAGTGATGTGTAACATGAAAATGTCATCAATTATTTTTTTAAAAAAAATGTGTCATCATCTCCCGGGGTTACTTGAAAACCAATTTTTAGAAGAAATTTTAATAAATATAGCATTTTTTTTTCGAGGATTAATTGAGACTCAACATTGTGATATAGTTGTAAAATAAAAATATAATTTATAGCATTACTTATGCCTAAACAAATAATCTCACAACCCACATAAAACTTTTCCGTGAAGGGTAGTGTAAATTCAGTTCACACTGGTTAATATGATGTATTTTTAAGTAACTTTTCAGGTCAATCACTTAAAAAAAAAAGAAAGCCAACTAAAATACATCATATCAGTCAATACGAAATGAGTGTAACGAATAACATTATTTTTCCCATTAATTGATCATCCGATAAAAGATGAATAATGCTACATTTCACACAAATATCTCACAAAGTTAATGTTAAAGATTTAAGAATGATCACACCATAATTAGTGTGGTTATCTCCCCACCCGGTTATCCCACGGAATGTGATAATTTCCATGGAGATTATAGTTAAAAGATAAACAATACAACTCTTTATGACGAGTTGTATTGCACTACTATACATATGGAAAAACAGATCATAAGAATAATTATGACATGGTAGACGTTTCTGTTTATCTTTGGTCTTCCATTGAAGAGACTTTTCTGTTTTTCTTTATCTTCGATCTTCCATTGAATTTCTAATTTTCTATCCTAATGAGACAAAATCCTTACCTTAGGATAAGATATAATGGTCATTGGGTTTTTTTTTTTTTAATATCCGAGAGTTGCTGTTACATCAACTTTATCAAATGTTTGTGGATGTTTACGTGATATTTTAGCATTGCTTATAGAAGATACCACCGAACTAGTGCACAATTCCTCTAGCAACTTTATGGTTTTTGTCCAAGCACATAGGCCCACTAGGCACTCGCGTGGGGAATAAGAAGGTACCCTAATAATTACCACCGAAGGTGTTGTCTTAAGGTAAAAGCTTACTTTTCCTTATTGGAGGTTATACCATCTAATCTTAGTGTCCTTGCGCATCCGGTCAAGAGGGGCTCTATCATCTAACAAGCAAATCTTGTATTCATTGGATATGTTTCCTCACTAAATCCAATAAGTAAAATTATACGATGAACATATAAGACTTATGATAAGAGCATGGAGAATTATGAAATTGGTACAATCAGATGTTCTGCATATAGGACTAACATGTTACATGTCATGTTATTGACACTTCATGCAGAGAACTATGTCGTATAGAGGTCCTCTTGTTACATCAAAACTTAATCGCCAAACCTGTGATGCCAGGGAAAAACGTAATGTAATTAACATTTCATTCCTATACTCTTTTAGGTCAACAAATATATATATATATATCAAACTGCAAAAGGATTGTGCCAACCTTTAGCCCTGAATATCTTGCCACCGTCGGTCCCAACATATAATGCATGCCACGAAGAGACCCGGCCAAAGGAATAATCGATCCGGTACCAAGGACAGAAATAAATCAGGGAAGGCAAACGAACATGATGGAAGAAGGAATTCTTCGTGTAATCAAATTGGAAAACCCTTTATCACGCCTGAAGAACTGCAATGAGCTTATAGAAAAACTACAGAAGAAAATAACCAAAGCCCAAGAATATACTAACAAGCATATGTTTGGCAGCTGCACAAATGAGAGAAAAACTGCTAAAGAGATGTCGATTTGTTATCTCATGGATCTCGGCTGGTAACTGAAGAATGTAGAATTATGATTGATTAGGTTGTTATGCGATTTCTGAATGCATCTGCATTCTGGTAAAGGGAATGTGTAAACTCATGGATCTCGGCTGGTAACTGAAGAATGTAGAATTATGATTGATTAGGTTGTTATGCGATTTCTGAATGCATCTGCATTCTGGTAAAGGGAATGTGTAAACCGAAGTTTTTCTGTTGAATTTTTTCACTCTGGGTACCATCACCCCCTTGCGGTCACTTTCATTCAGCATTTCTTCCATCTCATCCTTGAAAGCTTTCCAACTGTAAAACCATTATAAAAAACACAGTTTATATATAGCCCAAACACAACCTGAGCTGATTCAGGCATAAATTCTACAAATACTATAACACATTCTTGTTAAAATATTCCTAAAATGTTGTCAGATACATCAATGGAATAAAGAGAAATCAGCAAATTAAGGTATGGAGATTACCTGAGACCCATGTCCTGCAGTAGAATCACGAGCTTTCGTTTATCAGGCATAATGGTCTTAGCATGTCCACCATAAAGGAATCTCCGGTGACCCATCAGAAAATGTGGGAAGTTTCCGCCCTGAGTTGTCACAAAAACCTCACTAAACAGGCATACTGTGTAGTCCAAAGCTGCCAATCTTGAAGAGTATCCCTGCCAAACAAGAAAACAGGTTTTAGAGCAAGGTTGTTGAAATATATGCAATCAGAGGCTAACACACACCATTCCAATAGTAACTGGCCATTGCCACAATTTTCTCCCTGAAAATATCACTACCATCATATAAAATCAAAATTTGTGATTTAATGGTGTTGAAGATTCGCCAAGTCACCAGGACTACTAATTGCAAAAGACTTGATCACACACCGTAAGAGAGTTACCTTGAAAGGCGCAAGCTCATCTGGGGTTGCAAGAGACTCCTTAGTATAAAGATAGGGAAACATCTTTAGCAGAGGAGCTAAATGTCTTTCTGCCTGGTATATTTTCCCTGAGGCCAGATAAATTGAAGTGTCATTACTGAAACCCATACCACGTAGCATCATCCCAACCTACACCAAGAAGAAAAACAATATCCAAGAAAAAAGATTATGACCAACTTAGACGATTATGTTAAGCAATTTAAGATGTTTTCAGAGTTCAAAGAGCCTTTGATTTTTTTTTCCTTTTTTCTTTTCTTTTTAACCACAAATATATTCCATCATGTTCTATCTTCTTTTTGTAAGTTCCATTATGTTCTTTCTTGCAAACGCAACCCAAATTTTGTTTGGCACTCTCCTAGCCCTGTAGCAGTTGCAGTTCTAACTTTAACCAAATACTATTGAATGTGCTACAAGGAATAGATGAAGGTCCAAAACAAGTGGGGTTGAAGCTGCAAGAGAAGACAAGATGGACAAAACTTAATAGAACTAGTTCTAAATAGCACTTGATGCTAAAATAAAAAACTGAACTTGAAATGTCAAATTATAAGGAAAAGCTCAAATTTCAAGTTTTAAGGTCCAAAAAGAAACAAAAAGTAGCTTGTGTTTGAGATACCTCCAAGGGAGACAGTGGGCATTTTCCATTGATTCGATTGGGACCAGGTTGGATGAGACGATCTTTTTGTTTAAACTTCCCTCTCCACCCTTTTTCACGAATTGAATCCATTTCAACTTTTTCAGCCTCTCCTCCATTATACACACAGCAAGAAAATGCCACCATGTCCTACAGGTAGAGGACAATTACACATGGCTTAATTTTTCTTAACTACTTAACATTAGAAGAATCAAATACTTGCTCAGCATATAATGGAAAATAAGCAATAGTACCTCTTCAAAACGGAGGTGGATGGAGACATACTTCCCACCAGTTCTTGAGCTCTTCTTGATCATTCTGTTAACCAGTTTCTTGGCAAGAATTGAAATAGGGGAAGAGAACCTCAATGCTTCATAGTTAGTCAGGCATCTTAGAGATTGAATATGAGGTGGGACATTCATTGCCAATCTATTAGCAAAGGGGGCTATGCGAATAACCCTGCATCAGACAGATAATCAAGCCAAAAAACCCTAGAACTTTCAAGAAACCAGATTTTCGTCACATTTACAAGGGCTTATAAAAAACAGGTGTGCTATAGTTCAGTTTGTCAGTACCATTGACTATCACAGAGAAGAGTTTCAAAGTTTCCATTTGATAGAGTACATAATGAAAAAATGTGATGGTTTGACACGTACCCTTGCTTCTGTAAGACAGGATAAACTTCTCCCAAGTAATAACTGACAGAAGCCCAAGCTTGGACATGGAAGGTTGGTACGTCAGTAATGTTGTAATCATTGCTTTCCATCAGTGCCTCAGGTAGCTTTTTAACCACTTTCACATAGCCCTCAAGGGTGGCTATGAAATGATCTTCATCATATATGTCACCAAACTCACTGCAAAACATATCATTATATTGTCAAATTTGGTGAGTGAATGCACACAACAGTGCATTTGAAAAAAGAGAATATTTACTGTAAGGCAATGAAGAGGCCTCAAGAGGCACCCAGCACCCTCATTATGTTGTATAAGTTCTACATTGACATAGTGCATTTCTGGCATGCATTTTGACATATGCTCTAAGCCATTTGATTGTCCATATGCAACCCATACAACTTCAATTTCAGCTCCAAGCACAGTACTAGGCGTTTATACATGCTTAACAGATATTCCAACACTTCAAACTTGATCGTAGAACACACACAGGTCCATATTAATTTGTTAAATAACAAACTACACGTGTAATTAAATTATGTATAGAGCAAAGAAGAGCCCACAGCAAGTGGCCTTACAGCTTCAATCATCTGATAGAGATATAATTACAAAAAACCAGCTCATGTCTCTAGAAAGCCACAAAGGAAAAACACTTTGCTGGGCAATTTTATTACTACAAAGGAACTCACATAAGAAATAATTGAAGATGACAGAGAGAACACCTGCAGTATATAGATACAAAATGTAATCATGTTGTGAGCTGTAGCATTTACTTTTTCAGCAAGTACGAAAAGTGAAATATAATGCCCCACTCCATCTATGAAGCGTCCTCTACTAAATCCAAGACCCCAACCCACCTATAAATCTACCAGAGTACCACTAAGCCGGAACTCCAATGGCATCTGAGACCCAGATATAGCTCTACAATATCTGAGTAACAACATTTTTTAAACACTAATATCCAGTCTCCAATAAAGGTAAAGTTCCATCTTTACACCAACAGTAGACACCCAAGATATTAGTGACAAGGTATGTCGTTGAAAGATTGCTGGAGGACCTCTATGGTAAGATGTTATAAGCAAGTAATTATTTACTCACCTAGGATCCTTCCAGACACTATGGAAATGAAATCGAGGGATAACTAGTATCGCATTCAAAAGTCCAGCTACAGCCACTGCATTGCAGATCTACCAAAAAAATGATAAAAGATTAAGAACAAATTTTATATGCAAAAAAGAGAAGATACAAGGGTACCAACTTGTCACACTATTGATAACTAGCATGCCTTAGTGCTGCATATAATTTTTTTTGTTTTCTCAAAAAAAAAAAATCCTTTTCTTTGGTCAATGCCTTTCTTAGTTTCTGCTTCCTTTTTTGGTTTGGGTGTGGAGGGCTTAGGTTTTTCCAAGTTTCTGAAAATACTAGAAAATCAGAAAATAGTACTAAAGAAGAAAGCTGGTTAAGAATTTAAAAAATTAAACCCACCGCAGAGCGTTGTTGGTTCAGACCACCATTAGCCTCCACAATCAAGTAACCACTAGGGCCGGGGCCAGAGGACTCTGAAATTCAAAGGGAAATGTCAGTTTAATGCAATTCCTTCTCAGTCACGCTAGAAAGCAAAAGAATGAAGGACTAGAGGCATTTGAAGGTGAAAGGTGGAAGGCAGCATTCCGGTCTATGGACCAATTAGTACACCGAAATATATATACATTAATACACACACATGTGTGTGTTGTGAGTGCACATCAGTGTTGTTTTTCACATTAAGAAAAAATAAATAAAGTGAGGAGTTAATATACCTAAATGTACTTAAGTCTATTACCTTAAACTTTTAGATTAGAGTGGTGTTCAAATATGTATACTAATGTACTCTACCACTCTTAATACATGAGTAATTCTCAGATTACCACAATTGTAATATATCCCACAACAAAAACTGGAGAACTACAGAAGTAAACTGTCTTAATAAGCAAACATGCTACCTTCATAAATACCAAAACGTCGGCCAGCAGTTGAATTTGGACAAGGTCTCTGCTCTTTTTGCCTCCTTTTGTATTTCCAAACAGAGGATAACTGCAACAGGAAAACAACATTTTCATCTCGGCTGATCAAGTAAAATTCATATATTATGCATACATTTAAAGAACACGAACCAAAACGATTGCTTTGCAATGTTGCAGTTTAATTCTAGCCGAACGAAAAACTAGTAATAATCAAATAAATAAAAAAGCAGCTTGTTATGTAGTGCAATAAAAGAAGCAAAATAAGAGGATACTAATGACGATAAGTAGCAGTCAAATCCAAATTCTGAACACCCGATCTTGCTTACATTTAACCTAATTAAGTCAAAACCCATATGATGATCCATTCCTAGAAACCAGTAATATCTTGCACTTTTCAAAAGAAGACTGCCGATGACGAATTCATACATAAATAGGACTTGTTAAGATGTCAGAACTCAAATTTTTAGGTTCGGGACCAGTTATTTTATATCAACCATATATTCTAGCGACTAGTCAACCAATCACACTCAAAGTGTGTATACTCCAACAATCCCATGATCAGAAGGAAGTAATTTGCTTTACTTTTGGACTATAGATCGACAAGCATATCTTCCAAAAACAGGGGAAAAAAAAAAAAAGCACTGGGTTTGTCAAAATTTAAACTTAGTAGAACTTTAAATATTTTTTTTTTCTTGACTTTTCCTGCATTTTCTTCGAAACGGAACGAAGAAAAAGAAAAAAACGACGGGGTAAAGCGAACCTCAATAGCCGAGGAATTATCAGCCTGAATGTCACGCCAGAGCCTCTGAAACATCTCGTGGCTAAGGTAGACCGAGCCAGGAGGAGCGGGCCCGCCGACGAGAGCCGAGAAGGGCCCAACCACGCACATGAGCAGCCCGCACACGTAGAGCAGCGGCAGCACCAGCAGGTACCGGAGGTTCCGCCGCAACAGAATGCCGCCGCCGAAGCTCTCCTTCAGGGACTGAGCGTACTGCGCCTTGGACCGCACTCGCCGACGGCACTGGGAGATGCTGGCGTGCCGGCGCGGCGACGGAGGCGGGCTCGGCGAGCTGCTGTTCCCGCTGGCGTCACTAGCGTTGCCATTGCCGTCGTGAGCGTGGCTCTTGGGCTTCATTGCCATCTTTCACCGTCTCAGTGCGTGTGTGAGAGAGAGAGAGAGAGAGAGATCTTTTGTGCTGAAAAGTTAGTGCTGTATCCGACTGTACGGTCTGTTATAAATCTCACAAACACAGAGACTGACACAGTTACAGTCAATAGAGAGAGAGATTTTGAGAATGGGTTAGAGCCGAAGCCAGTGACAGTGACAGTGGGTTCGTCTTTTTGTGGCTTTTTTATTTTTTGGTAGTTATAATATTAGAAATAAAAGGGAATTAGTGAAAGCGTTTTGGGATTCCCGCGCTAACAACAGACATTAGCGTCCCCAGGTTCGTGAATATCCCGCTAATTCTCTACAGAATTACCATAAATGTCTGACGGAATTTTATTTTATTTTATTTTTTTTTTCTCTCTCAATGATTTGGTGGTTGAATGAGTAATGATACAAGGAATAGATTTTTTATTTTTATTTTTTGTTAACAATAAATTTTTTTATTTCATTCAAAATAATATATAGAGGTTTGAGTATAACAACTCTAAAACAAGTAACATCTAACATTTTAGAGTATAACGTAGTTCAAAACTAAGTTAATATAATGTCATAAATACAATCAGTAAAATCTCAAGATAAAAAAACTATCTATGACATGGGTAATTTAAATTTCTTTAAAACTTTATTTTACCGGCTGTGATATATAACCTCTTAAACCGAAACTATCACTCCTCAGCTCAAATGCTAGAAACATAAACAAAAATAAAAACCGTAAAACACTCCACTCCCATTGGTGACATAAAAGTTGGATTGGCGATCGGTGCCCGGCGCGTGGGATTGTGGAGGAGTAGATCTGACTGACTGAAGATGTACTAGTGATGACATCATTGACACACCGGCACATGGTCGGCATACTAATGCATGAAGGTCGGCAACTAGAAGAAGGATGGCCAGCGAGCACGGTGAGCGATAGAGTAGATGGAAAGAGCTGATTTTAAAGAAAATATATGTAAAAAAACCAATCAGATCCAGTGAGATGGTATAACTATCTCAAATTCAATAGTAATTTTTTAAAAAATCATGCTATATTTAGAAGATCTCTTAAAAAAAAAAAACTATAACCCTCCTTATATAATTACTGTAGTTTAATTTACGCTGGAATGTATTTGATGTCGTCAGTTTTCTTTCCTTATCGGGGATGATTCATGACCCTCACGTGATGCGAAAAGAAAAGCTTATGAAAACTTGGGGGCATTAATGAGTCTTTAGACAAAGAAATAGTAAATTATTGTTCATGTTAAATAATAATAATAATAATAGGTTTGCCAACCTATTTACGTAACAATTGTTACGTAAACCATCATATTCAGGGTGAAGTTAAGTTGAGGAATATTAGTTACAGCCGTTTTGTTTTATTGGATAAACATTTTTAAAAAAAAATCAAAATTTTTGAATTTTGTCTTTTAAGATAATTAGATATTTGGGGGGGTCATAGCCACGGCCCCATGCAGGTTCACCCTAGATTGTGTCTTTAATTTTTATAGCTAATAAGACATGGTGATAGATGCTATTCGATCCAACAAACATGATATAATAATTATAATCATATAATGATCTATACATAAATGGAGCAAAGAAAGAAAAGTCAATAAGTTTGAATTAATTACCCCCCTCAAATTTCAATAAAAGTAATTTTGCGGTAAAATTAAACTTTTAACAGTCATAATACAATTTAATGGTTCAAATTTTACAATATCATGTTGCTATAATTAAAAAAGAGAAAAACCTCTTATCCGGTCATGCTACAAAAGTGGCCTTTTGCAGTAACTAATAGAATTAAGGCACATCACCTAAAGCACAAAAAATGTACAAAACTAAACTACAACTTAAAACACTATATTTTGAAGGTTTTCTTCTTTTTCTTCCTTATCCTTATCCATCTGCCGACAACTCCTCTCCCTTAACAGAGAAATAGAGATGCTGTGAGAGAGAAAGAAAGAGAGACGCAGAGATTGTGAGAGAGAACCCAAACCACGGTTGGTTTATAGCATGCGGCATTAAAAATAGATTAACCTTCTCCTCAATGATTTAGTTTCAAAGACAAAGATATTGTAAGAGAGAACTCGAACCAAGGCAAAGTCATGACATGTAGCATTAGAAACGAGTTAACCTTCCCCATTAAAATTTAGTTTTAAATAAAAAATCAAGACAAATCGGGGCCACTGGCCAAAGTAAGAATCTTCTTAGGGACTATTTATGTATAATCTATGAATAGAACAAAGAGGATATGCCAATAATTTTGATTTTGAGTAGACAGCTGAAGAGAAATTCATTTATGGTGATCACAATAATTACCTGTGTCTGTCAATTTCTCACTGATGGCGACCATTTGGTTCCAAGCTACTCATACATTGGAAGATAGCTGTAGGTAGACTGCTACAACCTTGTCATCTGTCTTCGGTTGCTGATACAAATTACGAACACCCAATCACATATACTATCACACCTATAGAAACTGTGACATGGATACGTGAGAAGGAGCTTTTCTTTTCGGGAAGAGGCTCACTCGGAATTTCTAATCACAAATAAAGAAATCAACAGAAATACGTGAGAGCGAGCTCTTCTTTTCGAGAGGAGTCCTACTCGAGACTCCTTTCTGACTCCTATTCGGGCAAGACTTCCAATGCTTCAGTAGAAAGCCTCTTCTCACAATTTATTTACAGTTTATTCTGTCCATTTTCTTTACAATGATTCCATAAACAAATTTTACAAAATTTACCTAAGATATGTATGTATCGACTTTGATACAAATCTAAACTTCATTAATAAATTTAATAATTTTTCAAAGTATTTTCTTTTGTATCAAAAAAATTGATTTCCCAATTTTTTTTTTTCGATATGTCTGCATAAAAGGGGAAAAGAATTTGAACTGCTTTATTAATTATGCATGATTTCAGCCGATTGAGTTATCTCTTAGAGACTTTAATTTCACTAAGCAAGCGAGTCTCGCACGTAGTAAAGACTCCGCCGCACATTTCCTTGGCACGTTCCATCCTCGTAGTACAGACTACGGAGGGCAAAATGGTCAAATGTGACAAGAAAAACAGGTGGTGGCACGCCATGTCGCGGGGAGAAAGCGACTAATAAAAAAGGTAGCCGAAATCTTTCCGAGACGTGCGGCCCTTCCATTAATTCAGCTGTTCACATTTACGGAAGTGACCATTTTAGTATGGAGTGGTCTTAATTTCCAGCTGTATGAGGTATCTGAAATTGCTAGCAATTTAAACGGCCGTGAAACCGACTCCTTTCTCGCCTTGTTCTCCGTCAGCGTGTGCACTGATTGCACCGCACGTGCAGGTAAGGAGATCGTTGTAGGAAGCCAATTCATCCCAGAATTCCATCAGCTTAATCTGGAAAATTCTTGGAGCATTGATTTGAGAGAATCGTTCATGGAGGTCGATCTGTCCAGATCTCGAAAACAGATTCTGCGTTAATAACGCTATTGGCGAGATCAGCTTCTAGGGAATTGAGAATCCACGACAAAATCATGTGTTTTCACCTCTTCAAAAACGCATACTCTGAAGGTTTTCGTCGACAATGGTGTTTGGATTGAACCATCAATGAATTAGGGATAAACTCATAGCACAACTCAAGCACTGTAATGATCACCATTGAAGCATCCTCGAGTGATCTGAATGATGAATATAATAGGGGTGAGAAGGATCCATTAATTGTGCCATCTGGGATTCAAAGAAGGAAATAGATTGAATCGCAATCAATCATAGTCTTGATGCACTTTTTTGTATGGCTTGACCGGTGATGGATTGACTGCAAAATAATAAGAGCCTCAAAAAAGGGTACCAAACTTGGCTAGGTACTCTCTGATGCTTAAGTTAACACTCTTGGAGCATTGCCAATGGAGGAGACAATTTTTTTTATTATTATTATTATTTTTTATGTAAAATAGCTTCTCAAAACTCATTTTATCTAGTTTAGCTAATGACTTTTTAAAAACTTATTACATTCGATTAGTTATATTTTTATCTATATCAAACTCAAAATCGAAGTGGAAAACCCTCAAACTCATACTCAATCTACAAACAATCAAGCCAAAATCTTCACTTTTAGCCTCACCCATATCCATCTTGCCTACAAGAAGGGAAACAAGGGAGAGCCAGAGAGTAATTAGGAAAATGGCTCTTTGAATAGTACCGTTACATGTACTTTTTCTTTTTTTTTTTCTCTTCTTCTTCAATGCAGGGGTATTTTACAAATTTAAAAAGTTATTTTAAATAAAAGTGTCATTTGGTTTTTCCATTGGAAATGCTCTTATGTAGAGTCAAAATATAGCTCCCTGCGTTACATCTATTTTGTTGGATTTTATGTAACTTCTCGCTCCATGTTCAACCTTCATGTGGTTGATAGATAGTGGAAGGTAATTTAGAGATAATAGAGGTGGTTGATAGATCATAGATTGTCCATATTCAAATAATGGTTGAAAGATAATAGAAGATGGTAAATAGTAAAAGATGGTCGGGAGATAATCTCTTCTAAATTATTGTAGAGCGTACATAAATTTCGCCAGAGAATGATGCTATGATACCATGTGAAGAACTGAATGAATAAGAATTATACTCGATCAACGTTACTTGAGACTTAGGAAAAGTATGTGCTTGCGCCTAAAGTCTAACAATTCATTCCAAAATCTAGAAATATATATATATTTTGTTGGTCTCTACAAATATTGTGGGAGCATCCCTTTCTGATCATTTGCGCAAGAAAGAAGAAAAGTATGGATTGTACATTCTTGGCCCTTTATGCTTTTGTTTTTCCCCAAAGAAAAAGAAGCCTGTATTCTAATCGATTAATTTCATCGTTTTGATAACTTGTTTGTTCAAGTTTGAGTTCGTATTGATTTTAGTACTTTATTCGTGCTTTAGGTGTGAACCTATGGCTGTTGCCTTGTGTGCCCATCATACTCAAGTAATTTTAGAAGCCAGTGCAATATAATGCCCATATTTGGCTCATTTTTAGTGACGTGGCAGATGAACAATCACATGAAATGGAGGATTGAAATTTAAAATTTGAATTTTAATCTTTTCTCTATCACTAAATATGTGCCAAATATGAGTATTATATTGCCTTATAACATATCTCTTTTAGAAGTCTATTTTGTGTCTATTTTGAGTCTCTCTAAAAATGATATAGCTATTAAAATCACTATTTGATTAAAATCAAATAATGATTAATCACAATCCAATGGTGATTTTAATAGTTACATCATTATTGAAGAAACACATAAGGAACTTGTAGCATTAGTTGGCCCAAAACAACCCCCAAGAGGCAAGAGGCGGACCAAATTTAAATTTCATCTCATCTTGTCGGAGGATTGCATTTGGATTTTATATTAAGGATGTTAACAAAGATCTCCGGATCTGGCCTTGTGTTATTGAAAAATTTACCCTGATCTTTGGGCAATTGATGACCTGCGATTTTTCGCCAATCCTAAGCAGGAAATACTTCAATCTTATAAGCAACACGAATCCAGGAACTGTCCAGATTATCAGTAATACGAATAATTAATTGCTTGCCAGATGACCCATTATGAATCCTACCTGTTTGAACACCTGTCAAAACTAATGGACAATACAAGCAGTCAAGTGCACCGGATCTTAATCCGACACGCCCTCCCAGCTAACTCACATACCTGCAATGGATCAAATATACCACAAAACCCCAGTTCAGGAAAAAAAAAACTGACGCTCATCAATGATCGAGGACTCGAGAACATGCCAATGAACTCAAGGTAGCTGGGGAGAAGGGTGGGGTTGCCACCCGCCACCCATTAGCAATGGAAGAAGAAAGGTTGTTGGGGTGACAATTGACAAAGTAAATGTGATGGGGACAGTTTAGAGATAGATTCATGTCCCAAGATTCAATTAAAGAGCCATTTTTGTTAGATACAAAATCTTTTTTTTTTTTTTTTTTTTAACATGTCCACGCAAGGAAAGAGGGAGGAGGATTTGAACTAGTAACCTCCACTTCATTAAGCTTGGCCCACAACCGATTGAGCTACCCATTGGAGACGTTAGATACAAAATCTAACTGCGTTTGTCGGCACTTTCCCATAACTCCACCTCATTACACCAACCATCTTATTAACTGGCTAGAAATCAATGACATGTCAAGGAGTAGTGATAAACATACAATCGGCATGCATGAACAGTAGTACGTCGGTTGTACAGACAAATATTAATTTTTTCAAAAATCAATGTTCATTATATTTTTTAATATTATTTTATATTAATTAATATTTGTCCTGGCGTGCTACTGTTCATGCACGTCAGTTGTATGGTTATCACTGCTCCATGTCAAGTAGTTTTTATGACCGCCTGCGGTACTTCATGTGCTATGGCATCTCATAGCCACATGACTTGAAACAAGTGACAGGATTTAAATGTGGGTGCTCTTAGTGAGCTTGGGTGGTTGCTTTTGGTCTTGTGGGTGCTCTTAGTGAGCTTGGATCTTCTTTTGGGTGCATTTAGGCGCTCTTAGTTATACTTTTTGTATAATTGGGTAGCGCCCCTTTTAAATTTGCGCTTTTTGATATAAATTTTACTGACTTATTAAAAAAAAGTGACAAGAGGATTTAAATGTTTTGGGTGGCATCTCCACTTTGTTGGATATGCATGGACTCTAGGCGAATCAACATCTTTATGTAAAGCTTGCTTCATTGCTTGCTTTTAGAGGAAAGATAAGAGGTGGGGTTGGTTCTGCATTTTATGATGCCAGAGTTCAATTGATATGGCTGCCAGTTTACGTGTAGGATCTGCCATATCGGACCCATCTCACTTTTTTGTTCTTTTTTTTTTTTTTTACATGTCCACACAGGAGAGAAGGAGGATTCGAACTAATAACCTCTACTTCATTAGGTGTGATCTTAGCCAATTAAGCTACCTCTTGGAGACCATCTCACTTTTTTCTTTCCTAATAAAATGAGGAAGAAGGGCTTAATCATCTCGTGTTTATACTGATGTGTCCAGTGAAGTGAGATTGACTGTAAGCCCCCATTTCTCTTACACATTTCACAGCGGAAGGAATTTGCCGAGGACCCCATGGTGACAGTGCTGAAGTCAATTGATTATAAGCAATTTATCAACGTTTTTCTCTGACCCATGAGAAAAGCAAAGTAGGGCAAGTGAACCTTAAGAAGTGTTCAACCTATCCATCTGCTAGATTACCACAAATGGCAGCATTGGTCATAGCTCGAATCTGGATGGGGCAACTCATTGAAAA
>CM017326.1:32075905-32164367 GCA_006937295.1 Carpinus fangiana
TGAAGTGAGATTGACTGTAAGCCCCCATTTCTCTTACACATTTCACAGCGGAAGGAATTTGCCTAGGACCCCATGGTGACAGTGCTGAAGTCAATTGATTATAAGCAATTTATCAACGTTTTTCTCTGACCCATGAGAAAAGCAAAGTAGGGCAAGTGAACCTTAAGAAGTGTTCAAGCTATCCATCTGCTAGATTACCACAAATGGCAGCATTGGTCATAGCTCGAATCTGGATGGGGCAACTCATTGAAACAGCAACTATACTGGCACAGGGCCCTCTGATGACATTGCCAAGCCAAGGCTGCTAGTTCTTTGTATTTATTCATGCTATCCTTCCACAATTCTTTAAGACCATTTATTGTAGACACCATACTTCTCTATAAATAAAGTTTATGTAAGTTACACTAGTATGAAGCGCTGAAGTATAAAATTCCTCCCAACTCATTAAGGAAATAAAAAAGAAGACTCAAGTGAACCCAAAATAACCAGAGAGGATAGGCCATGATAATGCAGATTTCACATCCCAGAAGCTCCAACCCTATCACGAGGTATGAGGCGTAGTTCAGAACCATGTTTGAGGAAGACATTGCCTGCAAAGCAAGACTCATTTTTTTTAAAGAAATTAATGGATCTAAATTGCAAATATATGCAAATTATGGTGCCCAAGCCAATAGTCGTTATCATGATAACAATTTCACAACTGTCTGGGGGGCTGGCACATGAATATTGCAACATGATTGCAACATGATATGGTGCTTAAATTTCACAACAAGATCTATATTGTAAACAACCAATCCAAATTTATAATGCTCAAATCATCATCATAATGATCACAATAACATTTTCCAACAGCTTGTCACAGGCACATGAACATCACAACTTGATTTTTAATTTCTTGTACTATTCCTTTTTTTCCTCAGTTTTTATTCCAGTTTATTTCAACAAATAACTTTTATTAAAATCACACTATTAGATTCCAGAAGCATAAAAGGGCGCTTCTTCATGTTACGTCAAGAAAGCTGTCAGTGAACAAGAAGGGAGCATAAACTGAGTCATAGACACAACTGAATTAAATAAAATAACTGCTGGATTGTAATGCATAATGAAGTTAAGAAAGTTTAGAAAAGCATTTTGATTATTATAATTGGGCCTAATATCCAATCTTGCTTGGGAGTGCTCTACATCAAAATGTAAAGGACTGAGCATGACACTGGTGGAGTTGTATTTCTAACAGTGCATGCTTCTAATTCAATCAACTACGATAGAAGTAAGAAAACATATACTATCGCTTATAACTATAACATGCAAGAATGAACAATACAAGAACAGCAATTGACAGGAAGAACCAAAACTGAGCAAAAGAGAAAGCATTGGCATACCTGCACTTTGTTGAGGATTAATTCCAACACCATCTGCACGCATAAAATATCATGACGTAAACATGCAAAGAACAAAAAGTGAGAAATAATGATCTAGGATGAAAAGGCAAGTCTATCTAAGACTGTAGCAACTCCAAATCTGATAATATCTTGTTAATTGAGATTTATCCAGTTAAAGAAGCAAACTTCCTATACTGAAAAAGTAAATGAGCAAGAGTAATACTGAATGTTTTCAACTTCAACCGGGGTATTAACAGGCTAAGTGAGCAAGACTTAAAAATGCTGCCATCTATAATTCTGTAACGTTCCTTCGTTGCACTATTTTTAGTTTTACTTTTTAATCCCTTTCTGTTCAGCAAAATTGGAAGCCAACCCTGTTGAATGCCAAGGCAAGCAAAGATGGTAGTCCTGGCAGTCAAAATGAGAAGAAGGGTCAAAAAAGGGCGGGTGGGCAGTTCCCCTGGATACCTTTTTCTCTCTCCTAAAATGAAATTAGGCATTAAAAGGAGAGAAGAATAGAAAAGAGGTCAAACGGACTTGTGGCACATAGATGGAAAAATATCAGACACTCTTCTATTGGATCTTAAAGAGGATAAAAGCACAATCATATTAGTAAGTGGACAAGGTTTGTTTTCCCATGAAGGCAGTATACTGGGTAATGGGCATTGTACACAATAGAAATCCCTCATTGAAAATGGCTATGGTGATTCCCTGGGAATATTATAAAAAATAAATAAATAAATAAATAAAGCTAAAAAATGTCAACTCACAGGCATGCATAACGTACATACACCCTAATTAGCAAAACTGCAAGTTAGCCTTTACATGTAGTTTGAAGTTCACCACCAAATGGCAATTTAGCCATTCCCCCAGTCACATTATCACACTGTCCAGTTTCCTAAAAATTCTAGAACCGCCAAAACCCAAAGTAACAAAAGTATCCAAACAAATTTATTGCATTTGAGTAACTTGTCAAATACAATAATAAAAAAATATATATATGTATCTTTTTAATCCATTAAAGTGTGCCAGGATTTAAATGCAACTATGTGGCTCCAAAAATCCAAGATGTCCCGTACCCATGTGTAATGGAATGGAATCCCCTTTGCAATTCACCTTAGAAAGTCAAATACTCTTTGGAACAGCAACACAGTTGTTGGAAGCATCACAGAAAAATTTAAGACAAAGATATTGGCAGACTTTGGTATAATAGATAATTCCACTGAATTCCTACCAAATACCACATGGCTACAATCTATTAATAAAACAGTGCATTTTCAGCCTCACCACTGCGTAGGTGTCAATGTCTCGAGGGTCAGGAAACAATCACACTAACCAGCATCAAATATCTTTAGGAATTCCAATCCAATGGACTAGTATGTTAAGAAATCCCTCTCACATCTTACGAAAGAAGAACCAGAGTTTCAGAGAAAAATTGAAAATGATCAAAATGTGCATTTGAGATATCCCACCTGAAACACTAGAGGATGACATTCTTTTCAGGAAGCAGATTGTAACATAGTGTTCGAGGTAGTACATATTCACTAAGTAAATTATAAGGTGGTTGAGGCTTGCTTTCTTAGGGAGTATCACCCCTTAGATCTTGGGGTTGCTAGTTGCAGCCACACCCCCGTGTAAAAAATAGCGACGTACCCTTATCCATGTAGGGAGTTTAGTCTGGATGGGTGGGCCATATCAATGTTACCCGTTACTAAAAATTAAAAAAAAATAATAATAATAAAATAAAAAAAAATAAATAAAAAAAAATTGTAACTTTCTTCTATAGATTTTGAATTTTTACTAAAGACAAATAATTCATAATCTTTTGCAACATATATATGATATATCATATCTAAACGACATCTAAAGCTCCAAATTTCATCGTGTAAATTACAATTTGATAAGTAATCACCAAAAACAAATTTCCAAAAGAACATGCAAGGCAAACCCTAGATAAAGAGGGAAAGGGAATAACCGTTGGTGATGATAGCGCTGGTCTGGGGAGGCACTTTGAACTCTTCGGCGGCGAATTTGAGAACGGCAGTGAAAGGGGCTGCCTCCGGAACGCTAAACCTGAGAGATTTGCGAGAAACATTGAGAGAATCGGCAAATCAGAATCGGAGAGCACAAGAAGAAGAAAGAAACATGAAGAAGGGTTTGGTTTGGTTTGGTTTTACGAACAGTTTGAACGGGAGCTTTGGATCGGAGGTGAGCGTCACTTTGAAGGAGACCTTTCCTCCACCACCACCACCAGCGCCACCGCCGCTCGCCATTTCTGTGACCTTAATCGAATCGTCGACTATCACTACGCGCTTTGTTGGTTCTTCGTATGAAGCGCCAGCGAGACCGGTGCTTATTTCGCCTATTTATAACGCAATTGGTTTTGTATATTCTCAATTATATTGTTGCCTCTGTATTTTGAGCTAGTTAAATTTAATTTTTAAAATTAAAAATGAATTCTTTCAATCTTTGAAATTTCTATTTATAATTTCAGATAAAATTCATCAACTATTTTTCACTAAATCGAGATCGATGTTGTTTAGAAATGGAGTGTTTAGCCTGTGATTTTATAGATAAAAAAGTGCGATAAAAAAAAAATAAATTATTTGGAATTATTTTTTTAAAAAAATTACAATTTAAAAATATAAAAAGTTATGATTTTAAATATTAAACTGAAATTTTGTCAAACATTTTATTGCAATTTTAAAAATCACTTCATGTAAAAAAAAAAAAAAAAAAAAATTTAAAAATCACTTATTCGTACCCAAGTGGTAGTTCAATCGGCTGTAAACAACGTATTATGAAGCGGAGGTCACAAGTTTGAATCCCCCTTTCCCCATACTCTTGCGTGAACATGTCAAAAAAGAAAAAAAAAATCACTTATTCAAATCACGCATTCCAATACAATATTTTTTTAGTTTGTAAACCTTCGACATTCGTAGATATTAACTTTTGCTATTTACATCCGCATATGCGGATAGCGGATAAGTGCAGTTATTATCTGCTCATATTTTCATCCTTACTATTAATGACAAATCATAATTTCAGTAATTACAGTTAAATTATAAAATAAAATAAATAATAAATTTAACTTTATAAAAACTAAAATTTATTTAAACTGATAAATTAAACTAAAAAAATAAAAGATAAATTATTCCTTTGCTTTCATCTTCATTCTTCTTCTTCTTTTTTTGAACTTTTTAAAAGAAAAAAAAAAAAAAATTGCTCTAAAAAAGGAAAGTAAATGATATAGATTTTGGACTTGAACAGTAGCGTAGGGTCAGGTTGTTATTTTGGGTGCTAGCCCAGTCTCACACACGGCAATCCCAGAACCGAACACTGAGACTTGTATCTTGGGAGGTTGTGTTGAGGCCTATATTGGCCCAAAACGAACCCAACCGCCAGCCCTTGTTGTGTTAAGAATTTCCCTTGAATATATAAATAGATGAAATAATTAAATAAACGAATAAATGTATCCCATATTTACATTTACTATATATAACGTAAAAGCTCCAATCACGACGCTCCAATTAGCCCACCATCTTCCAACCAGAGACTTTAACCCACCGTTCGAATTGCTGCAGACGAGGCGGTTGTTATGATACGTGCACACCGGCTGGCTCCTAAAGTACAGCAAGAGGTTTTTGTTGATCAGCAAGAAAATTGGTTAAATGTTTATTTTCCAAACATCGTACTACACAAATATTTCATTAAATTAAGGTGGCCGTGGCCGGCGGCCGGAAATATATACGTAGACTTAATTAATTACCTGGAGGAGCAGAAAGTGATCACGTAATCCGTCCCTGTGCACGTAAATATGCTGGTGGGATCATCGTATGCATAACTGTAGGCAGTTGGGCAAGCCTCCTTGAACTTCTTGGAATAATATGTCGGTTGACAGGTAGAGGGGTTCCCATGAACTCCTCGGCAACAGTACTCGTCGGTGTCGAACACATCGCATGCACTTCGGCACGCAATAACCTTCCCGCTGCCGTTGGCCTTGACGGCGAGCTCTGACGGGCAAGTGAGCCTCAAGTCCCCGTCACAACCAGCAGCGCCGCAGTTTCCCGTACCGTTGAGGGCTTTAACCGCTATTGGCAAGTTAAAACCGTCCACAAGGCTAACATCGTAAAAGTCAGGCGATGCAAGGGTAAATTCGGCAAGTGAAGCTGGGGTCTTACCTGAGCCTCCGCATTTGAGGGTATCACCACATGCCCCGGTCTCGCATGGCCCAAGCCCATTCTTGTCAAATTTGCACCCGGTTCGACCCCAAATACGGCCCGACCATGCCAACGGTGCAGTAAATTCTATGGACTGCCCGGGTTTTAGTGTAAAACCGCCACCGTTGAAGTTCTCACCAGGGGTAACTCCCGGCCAAACTGTCTCTTTGCAGTTGTTTATTACAGTAAAAACTCTTGCGGACTCGCATATATTGGCCCCTGCAAAGCATGGTGATATAATGTAGATACTAATACATGGATAAAAGAGCAAAATGAAGGCAACTAATCAGAGAAATAATTAATTAAATACCTGATGAAATAATAATTAGAATCCAAAGAACTGGGAGAGGGACATTAACATGATGAAATGGCGCCATGATTTCCTGATCTGTTTGATGGGTACGTAGAGAAATAAAGGTGTGGGAAGAGAGGCGCAATTGGGTGTTGATATAAAAGGTAGGGGGGGAGAAGAGGAATACGTGTGAAGGGAGGAATAGCAGTGAATCGAGCAGCTAGCACTTGTACGTCTATTTCCAGGAAAACTTTTCGGCAAAAGACTGATCGAAGGATTCTTTCCCTTATCGACCAGTGCAAGTTTATTCGGGTTCCATTCTTTTCCCTCCAACCTTCTGTTGCTAATTGCTATATAAAATGTCAACGTGGACCGACAGTGTCTACCACGTGGCGGCCTGTATCTCAGTTCGTCTTGTGGCTGGCAAGTAGAGGTAACTTCCTATTTCTACACACTACAAGTACAACCAGTTTTCCTACGTTGTACGTAGTGATCGTAGAAGACCTAAAACTACAACTTGAAAGCAAGCAGAGAACTTTCTAGGGGTTGAGACATATTGATTGCAGACGATAAAACCCTCTGGGGATATATCATGGATTAAAGTTTATTCATTCTTCGACATTGGAGGCCGCAAAGATTCCAATAGTTAGGGGTGAAATCACATTGGATTTTAGGAAAAGTGCTAGCCACATCTGCGCTATTACCTTAAAATAACTAGTCAATTTAGAACTTTCCTAGAATTCATTATACAACTCAGTTTCACATAGTAATTAGGTAATGTGGGACTTAGCACCTATAACCATCTTTGTAAACCACCCACTCTATGTGGGCTTCTTCTCATCTTCCCAATATGGGACCGAGATGTTACAAACTCCCCCTTTTAAATTTTTGATATCCTCGTCAGGGTCATGTCATGCAGTGCTCCAGTACCACATGACCTGGCGTTACTAAGTGGCTCTGATACCATTTGTAACACCTCAATCCCATATTAGAAAGATGAGAAGAAGCTCACATAGAGTAGGTGGTTTATAAAGATGGTCATGGGTGCTAAATCTCACATTGCCTAGTTACTAAGTGAAACTAGGCTTTATAATGAATTATAGGGAAACTTCAAATTGACTAGTCCTTTTGGGGTGATAGCGCAGATATATCTAGCGTTTTTTCCTAGGTTGTTATAAGTGGTATCAGGGGGAGTTTGTAACACCCCGATCCCATAGTGGTAGGGGTGAAATTTAAAACCGCCTAACCGCATCCGCTAACCGCTAACCGCTAACCGCATCCGCTAACCGCTAACCGCTAACCGCCTTTTTAAAAAAAATAATATATATTTATATTATATATATTTCATATAATAAATAACAATAAATTATTGTAGCCTAGTGGTTATTGTACGCCTATTTTACTCAGGAGTCCCGATTTCGATTCCTCCATCATTTGACTTTTGGTTTGGGTTTTATATTTTTATTAATTATATAATATAGAAGTGCAAAACGACGTAGTTTTGCACTTCTATATATTCATTTCTTCCTAACTCAAAATGATAATTTTGTTGTAATTTTATTCGTATGTTATATATTGTAGAAGGTGACCAACAAGATTTTGGTATAATGGTCCAACATATAATGCTCACTTTAAACCAACAATTTTTAATGCTAAAATGGCCATGAAAGAGAAAAAAAATGTTTAAAGTGAGCAAAACAATGGTTTAAAGTGAGTTTAAAACCGGCCAAAAAAAAAAAGCCCAATAAAAAGCGGTTAACCGCATCCGGTTAACCGCTAACCGAGCGGTTAACCGCTAGCGGTTAGCGGATGCGGTTAGTATATTCTACTAACCACCTAGGCGGTTAACGGTTTTAGCCACTAACCGCAACCGCTATTTCACCCCTACATAGTGGGAAGATGAGAAAAAGCCCACATAGAGTGAGTGGTTTATAAAGATGGGCATGAGTGCTAAGTCCCACATTGCCTAGTTACTAGATGAAACTGGGCTTTATAATGAATTTTAGGAAAGCTTCAAATTGACTAGTCATTTTGGAGTGATAGCGCAGATGTGGCTAGCGCTTTTCCCTAGGTTGTTACAAGTGGTATCAGAGCCACCTAATAACTCCAGGTCATGTGGTATTGGAGCACTACATGACGTAGCCCTAACGAGGACATTAGGAATTTAAGAGGGGGAGTTTGTAATACCTCGATCCCATATTGGGAAGATAAAAAGAAGCCCACATAGAGTGAGTGATTTATAAAGATGGTCATGGGTGCTAAGTCCCACATTTGCTAAGTCCCACATTGCCTAGTTACTAGGTGAAACTGGGCTTTATAATGAATTCTAGGAAAGCTTCAATTGACTAGTCCTTTTGGGGTGATAGCGCAGATGTGGCTAGTGCTTTTCCTTAGATTGTTACATGTGTCATTAGCCCTAAATTGTTTAGTATGATAAGTATTAAAACTAATAGTTATTAAGAAAAACAACGATCCTATATATTAAGTTCCAGTCAAATTTTAAACGACCTCGTATTAAAGTAGACTTAGCAAAATTGCCCGCAGATCCTTGCTCAAGAAAAAAAATAATTTTTTAATATTTTTTAATTTTATTTTTTAAAAATAATTTTTTAATATTTAATTAGTTTTTTTATTAAAAAACTGCCCCCATTGTCCAATCTTCTGGCTCCGCCACTGTGTGTGAGTTGGCTTTCAACAGCAAGTGGAAGCAAAAGCAAATGTCCATTTTTGTTTGCAATGAAATTTAGAGGTGTGGGAGAAGGATTTTTTTTATAAAAAATAAAAATAAAAAAACTGAAAATTCAATATGATATCAGAAAAAAAGTTGCCAAGTTATATTAAGTACATAATTAAATTCATTATTTTCTATTAGTTTAAACTTTTAAACAAAGACGAGACATTCTCGTCCATAACGAAGAAGGGACATTTTCGTCTCATCCATTTTAGAGGCATAAGCCATTAAATAAATGACCTACAACTCTTTTTGTAGGTTTATTTTTTACAACACGTATGAAAAATCTCAACTCCTTGGTACTTTGGCATGCTGTAATAGAAACGTATCTTTGTTGGCCAATATTAGCGGTTGTCCCTTGATGCAATGGAGTTGACTGCTGAGTACGTGAAGCACATCTCAAGGTTAAAGTTTTCCCACAAATGGTGTTTTGATCAGTTGAAGACACGTGGCGGTTAAAGCTAACCTTTCAAATGTTGTGAACTAGTCCTCGATCTGACGGCTTCTGAGTCTTGTAGAGGAATATATGGACTGGGTCAATACAAGCCCAACCAATCACTCATATGGACATCTCATTAGTCATCACACGGCTTCTCCTAGCTTCTTGTAAAGGGACTTCTAAACAAAAATAATAAAATAATAAAATAAAATTAAGAGCAATGAAAATAAAACATCTACTTTGTATAGGACATATTTATGAGTAATTCTAGATTTGTCCATCTCATCTTATAGATTAATTATTAGATTTATAAATTTATGTGAACTCCACATCAGTCAATAGAGTATCTCATAAATCTACTAGTGGATACTTGATATATTGTATTTGTAAGAAAATATGAACCAAATATAAAGAACTTATTGACTTTTAATATTTTTTTAATTTTTAATAATGATCAATTATAAACCCAATAATGATTTTAAAAGCTAAATCATTTTTAAAATGATACAAGAGTGATATAAGAATGATTACTCCATATTTACATATACCACATCAAATGGGTAAGAAAACTTATCTTTGTCCCTAACCCAACTTTTGCCACATGGCCAAAAATTCCTCCTAGAAAACAACCAAAAAAAAAAAAAAAATTAGCTAATCAATTTCACCGAAAAATGTAGCTAAAAACATCATATGCAAACAAAGGAATTAAAAACCATTAGCCCACTGACTCTATGGTGACATCGAACAGCCTAGTTCAAACTTTGGGTAATTGGCATATGGCCCGAAATCTTGGGTGTCTGGTTTAGAGCCCAAAATGTGTGCTTACATGATTATTGAAAAAGGCCCATGAATGAAATTTGGCAAGCTCATCTATTGTACATTGATCAGCCGGTAAATCAGTTTGGGCTGGGCTAAGGCCTAAATTTAGCTTGGTCATCGCCGGCACCAAAGAGTCTGACATGTGTACGAAACAACGGTGTAAGGATTTAGCAGGTTACACCATCGACCGACGTTAATCTTTTGGGAAAGGTTCGAGTGAGAATATTATGCCGGACCTCGGCAAAATGAGAGGAAACCGATGGCGGATCTCTTCCAAAACAAATGGTAACTAATCATCAACTGATCATTAGAAACTTGAGAAAATGATGGATGGGTAATGAAAATAGGGAGTCAAAGTGGGGTATTTCAAATTTTCAATGGGTTCTGATCCTTTTTGCTGGCTTCTTGGTCCCCCATTGAAATTGGGTATATCATTCTTCAATTTTTCCATTACTTTGCACATGCAAGGTGGGGTGAGACCCTACGTCCTTAGTCTTTACCCATTTGGACTGGTAACAAGTAGGCTGTAGGCTATCAATTATCATCAGAGTCAAAATCAGGCTACATGGTAGCAGGAAAAAGACTTCGATTTATCTATCCATCATTTGCATTGCTTTTGGTGAGATGTGATATTGTTTGTATTGTAACTATCTAGAATCTGTGAGAAAGCAGCTGTTCATACCAATTTTATAAATGGGGTTTGGTCCATTTTATATGGATCATAGCACGAGAGATGTTGAAATCATCTTACTTTTTCTGACAAGTATTTTGAGTTTTATTTTTTATAAAAGTTGCAAAAAAAAAAAAAAAATGGTTTGGTATAATTTTAAAAGAGCGTTTTATAATAAAAAAATTTAAATAGCATTGAGCAGCTAGAGTGTCGACGGTGAATGGCCCTAGTGGTGGCTGCCGAGCACTAGAAGTTTAAATTTGATTGTAGGCCACTCACCACTCACCACTTTTTATTATTATTTAAAAAAATAATAAACTTCAAAAAATAGATTTTTTTTTTTTTTTTTTTCTCTATGGGATAAGGCTTCATAATATATGTGTTCGTTTTATTTTTTTTATTGGGTTTTTTGCCACCACGAAAAGCCCAACAAAGTTAAGCCCAACAAGGTGCTTACGAGCATTTTCTAAAAAGAAAAAAGAAAAAAAAAAATAGAACCAGAAAAAAAAAAGAAAAAAAAAAAAGAAATGAAGAAGATAATTGAAAGAAAATATCTACTCATCAAGTCATCCTCCTCCCTGAATCTCGACTGATGAGAAATGAATTGGAGCCTGTGGAGTAAGAAATTCGAGAAGGGGAAGAAAATCAAGAAAAGTCAACTCAAATGAAGCCCATGGCACAAATGCCAAGGCCTATTGAGCAGGTACTCAGGCCATTACTGGTGTAAGCTTCTCTTAAACAAATTTAATTACCCAAAATATTATTTTGTTTTCAACTTCCTCTCTCATTCAACTTTAGCAATTTAATAGTGTAGATATAAGTATAGAATTCCAATTATTCTCTTCCACCTCTAAGAAATAATGGTTCACTTATCAAAAGAATTCTACAACCTTTTATAAATTTATGTAGCATAGGCCCATACAAATTTAATTATTTAGTAATTAATGTGATAAGTGTTTGTCACGTTAATTTTCTTATAAAATTGAAGTGATATTAAAAATTATATTTGAGAGCTGTTTGATGTCATTCTCCTACATATCTCGTATCTATATTTTTTTTAAAAAAATCTACTATTAAATCAATGGTGGATTAGCCCATCTCTTGTACCGAGATGGACAAAAATTGAAAACAAGATATTTTTTAATCATATTTTTATCTCATCATTATTTCATCTTACTATCGTGGTAGTGGAGTCATTGGATTTTTATATATATATTTTTTTAAAAAAACTAATCAATGGATTGATTGATTACGTCATCAGGATGAGATAGTGGTAGGATAAAAATTTTGTTTATAGCATTACTTTAAAATTTTAAGAAAAATGCTAAATAGTACACCCATATTTTACTCTTATTCTACTGGCTATCGGTTCTTGTACTTCTTTTTTGAACAATAACTGATTAAAGGATTGATTGGTATTGTCACATTAGCTTAATAAGATAAGAGTTTGTAATATTACTAAAATTATAATACCTGATAAAATAGAAAGATCGATGAATACTGACTCATCAATCTAATAAAATAGAGGTGAGATGGAGATGTGGTAGACTACGTTTTTACCCTTAATATAATTTTAAATATTTTAATTTGGGCATGTCGGCCCAATCCCAAAAGTTGGCTAATTTGGCACCGAAATAGTGAGTTTAGGAGGCACTTAGGGTAATGATTAGGGGTGCCAAATCCATGGCCCAAGACCTAAAAAAAGGTTAAATAGATAAGAGTCTAGAGATGCATCTTTTGTAAAGCCAGTTGGCACACGTGTGTTATTGATCATGTTTAGCACCAAAGCCCACCAGAATGTAATCATTCACTCCATCTCACTCACACCAATGCACCTTTTCTAATCTCCTTCTCACTATAAAAATAAAAAATAAAAAATAATAAAAATAAAAGTTTCTTCTTTTTTTTCCCTATATTCATGATCCATCGGCATCACTGTGTATCTTAGGCTCTTTCTCTTTGAAAAAAATGCCCATGGCGGGCCATCCCGCTCGTGCAGGACATGCTAGCCCGGGCCCATTCAAGCCCACCAAAAAAAATTTAACTATTTAACTAACTCTCTGTGTTACCTAGCGTGGACATAGCTGTATCACCTGCCCATGAAGCAGGAACTTGACTCCTTTACCTTCTTCCGAAATAGAATAATCGGACAACATTCAATTAGTTAGGATGAAAAAATATTTTTGTTATAAATAAAAAATAAAAATTACCATTTAAAATACATTAACAAATAATTTACCTGTTTTAAGAGATAGCTTAATCGACTAGAAATTATATCTTATGAAACGGATCGAAGTCATTAGTTCGAATCTTCAATTTCCCATATGTGAAAATGTCAAAAAATACAAACAATTTACCCGTGTGTTATTTTTTTTTTTAATTGAAAAGGTGGAGGGGTAAAAATCAGACTAAATTTGCAATCACATTCTTGAGGGTGACCCAGATAGGCTCTCAGTTGGGTGATTCAATTATTGCTCATAAAAAAAGGTAATTGGTCTTTTTAAAAGGGAAAGAAATGAAAAGAAGTAGTAGCGAAGAGTGAAAAACAATTTTTATCTATTTATAGGACGCCAAACTGGTCCAGTAGTAGTCCATTGTTTCTCCCACATCACAAAAGCTGCAACAATGGCTTCCGAGAAGGTTGAGACTGTTGTTGCAGGAAACTATGTGGAAATGGAGAGGGAAGAAGGCGATCCCAAGATGGGTAAGAGCAAATTATCAAGGCTGTTGTGGCATGGTGGCTCCGTCTATGACGCGTGGTTTAGCTGTGCTTCTAACCAGGCAGGCACTTTGTAATTGTTGATCAAAATCATTTCTTATTATATATCTTCATTAATTGTTTCTGGGCTCAGGTTTTTTCATGCTATTTATATCTGTTTTTCTCATGAAATGCAGGTTGCACAAGTGCTTCTTACGCTGCCATACTCGTTTTCACAACTGGGGATGCTTTCTGGAATCCTTTTTCAGCTTTTTTATGGGTTGATGGGAAGCTGGACTGCTTACCTCATCAGCGTACTTTATGTTGAGTACAGAACCAGAAAAGAAAGAGAAAAAGTTGATTTCAGGAATCATGTTATTCAGGTTATAATCTCTCTCCCTCTCTCTCTCTCTATTGGGTTCTTCTTATCCATTTCCTTTTCTTTTTCTTTTTCTTCCCAATTTTCTTACTTAATCTTGATTGTTTCCAGTGGTTTGAAGTCCTTGACGGGCTGTTGGGGAAACACTGGAGGAATGCAGGACTATTTTTCAACTGCACTTTTCTTATGTTTGGATCTGTAATTCAACTAATTGCCTGTGCAAGGTATATACACAATATATATATATTTTTTAAAAAGAATTAAACATTAATATTGTAACTAATATATATATTTTGCTTGATTTGCAGTAATATATACTACATAAACGACAATCTTGACAAGAGAACTTGGACTTATATCTTTGGCGCTTGCTGTGCAACAACTGTCTTCATCCCCTCATTCCATAATTACAGAATTTGGTCATTCTTGGGCCTTATTATGACTACTTACACTGCATGGTATCTCACCATTGCTTCCCTTATCCACGGGCAGGTAAACTTAACCATACAGTAAATTATTCTTTTGTAATTTTAATTTTCTTTAGCTTAATTTTCTTCTTCTCTCTCTATCTATCTATCTATGGGATTGAATGAAGGTTGAGGGAGTGAAGCACTCAGGACCAACCAAAATAGTTCTCTACTTCACTGGGGCCACCAACATTCTCTACACCTTTGGCGGGCATGCTGTCACAGTGTGAGGGCTCATATATGGATATTTTTGTTACCTTAATTAACAAATCTCAAACATTCCCATGATTACTGGAGACCGTTCACCGTTAAAGGGAACATTTTTTTCCTGAGAATTAAACTGGAATTTAATTTTATCTTGCAGAGAGATTATGCATGCGATGTGGAAGCCACAGAAGTTCAAGATGATATACTTGATAGCAACACTCTATGTGCTCACCCTAACTTTACCATCAGCTTCTGCTGTTTATTGGGCTTTTGGGGACATGCTTCTTACCCATTCCAATGCTCTTTCTTTGCTACCGAGAACTGGATACAGGGACACTGCTGTCGTCCTCATGCTTATTCACCAGGTAATTAATTAACGTCATATTCCTATATATATGAATAAATATATAAAAATTAATGAATTAATGACTGATTTTTGGGTTTTTGTTGTTGTTGCAGTTCATAACATTTGGATTTGCTTGCACCCCTCTGTACTTTGTGTGGGAGAAATTCCTTAGGATGCATGAAACGAAGAGCATGTTAAAGAGAGCTCTTGCTAGGCTCCCTGTGGTGATCCCAATATGGTTCCTCGCAATCATTTTCCCTTTCTTCGGCCCCATCAACTCAACCGTTGGATCACTTCTGGTCAGCTTCACCGTTTACATAATTCCTGCACTAGCACACATGGTGACCTTCGCGTCTGCATCCGCCAGAGAGGTTTGGTCTCGATGAAAATAATTAGTTGTATTTCGTCTTAAAAAAAAATGTACATAAAAAGCTCGTTACTTATAATATAATCCTCTTTTGGTCTCCACAGAACGCAGTGGAGAGACCACCATCATGCTTAGGAGGATGGGCAGGACTATACACCATGAACATCTTTGTAGTGGTGTGGGTTTTGATCGTTGGATTTGGGTTTGGAGGATGGGCAAGCATGCTCAATTTCATACGCCAAGTTGACACCTTTGGTCTATTCACTAAGTGCTATCAGTGCCCCCCACACAAGGCTTGATGATCGAGTAGATTCCCCCTACTTTTGAAAAGGTTTTACAAATTAAGTTACATATATATATATATATGTGTAAGCGTGTAAAGAGATTGGCATTTGAAACCTTTTCTTCTTTTCCTTCCATTTCTCTCTCCGGCCTTGTAAAAGCTATTGCTGATGGATTTCAGAAGAGGTGTGATGGCCATCATGGCCACCCCTATACAGACCTACAATTGTAACTCTTGTGTGCTGATTATTTTTGTTTCTTTTTCTTTTTCTTTTTTTAAATGCATGCAACTCCCTTTTGGTTTTCCTTTTTTGGTGGGGTGATTTTATTTTTATAAACCCTTGTAGTATTTTGCTCAATTTTTTTTTCTTTCTATCCTCTTGTATTCGATCTCTATAATGAACGGCAAGCACAAAAAATTAATACCATATCTTTCTTGTCTTAAACCTCCCCCTTTTTTTTTCTGGCTTCAACATGCATGTGGGATACTAAACTTCACACTTATTTTCATGATTGGAGTAAAAGATCATTGAGGTGATTACTTGAATATCTTGTCGCTTTTACACCATCTTCTTCAGACTATTCTCATGCCTAATTGATTTGGACGGTCGCAAGAAATGGTCCACAAGCGCCCAAGGACTTTTAACTTTACCCTCAATTTTTCACATGCCCCGTTAGGCATTAGGTTCTTATCGTATTCACACTGCCAAACACCAAACACCAAACACCAAACACCAAACATCCCTTGTGCCTGAGTGATTAAAAAGGATTTATCATCAAACATCCTGTACCGTGTGTCTAAGTGATTAAAAGGTTTCGTGTTGTGTCAAAGTAGTGCCGGCAATTTTTGACACAATTTGTGAATTTGTCATTAATTCAACATGAAATTTAAGAGTTAAAATTGTAGAGTTTGACCCGTTTAATTAAATTGGCCGAGTTATGGTTGACCTATATAGTCTTATATTAGTGCTTCGACATGATCAAAACTCGATACGTAACATAATAAATGACAATTTTGGCATGACCCGCGAACCCAATATAAAATTAGAGAGTTAGAGTTGAAAGTTTGACCTATTTAATTAAATTTGTCATGTTATAATTGATTTATATAATCTTATATCGATATCTTGACATTGACATAACTCAAACCCAACACAGAATCACATCTAAACGCTCTTATGTGAAATGAATTTTGTAGTTGGTATTTGATAACGAAAACAGTGCCACACCGCCCATGTTTCTATCGTTGGCAGCTGTGAAAAGTGTAGCTATAATAATGTAGGGAACGAATTATTTGGGTAGCTAATCTAACATCGGTCATTTGACCGTACTTTCTTTTGGTTCTTTATCACATAACTCACATTGGACAATTTGCCTAATTTGATGTGCTTCTTTGGACTTGCCCTACACGACAAACAAAATGACCAAATTGCAAACTCAGATATTTATCGTTTGCTTGAAGTAGTTAAATTATTATGGAATAAAAGAAAAACCAAACCCCAACACTAAAATGTTCTGTTCAAATTGGGTGAGATAAATTAGGAAAAATATTCAAGTTAGGAAAAATTTGTCCAAGATTAATTATTGGTGTTCCCCTGTGAGAAAGAGACAAGTACTAAGCAATCCTGTAGGCCCAAGCCCATACAACAATCTCTCCCAAAAAAAAAGTTGGGTTAGTCTGTGCAGAAAATGGGCTTGGTGGGCTTAGATTATGACTTCCTTGTTCGTTGAGTAAAGTGACATTCGATCTGATAAGAAAAACGGTCAGAACATGGAGAAAAAGGCAAGAAAACAGACAACATTGATGCCCACTACACCTGTGAAACTCAGAAAAGCAGAAGAACATGTACACCTAACCCAGAAAAAAGGAAAAGGCAATTCAACGGATATGATTGAATGTGAAGGGTGACGAAGAAAAGTTTGTGTTTGATATCATCGTCTCTTACCGACTGCCATGCTTTGACCAATGATGGTCCAGGCTTATGGTGGGCACCATTTCATTCTCTTAAGAACTTTCCATTTATCAGGGCTGTCTGGCTGGATACTTAGCCCAACAAAAAAAAGGAGGGGGGGGGGGGGGGGGTGGGCACCATTTTCTTGTGCTTTCCAAGATCAATGAATCTGCCAAAGAGAAATGCTTTTGACTACCAATTATTGATTTTCTTAGATTTATAGGACCCAACTCATGAATCACCATACTAAGAAGAAAAAAAAAAGGGTTTCCCCAAACTATTTTTTAAATTCAATGTATTATATTCAAAATGATTGTGACTTAGATTGAATTTGAGGAAATTTCTCGGACCGACAGAAACTTTGTACTTGAAAAATAAATGATAAAGATGATGTTAAAAGACATGCATATATAGCCCTCAAATCCATCTATTGGAATAGGGTAAAAGCCATGACTCATAGCTTATGTGACCACAAGAACATGCATCCCTGATCAGTGATCCCACTAAATATTGGTATAAAAAGAGGCTCACATGGATTCTGCAATATGGATGGAGATAGCCATTAAAATTGGTCTATTAAAAAACTCAAGAGGACCATAAAAGATGATCATTTGGAAGCAGTTTATATGATAGGAAGAGAAGTTGTATTTATATCAAATGACAAAAAAAACAAAGAAAGAAAGAATTTTAGGGTTAATCAAATTACACTCTTGAAATATGTGGTGTCTAATTAGGATAAGATTTTTGTGGACCTAATAAGATTAAAATTATAATATCAAAATCATATTACGATCGTATAGATTTTTAGGATTATGACATGGTTTTGAATTCATTCATAATATTAGGTTTTTTTTAAGAGTGCCCCTACTATTAGGTCTATCATGATAACACTTTCTTTACGGCCTCTAATTACCATATGACACATAATCAATTTAAGAAAAATGCAAAAAATAAAAGTGAAAACAATCACACCAAATCAGAGAGACCAGCCTCAAAACTCATTTTCAGATTCAAAACTAAAACCTAGAAGTAGAAGGTTAACCCTTTAGAGATTTTATCACCATAAAATTTAGTGTATTTTGGCCAAGTGTTTTTGTGTGCATTAATTTTTTATGTTTTTGCTTATGTATCTATTATTGATTGGGGGCTGTAAAAAGGATGTTATCATAATGATCTGATAAAAGGTTTTCTCTTCTTTTTAGTTATAAATTATCACTTGTCCAACAAATTTAAGTAAATAAAAAATAATTAATTAATATTTCAACACTCCCCCAACGTGGGTCAAAAGTTCAAAACTTCTTATTATACATTGAATATTTAATTAAAAATAAACATTACCCCTCCATCGCCTAGCATCCTTCCACCTATCTCCATTCTCCACCCATTTTTTTTTTTTTCAAATATATCATTAAATATTTAAAATCCACATGCCAAGATCTATTTCTTGAAATATTAAAATTGAATCTCAATTTTTTTTTATTTTTTTTTACGGTGCTTAAGGAATCCTCTACGCACGGTGACACGTGTGTAGAAGAGTTGAGAATCTTGAGATCATCAAAAAAAAAAAAAAATCCCACCATACGTACTTTTACAAAGACCATAATCTTTTGTACACATTCATGTTGTAAGCTTCTGAGACAGGAATCGGTACAGCTTCGATTAGGCACACGTGTGTGGGTCTTAATGTTACTTCGGCTGTCTGACACAAGCCGTGTGGCGCGAGGCTATTATGTGTCTACACATGCTTGGAGTTTTCCTGGCATCATGATATTTTTTCAAACCAAAACCATAAACAAAAACACTTCTAACAAACGCTAACAAATACACCAATCAATTAATCTTTCCTTTCAATATTTTTAAAATTGGACCGCATAAGAAATTATTGAAATCTCTTTCTCTCTCTCATTCATTTGGCAAATCCTTTAACTGACACACTTCACCGCAAAGTAAACCACCTTACCGCAACGCTTGAAGTGACAATATTTGATAACTGGTCAAGAAAAGCAAGCATCATATGCGATTTAATATATCCCTCGTCAAGACTGAAAAAGAGCCTCCAACTCCCAAAAAGACACCCAAATGCCCATACCTTACCCCCTTTTGGCTCAATGGATTCAATCAGGGGGATGGAGAGAGAAAAGGTGACCCTAAGGGTGGTGGGGTTGTTGGTCAAAATTCACGTGGTCCATAGAAGTTTCTTTCAAAGCATAAGGCTGCTATTGCTAAAGCTAAAACTGATTCTGATTTGGCTCTTCTTCTTCTTCAGGACCTACCTTAGAGTCAAAATGTTTACACCCTTTACACAGTAAAGTGTAAATTCGCACTAAATTGTTAAGTACGGAGTATTGTAAGTCTATACGGGGTGGTTCGGCCATCCCAATTACCATTAGGTGTGGCACGTTAGTGTCATTATTTGGATCGTTCATTTTATGATCCAAATAAAAAGTATTGCACCCGACACAATAATACCAAATCCAAATCCTTATCATTTACATGCTTGCATGCAACTACAGGAATTAGAAAGAACAAGATAAATGATCTATTGATCTCCCTTTTATGTTGCATGTGTAAGCTAGGGCCCAATGGGATTAGAAATATGGATATGGCCAATGGGTTGGTTTTGGGCCTTCCCATGACTGCCCAATTCGTTTATATTGCTGTAACTCGCATTCTTCAAAAGATGTCAGCCCGGTTTCTTCAAACAAATCCTCCTATATATGCTTTCAGCACCACTTCATACAACTTATTGATTCCTCATGTAATAGTGGCTTCCACGGGTAAAAATCATTGTGTAAGCCATTCGTGCGCTAAGAGAAATATTTTTTTACTTTGACTATTAAAGGCTAAAGCTTTTTCTCTTCACTAAAGAAAGATAGCAACAAGAGCTATTTCTCAGTGTCATTTGATGCACAAACAAAAATAACCAAGGCGACATTAAAAGTGGAACTCCAACAAATGGGGTAATGGATGATTTTGAATACGTTTTATTAAATTGTTCAAATTGCTAGTAATTAAAACAGTTCCATAAAGAAAAAGGTTACAGGATTCACTTATCTAGGACAGCCTTAGTCGGCCGTAAGAAAAAGTACATCTTGCAATACCCGAAATTATCTAAACCGTTAGCAATTCAGACAATTCCCTTTATGATCATAATCATGCACATAAATACATACTTCATTATTACTTCATTTATACACCACACTTTGGGGTATTTTTTGTACACCACACTTTTATGCCACTTTACTAATATAACACTCAACCAATCCTTGGATGCCATCGACCACACACGATTTAACACTTAATCCTGCCCTGTTTTTATGATAAACATACAGTATTGTATGATCGACTCTGTTTCTCTTGTCAAGAACTTATATTATTGAACTTCGACAAGACAACAAAAATATCAGGAACAGAGACAATGAAGATGAAGATTGAATATGACAAACAAAAAGAAGCCAAAAGATAAGGCCAAGTTCTAAGACCTTTCGGTGGAATGCAAACTTAAAATCAAAGTACACAAACCTCCCACTGGCTACAGAAAAGGATAAGGTGCATGAGATGACATACATCGATGCACTAGAAAAAACAACATCCACAATCTTTCTTCAAGATAAAGATTGCAAAGTACCATCTTTCTGTCCACACACAAAACCAGAAAATTGAGAAAGTCCAAAACACTTCACACATCTCTTTCAAAAAAATTGGACCCAAATTTATCCTAAGGTATAAAAACAAATTTTTTTGGGCTTTGATAGCAAATTCCAGAACCCCAATTCTAAAATCTACAAGGACCAACAATGGCTGATCAACATTGATAACATCAATGAAAAGGAACACTGAACAATGACTGAAATAGCCCAAAAACAAATGGCGAACACAAGAAGAATGAACAAAAATACATTTCAGTAATCCCATAATGAACATGTAAAGGTTATGAAACGATGAAAACCCAACAAGGGAAGAAGAAAAAAAATTATATCTTATGAGAACAATTAATCACATTTACCAAACCTTGCTAAACAAGCTTATCCCACAAACCCAATAGCGAACAATAATTGGCGACACCCAAGAACAATCTCCAGATTCCAAGCACCCAAAAATATAAAATTTTAACAAACCCAATTTACCGAGGAACACCCAATTCACATTCACAAAATCCTAAACGTTAGGGCAATCCCTCGCAAAATGCCCTTCCTCCCCACAATTGAAACACCCTCCACCACCACCGTATCCACGGCCACCACCGCCATATCTCCGGTTCACACCACCGCCTCCACCTCCGCCTCCACTACCTTGTCGATAACAGTCCCTAGCCAAATGACCAACTCGCCCACAATTGTAACACTCAACACCACCGCCATAGCCTCCACCACTCCTTCCACCTCTCTGCCCACCACCCCTTCCATAACCACCGACACCACCACCACCATATCTGCCAAAACTACCACCACCTCTGCCCCTCCCTCCAGGCCCCGGGCGATGAGATCTGCCGATGTCGGCAACATCGACGGCCTTGGCTCGACCGTCCTCTCCGTAGTCGACGGAGAACTCCACGGGCTGGCCCTCCGACAGGGTCCGGAACCCGTCGGAACGGATCGAGGTCTGGTGGACGAAGAGATCCTCGCCACCCTGGTCCGGGGCTATAAACCCAAACCCCTTCTGCGCGCTGAACCACTTCACCGTACCCGTGGATCGCTTGGTCTCGGCCATTCGTAAATGATCTAGAATCTTCTAGAAGAAGTCTCTTCTCTTTCTAGAAGCTTCTCTCTGTTAGCACCGGTTGGCCATGGAGGAAATGGGTGTGCGCGCCAGACTTTGCGCTCTGCTCGCTCTCATCTCTCAACAAGTCTTGCTTGGGCATCAAAGTTCGAATAACATTTATCGGGTGGGACCCGATGGGTAGGGATCGGACGGTGAGTGGGCTGCCTGCTTGACTCTTGGATCGTATCTAATGGTACAAAGGTACAAACCTTCTTATCCACTCGGGCTTTTTCTTGCCACGTCATATTCTTTGCAGAAGTGGTCGGCACCAAGACCACGTGTTCGCTTTCTTTTGGATGAGTGAGTTTTGACCACTTCTTTGATTTTGTGATATTGATATCAATATCACTTGTAAATATCGTCTACAATTTATTTATTTTTTACACTCAAACCGTCTTCTCTTTGATTTTGAATTACACATAAATTTTAATTTAAAAGCCCAATGTATTATAGCTTGACACCCCCTGTTGGGTCAGCAAACTAATCCTTTTCATTACAATTTTGTCCTATGGTTCATCCATTCCAAATGAAATAGAGAACGATGCAATTCCGCTACGTGAGGCTAAAGCATGTCCATGTTTTTAAGTGACTTTAGTAATAATTAATGGTTGTAGCTATTCATCATTACTCATTAGGCCCTTTACTCACACTTTGGAAACTCACCGGACCATGGTTGTAACATCTTAGCCTGTTGTCGTGGCAGAAGGCCTGAGCCCACTCGCCTTTTATCTTTTTCTTCCTTCTCAAGATTTGGAAGGTGACTACTATTATTTAGTGTCGGCAATTTTAATAAGATCTGCGAACTTGATGTAAACATAACACAAAGTTAATAGGTTTTATGTAACGACCTAAAAAAAAGCGTTAATCACGTCTACACTATCATTTCAACCAGACCCGTTAAAAAAAAATTAAAATCCTTAACTTTATTATTACATTTTTTTTTCTTTCTATTTTTCATTCAAACTCGTCGGGTTGTGTCACCTTCTAAGTAAATGAGTCATGTTGGGTCTTGTCAATCCAATATGACTCGATTATTTTAAACAGATTAAACGAGTTGTGTCATATAACACTACTATTTTTTTCGTATTGTGTTTGTGTTTAAAAGTTCAATCCGTTTAGCTAAACGGGTCGTGTTTAAGTTAATCGGATCACGGGTTATTATAATGGGTCATAATAAAGTTGACCCGTCAACCCGTTTTGCCACCCCTTATTAAACCAAACGAGGTAAAAGGATGCATGTGGATTCGTTCTATCGCTCTAGCCTTGGGCCTTGGGCCATGCAGATGCAGTTCATTTTGGGTGCTAACCAGCCCATATGTAGATTGGCTTACCAGTATTATTTTAGCTGCCGTAGAAAGAGTTACATTAAATTGCAAACTACTATAAACATGTTTGAGATTATGTTTGAAAGTTTTAAAAATACTTTTAGTACTTAAAAAGTTGTGCAAAATAAAAACTGGCATGATTGGTAAAAATGTCTAAAAGTACTTATTCAACTTTTTAAATTTCAAAACGCAAACTCAAACATACTCGATCTTAACAGTATTATTTTAGGTGCGACAAAAATAATTACACTAGATTGCAAATAATTAAAAGCGTGTTTGAGATTGTGTTTGAAAAATATAGTTTTCAAGTCAAAAATCGTTTTTTTACAAAAACTTAATTTTTAAGCTTTTACCAAAAGTATTATTTGGCCATTTTTAAAATAAAAAAGTCAAATAAATACTTTCAATTTTTTTTTTTTTTATCAAATAAGTCTATTTTTATTTAACATAACTTTTTAATCTCTCTAACACATTCTCATTCACGCTCTAAATCACTCTTGTTATTTAAGTTGGCTTAAACCTGTCAGTGGCTTGTTTAAGGACCCACGTTGTCTTCTTATTATAGGGACAATTGGCATTTAATGTCACCTCATTTATAACAAATTTATAAAATGGAGGGTTATTGGGGATACCACCTGCCCATATCCAATAATCTTGATTCATAGTCGAACCACACACAACTAGTCAAAAAGACGACACACGGTAGAGCTGTACAATGAATAAATGGCATTGAACTTGTGGGAAAAATAATCAAAAGGGGAAGTACGCAATTAATTCATTAAAACACATAAATTCAACAACTCTCTCATTCTTTGGAACAGCTCAGTTCATTTATATTAAAAATGTCTTCAGTTGATGGGCCCTAGGAAATATTCAAAGCTTCCGCCCTTCACTAAATTTAATTTTAAGACATCATGCAAAACACCTCCACGTTAATTAGGTAAAGCTCCAACTTTCACTGAAGTGACCAACATCTTTGCCTTTTTATTTTGGAAAATGTTAGAAGACTTAAATAATTTGTTCAATTTTTGCTTTATTTTATAATTTTTTAAAAAATGTGTGAAGCAATAATATCTATTTTTATTTTATTTTTTTGTATTTTTTTGACATTTTTTTGACATTTTTTATGTTGTTTTTCTTTTAAAAAAAATGATAAAATAAGGCAAAAATTAAATATTTATTAGACAAAATAATTGAATTTCTATCATCCCTCTCTCATTTTTCTTCCGATGCTAATCACCCACCACACGTTGCTCCGCGAGTGGATGCCGACAACGTATCGTATCGTTCTTTTCCACCTCAACACACGGGAGAACCGGAGAAAGATGATGGTTGCGTTTTCTTTTCGCCTGGTCGATGTCGCACTATTGAGATGACGTGCGTCACATGCGTATACACAGTATCCCGTTACAGATTTCGCGGTTGAAGCTTTTGTCCTTGTACGCTCCCTCTCCAACCGCTGGTGCACCAATCAAACGCTGCCTTTTCATATCCAACCAACGTTAACCAGAGATTGCGGATTGGAGAGCTCCTATGGGTTTCTCTGCTTTATATTACTGACTGAAATCTAAAGTAGATTCAGGGAAAAAGATTAATAAAGAACCTTTACTTTAAAAAAGTGATATATATTAGGATTGGACTCCATACAAACAAAAATAAATAAATAAATAAAAGTGATGCAAGTAATTACAAGTGAAAATATGACAATATTGTTTCTAACGGGTAATTTAATTAGCTCTGAATCACGTTTCACGAAATAGAAGTAATAGTTTGAATTCCTCTCTTTTTAATGTTGCAACCCATTGGGAATGGGAATATGCAAAAGCAATCCTTCCCATAATAAGTTAATAACTACATGAATATAGATTAATTTGACTATTTCTCTACTCTTATGAACTAATAAGAAAGGATCAACCCATTTACATAAATTACATGTTTGATAATACCTGGAGTTTCTTTTGCTTCTTTAGCAAAAATACAAAATATTTTGAAACAACTTTAAACAAAACATATTTATTTAGCAAAGTGTTATATATTTCTCTCTTAAAGTCATCGTTCTTGTTCACATATTTTGTAAATTTATTATTGAATTTCTGAAATCTACATATAAGTCCCACAAATTAAATGATAAATTTGCCCATCTAGAATATAAAAAAAGAAAAAAAAAAGAAAAAGAAAATCAAACATTTTTATAAAACATTTATATCACATCAAAATAACCTTTTTCTTAATTAAAAAAACAAAAACATACCTCCAAAAAAGTGTTATTCAAAGAACCCAATTATGTCCTAAGATTTATTCTATACCGTAACTTCCAGGGGCGGAACTACGTGTGTGGGTGGGGGGACGAATGTCCCCCCAAAATTTTCGAAATTTAGGCTACAGTACATATATTTTATATGTATATTCCTAGGTCTGAAATATTTGTCCCCTCAAGTTATTGAAAGATGTCCCCCAATTTTTTTTTTATTCCCTTTATCTGCACGCTGCAGAGCGCTCTCTCTCTAACCAAAAAAGTCTTTACAAATTGTCCCACTAAAACATTTTTTTATTCATTTTATCTTCAGCCCACTCTCTCTCTCTCACCAAAAAATTCTTCAGCATTGTCCAACCAATTTTATTTTTTTTATTCCTTTTATCTTCACAGCTCTCTCTCCCTCTCATCAACCACAGTTCTCTCTCACCAAAAAATTCTTTAGCAAATTGTCAAATTCTCGAGAGGTACCCCTCCCTAACCGGACCATAGTGGAAAAGATTTCCTATATTTTCTTCAGAACTCGTTCAAATTCTAGCTCTTGAAGAGCGAGTACAGGCTCTTCATCTCCCAAATCCTTACCGAACACCGAGTCGCAGCTCCGCGTCCTCACGGTGGCGAACTCGCCCAACGGCATCCGCCGCATCCGGTTCTTCATCTCCCACATCTTTTTTTGTTTTTTTTTTCGATTAATAGTTAGTCTCTTTTTCAATTTATTTTTTAAGTTTAGGTGTCTGATTTCACAAAACAAAAGGTATATGATTTTTTAAGTTTAGGTATCTAATTTATTTTTCAATTTTTTCAATTAATACTTATTGGGGTTTGTTTGGAATTATTGCAAGCTGAATCGGCATGTCTCATACTCTTAGGCTCAACATTATCATAGTTGGGAGCTTCGGGGCATTTTGTTAGGAGAAACAATTAACGCTCACAGTTACCATTTTTATTGAACCATATAGATTGTGCTTGGTTTATATTGCTAATAATTGATGCTATTGTGTGTTTGTAATGCCATGAGATTAAGATTTTGAATAAGTACTTATTGTATTTTGATATAGAAAAATTATACAAGTTTTGTTTTTTTAGCTTTCATTGTTTTGAATTAACTTAACTATTTGATGAGTTTAGTTAGATTCATTAATTTATTTGGCATTCTTTCACTTGTTATTGGTAGTAAGAATTATAATAAAATTCTACCTATAAAAAAAAAATTCTAATAAAATTCTAACAAAAATAACTTATGATTTACTATGAAATATGAGAATTATATATCACCATATGTATCTATGTATTTATATAGTCACGCCCAGTTAAAATAGCTACAATTGGTCTCTCATTTTCGGCCTACACTTTAATTAGAAAAAAAATAAAAAAAAGTTCCCTCAAACTCAAAATCCTGATTCCGCCCCTGGTAACTTCACATAAGTATTATACGACTGGAAGTATATAAATATATTATATATATAAATCTAGAAAATCCCTTAATAATCAAATCTCTCTCTCTCTCTCTCTCTCTCTCTCTCTCTCACAGTTTGAGAGCTTCACCATCAAACTGCCATAGGCCGGCCCATAGCCGGATTGAGATCCCATAGCCACCCTTGTCTTGCTTATCTTTCATTCCCAAACCACCCTACAAGGCTACAACATCCAATCAATCCCCCAAAGCCCAGCCCAGCCCCGCCCGTTTGTCGACCCGGTTTTCGAGGAGGGTCAGCCGGTCCGTCGATTCTCTTCTTTGCTTGGAGATACAAACATCCGCTTCTCTTCCACTGTCCTCTCGCAAATCTTCACCACCATTTTCTCCCTCTGAAACTCCTCGGCGTGTTGAACGAGCAATTAGTGAAGAATTTTGACCGACCAGTTGTTCGGGTTTGACTTTCCTCGGGCGCCTTTGCTACTTTCCTGGTATCATCCCCTCGACCTTTTCTTGGTCTCTCTCGCATATAATTTTTATATATATATTTCTAGAGTATATTAAGCTGAGATTATGTTTAGCGTGTTTACTAAAATGGGCCGTAAAGTTGCTCAGCTTTAACAGTGTAATTACTTTTTTTTATTGTTCCTGTTCAGCTTTTCATGTTGTTTCCTTCGTTACCTTTTGTGCTTGTCGTTCACATGATTTGACTTGTCGATTATTGTTCCCACCCAATTACTTGAAGTTGAAGTGCATGCATGATGCATGACCTAATTTATTAAAGGCAATGAAAAGGTTCACTTTGGCTTATTTGTGCCAAAATTTGGCTCACGTCAAGTAGAATTCAAGCGGGGGTTTGTTTTGCTTTTCTTTATTTATGATCTGTTAGTGGAGGACACATCTTTAAGCTCTTTAATTTGAGTACATGATTGGATTGCCATTAAGCGATTTGAGCTGAAGAATTCTACAGACTGTGCTTAGACATGGGATTCGTTTTATTGTGGTCCAGTGTATTCAAACTATTTGATTAGCGGAATCAAATTTTGTTTGGTACCATGTTATTAGGGTTAATAATTTTTAACACAACTCGTGAATTCGATATGAACTGAAATTAGAGAATTAGAATTTGAGAGTCTAACTCATTTAATTAAATAAATCGGATTAAGATTAACTTATAGTATTATATCCATGCCCTCCATACGACTCGAACTTAACACATGACATTTAAGATTGATTTTTTTTTACACGACCTGCAAACTCGATACGAACCAAAAACGAAAGTAGTAAGTTATAGTTGAGGGGTCTTGTTCTTTTAATTAAATGAGTCGAATTAAGATTAACCTATATAATTTTATATTTATGTCTCAACACGACCTAAACTGATCGCTAGAGCACAAATTGTCACTCATGCATATTTTACCCCTGCTTTGTATTTCAATCCATGATATTATGAAAATCCTTTTGTGGCCGTGAGCGTCCTTTGTTCCTGGTGTTGGTGGCAAGAGGAAATTCGTTTGATTTGATTTTATTTAGTTTTTATAAATTGATAAAAATGGGTTACTTAATTATGTTATATTAGCAGTACTAGGGTTAAACTTGTATTGCAGGCTGCGGGGATCTGACAGAGTAACAGGTGAAATAATCCTAAATAGAGTAATGATACTCATCAGATTAGTATAGATGAACGGTATTAATGTTGATATTATTTTAATATTATTATTTATATTTTTTTAATAATAAAATAATATCAATGTGAATATTCTTCATTCACGCTTGTTGGTAACCTAAATATGATATGAAAAGAAAAAAAAAAAAAAAAGTTGTTAGCTTACGTGCACCAGTGAGCTAATTAAGACATAATTAAACTATATTTATGTCGTGTTAGAATTAGATGGCTCCTCCACTTGATGATCGCTGACTACAGCTTCACTATTCACAATGCCCATGTGGTTTCAATGGAATATATTATATGAAGGCTAAGGTAATACGTGACAGTGTTAGAAAATGACGTGTGAATAATCAATTATGCTGATATTAGATGCAGACAATTATTACTAATTTTATATTTTGTCGTAAAATTTTTAGACTTGACTTTTCGTTATATTTATACATAGACACGTCTAACATTTACAGCTTAGTCCTGTCGTATTCACAACTTCGCTTTTCGTTATGTCTTGATTCTTGAACTTGAAACTCCGGTCGTATTTACAGCTTAGGGAACGCAAAAAGTCTTATCGTTCACGTATCTTCCCTGTGCTGGTGTTTTGAAGATGAAATTTTGGGAAGACTTTTTAGACGTATTGGTCTGGGTTTGAATCTCTTTAGCCTGTCCTTTCATAGGATTCTTAATGTTCCTGGTACTTCTATCTCCCTCTACTTTCTTTCGGGTTTTTTGTTTTTTTTTGTTTTTTCTCCGTATATATGTAAATTCGTGGATTATATTTTACATAAAAAAAGACTGAAAAAGTTGTATATATATTTTTTTACAGTGTAATTTGACTTTCTGGTTCTTTCTGTTCGACTTTTCATTTTTTTCTTTTATAATTATTTTCATTGCTAATTGCTCACATGTTTGATTGCACAAATATCTTTCACATCCAGTTACTAGGGGCTCTGAGAAATATGATGAAATTGCCTGTTAACCGTTTGAGTTTATTCCTAAAAAATTAATTAATTGTTCTTAGAAACGGGATCCACTTGATCCAGTTCATTTGAAACATCAGTCATTAGTTGTGGTGCAAGAATTTTCTAATTTAGTGGTAATCAGTTGGTTGATATAATATCAGCTGCACCTCTTGTCTCAAATCTATGAAATTATGAAGACCCATTTGGCCATAACTATCCCTCCTATTGTGAAGCGGATAATAAAAAGATTTCTGTTTTTAAAATTAGTACAATATTATGCTAATTATTGATTTTTTGCAATTCTTGATGTTTGGATCGGATTGCAATCTGCCGAGTCTGTTAGATTGCATCTTACGCTAAAAAAAACATAGGAAATTGGTGTTGTGTTTACACGCACCACTTTTAGACTTTTTATCTTTAGATTTGATCATTTTCAGAGTGCATGGAGATCCAGTTAATGCACATGTTACGGTTCTACAATGTTCCTGGAATAACTAACACTTACCATTATTTGGCCATTCCTGCTCTTAGAAGGGACTCTAAACTCCTCCTAGTTGGTACAAGTGATTGCTGAGCCTCACTTGGAGTGACTAAATCTTTTTATCCGTTCTTAGTTCTAAAAAACTTCCTGGAGCCTTTTCCAATTGTCAGCCTTAGGGTTCTTGTCAAGTGACAGGGAGGTCATTTTTATTCTGTTTCTATGTTACCTATTCTTTTTGTTATTACTTTTATTTAATTTATTTACTGCTTAAATATAACTTTTTTACATAAGAAAATAAAATATCATTCATGGTCTTGGCGAGCTTTAGATCTAATTCAGCATATTGTCATTTGTTTTCTCTAACCCTGCTTCAGCGCTTAGAAATCAGTATCAGTGGCATAATCTCATGTTACTTCGCTCCCTAGCAGAATAGCAACTTATTTGTGACTTCTATTTGCTTGCTGTGGGTGCTTTATCTTTTTATTATTATTATTATTTTTTTAGGTGTGTATTGAAACAAAACTTTAAATTATGGCAGGTGCTAGAAGGTTCTTAACCTTATGGCAATCATGCTCAATAACTTGGTGATGGACCTGATAGAGCAGACAGTTTAGATGTTCCAAATTGTTTTGAAATTAAAATCAAAGACATTATTCATCAAGTCCATGATCTTAATGCATAAGTATTTAGATATTGGTCTAACCAATGAGCTTTTGCTCGGATGGTACTTCCTTCCTTTGTAGCAAGGTGGAGGGTGAGGTCGTCGGTTCATGTCCCGCCGAGTGCATGTGTAACTTACCAATAAAAAAAATAAAAATAAAAAGATATTCGTCTGAGTGGAGATGTTCGAGAGAGAAGGTATACTTTGTAGTATTCAAAAAATTGAAATGTTGGGACGGTCATGTAATTAATTTTTTTTTAATCTCTGTGATGTCATGACTAGCAGAACTTAGATGCAAAAAGACATGAATGGATTTATTTTTAGTAAATACATTTCAGTTTGAATTTTTGTAGGACAAACCAAAATAAGTCCCATCACTTGTTCCTATGTGCACATAAATTAGTTTTCTCAAAGGTAGAGTAGTTGGATTTGCTTACAGAAATTAGAAATATAACGATATCATCATTTTCAGCAGCAGCTACATTATTATTACTTTCATATAATTTTGATCCCTGAATCAACATCCTCATTTATTAATGTGGTTTTTGAAGTTATTCCAAGAGGTATCGAGCCTTGAGGTTCTGGTGGGGAAGTCATGGATCATGGAACTACCGACTCTGAACCCAGACGAAGTGGATCATTTAGTCACACCGGAAGTGCCAGTTCTTCATGTAGAAGGCGCTCTATAAGTTTTTCAGCAGCTGTACCCTTTCGCATAGATGATGACATTGAAAGTGAGACTGTTTCGGAGGCAGGAGATATTGGGGATCGGGCTCTTCAGAGCAACAGGCACAGTGAGGATGCTAGCCTCTGCTTTTCTATTGATCATGCATCACAGAATGGAGTAGCTGCTCCCACTTCCCTGGATACTCTGTTGCACCCTTATGGGTATTGGTCTCGTGATCCAGCATTGAATACAATCTCTCCAGTGTCTCCGTTGCCAGAGGAAACTATATCTCCCCTTTCCGTGGATGCAATGGTGTGCTCTAAAGACAAAAAGCAAGTGAGCCTTCAGTTAATAGTTTCTCATTTATTTATCATTGTTAAAAGAAATTCCTTAACTTATGTGGTTTGTTTGTTGACAAACAATGAAAACATTTTCATTTTTCTATATGCAGGAAGAGTTGCCAAAGTTATGGGATTATGTTTTATGTCTTATTCATTTAGCTGTTTTTGGGATTCTTGGGGTAATATGCTATCCTTATCTCTATCAGTAATAAGAATTGCCTTTTCTTTTTAATGTGATATATGGAGATATACATTTAGGTTTTAAAGTGCAATACACTTGTAGTTTATAATGCGATTGAGCTATTTTTCCTTTTTTTCCCTAATGTTTCAAGAGCAAAGGATATAATATTTCACAACAAAATAGGAAGTTTCCTAAGAGCATCTTACCAATAAGTTATCAAAGATTGACAAACCCAGATGAAGAGCATAGGACGGGAATTCTGAGCAACCCAACCTGGCAACCTCATGGAAATAACAGTTTTCTTGATCATTTAAAGAAGTCTGAAGTTCCTTAGAAAATAAAACTTAATTTTTGACAATAGTTGGAGAGGTTCAACTTCATGTCTTATAACTTTGACGTATTACCCCTCTATTTTGTATCAAATAGTTGGAAACAAATATTTACAATTAATATTTGGTATCAAATTAATATTTTGTATCAAATTTTTTGATATTTTGTATCAAATTTTTTGGAACCAAATATTAATTGCCACTTCTACATTTCATTAATTGTAAATTTCCAGTTAATATTTGTACTTAGCAAGATTCTCATATTTAACATGCCACAATGTGCAGGTTTTAACAAGGTATTTACTGGAAAAATTGTTCGGCCCCGGAGTTGTTGGCTTGACAAACAATGAAACAATTCTGTATCTTGACCTTCCTTCTAATATGGTCTCTCTCTCTCTCTCTCTCTCTCTCCCTCAGACGCATGTGCACACACTTTATGGGTGAGGTTATGGGAGTGTTTAAGCAAGTTTTTTCCAGCTCTGAATAAACACCTCAACCAATCACTGGAATGTATTATAGTGGCCTGTTACAATTCAGAAATTAGAACTTCGTAGTGATGCCTTTGCTCTGGTAAAGGCCGTGTGATAGAACTTTTCTACTTGATGTTGGGGTTAAGAGCTTCAAGATTCCCATCTTTTTTGCCTTCTACTCTCTCTCTCTCTCTCTCTCTCACTCTTTTATGTATGTATGTATATGTATTTTTTCATTAATGACTTCAATTAGAAGATCTTCTCATTCAAATTGGTTTATGCATTTTTCTAGGTTGGTTCTTTCTTGATGGGATGGTGGGGTGTCGTTTTCAAAGCAGACATATCCCGCATTTCAGACTATCTAGCGATCGGATTGACAACTGGTTATTTAGGAAGTCTTACAACTTTCAGTGGTTGGAATCAGAAAATGCTTGAGCTTAGCGTTGATGGCCACTGGGTGTTTACTGTGCTTGGTTTTCTTTTAGGTAAGAACAATATTACAATAGATGTATGGATAGTTTGGTTCATTAGACGCATAACAGTTTTGATTTTAATTGCTTCAGGCAGGTCTTCTGCTTGAGCCTATTCAAAACTTAACATCAAACAGTCTCCAGCCTGCCTCTGTGCACTTAAGGAGCAAGATGATCTTTTAACCCTTACAATTCTTTGCAGGCTTGTTTCTTGCGGCCTATTCCATTATTGTTGGTGTTGAAACGGCCAAGGGTTTTAAGTGGCTTCTAACAAGACAAAATGGAAGTTCGGGAAGTGGCATCCGTAGCTCTAGCAGCAACTGGAGGGTGGATAGCAGCAGGCGTCACTTGGCAGTTATGGTGGTGTTGATTTTAATGCTAGTCTTATTATGGGGTTTAAGTGGAGAGCTATTGAAGGAACAGTTTAGCAGTGGCGGCAGTGGTGCTCAGCTATGGTTGGCTTGCATTGTTGGACCTCCAGGTGTGTGGATCAGGTGGTTCTTAGCCCGACTCAACGGGCGTGGGTTAGGGAGGTCTGGATTGTTTAAATGGGTACCAATTGGGACTCTAATCGCCAATGTGTCCGCAGCTTGTATCATGGCAGCACTGTCTACTGTGAAGAAAGCGGTAAGGTGTTGCACCTCTTTTCACTTTCTAGTTTCTAACACAAGTTCAAACGGTCGATGAGGTCAATTTACGTGTTTCAATGTCTGTTTTTTATACAAACATGCAGAGTAGATGAGCAAAATCTTGGTTTGTTTTGGTTATAGGTGAATACCCAGACTTGTGATACTGTAGCCTCTGGCATACAACTTGGATTCTTGGGGTGTCTGAGTACTGTTTCTACCTTCATTGCCGAGTTCAATGCAATGAGAGAAAGCAAGCACCCTTGGAGGGCATATGCATATGCCTTGATTACCATTTTCATCTCTTTCGGCTTGGGGACATTGATATATTCTGTACCTGTTTGGACAAAGGGATATGGGTAGCATGCCTTTTTGTACAAACCATCATTTTATGCCTTGAAAGCTGAAATCTACTTGACCAGAATGCTGAGTTGGAGTAGGACACAGTTTCAGTCAATAATATTATCTAGGCTAACAAGCTGTTTATGATAGTTCAGTGGTGGAGCCATCTTGCTCATGCGAGTCCAAGAAATGAAAAAGATGTTTTGCGCAACGGTGGTGCCATGGTGGAGCACTGGAGCTGATGTGATTTTGAAAGTGCCCGCCATTGAGGCTCAAATATTTGTGCGGCTTCGTTTTGTTTTGTTTTGTTTTTGTTGGGGCCTAAGAGGCAACGGTTTACCCTAGTGAAAATGTTAGTGGTTCGAATTCTTTTATCTCCAATTTGTGAACATATAAATGCTTCGAAGGGTGGAAAATAAGCTTAGCTCTGTAGGATTCTGAATAAGTCCAACCTTCAAAAACTCCAACATGCACTACCCTAAATATTGCCTTTAATGTGTACTTTGGAAGAGGAATAAAAAAAATCAAACTCTTTTTTTTTTTTTTTGATGATGATAGATGACTTCTTGTTTCTTGGAGACACCAAAACCAAAAATTAACTTGATAATTAAGTAAATCTCCTTAATTTTTTTTCGTTATCCCTTTTTATTAAAATAAAAAACAAAAATATTAATAAATAACTCAAAACTAGTTTTATTTTTATTTTTATCTCACATCCAAAAAAAAAAATTTAAACAAAAAATAAATAATACCCTCTAAAAAGTATTAGGAAAAAGTACAAGTTCTTAATTCAAACTATCACTCTATTATCAACGTCCTTCTCAAACTATCAATTATATTAATGTCCTTCATAAAACTCTACTTTGTGTTGCCTTCTTGGTCCACTATGAAGTCCATATCCGAAATATGGGCTTAAATTATGTTTGATCTTTGTGCTTCTCTGCCTCACTACCTAGATGGTGCCTCTTCTGTTATTATACAACTACCTCTCAGTCTTTCAAACTCCCTCATTAGTTCGTTAGAAACTAAGTTAAAAATAATTTTCTTTATTATTATTATTTTTTTGACATGAAAAATAATTTTCTTTATTGATACACACATCGTCCAACATGTGCCGTTACAACCGACTTTGTTGGCAGCATTTTTAATTGTCTTATTTGCCTTTGAGAATCCCCTCTAGATTTATTGTTGGATAATCCCCTCCATATTTATTGTTGAATTGTCTTCAAGATTAAATCTTCTTTTAGTCTTTTGTATTTTGGATTCCGTAACTTTATGTTTTTGTTTATAATATATGATGTTTGTTTGTATTTGTTTTTACTCATCTATTTTCTTTATATATTTAAAAAAAAAGGGCGTACAAACTGAGAAAAATACGCTTTAATCACAAAAAAAGATACATAAATAAATAGACCCATAAATAAAAGTAAGAAAATAGATGCAAAATTAGTGAAAAAATTTGACCAAAATAAATAAGGTAGGTTCAGAAAAAATTTGCAAAAATTACGTCCAGCAACTTCTAGGATCTGTTTGTTAAAAGATTTTGGCAAAGGCAAAAAAATTCAATTATTTCATTTTTTCAACATTCTCTTACTTTTAACATTACATCAATTATTTTTTATTACTCTACAAATAAAAAAATCACTACAAAACAAAATTTTTTATTTTTCTATACCAAACATTCTTACTTTTTTACTTTCAAAAAAAAAATATTTTTACTTTTTTTCACATCAATCAATTTTTGCTAACAGTATCAAACCGAAACTGAAATAAAATCGTTTACCAAATTAACCCCTAATTCTTTTATGAGGGGCAAAATGATATTTTCATTGAAAAAGACCCTAAAAAGACAATTTTATCCCTTATAATAAGCCTAACTAGATCCTTCTCGCTAATTCTAGAGATGACTTAAAAAAAAAAAAATTAAAAAAAAAAAAAAATCTCGAGACGTGTCCCTATTGGCTGCCTAACTCGATGGGGGTGTGTGCCCTATGGAGGGACCGGCGGCTATCTTAGTCGGGGGAGGGAGTAATGGTAGCCTAGCGCCATTACTCCTCAGTCAGGTCAAGACTGTCAAGTAGGTGTCCTTACCTTATCAAAACATCTCACCGAATCCGAATTAATTGCAATCTCTTGTTTGCATCGTAATTTTAAGAAATTTTTAATGCACCTACTAATTTAAAAAGTCAGATGTTTGTTTTTCGTTTTTATTTTATTTATGAGTTAAATACTAAAAACTCCTACGATTTTGGTACTTTATTTGTTATCTCTTATGGTTTCAATTTGGATGATAGGAGGTGTAATTTTGATAAAGATGAAGATGGTACCTCTGTTAAAATTTTGTCCAAAATTTAACGAAACGTCATACTAACACTAATCAAATTACGTGTTATGTAATTAATTTTTTATTTTTTATTTAAAAAAAAAAAGAAAAAAAAATTGGGGTGGCTATTTGGGAGTGGCTTTTTAATTTTTTTTTTTCTCTAAGTAATTTTTTCCATAATTAAAAATTCCTAAAAAGCTTGGTAGTTATGTTATATCTTCATTTTTTTTTAAAAAAAAAAACAAAAATTATTACGGAATTCTCTTAAGTTAGTTGAACATGCCCGTAGCATTTCTCTTTTTTCTTTTTCTTTTTTTAATAAAATTTATTGAAAGACAAGATTTACTTAGGTGTGCGTTTGACGTTTGACAAGTCTAAAAATGCATTTAATACTTAAAAAATTGAGAAAAATAAAAAATCCTTCAAAATACTTACAATATAGCTCTCAAATGTTCAAAAAATAATAAAGTAGCCTCCCAAATTATCAAAATATAACAAAAAGGTCACTTATATTTTTTATATTCCTATAATACCCATATTCTTTTAACAAATAAAATAATAAAATCATTGTAAAAAAACCCCCCCAAAAAAAAAAAAATCAATGGGTGAATATTTATTTATTTCAAAAAACTTTTTTTTTTTTGGTATTTATTAGCCCAAAGGATTTTTTGTATTTAAAAAAAAAAATAGTTTTTTTTTTACAATTATTTTATTATTATATTTGTTAAAAGAATAGGGGTATTATAGGAATATAAAAAAATAAGTGGTCTTTTTGTTATATTTTGGTAGTTTGGGGGCTACTTTATTACTTTTTGAACATTTTAGGGCTATATTGTAAACGACTGATAGTTTGGAGGGCTTTTTTATATTTTTCCCCAAAAAATTTGTTTGAAGGAAAAAGTACATGTTTGATTAAAAAAAAATGAAAACACTTTTAAATGTCGAAAGCCTAACAATATACAAAATGCACTTTTGACAAAAAAAAAAAAATTAAGAGCCTATGTTGAGATTGTATTTGAAAAATATAGATTTTAAGTCAAAAAATGTCTTTTCAAAACTGTGTTTTGGTCATTTTTTTGCTTTTTGAATCCTTAAAAGCAATTTCAATTATTTTTACCAAACAAGTTTTTTTTTTTCTTCAAACGGATTGTTTGAGTGTTGAACACACTTTTTAGCTCCTCAAACGCACATTCAAACAAACCTACCCTAAAAATAAAACTTTTGTCAGAAAGCCTTTTTAAAAATTCTTTAAAAAAAAAAAACCCTAAAAAATCATGATTAACAATGAGATATATATTATATTCCTCTAAAAATACCATTTTTGTATTAAAAAGTGCAATACATCAATGATATTTATCAGATATGCCCGGTGGATAGAGTTCTCATAAACAATGAGACTTTACTGTTCAAAAAAAAAAAAAAAAAAATCCAAACACACCCTTATTTAAGAGTACTTACATTATGCATTGGTGTTATTGCTTTGCTTTGCTTCACTTACTGGGGAATCTTGTTAAGCTTACAGTGAACATAGTCACCGTATTTCTTCGTCTTATATTTCGGAGGATTTTCGTGGTCGACGAGCTTCGGGTGAGGCCCTACCACAAAGTCCGGCGAAGGCTCCAAGAATACCGGCCACGACATTCTTGTGTGCTCTTTGTTCACTGTAGTTCTGTGCAGCACGCTCTTGTACTTTCCATTGCTCAATATCTGCACAACCAAATCTTTCGCTAATTATTAAGCTTTCGGGCTCGATTTGTGTTACAATTGTAAGTGTTCTACGTGCATAAGTTATACAACTTTAATCAGTTGTATATAAGTTTTTATGCATTCTCTCTTTATAAGTCAACATATATTCAACGGTAAATTGTATCCAAGAATCAGATACTACATCATTAGTTCAAGTCATAGAGATAGGAGACTTAAAAATTAATAGAGCAGGTCGTTATGAACGTCGACTACGGAGTATGGTGTTGCACATAGCTTAATATAATCTTAATCATGTCTATAGAACTATATAAGTCTTTTTTACTTTTATTAATTTCTTGTAAGTCGGTTTTTAAAGGTGAGTTTTACCCAAAATTTCTATCCATTTGTTTAGGTTAACAACTTTTTACATCATCAGCAAACTCGCGACAAACAAAATTAGTGAGTTACGGTTAAAAGATATATATGACTCATTTAATTAAATGAAACATATATCTCGACAATAGCTGAATCCGACACACACGACACTAGCGGTAGTGATAACTTTTAACAATGAATACAAAATTAGAGTCTTTTGCATTGGAAATTGAATGATTACCTCAAGTTGGTCCCCAATGTGGATAACAAAGGCATTGGGAATGTATTTGACATCGTACCAATGGGAATCTCGGAAAGCCTGGAGACCTTGGACGTGGTTAGGCACAAGAATGGTGAAGGCGCTCATGTCGGTATGAGCCGGGACCCCAAGAGCCAGGTCAGGGCGCGGGCACGGCGGGTAATAGTTGATCTTCAGAAGGTAAACCAAATCATCACCACTCGCAGCCTCCTTCAGCTCATGCCCTTCAAGCCTTAAACCCAATGACAGGCTCTTGAACAGCTTCTCCACCACCCCATGCATGTGCTTTGCATATTCCTCGTTTACCTCCCTGCCCCCATCACACACAAAACTCTTATTGATCATAAAATAATTTTTATTTTCACTTAAAAAGCTAATAAATTAATATTAATACTAAATGCTTCCAAATTCCACAGTGAATCAGTGCATGCATGATGCATGGGACGTAACATTAATCCCTCCATAAGCCTCACGAGTACTCTATCGATCCATGCCTTTGTTCACCGGCCGAAACGGTACGTAGAAGCAATTTATATATGCAAATTAAGGAAGGAATCGATCTCGATTAATCATGAAATGTGGAAAAAGTGATCGACGACACCAATAATATATAAAACGTTAATTCAGTAAGAAAATAAATAAAATATTCTAAAACCTGTAAGAAGGAGGGTTCTTAGGCCAGAAGCGGTAGTTTACGGCAGAAGGAGGCCATATGTTATGGAACAAATGATCCACCCAGGCTTTCTTCCCTTCCACTTCTTTCTGAAGCTTTGTTCCATATCCCTCCACCGACTGAGAACCTGGAGGCTTAGCGTAAACCTCTTTTTCCTCCTGCGGGAGCTCGAAGAACTCCTTCCCAACAGCCTGCAACTTGGTTATGGCCTCAACGGGAACTCCATGGTTCACGATTTGGAACATCCCCCAGTCGCGGCTAGCGTCCACTATCGCTTGGAGGACCTTTTCCTCATCTGGGTCCGCCAGATCAATGGTCGGCACCTCAAGGACCTCGCCATGGACGGTTGTTATCCCCGGTTGCTCGTCGACCGACCTGATGAACTCGGCCGGGATCTCGTCCTTGGACAAGGAAGCAATGTCTTGCACTCTCTCCACCCCCATTTTTGTTTGCCAATTTCTCTCGCTCTCTCTCTGACTCTTTCAACCACTTCTTCTTGCGGTAGATGTATAGCAAATGGCAAATGTACCAATAATTAAATAGTGTTAGGCTGTGAGAGGCTGACGAAGCTGTACTAATTTGGGAGGTGGGAGGCAATTAATAGCGGGTCGGAAGAAATTCGAAAGAATAGAAATTTCTTCCAAATTAATCTATAAAAAAAAAAACCCCACTTTAATAAATATTAAACATTTAAACTAATTTAGAAGAAATTTTTGTGGTCAAGTTCCAGAGGGATCATAATTTTTATTTTTATTTTTATTATTATTATTTTTATATGTTCGCATAAAAGAAAAAAGATAGAGATTTGAACTAATGACTTCCACTTTATTAGGCGTAGTCTCAACCGATTGAACTACCTCTTAGAAATCATACTCAAATAAAGAAAAAGATAAATGAAAAGGTAAGGAGGTAGGTATATAAATATAGCCCCGGGTTTAGTAGAAAAGGGGTAATTAGTTGCATATTATTGGATATTTATTTTTGAGTTGAAATGGAGAGGATCCTGTTCCATCCGGATCGGCCACGTCTCTTATTTATTGCAAGGATTAAATGTATGAACAAAAAGCATGCACATAATAGTTGCCCCCACACAGAATACGTGACTAATAATATATTTGTCTCTCTGACACACGATTGGCTTGCGTATTCAGCGGAGGAGCTAGAATTTTTTCTACCAAACAAACATATTAAATATGTTAAAAAGTTCATTTATTATCTTCAAACTACTACTCAATGATAATTTATCTTTTAAATTATCAATTATGATAATTTACATTCCAAATTATCAAAATAATGACAATTGGAGAAAATATCCTAAAAAAAATTAATGGAATAATATGAAATTCATTCATCGATTAATATATTAATTTTTTTTTTTTTTTTGAAAAAGAAAATCATCATAGTTTCATTTATGAAAGATCAAGAACAAAGCTTTTACAATACAGGGCAAGCTCCAAAGTATCCGTAGCTAAACTACAAAGATACCAATATCATATAAGACGTATTACATTCAGACTCTCAAAATATATCCGTTAACCTATGACTAATTAACAAATGAAATACATATATGTACCAGACAGAACCAACTAATGCATATGGTAGCAATTATTCCTTAACACTGAGGGCTAAGAACCCCATGCCAACACTTATTCCTTGACACTGAGGGCTGAGAGCCCTAGGCCAACACTTATTCCTTGACACTGAGGGTTGAGAACCCCAGGCCAACACTTATCCTCCTTGACCCGAAAGCCAGGATAATGTTCACATTCACAACCCAAAGATCTGGACCAAGCATCACACCCAAAAGCAGGTTGATCGAGATATGACTTATTACAAGCAAAAAACAATAAAAATACAGGGAAATAAAACTGATCGCGTGCAAACAGACCCCGTACACTGAAGGATGCGTTAGAAGCTCATTGCGGTGGGGGCGCGAAAAAAGGCCTGGCAATGGACGGAGTGCGGCAAAACAGACACGGAGAAGATCAGCAGAACTGTAAAAACAAAAAAACACACAAAACAAACAGAGAGAAGCAATACGGGGAAACCTAGCAAAAACAAAAACAAAAAACAAAAAAAAAAAGAAAATCAAAACAAAAAATAATACAAAGGAAACAAAATACAGGGAAACCAAAGAAACATAAAACAAAACGCATAACAATCAACCGGAGAAGGCTCAGGCGCGATCTAGCTGGAACACCGCTGAGGAAGGTGGCGATGGGAGAATGACGCAGTGGGGGCGCGTAGAGGACCTGCCTCAGGCTGAGGGCTGCGAAACGCCGAAAGCTGGAAGACCCAAACAGGGGCACAAAGAGCCCCAAAAACAAACGAAAAAGACCGCCGTACAAGGAGGAGGCCAGGGAAAAGGAAAGGGAGGGGCACCGAGACTAGGGCATCAAGTAAATAACTAGATCCCGGTGCAAAAGGGACGTGGGGAGGAGAGATAGCCGAAGGCCATCCCTCCTCCCCATGAGTGACGACGATCTGGAGGGAGGCTGCTAAAGCAAAAAAACCTAGAGAAAACCTAGAGATTTTTTAGTTGTCCCCGATTAATATATTAAATTAAATGTTGAATTAAAGCAACAATCTGAATGCATTTCTAGAAGTTAGTATTCCTACCTTGACCCTTTTATTTATTTATTTATTTTCTTACGTACCTACCTAGATTTAAACAAGGATTATTGACCTCAAAGCATGTTTGGGGCGGAGCATTCCTAACACCTCACCAAAATAGTCAAAATAGATTTTTCTTTATTTTAATTATCAACTTTTATCTTTAAAAAAAAAGGAAAAAAAAAAACTCCCTTTTTTAAAGCGCCCTCAACTTTTACTATTTCATTATATATATACTTTTTTCAAAGAATAGAGAAGGAGAGATAAAATCTAAATTATTATTTTATTTATTTGGTGAGTGAATAGTACTCACTATCACTCACCAAACCAAAAATTACTATTTTGGTGAGGCTATTGGGGAGTTTTTTTTTTTTTTTTGGTGTGATTTTTAGTGATTTTACTCACTAAAATAACCAAAAAACAAGATCGGTGAGGCTGCAAAGAATGCTTTGAAAAATATAACTTTTATAGTCAAAAATAGTTTTTTTTTTTTTTAAAAAAAAAACCTTTATTTTTAGGCCCTGCCCAAAAGTGTCTTGACATCTTTTTAGAGTAAAAAAAGTTAGGGTTAAATACCTTTTTGCTTATGCAATTTAACAACTTTATTTTTTGCCTTCCGATAAGCAGTGTCTATACGAATAATCATTTTGTTCTTTGATGAATTACATAGCCAAGTCAGGGGATTCAATTGAGTTGTCTAAAGCAAATATGTCAAACTCATATTCAATAAGCAGAAAATTAGTTACCAAAAAAGAATTAGCAGAGAAATACCATGGGAAGCATATAAATCTTTCCGGGATTTTTGGATGTTTTTTTTTATATTTGTTCAACCCACATAAAATTGTGCCAAGTGTCTAAGCATTTAATATACACATTAAATATTAAAGGCCATTTGAAGTTTTTCAATGGCTTATTATTTAAAAAAGTTAATTTAATTAGTAAATTGTTATTAATAACCTTTAATATTTAATGTACATATTAAATACTTAGACACTTGGCACCATTTTATGTGGGTTGAACAAATATATAAAAAAAAAAACATCCAAAAATCCCGGAAAGATTTATATGCTTCCCATGGTATTTCTCTGCTAATTCTTTTTTGGTAACTAATTTTCTGCTTATTGAATATGAGTTTGACATATTAGCTTTAGACAACTCAATTGAATTTCCTGGCTTGGCTATGTAATTCATCAAAGAACAAAATGATTATTCGTATAAACACTGCTTATCGGAAGCAGTTTATGCAAATGAATACTGTGATTTCTTTAACCCTTCTTCGGATGCTGCTGTATAGGGAGCCTCATCTCTGGAGTACCCCAAGCTTTCGGCTATAATTGAAGTTTTAGAAAAGAAACATAAGGTAATGACGTGAGTTTTCAGGCCATATTGGGGAAAAAAAAAAGCCAATTGTTGCAACTTTAATGCCTTTGTATGAGTATTTAAAGAATCAGAATCAAAGCCAATAAAAATTATTAGAAATGATGATATGTTAACCAATAGATTTTGTTCATAGATTCAATTAAGGGTAGAAATGCTTTCAAGATTTCTCTAAATAATAATATGCGAATGAAAGAATGTGATTTCTGTGAACAAAGGGTAAAACATGCTATTTTGGGTCATTTAATGGATTTGGACATTATGACTATATGTATGTGAAATAAGCCCAAAAAATAACATATTTTTCGGCCAATAGGGCAAAATAAGCCCAAAAAATATGGCAAAATAAGCCCAAAATATATGAAAAATGAATGCCCAAAATATAAAAAAACCCAAAAGCCCATTTTTAAAAAACCGGTTATAACCGCTTGTTAGCGGTTTGAATAACAGTTAACCACCGGTTATAAAATAACCGCTAACCGCCTAGGTGGTTGCAGTTATTAAAAATTCAGTAACCGCCTAAGGTGGAGGCGGTTGCGGTTATTGCAAATAATTGCCGATTATAACCGCTAGAACACCCTTAATGGCAATGAAGGAGATGGAGGCTGTATTGTTCGGAGCCATTGATGAGCTCTTGGAAAAGACCCGAGTGAAGACTAAAGATATAGGGATTCTTGTGGTTAACTGTAGCACTTTCAGTCCAACTCCTTCCCCCCCCCCCCCCCCCCCCCCCACTTTTTATTTATTATTTTTTTAATATTTATAATTTTAAAAAATTTGTTTTGTATTGTCTATTTTTTAATGGTGTTAACATGAATTTTTGTCAAATTTTGGACGAAATTTAGATGAAAGTACCATCTCAATTTTTATATAAACTTGAGATACATTTTGTGATAAAAACTATAACCTAAGAGAAAATATAAAGTTGTTAAATCACAGGGGCAAAAAGCTATTTAACCCAAAAAATTAAAAAAAACTACATTTAATTTTATTTACTAAATAAACATTTTTGTTTGGCACGACTTTTTAGGTACTAAAAATATTTTATAAAATTCTTAACAAGTTCTTAATTTTCCATTATGACCCTCTTCCCACAATCTTAGCCCCTATCTTGGCACTCCACTCCAGTCCAGTGCTCTCAAAACCAGTCCAGTCCAGTGCCATATTTCATGCAAAACCAAGAAGCAGGGCATGGAATGGGCATATGATTTCTTTCGCCAAAATTTAATGCCTCGACTCCTCACCTTCTTAAGACAATGACTACTGCACTACATGCATTTGAGAAATTGAGAGCATATTTGTAATTAGTGTCGAAAAGAAGAGGTTTTATGTTTAGAAAAAGTATTTTATAAACTAAAAGTACTTTTAAGCTCCTTAATGCAATATCAAATAGGCTTAAAGTCGATCTTTTTCTCCGCTCCAAATTGATGTGATCGAGCTGAAGAGTTAGTTAGCCCCTAACCATTGAGGAGAACAAAATTGGTGGTTGGGGGGCTAAATTGACGGACAAGCATTCTTTCTATTTCGCTTGAAATAGAGGGATTATTTTTATGTTTGTGATTTTATAATGATGCATCTATTGTTGTTGTACATGACATGACAAGACAAAATAAATTGATCCTCCAAATAGGCTGGCCATATGAATTGGAAAACAAGAGCACAAAACAAAGGAATGGGGAAGTGCAGACACCATCGTGGTTTTATTAACGACTTTTAGGATTCCTTCCCTATAATACTCAGTTCACATGAGAAATCTACGGACATCGATCCACATTACATATTACACAATTTCAACACGTTAAACATTTTCTTTTTCTTTTTCGGTAATTAATTCCTTACACATTTCCAAACATAGCATTAGAGACACAATATGGATAATGCACAATAGATAACTCTGACACTCAGCCACAGCAAGAGCCGCATGCAGGTAAAGAACCTGGGAGTTTAGAAGAAGAGACATTTGTATTAAATAAAGGGGTGGGGAAGGGAAAAACACATTTACAAACGAAATAAACAAGGCGGACAATATAAACTTACTATGATCAATTCCACGAACATTGTCCAGTCCACGAGGCGGCCCACGTGGACCACCACCGTATGGTCCCCCTCCAGGACCTCCTGGCCCACCACCATCCCACTTCTTGCTAGCGCCGGAGCCTTTTCTGTAAGCATCTGACTTCTCCATCTGAGGCATGCAACAACGAGAACATAAGCTTCTAAATACATAAGACCTCTTTGATAAACCAAGGTAGTGTATACCATTAAAAAGTGAGTGAGGGAAAAATATCAGAATTACCGAAAACATAGTTGCAAAAAACACGCCAAAGAAGTTAACAATAGCCCAGAAGAAGTCTGTGATAGTCTTGAGCCGCCATACTGATCGCTTGGATTTCACAACGCCTGAACAAATAATAGAGAGATGAAGGGAACCAGAGTTCGTTATTTTGGCCTCATCAGGAATGTTTTCTATATCACCCAAAATTAACAATAAAGCTAGACATTTGAAATTTGGCGTTAGCACTTTCAGCATTCCAATCAATCAACATTTCCCCCTCCCCCCACAAAAATAAAATAATAATAATAATACAAGAACTGAAATTCTAGAGATAAGGAAACGAAGTGACATAACTGTAAAGACAAGACAAATTTTCACAGGAAAAACTTGGACACTGCCTGAGAGAGAAAGAGCATCAACAAGAACAACTTTTTCAAAGAATGGTTCTTTGTTTGCGACATCATTTTTGAGGCTACAAATCTTCTTTTTAATTGCTTAGCCAGATAGAAATTTTGCCTACAGGTGTAGGGCATGGCAAGATTACCATATAGTACCATATTGACAAGTTTGAACTCCTTGTTTTAGAATAGCCTTATTCCTAAAAAAGTAGCATGTATCGAGTATGCTAAAAATGAAAATCATCAAGGATTCATTCTCTGGCCTTTTTTTTTTTTTTTGGGAGAGAGAGAGAGGGAAAACAAAACAAGGAAAGCAAATACATCAAAATAAATTGTACTAAGAGGAAGATAGCCTCAGTCCATGTCACTTGAAACTAACAACCCACTGCTAATCATTCTTAATGTCAGGAAAATTAACACCTTCAGGAATCTTCTAGAGAGATCATAAGATAGCATGTTGCGATACCACTCAACCCAAACGCTTAAACCTATGAATTTGAGCCCTTTATGTTATTTTAGCCACTCACATTTATGACATCTTTCTAGCATGAAACTCAATCTTTCCGCAATCACACTTGTATACTCAACAATCTCCCCCTCACGTGTGTCTACCATATTACAACACTCCCCCTCAAAATGAAGCTTTTTATTGAACTTACGAGCAGTTCAAGATCACTTGATGTCTTATTTGGGCTTGCTCTTGCCATGCACCTTTTAATTTATACCTACCCCCAAAACCCTTGTCTATGCCTACGCCATGTACCTTTGCTTTTACCACAAGGACCCTTGTCCGTGCCTGCACTATGCATCGTTAACCTTACTTTAGGAACCCTCATCCATGCTTGCACACGCACCTGTACTCCAAGGAGCCACGTCCATGCTTGTGCCATTCCTCTATTGACTCTGATATCACTTGTTGGAGATTTAACAGCTTGGAGAGTCTTCTAGCGAGAGAGTGTAGCATGTTGAAACACCATTCAACCCAAAACTTAAACCTATAGTTTGAGCCCTCCTATGTGCCCCCAGCGTGCACCAATGCCCCTGCTTTAGAAACCTTCATTCATGCTCATGCCATGCACATTTGTCCCTACTCCAAAGACCCCACTCTAACTGCGAAAGGGACTGCTATCATCAACCATATCACACATCACCATTGGCTCTAATTCCACTTGTTGGGAAGATTAAAACTTCAAGGAGTCTTCTCGTGAGACCATTATGTAACATATTAGGATCGTACTCAACTCAAAAGCTTAGTGAGACCATGATAAAAACATATTCAGACATCACTTAACCCAAAAACTTAAATCTATGAGTTTGGGCCCAATTATATTACATTAACCACTCGTAGTTGTGATATCTTTCCATTGAAGGACTCCACCTTTTTTACACTTACACATGTATAATCAACATTGAAAGTTTCAATACATAAGTAACAATTAAAAACTCTAATCAATCGTCACAGGCATCCTATCGTTGTGTAACATGAATGACAGTGTCGAAATATACAGCATATCAGTTATTTAAATGAAGCAGGTGACAAATGCAATAAAATATTGGGACCATAAAACAAATGCAAATGCAGGAAAAATATAAAAGCAAGATTTCTATTTAAATACTATTTAAATGGGCAATAACATGTGAAATAGGGAACCATTTAATAGCTTTTTAAGGTTATACTTTAGGGACATGGGCCAAATGGTTGCTTCCATCAAGGCTAGAAAATCATTCATCAGAAAACAAGAGACCTTAACCAAACAACTTCAAAAAGAGAGAACACAGTCATATGAAACCAGACAAGCACACATAACCAGAAGCTTAGATATACAAGCTGCACAGAAGATCAAGGAAACGTAATGCACCAAAATCTAAACTATAAAGCTAAAATTTGGACAGAAAGCTAAATCTCAAATGGATTCCCAATTAAAAAGAGAAGACATGAGGTGACACAGCCTTTGATTGTCGTCATTCTCCTAACTTCCAGGATCTTCTTTATCTTTTTTGTTTTCTGTTTTATAATTCATGTACACTTGAATTGCACCCTTTTGATTACTTATCAAAAAAGAAGATGAGAGAATACACGAGCCAATGGTATGGGGCCTCCAAAACGCACTAGGAAAGAGCCATTCTTCTTATTCTTTTGTCAGAAAAAAAGGACTCCAAAGAACATTGCAGGATTTTAGACGCATTCAACCAACACAACTGAAGAAGGATGTTTCCCTTTTGCGCAAATAGAAATTGCATGGTAAAATTGTGCAAAGGAAAATAAACCAGGTTCATCTCCGGCATAGCATACACAAGCCCTAATCAAAGGTTAGAAAAAGCCCTAATGAAATTATATTACATTGCAGATACATCTAGTCAATTCACTAGATAACGGCGCTTACTGTAATTAACCAAACCAAATACCGTTACAAGGTGTAGCGATCCAAACCAGTCAATTCATCAAATGCATAATCTACAGCAAACCGATAAATAAAAGCGCCCTAAATCTACAAATTTTTACAATCAAGCGAATGAACGATTTGAGAAGAGAACGTGTAGTGCCTGATTTCTCATAATAATAATAATTAGATTTACAATTAAAGCACGAAATAATGAACAGAGGGAGGCGGAGGGCAACAGAGAGCTAACCTCGTTCAACGTAAGCCATTGGAGCAGAGAGATATTCCAGAGTCTTGACTCTTCTACAAACAAGACCAATCAGGCGATCAATTTGGTTTTTTATAATAGGTTTGGCCCAACCATGAATTTGGTAATTTACCACGACGACCGACTTTCAGTTTTTTTTTTTTTACGTCGATATTGCGCGTTCTCGCGGGTTTAATTGGCTACCGCATGGGTTTCTAATACTTGGTTGCACGTGTCATGTTTTAAGTGGATGTAGAGGCCATTAACCCAATGCTGCATTTTCTAATTTATGGTCAATAGTTGTAATATGAGAGGGATATTTTTAGTGGACATAGTTTTTTTTCAAATTGAATTAGAAAAATTTTATTCAATTCAGTCTATACAAATTACTTGTGTCTATATTTATTATTTTTTGATAATAATAATTTTATATCTATTCGAAACCACACATATTTCAAAATAAAGTCAAGATTATGATTGCAAGAAGAAAAACAATGAGAAGGTAAAAGGGAAGTTCTACTACTAATAATGTATGTTTTATCATTTTTAGGCTTTGCTCATTTTGGCAAAAAAATGATTAAAGGTTTCGTATTTTTTAGTCTTTGGTACGACTGCAAATAATATTTAACGGAAAATATTTTTGGTTTGATAGAAAAAGCCTCTTTTATGTTTGGAAAATTGTTTTCATTTTTTAAAATCGTAAACTATTTTTTGATTTTGAATATCTCATTCTCAGATTGACAATCCAACTGGGACGTCGCTAGGACCCTACCAAGACTTCACTAGGCTACTGTTAGTTTTTTTGTTGGCTCAATTCGGTTCCAAAATATAGAGGTTACTGTTCACGGCTCAAACACTAATATAGAGTGATCCGAATCTGATCTCCACCGTTCATAATGAGGATTCATGTGTCATGAACATACCTGCAAAGTTTCAGCTCAATCGGACCACAAATGCTTATCGATCGGAGCTATTGATCAAGACTGGACAGCATTTCCAGAATGCGATTTTCTCCCTCTGCAGGCCATGTCCGGACATGCTACTATGGTGTCCGGACACAAATTCCAGGAAGCAGCTCCGCAAGGCCATGTCCGGACATCCAATTAACATGTCCGGACATCCCGTACCTGTAACAGTTTTAAATGATTTCAAACTGTGTCCTAGGTCTAGGGTTTGTGAGGCTATTATAAATACATCTCTATAGAATTAGAGAGGCACGAATTTTCACCCCCAGAGAGTTCGTGAGAGGCTGTGCTTAAAGAGAGAATTATTGTGAGCCTTGTTGTTCCTCTTAGAGGATCTTTGTTAGTTTGTTTGTGAGCGTAATTGAGAAGTCTATCGGAAGGGTCCGGTAAAGGAGAATCACGTTGAAGAAGATTGTGAGCAAGGAGACGAGTTGGAGGCTTGTCGATCTTACAGAGCCAAGGTCTTGCAAAGGGTTGTAAGTGTTCCTAGTGTTTGTAATCTCTGGATAATCTTTTGATAGTGATTTCCTGGGTTTGGCTGCCCCGGAGAGGTTTTACTTTTAGATCTGTTTCTAAAAGGTTTCCTCTTCGTCACCAAAATCTTTGTGTTTGATTTTTCATATTTTGGTGATTGCTAGCTTAGATATAAATATCCGTTAATTCCGCATAAACTGTGATATTTATCTATTTAGCGTTTTTCAGCTACCAACGGGATCCAAACCAAGACAACGCTAGGACCCGGTCAAGACCTCACCGAGATCCGGTCAAGACCTGGCTAGGACTCGTCGGGCCACCATGCGAACATCGTCAGGACCTGGTCGGAACACTACTGGGACTTGGTAGGGACCGCACTTGAACCCAGTCAGGACATTATCGTAATTTAAAGTTTAATATTACTGTATATATATATATATAGTAATATTAGTGTGTGATTTTCCATAAGTGCCAACAACTAAAACATATTTTTTTTAAAAAAAATAAAAATCATTTTTGAAGATTTTGAAAACATTTTTCGACAAAAAAAACTTTACGTGCACATAGTTCTTAAAATGAATTATGAATTAGCAAAAAAATCAGCTGCATGTGAAATATGCATCTGAATTAGCAAAAGCAGCGGAAAGGGACAACTATGTCTTTTCATATCTTGTATTACAGGTTACAACATGGCATAGAGAACTCCAGCCTGGGATACGCACCAATGAGATGCACTGATGTTTGACATTTTGTTTTCCTATTAATTTTTGTTTCCCTCATGCTTGCTTGATTTTTATTTTTATTTTTTTTTCCCACTGTCCAAAATGTTAGGTTTGTCGCTTTTTTTTTTTTTTTTTTTAAATGGCATGGCCTATTTTTTCACCTTAGATTTTCATTATCTAGTCTTAATTAACAAGCTATTCTCCAATTCAAATGATTTAAATATTCTGTTAGAGTAGTTTTTAGTATGACATGATTGGCGATGGACAACTTATAAAATAGTCAAAAGTGTCAAAGGATCCATTGGTCTAAAGACCCGAAAAACTTGATCTTATGCTTAAGTTAGCAAGTTTGTTTGGAGTGAGAATACCCTAATGAGTTTGGGTTTTTTGAGATGGATCAACATATTCTTTTACTTGATGCCTTGCATCCATTTTATAAGGTTTTATATATATAACTACACTTTCCCTATAGATGTTTTACGTTCATGTGGTAGTTGATAGATAATAATATTTTCACGTTTATGTGTTGACTGACATGTTCTTGTAATGGTTGAAAGATAGTCTCCACTTAAATATATGAAATAGCTGAGTTATTTTAGAACTCTACATAACTATAACTTGTTTGAATAATATTGCTTGAATAAAATTAATCCATTATAAATTTTATTTGTTACGTAAACTGAAGAATATCTAAATCCCTCTTAAGGAGGAGTCGCGATCCTCATCTCAAAGGGATGAGATTCAATCATAAACCACACCCCCCAAAGTACTGATAAAAAAGGGCTCCTTAGGGTCTAATTTTCTTTCTATATGACAGGACAAACAAATAGAAAGGGATGGTTCTTTCATTGCATTGATAGAAGTCTAACTAGAAAAATATCTCTCTATTACTCTGAGATTAGAATCGTTGGTTTGACCACGAACTATGTGGGAAAGGATGGATGGAACAAGATCCTCTATTACTTTGTATGCCTCTCCAGTCCCCATTCTAGAGAGGATGATTAATTAGGATCCTCAATTTCAAATGAATTCGAAAATATTTGGTTAGTTATATTTTAGGAGTATTTTTGTAATTTTACTTTTTAATGGGTATTTCAAATGTTGTGTGCATGTCCATCCTCTTTGAGTTGGTTAGTTATATTTGAAGGGTATTTTTATCTTTTCACTTTTTGAGGAGATAAAAATACCATCCACACTGAAAAAATCCTAATTCAAATATGGGTGGGGGACCGTAGGGTTCACATCATATGACTTGAATTGGCATTAAATGCATCACTGCTAAAAAACAAGGAATCAAACACAGCCATAATTTCATGAATTGAACAAAGAACATTATTGGAGGAAAGAAAAAGCGAATTTATATCAGTAGGGAAATGCTTTTTGGCATTCTCCCACCCGTGACCCATCTCCCCACCACCCCACCATATTCTCTCTCTTGTGGGGAGATGGGTCCCATGTAGGTCCCATACTGGAAGCAAAAGTCTAAGAGTATTCTTATCTGGCTCAATTAATTTTAGGCTAGTTTAGCCAAAAAAAAATTACATTTATCTATTTCAGCTACTTATCTTTTTAAAATTCTCAGATCCGACTCAGCATTTTAACTTTACATTCATTTAAATATTATTTCTTTATCATTTAAATATTATTTTCCTATTATTTTTTTTATATTTTTTTATTCTTTCTTTCTAAAAGTCTGATGCCCTGCGAGTCTTTTTCCTCCTAATTTTCTTCAGCCTGCCAAGATGGTGCAGAGCTTCATCGAGCAGGAGAGCAACGAGAAGCAGTCCTCGACGGCGGCCTGGTGCGGCCAGAACCGATGCAATCGGTCATCTTCTGGTCGTTTGGTGGCGAATCGGTCATCTCCGGGTCTCTGGTTTCGCCGGCGAATCGGTCATCTCTGGGTCTTCTTCATCTTGTTCTTCTTCGCCATGTCTTGCCTTGTTCTCGGCATCACAAGGGTCATCGACTGTCTATGTGGCGGGGGGCATGACAATCAGAAGAAGGAGGCGGGAAGAGTGAGGAAGAAGAAAGAGCAGGGCAGAGGAGAGAGAAATGAGGATTTTTTTATTAATATTCACGTTTGCTGAGGAGCTACAGTAGGTAAGCAAAATTGCTTACTACTGTAGCTCCTCAACAATTTGTAGAGGCTCTTGTTGAGCCGGATGGAAGACGCTTTTTGGTGTTTGGCTCAACAATTAAGCAAAAGGTTCAATTGTTGAGCCCACTACGAATGCCCTAAGAGGGGAGATGGGTGGGAGAATAAATTGTAGCATCTCCCATAGAGATATGTTTGAATGCATTCTCTCATCATTCTCCTCACCATCTCTATGTCTTAATTTTTTTTTTTTTTCTATTTTTTTTAAGTGTTGAAAAGTCAACACACTCACATCAGATGGTGAGTAGAATGATGGGAGAATGCATTCAAGCATATCTCATCTCCCATATCGATATCATGTGCAAGAAAAAACTTACTCATAATAATAGTCAATGTACGTGTAGAGAAAACTGAAATTTAGCATACGGGAACACATGCTGACATGCATATATATGAGATTTTGCGTTAACCCATTTCCATTCCCTGATGATCAATCGCACTAAATTGATTAATTATACGATAGGTTGACTAGTAGATGGATTTAAAGAGGAAGCCGCACGTTTTTTATAGTCAAACCTACCATTACAAGCCTTGCAACACAATTTTAATTAAGTTCCATCTCTATATTCTATGCATATAAGCCATATGTGAAAGCCACCATCACCCCCTCTGCGCTGTTCTAGATCCATTCACAAAAACCAGAAAAAAAAAAAAAAAAAATGGACGTGCAGAGAGTGCAGGCCTTAGCTTGTGGCGGCCTGAAGGAGCTGCCGGAGCAGTTCATCCGCCCAGCCCACGAGCGGCCGGAGAACAGCAAGGCCATGGAGGGGGTCGATGTGCCTGTCATCTCATTATCTCAGCCGCATGACGTGCTCGTTAAACAAGTTGCTTTGGCGTGCCAGGAGTGGGGGTTCTTCCTCGTCACCGATCACGGCCTATCACCGTCGTTGATCCAACGGCTACAAGAGGTGGGCCAGGAGTTCTTCCGGCTCCCACAAGAGGAAAAGGAGGCCTATGCAAACGACGCCGCTACTGGAAAGTTCGAAGGGTACGGGACCAAGATGACTAAGAACAGCGATGAGAAGGTCGAGTGGATTGACTACTTCTTCCATTTCATGTCTCCTCCTTCTAAGGTCAATTATGGTGTTTGGCCCCAAAACCCTCCTGCGTACAGGTATACCTACATACATATATCATCTTTTCATCATCCATGCACGTACATAAATACATACATATATATATATATGTGTGTGTGTGTGTAAATTAATGCTGGCACTTGAAACAGGGAAGTGACAGAAGAATATAACAAAGAAATGGTAAGAATAACAGACGAGCTATTGGAGCTGCTGTCAGAGGGGCTTGGTTTGGAAGGGAAGGTTTTGAAGTCCAGTTTAAGGGATGAAGAAATGGAGGTGGAGTTGAAAATAAACATGTACCCACCATGCCCACAACCCCAACTGGCTCTTGGGGTTGAACCTCATACTGACATGTCTGCTCTCACTTTACTTGTCCCCAACGATGTTCCAGGCCTTCAAGTCTCCAAAGACGGCAATTGGGTTGCCGTCGATTACTTCCCAAATGCACTTTTCGTCCATGTTGGTGATCAGATTGAGGTACGTACACTCCACATTTGTTCTCATGTTGGTGTCAAACAAGTTACCGATGATGGGATTATATTGTTGTTAAAATTGTTAATGTTTCGATCAGGTGCTGAGCAACGGCAAGTACAAGAGTGTTCTTCACAGGAGTTTGGTGAACAAAGAACGCACACGCATGTCGTGGGCGGTGTTCATTGTGCCTCCACAGGAGGCGACGATTGGGCCACTTCCACAGCTTGTGAATGATGAAAATCCGCCCAAATATTCAACCAAGACCTACGCTGAGTATCGCTACCGGAAATTCAATAAGCTCCCACAGTGATAGCATATATATGAATCATGGGTTTCATATGATTGCATTGGAAAATCCGGTGAACTCGATGTCGGTCTTTAATAGTAGCGGCGGGTCAAAATAAAATGGAGCCAAGTGGCCGGCCACTGCTTTCTTCCTTTTTATATAGATATAAAAAGAAAAAGAAAAATCCCTTTAATATTAAGTTGCTTTTCAATTCGGTTCCCACGTCTCTCTTTCTCTCTTCCATTGGGTTCAAGAATTAATGGTATACATCACATGTCTCTCTTTCTCTCTTCCTTTCGGTTCAAGAATGGTATAGATCCTTCCTGGAGCCTTTTTCCTCTATTCAATTAGAAAAAAGACAAAAAAGAAGAAGTTGTTTTTCAATCGAATCCAAATACTCTTTTGTTATTATTGCCTTGGGGACCATTAATATTTGTATGGCGAACAGCCAACTTTATATAATAAAATAAATAATAATGAAATAAAAATGTGAATTATTATTTGTATATCTACGTTTGAGTTACTTGTGATTGGCGCTACCATTAGGCCGTAAACGGGCTGAGCTTGGGCAAGTCATGGCTGCCCAAGCTCGGCTCATTTAAAAATTGCACGACCTCATGCCAAGCTCCAAAATTTAAGCTTGGTTTGGCTCGCCAAGGAAAATTCCTTGTGCAAACTCAAGCCAGCTTAGCTAATGCAAATTATATATATATATAAAACTTAAATGACTCATCCTCCCAATGAAACAAATTAAATTTAATAATAATAATAATAATATATTAGTAAAAACGTTTTACTTCCCAACTAACAAATTGAAGTCAACTTTGTAATTGCAACTCAAAGTTACTTTTGTTAGCATGTGTGATGACACGTATGGATTGACTTAAAAGGAGAGGCTTTAATCTCCTTTTATAGATTAGTTGGGCAAGGAATTTCCCTTACTCTTTCTATGTGGGACAACTAGATAGAGCATTGGCTCAGTAAGAGAGGCTTGCATCCTTTTTATATATTATTCAGGTGAGAAAGTTTTTTTTGCTTTTTCCATGTGGGACAATCAGATAAGCTAACTATTATTATGAAAGATGTGTGCTTGATTTTATTTTAATTGTATGGGACATTTTTAAGCAAATAAATACAAGAAAAATCAATAAGAGTTTAGTCTTAACACTTAATATATAGTAGCAAAAAAATGTTTAATAAACATGGTTAATATTATTAATATATGAAATTGACTTTAATAAAAAAAAACATTTATTATATATACAAATTATCTAACTTTTTTATTTTTATTTTTTTATATATTAACTAATTAGCTCTCTTTCTCTCTCTATATATAACTAAACCAATTAACTAATTAGTTAACTTAGTTTAATACACACAATACACTAGTTTTTTTTTTTTTTTTGCAAACCACACAATACACTAGTTAACTATAAATAGTTATACACTATATGACTACATTATTAATATTTTAACTATCTATATTTAGTATTTATGCTACATACTATATAAGCATAAATACTATTTATAATATATAAACTATTTAATAAGTTATATACTATATAAGGTATTTTAATAAATATATGAGTCGCGCTAATAAACGAGTCAAGCCCTTATACAAATATGTTTACGAACTTTAAATAAGTGAACCAGATTTTATACAAATATGTATTATTTAATAATTAAATTAGACACAAATTAAACTTTATTGAGCCAAATCCAAGGGAACTCACATGTAACTGTGTTTGTGTTCGTTTATAGCCCTCAGCATATCTAGATTTGAGGTACTTGTGATTGGCTACCACAATAAAAATAAGAAAGATAGGGAAGTAAACAGAAACAATGATTAACGGTGGCAACTCCTGGACCCACTACACATGCATTTTCAGAGCACAAAGCTGCGCATCTGGACCCAACGAACAAATTAACACGTGCGTTTGCGTGTACCGAAAAAACAGATCATCTCATTAAGGTTTCCGCAGGTTTATTCTCAACACGGTCCTACTGTACGTCACCTGTCACGTGTCCCGTGTCCTTGCATCGGTGCATGTACCCCACACATACACAGTGTCCAATTACTCAAAGCCTGAAGGTCGGTGCAAGGAAAAAAATTCCTTTTCTTAAAATAAACGGCTACAAACAGCGATGGAGTCTAATTTAGGTTCACTATAGTATAAGTCCATAAACAAAACTAAAAGATAAAGAGTAGGAGAATAAGTGATGAATATAAAAATTATTTGTCATTTAAAATATATAAACTATTTTTCTTTTTCCAGTTTATAAATCATTCATTGACAAACAAGTTGATCTCCTTTTATACGTAACATTCTTATAAATATTATATCACAACCAATCTACATGTTCTTTGAATCACGCAACATTTTTCTAAATTTTCTTTGTGAAGAGTTATGATTAATTGGTTGACAAGGGCTTATTTTAACAAGAGCTCGTTTAAAATTTGATTGAGACTTAATCAAATCATTATTCTTCATAATCTCAAATTACTTCAATCATATATTTCATATGATTAAAATATGTAATATACATATATCAACAATTTATTTGAAAGAAAAAATATAAATATAAATTTTAGATTGATAATTTCATTACATAATAGTAAATTTTAAATAATTAATATAAAAATTTATTAAATTATTAATAATTTGAGGTATGGCAAAGGTGAATAAATGGCCGTAGATATGAAAACTTCCATCTTTTCAAAAAAATTTATTAATAAAAAAAAATTAAATGACTTATATATAAAATCACTTAAAATACGTTATATTAGTCGGTGTAAAATGAATATAATAAATGTATAAGAAAAGTATTATTTCTTTTTCATTTTATTATGCACTAATAATTAGTCTACTCTATTGATGATGATTATTTAAATATATTTCAGTGGATCCCAATTTATTTTACACTTATTTACAATAGGTTATTATCCACTCATCTAATGACATGAACATGTAATTAATAATACGATACAAAGGTAGTAACGTGTCATTAATAATGGATCCAGATCCCCGACAAATTAATTGCCGGTCTTGCTATTGTAAGAGCATGGGCAGTTAGATATACCTAACCATTAAGAACATGTCACCTACAAACGCCACCTCAGTGATCCGCGTGAACACCCGAATGCTTTGTTCTATCCTTTTCCCTCCACGCTTGAACAAACCTGCTTCTCGGCTCAGACTTCATCTTGTCTCAAATGTTGGGTTCATCTTCTCTCAAGAGAAATCTGGTTTCATCTCCTTCTCAATCGCTTAGGTTCAACTTCTCATCAGAAAAATCTAGTAGCAAAGCTTGCTTTCGCTTCGGATCTTCGACAGGGTTTCCTAGACCGGAGCTTGCAGAAGTACAGATTCAACAAAACTTGTGGCATCTCATCAAGTTTTGTGGGTTTGAAGTTTATCTGATAAACAGCAGTACAGCACTTACATGGATGCCATTATAATCTTTCTTCAGCGCATTAAAATCCAGTTTTTGGGTTCAATATTCATGAAATGCCAAGTTTGAAATAATAAACACAAACACCATCGGGAGTTCATTTCAGCTCCATGAACAGAGGCTGTGGAAGAATAGTGCAACTTGATAACAACCCCATCTCACGAAATTACAGAGAAAAGTTTGCCACCATAATTTCGTCTTTGAAATGAAACTATTTTTAATAAAGAGATTAACACAACTATTATAATTTTTACAACCCTATTTCACGAAATTACAATCCCACAGAAAAACTCAAAACCCTCAAATCTTAGCCCCCAACTATTGGACAATCCTAAGAGAACCGATTAAAAAAAAAAAAAAAACAATACTCCAACAGCAGAGCTACAGAAGGGGCAGAAAACAACTCCCAAACCCATCTATGGGAATTGAATTTGGTTTTTCTCTGCTGAAGCCATGAAATCAAAGAACGTGAATGTTACAGATCAACAACCCACTGGGCCAATGGCAGTGGGTGTTCTTCTTCCATTTGGTTTCCTGAAAATTGTTTTCTCGCCGGTATTTAACACAACTGGGATTCTGTGATCCCAGTAGGATTCTGGAGGGAGAAGAAGAATTGTTCTAGAGTGAAAAGGGAGAGCGAAATGAGGGGATTGAGAAGGCAAGCGGATCGCTGACAAGGTTGGGAGTGTTGGGAAGCGAATCGATGACGTGTCTTCTTGCTAACCCTTAATTTAAGTCAATGGCTTGGATTATCAAAATTTTGGACTGGCAATTTCTAAGTATTGCCGGGATCCGGATCCATTAATAACACTTTACCAATTAATTTTATTTATTTTTTAAAAAAAATTTATTAGTAACGTATCATTATACTAATAATTTTTTAAAAATTTTCATTAGTAACGTGTAACGTGTCATTAATAACACGTTACCAATGAATTTTATTTTTTTAATTTTTTTTAAAAATTTTCATTAGATACTTTACCAATTTAGTAACGTGTCATTAATAACACGTTATCAATGATTTTATTTATTTTTTTAATTTAAAAAAAAATTCAATAGTAACGTGTCATTAATGACACGTTACTAAATTGGTAACGTGTCATTAATAACACGTTATTAATCCTTTTTTTTGGTAGTGTGTGTCCACATTTTTTTGAATCTTTGGATAAAATGAGGAAAGAGGAAGAAGAGGGGATCTTCTTTTGATTATTCTTCTTCCACCAACACATTTGATTCTCCGGAGCGACTCCTGGCCGGCCGGTGAAGATATCTAAGTTTTATAGTGAGCTCTGTTTAATAAAGAGGCACTACAAAAATCGAAAGACAATATACTTACTGTGTACTAGCTAGGAAACATCCATTTTGTCGGTACAACCAGAATTTTTTTGCTGTAGTTCCATGCACAATAGGCCGCACCTTATTGGCCCATCTTTCCATATCTTCCCATGCTTCCAATATCATGCTCTCTTTCCCAGTTCCATACATCCTTTAAAATTGATACCGTTCCTCCTTGATTCAGTTTGCTGGACGCATCAAGTCCCTAGGTGGCAAATCAAACAAACTTTCGGACAAGTTTTTTAACAAATCAAGTACAATATAGTGAAGGCTCAGAAAAAGAGTACAATTTAGTATTGTTCTCATGCATAAACCGACACCAAAAGAAAAAAGGGAGAAAGTAAATTATCAAGAGTATGCAATTTGAAATTGCTTCATTAAAAAAAAAAAAAAAAAAAAATCCTGTATGGTACATATTCAGAAGCTTAAATTGGGTCACCCCCCAAAAGTTAGGGGCTCAATATAAATGACAAGATCGCCTCATCAAACATGGTGATGGCCGGATGCCTGTCTAGAACTATGCTGCTCATAGGTATGAGATTGTTCCAATGTTATATGCAAATAAGATAAACCGATTCAATTTTCAAGCAACAGCTAAACAGGGCAAAAAGCACCTTTTCCCTTTGCTCTTCTAGTTACCCTTCTAGTGCAATCCCAAGAATTAAGAGGAGAAATCATTTTAAGAAGGACAAAAGCCAAAAAAAAAAAAAAAACAAAGAAAAGAAAAGAGGAGGAAGAAATGAACAAGTTAGACAATTTATGTTTCTTAACAACATAAACTTCCAACTTCCACCATCCTCCACAATTTATAGTTAAGAGGAGGAAGAAATGAATAGGACAGCCGAAAGTGCTGTTTCAATATCAAGAGAACCAACTTCCACCATCCTCCTGAAGACTCTAGCTTGGAAGGTCTTCCCCCTATGCAGAACGTGAGAATTCAGATTTTGGTTTTTAGGCAATTATTGGTAATAAACATACAAGGGAGCCAAGAACAAAGTGCAAAAATCATTTTAATAGAATGTATGCGATTGAAGCAAGGAATCGATTACCAAAGTAGGATTAATGCATAAATAGCAGCACCTAACCTGTTAAGATCCCTGAGTGGTGATCGAAGTTCTGGGGCAGGTATAATCCCAGCAAGCATTGCAGACTCCCCCAAACTTAGAAAGAGATGGATGCTTCCCAAAGTAGTAAAGTGATGCTGATTTAATGTCGTAAATACCATGTCCCCAGTAAATCTGTAATGTTGTCTGACTTCTATTACAAACTTAGGCTCCGTTTACTTCGACATAAAATGGTTTCCGTCGGAAAATATTTTCAGAGAAATCATTTTCCCTGAAAATGTTTTCTGCCAAAAACATTTTACGGTGTTTACCGCGCGTACGGAAAATCNCGCCAACACCATCTCAACTATTTTTCTCGGAAGAGTGCGTTCATTCTTTAGGAAGGTGTTTTTGACAGGCTGCAATGTGATTTAAGAACAGTCAGGAAACAATTGGCACAATCAAAACGCATAGTGTTGAAATCAATTAAAAGAAGAAGATAAGTGAAAAATAAGCATAGCACTTGATTCCATGTCAAGGTTTTCAAAGGCCTTGACATGGAATGCTCCAGGACCTCCTGGCCCACCACCATCCCACTTCTTGCTAGCGCCGGAGCCTTTTCTGTAAGCATCTGACTTCTCCATCTGAGGCATGCAACAACGAGAACATAAGCTTCTAAATACATAAGACCTCTTTGATAAACCAAGGTAGTGTATACCATTAAAAAGTGAGTGAGGGAAAAATATCAGAACTACCGAAAACATAGTTGCAAAAACGCCAAAGAAGTTAACAATAGCCCAGAAGAAGTCTGCGATAGTTTTGAGCCGCCAAATTGACCGCTTCGATTTCACAACGCCTGAACAAATAATCGAGAGATGAAAGGAACCGGAGTTCGTAATTTTGGCCTCATCAGGAATGTTTTCTATATCACTCAAAATTAACAATAAAGCTAGACATTTGAAATTTGGCGTTAGCACTTTCAGCATTCCAATCAATCAACATTCCCCCCTCCCCCCACAAAAAAATAAAAAATAAAAAATAATAATAATAATAATAATAATAATAATAATAATAATAATACAAGAACTGAAATTCTAGAGATTAGGAAACGAAGTGACATAACTGTAAACCCTTGTCTATGCCTACGCCATGTACCTTTGCTTTTACCACAAGGACCCTTGTCCGTGCCCGCACTATGCATCGTTAACCTTAATTTAGAACCCTCGTCCATCCATGCACATACACGCACCTGTACGGCTGTACTCCAAGGAGCCACGTCCATGCCTATGCTCCTCTAGACTATGATATCAATTGTTGGAGATTTAACAGCTTGGAGAGTCTTCTAGTGAGAGAGTGTAGCATGTTGAAACACCATTCAACCCAAAACTTAAACCTATAGTTTGAGCCCTCCTATGTGCTCCCAGCATGCACCAATGCCCCTGCTTTAGAAACCTTCATTCATGCACATGCCATGCACATTTGTCCCTACTCCAAAGACCCCCACTCTATCTGCAAAAGGGACTGCTATCATCAACCATATCACACATCACCATTGGCTCTAATTCCACTAGTTGGGAAGATTAAAACTTCGAGGAGTCTTCTCGTGAGACCATTATGTAACATATTAGGATAGTATTCAACTCAAAAGCTTAGTGAGACCATGATAAAAACATATTCAGACATCATTTAACTCAAAAACTTAAATCTATGAGTTTGGGCCCAATTATATTACATTAACCACTCATAGTTGTGATATCTTTCCATTGTGGGACTCAACCTTTTTTACACTTGCACATGTATAATCAACACTGAAAGTTTCAATACATAAGTAACAATTAAAAACTCTAATCAATCGTCACTTGCACATGTCAGTTACTTAAATGAAGAAGGTGACAAATGCAATAAAACATCGGGACCATAAAATATATGCAATCGCAGGAAAAATATAAAAGCATGATTTCTATTTAAATACTATTTAAATGGGCAATAACACGTGAAATAGGGAACCATTTAATAGCTTTTTAAGGTTATATTTTAGGAACATGGGCCACATGGTTGCTTCCATCAAGGCTAGAAAATCATTCATCAGAAAACAAGAGACCTTAACCAAACAACTTCAAAAAGAGAGAACATATTCATATGCATGATACTAGACAAGCACACATATATATATAACCAGAAGGTTAGATATACAAGCTGCACAGAAGATCAAGGAAACGTAATGCACCAAAATCTAAACTATAAAGCTAAAATTTGGACACAAAGCTAAATCTCAAATGGATTCCCAATTAAAAAGAGAAGACATGAGGTGACAACAGCCTTTGATTCTCCTAACTTCCAGGATTTTCTATATCTTTTTTTGTTTTCTGTTTAGGTGCCTCTCTTGTATTCTTGTATACTTCATGTATACTTAATTGCGCCCTTTTGATTACTTATAAAAAAGAAGATGAGGGAATACATGAGCCAATGGTATGTGGCCTCCAAAACGCACTAGGAAAGAGCCATTCTTCTTATTCTTTTGTTAGAAAAAAGGACTCCAAAGAACATTGTAGGAATTTAGACGCACTCAACCAACACAACTGAAGAAGGATGTTTCCCTTTGCGCAAATAGAAATTGCATGGTAAAATTGTGAAAAGGAAAATAAACCAGGTTCATCTCCAGCATAGCATGCACAAGCCCAAATCAAAGGTTAGAAAAAGCCCTAATGAAATTATATTACATTGCAGTTACATCTGGTCAATTCAGAGTAGACTAGACAACGGCGCTTACTGTAATTAACCAAACCAAATACTGTTCCAAGGTGTAGCGATCCAAACCAGTCAATTCATCAAATGCATAATCTACAGCAAACCGATAAATAAAAGCCCTAAATCTCCAAATTTTTACAATAAAGCGAATGAACGATTTGAGAAGCGAACGTGTAGAGCCTGCAGATTTCTCATAATAATAATAATAATAAAGGGTAATTACTTTTTGCCCCATGAACTACAGCGTCTTGGTACTTTTTTCATGAACTATCAACTATGACACTTGATCGCATCAAACTACCATCTTATGACACTTTTTCCCATTTTGTCAATTAAAATGGTTAAAATTAACGATCATAACTTGCTTATGTCATTTTAAATTTTGTTTCCTTCCACTTTTGTCCTCACTTCTCATGTGTTGGATTAGGGTATATGAGGGTATAAGCGTCATTCTACTGATTAGAAGTGAAGGCAAAAGTAGAAAGAAAAAAAATTTAAACGTTGACAGTTAATTTTAACACCTTTGACTGACAGAAAAAAAAAAAAAAAAAAAAGGTTTCATAAAATGATAGATTGATGAGGTTAAATGTTATAGTCCGTACAAAATTTTCTCCTACTATTTCTCTTTCATATCTCATTTTTTCCAAAATTTTCTCCTATTATTTCTCTCTCCACGTCACTTTTCTCTCAAAAGTTGAAAATAAGATATTTAAGAAAAATACAATCATTATAAAAAATAAAAAATAATAAAAATTAAATGATATAGATAAAAATATAACTAATCGGATATAGAAGGCCCTTAAAAAAATCATTAGTTAAACTAGATAAATTGAGTTTTGAATAGTTATTTTACATAAAAAATTAGCTCTTCCATTGTGCATTCACAATGGAAGAGCTAATTTTTTATGTAAAATAACTCTTCAAAACTCAATCTATCTAGTTTAGCTAATAACTTTTTAAGGGCCTCCTGCATCCGATTAGTTATATTTTTATCTATATCATTTAATTTTTAATTTTTAATTTTTTATAATGATTGTATTTTTCTTAAATATCTTGTTTTTCAACTTTTGAGAAAAAAAGTGATATGAAGAGAGAAATAATAGGAGAAAATTTTGAAAAAAATGAGATGTGATAGAGAAATAGTAGGAGAAAATTTTGAAAAAAGAGAAAACATGTGAGAGAAACAATAAAAAAATGTGGGAAGAAAATTGTGGGAGAGATAGTGAGAGAAAAAAAGACGTGGGAAGAAAATTTAGGAAAATAGCTCTTTGAATAGTGCCGTTACATGTAGCTTTTTTTTTACCTCATTTAATAAAATATTTATTCTACATTTTTTTTTAGCTTCTCCAATGTATAGGGTATTTTATCAATTTAATGAGCTATTTTAGATAAAAATGTCATTTAGCTCCTCCATTGTGAATGTTCTAAGAGGGATATTTTTAGTGGACATAGTTTTTTTTTTTCAAATTGAATTAGAAAATGTTTATATAATTCAGTCTATACAAATGACATGTGTCTATATTTATTATTTTTTGATAATAATAATTTTATATCCATTCGAAACCACACATATTTCAAAATAAAGTCAAGATTACGATTGCAAGAAGAAAAACAATGAGAAGGTAAAAGGAAAGTTCTACTACTAACGTAATGTTTTATCATTCTTAGGCTTTGCTCATTTTGGCATAAAATGATTAAAGGTTTCGTATTTTTTAGTCTTTGGTACGACTGAAAATAATATTTAACGAAAAATATTTTTGGTTTGATAGAAAAAGCCTCTTTTATGTTTGGAAAATTGTTTTCATTTTTTAAAATCATAAACTATTTTCCGATTTTGAATATTTCATTCTCAAATTGACAATCCAACCGGGACGTCGCCATGACCCTACCAAGACTTCACTAGGCTACCACCGAGACCAAAAACCAAGACAATGCTAGGACCCGGTCAAGACCTCACCGAGATCCGGTCAGGACCTGGCTAGGACTTGTTAGGCCACCATGCGGACATCGTCAGGACCTAGTCGGACACCACTAGGACTTAATTGGTAGGGACTGCACTTGAACCCAGTCAGGACATTATCGTAATTTAAAGCTTAATATTACTGAATATATATATAGTAATATTAATGTGTGATTTTCCATACGTGCCAACAACTACAACATATTTTTTTTAAAAAAATAAAAATCATTTTTGAAAACATTTTTCGACCAAAAAAAAAAAAAAACACTTTACGTGCACGAAGTTCTTAAAATGTATTATGAATTAGCTAAAAAATCAGCTGCATGTGAAATATGCCATCTGAATTAGCAAAAGCAGCGGAAAGGGACAACTATGTCTTTTCATATCTTGTATTACAAGTAACAACATGGCATAAACAACTCCAGCCTGGGATACGCACCAGTGAGATGCGCTGATGCTTAACATTTTGTTTTCCTATTAATTTTTGTTTCCCTCATGCTTGCTTGATTTTTTTTTTTTAAATGACGTGGCCTATTTTTTCACCTTAGATCTTCATTATCTAGTCTTAATTAACTGGTTATTCTCCAATTCAAATGATTCAAATATTCTGTTATAGTAGTTTTTAGTATGACATGATCCTATGCTTAAGTTAACAAGTTTGTTTGGAGTGAAAATATCGTAATGAGTTAGGGTTTTTTGAGATGGATCAACATATTCTTTTACTTGATGCCTTGCATCCATTTTATAAGGTTTTATATATATATATAACTGCACTTTCCCTATAGTTGTTCCGCGTTGTATGTAAAGAGATGAGATTCAATCATAATTAAACTACTTTTCCTTGGTTAATTGTATGTAAATCCCTCCTTTACCCCCCCTAAAGTACTGGTAAAGAAGGGCTCTTTGGGGTCTAATTTTCTTTCTATATGACAGGACAAACAAATAGGAAGTAATGGTTCTTTCATTGCATTGATAGAAGTCTATCTAGAAAAATATCTCTCTATTACTTTGAGAAGAGAATCGTTGATTTGACCACGAACTATGTGGGAAAGGATGGATAGAACAGGATCCACTATTACTTTGTATGCCTATCCGGTCCCCACCCTAAAGAGGATGGAACATGATCTTTAATTTCAAATGAATGGAGAATATCCAGTTAATTATATTTGGGGGTATTTTTACTTTTTGGGGTATTTCAAATGTTGTGTGCGTACCCATCCTCTTTGAGTCAGTTAGTTATATTTTGAGAGTATTTTTGTTTTTTCACTTTTTGAGGAAACAAAAATATCCTCTACACTGGAAAAATCCTAATTCAAATATGGGTAGGGGACCCTGGGGTTCACATCATATGACTTTGAATTGGCGTTCAATGCATCACTGCTAAAACAAGTAATCAAGCACATGCACCCATAATTTCTTGAGTTGAACAAAGAACATTATTGGAGGAAAGAAAAGGCGAACATATATCGATATCATGGGCAGGAAAAAACGTACTCATAATAATAGTCAATGTACGTGTGGAGAAAACTGAGATTAAGCATAAGGGAACAATTAATATTGATCAGTCAAACACATGCATATATATGAGATTTTGCGTTAACCCATTTCCATTCCCTGATGATCAATCGCACTAAATTGATTAATTATACGATAGGTTGACTAGTAGATGGATTTAAAGCAGAAGCCGCCCGTTTTTTATAGACAAACCTACCATTACAAGCCTTGCAACACAATTAATTAAGTTCCATCTATATATTCTATGCATATAAGTCATATGCGATAATGTGAAGCCACCATCACCCCCTCTGCGCTGTTCTAGATCTATTCACAAAAACCAGAAAAAAAAAAAAATGGACGTGCAGAGAGTGCAGGCCTTAGCTTGTGGCGGCCTGAAGGAGCTGCCGGAGCAGTTCATCCGCCCAGCCCACGAGCGGCCGGAGAACAGCAAGGCCATGGAGGGGGTCGATGTGCCTGTCATCTCATTATCTCAGCCGCATGACGTGCTCGTTAAACAAGTTGCTTTGGCGTGCCAGGAGTGGGGGTTCTTCCTCGTCACCGATCACGGCCTATCACCGTCGTTGATCCAACGGCTACAAGAGGTGGGCCAGGAGTTCTTCCGGCTCCCACAAGAGGAAAAGGAGGCCTATGCAAACGACGCCGCTACTGGAAAGTTCGAAGGGTACGGGACCAAGATGACTAAGAACAGCGATGAGAAGGTCGAGTGGATTGACTACTTCTTCCATTTCATGTCTCCTCCTTCTAAGGTCAATTATGGTGTTTGGCCCCAAAACCCTCCTGCGTACAGGTATACCTACATACATATATCATCTTTTCATCATCCATGCACGTACATAAATACATACATATATATATATATGTGTGTGTGTGTGTAAATTAATGCTGGCACTTGAAACAGGGAAGTGACAGAAGAATATAACAAAGAAATGGTAAGAATAACAGACGAGCTATTGGAGCTGCTGTCAGAGGGGCTTGGTTTGGAAGGGAAGGTTTTGAAGTCCAGTTTAAGGGATGAAGAAATGGAGGTGGAGTTGAAAATAAACATGTACCCACCATGCCCACAACCCCAACTGGCTCTTGGGGTTGAACCTCATACTGACATGTCTGCTCTCACTTTACTTGTCCCCAACGATGTTCCAGGCCTTCAAGTCTCCAAAGACGGCAATTGGGTTGCCGTCGATTACTTCCCAAATGCACTTTTCGTCCATGTTGGTGATCAGATTGAGGTACGTACACTCCACATTTGTTCTCATGTTGGTGTCAAACAAGTTACCGATGATGGGATTATATTGTTGTTAAAATTGTTAATGTTTCGATCAGGTGCTGAGCAACGGCAAGTACAAGAGTGTTCTTCACAGGAGTTTGGTGAACAAAGAACGCACACGCATGTCGTGGGCGGTGTTCATTGTGCCTCCACAGGAGGCGACGATTGGGCCACTTCCACAGCTTGTGAATGATGAAAATCCGCCCAAATATTCAACCAAGACCTACGCTGAGTATCGCTACCGGAAATTCAATAAGCTCCCACAGTGATAGCAGATGGATCATGGGTTTTATATTATAAGCTCAATGATTGCATTGGAAAATACGGTGATCGAACTCGATGTCGTTCTTGAATAATAGCGGCGGGTCATTGCATTGGATTTTATTTTAATAATGTTATAAATGTCTCTGGTGTTCTTCTTGATTCCCTCCAAAAATAATCTGGCCGAAAAAAAACAAGAGACGTTATTTCTAAGAGGAGGGAAGATCAAGATCTAGATCTAAATCTTCCCTCCTCCCCTTTTATGATAGCAGTGCTCGGTGTCTTTTCTGTAGGCTTTCCTCCGCTGCTGCTTTTAAGTTTTTTAATTTGGTTTTTTGTTTTTTATTTTATGTTCCTGGCTGTTGGGCTGAGGACGTCTTTCAGTCGAGAGGGAAATGATTTGAGTGTTGGTGTTTTTGCTCATGCCTGGAAAATGCCTTCATGTGCCCTCAGAAGGAGTTTGCGTTAATAGATTTGTTCTATAAACTGAAGATCAGGATGGGATAGCGGATGTTTGACATCATAGATTAGTTTTTCATTGTAAGATATGTATGCTTTTGATTTTATAACGTGTAATCTTTTAGCTTCGGCTATGATTTGTAAAACTGTATGTTTTGTGATTGTAAGAGCTTTTATGCTCTTGACTACTATTAATGAAATCAGATTAATTTTTCCTAAAAAATAATGTTGCTATTAAAATCACCATTGAGCTTGTGATTAATTATTATTGAATTTTGATCAAATAATAATTTTAATAGCCACATCATTCTTAGATGCATTCAAGATTAACACAAGAAAAACCTTTAAAATAACTCCATTTTCATAACACAAATAATTAAACTGGACATTTGGACCCAACAAACAAATTAACACGTACGTTTGCGTATACCAAATAAAAACAGATCATTTTATATAAAAACAGATAATTTTATTATCAACACGGACCTTTGGTAATTCGTCATGCATGCAGTAGACCACAAAGCATGGGTTGGCAGCGACCACCGGAGGGAACATCAAATTTAGTTGGGATGCTGCCATCAACAAGGTGACCAGGAGGATGGCCGGGTGTGAGAATCATCGCAAGGGATGCTGGTGGGGCAGTGGTTGCTGCCCGGTGTGCAAGTCGTCCTCACGTAACTCACCCTGCTACTGTGGAGGCGATGGCAGTTTGGATGTTGGCGGACTTCTGTATTATTGCGGAAGGTGACTCGTTGGAGGTCGTGGGAGCACTAATTAAGACGTGATGTGGAGTGCAGTGGCAGTTATGGCCATTTCGTGGATGAAGCCAAGGTGCTGTTCAACCAAGTGGAGCCATGGGCGGTTCAGCACGTGGGTAGAGAAAATAACGTCTTAGTGCTCATCATTTGGCGCAATACGCTGCTACAAAGGAGGAAGAACAGATATGGGTTTCAAGTTTTCCAGATTTTCTTTACTCTTTTGTAAACGTTGACCTTGTCAGGTCTTGACATATTTATGATATGAGTACCGAGGAATGCTACAATGCATTCTAGAAACCATTTCCCACCCATCTTTCTCCTTACCATTTCCTTTCCGGCATGGACTCATGTGGACCTATCTTCCCCACAAGAGAGAGAAGATGGTGGAGAGATGGTTTGTAGAATGCAAAAGAGCATTTCTCTATGAGTACCCCTTCAAAAACACGGTCCTACTGTTACCTGTCCCGTGTCCCTGTGTCCGTCCATGTACCCCATACATACACTGTGTCCAATTGCTCAAAGCGAGAGCCTTCTTTTTAGAGGAGAATAAGTTCAGTTCGGTTGTGGAGAAAGGTTGAGTTTTTTGCCCATCACTCACGAGTTGACACCTCACATAAAGGATAAAAAATATACAAAAAAAATGTACACCCTACAACAGCTGATTTTCAACTAAAGAAAAAAGAAAAGAGAAGAAGAAGGAAGAATGAAGAAACCCACAGTGCAGAGCAGACCATTCAGGCCGGCCACCGAGACCTTCCGCTGGGTCTCTCCGGCCGTGGGTTTGAGAGACCCATGGTTTTTTTTTTTTTCCTTCCGGTGATTTAGGGTCTCCGCTGGGTCTTGCCGGAAGGATCTCGCCTGCGACCAGTCCCATGTCTCGCCGTTGCTCTGAGCCCAGACACCTCGCGGCGACCCACCTTGCAACAAGTCGACGACCGGCCACCGAGACCCACGGCTGGGTCTCGCCGGCCGTGGGTTTGGTTTTTTTTTTTTCCTTCCGATGATATCTGATTTTTGTTTTTTTTTTTTTGTTTTTAGGATGATAAAATTCCAAAAATGGTTAACCTTCCCCTCTAGGTTTTAGTTTTGAGGCATTAAAAACGAGTTTTATGGCATTAGAATCGATTTTTGAGGCATTAGAAACGATTTTTTAGGCTGGCCGAATTGTTTTTTTGGTTTGCTGGAGAGACAAAAATGGCCACTGGGGGTGGCCGAATCTCTCTCCCCCTGGTCGTTGGGGTGGATTGCAGCCATCCTTAGGCCGTTGGGGGTGGATCACGGCCACCCCAGTGGCCGGATCTATCTTTTTTTTTTTTTGTTCACCGGAGAGACAAATATGGCCACTGAGGATGGCCGGATCTCTCCCCCTGGCCGTTGGGGTGGATCGCGGCCACCCCCAATGGCCGGATCTATCTTCTTTTTTTTTTTTTTTTGTTCGCTGGAAAAGTCACCAAAGGTGGGCGGTGGGTAGCAATGGGTGGCGGCGTCCATTCGTCGGAGGTGGGCGGTGGGTCATTTATTTGGTTGGTTAATTTGTTAATTGGGTGTTTTGATTTCATTTTAAATTTGTGTATTTTTCTTAAAATGTTGAGGTGTCAACTAATGAGTAGTGGGCAAAAAACCCCACCTTTTAGCCATGACCGTATGGCAACTGCACCCTTTTTAGAGATACTTGATCTTCGAATTTTGTCTCTATGTGGCAAATTCGCTATATCTATATCAACGCCAGCTCAAATGAGACTAATCAAATCATTATTTTTCATAATCTCAAATTACTTTAACCGTATATTTCATAATTCATACGATTAAAATATGTAATACATATCTATAAAAAAATAATATATATAAATAAATATATTATAAATCCATAAATTAACGCACTAAAATTGTAAAATTCCGGAGTTTTTTTTATCGAATTTTTACTCCTTTGGTCAATCAAAAATGCAAAAAAAAACTCATACCGTTATATTTTCATCCAAATGTTTAACACCTGTCAATCTCAACTAAACGCATCATTTTGTCATGTTAGCATATCAATTTTTTTAATTAATTTAATTTAAAAATTAAATCTAAAAAAAAAATTGAAAGGTGCCCAAAAATTGAACATGTGTATCTCGTGGGCGGTGTTGATTGTGCCTCCACAGGAGGCGATGATTGGGCCACTTCCACAGCTTGTGGACGATCAAAACCCATTCGGATCAGGATCCCCTCCCACTGGAGGGGAAATCGGAGATCTTCCAATTATTCATCTTGGCCATCCAACTTTCATCCAACAACCCACACCATGCCACATGTTCCACTCAATTTTAAATAATAAAATATTAATTAACTTTTAAATAGAAAATTAAAATTAAAATAAACTAATAAAAACTATGGGGTGGTCCGGCCACCCCATAGTTTTTATAAGTTTATTTTAATTTTTTATTATTATTTTAAAGTTAATTAATAATTTATTATTTAAAATTAAGTAGGATACATGGCATGAACTGTTGGATGAAAGTTGAACGGTCAAGATGAATAATTGGAGAAGCTCCAATTTCCCCTCCGATGAGAGGGGATCCGAATCCCAAATATTTAACAAAGACATACGCTTGAGTATCACTACCAGAAATTCAATAAGCTCCCACGGTGATAGCATATGATATGATTCATGGGTTACATATGATTGCATTGGAAAATATGGTGAACTTGATGTCGGTCTTTAATAATAGCGGCGGGCAAAAATCAAATGGAACCAAGTGGCCGGCGGCCATTGCTTTCTTTCTTTTTATATAAAAAAAGAAAAAAAGAAAACCCCTTTAATATTAAGTTGCTTTCAATCGAAATATCGAATCCAAATAATATTTCGCGGNCGGCCACCCCATAGTTTTTATAAGTTTATTTTAATTTTTTATTATTATTTTAAAGTTAATTAATAATTTATTATTTAAAATTAAGTAGGATACATGGCGTGAACCGTTGGATGAAAGTTGAACGGTCAAGATGAATAATTGGAGAAGCTCCAATTTCCCCTCCGATGAGAGGGGATCCGAATCCCAAATATTTAACAAAGACATACGCTTGAGTATCGCTACCAGAAATTCAATAAGCTCCCACGGTGATAACATATGATATGATTCATGGGTTACATATGATTGCATTGGAAAATACGGTGAACTCGATGTCGGTCTTTAATAATAGCGGCGGGTAAAAATCAAATGAAACCAAGTGGCCGGCGGCCATTGCTTTCTTTCTTTTTTATTAAAAAAAGAAAAAAGAAAAACCCCTTTAATATTAAGTTGCTTTCTCTTTTTTTTTGTAACAATATTAAGTTGCTTTCAATCGAATCCAAATAATATTTCGCGGCTTGGAAAATAATAATAATATTTCGCCGTACGTAATGGTTTGGCTCTTTTATTGTAATTGCCTTGGGGACCATTTGGTCCACTTGTATATGGTGAACGGCCAACTTTATATGATATAATAAATAATAATAAAATAAAAATGTGATTTGTCATTGGTATATCCAGGACGGTAAACGAACCGAGCTCAACATTTTAACTATATATATTTAGTATCTATGCTAAATACTATATAAGCATAAATACTATGTATGATATATAAACTATTTAATAAGCAAGTCGAGCCATATACAAGTATGTTCATGAACTTTAAACGAGCGAGTCGAGTTTTATATGAGTATGTATCGTTTAATATATAGCAACATGTGAAAATTTCTTAAAGGGACTTAAGAGAAACACAAAATAGACTTATAACATTACTCAATGAGTCATCACTATAAACATAACTAAAAGATAAAAGTTGGACAAAATACAAAAATTATTTATCATTTAAAATATATAAATTATTTTTATTTTTCCAATTTATAGATCATTCATTAACAAACAAGTCGATCTCCTTTTGTACACAACATCCTTATAAATATTATTATCCCAACCAATCTGCATGTTCTTTAAATCACGCAATATTTTTCTAACTTTTTTATTTTTTGTGAAAAGTTATGATTAATTGATTGACAAGGCCTTATTTTTAGAGATATTTTGTCTTTATGTAGAAATTTGCTATATTTAGTTAACACGAGCTCATTTAAAATTCGATTGGGACTTAATGAAATCATTATTCTTCATAATCTCAAATTACTTCAAGTATATATTTCATATGATTAAAATATGTAATATACATATATCAACAATTTATTTAAAAGAAAAAAAATTAATATAAATTTTAGATTGATAATTTTATTACATAATAGTAAATTTTAAAATAGTTAATATAAAATATTATTAAATTATTAATAATTTAGGGTAAGGCAAAGGTGAACCGACGGTAGATACGATAATTTCCATCTTTCTAAGAAAGTTATTATTATTATTTTTAAGTGATTTACATATAAAATCACTTAAAATATGTCACATTAGTGGATGTAAAATGAATATGATAAATATATATGAAAAGTATCATTTCTTTTCATTTTAGTATGCACCTATGATTAGTCCACTCTAATGATGATGGTTATTAAGTATTTGTTGGGGAGAAAACATATCCCAGTCGGCCTCATTTCACTTTACACTTATTTACAATATGCCATTATCCACTCACCTAATAACATGTGTCCACATTTTTTTGCATCGTTGGATAGAAGGAGGAAAGAGAAAGCAAAAAGGGTCTTCTTTTGATTCTTCTTCTTCCACCCACATGTCTAATTCTGTCTAATTCTTCGAAGGGACTCCAAGAGACCCTCACATCTCTCTCTCTCTCTCTCCGACAACCTTCTCTCCCTCTCATTTCTCGCATACCTCTCTCAACACATACTAATGCATGGAAAACTATAGGCGATTTTTATTATCTTTTTTACCCAAAATAAAGATACTAACTAAAGCATCAAAGAGTCTTCGGCCCATCAGAGACCCTTTGACCTTGTTTTTGTTTTGGAAGAACCCCATTGCCATACAAGGGTCCCTTCGTAACTTAGCTATGAAAAAAATCGCTAAGGTACTTAGCAAATTCTTCGACCAAAAACACACCAACAGTATTTAAGAAAAAGTAATTAAATTTATAAAGTTTAACAACTGATTGCTTTGGAAAGAAAAAGAAGATTTCCAGCCTAATCATTCTTTTGAGTTTTGACAACTAAATGTCCAACTCTCATGTGAGTTTCTTTGATCGATTTGAAGAAAGACTTTTTTTTTTAACAAGAGCATTCTTTTGACTTTTGAGTCTTTGACAACCAAAAGTCCCCCCTTTATCCTTTCTTATCCTTATGTCACATTCATTGGTTGCTATGAAGAAAGAAAGTTGGTAAAGAGATTATAAAATAAGGAGAAAACAAAAAACCAAAAACTTCCAACAGCATAGCATTCTTTTTTAAGAGCATCTCCAAAGAAGGGTAACTAAAATGCCTCTAAACAAAATGTTTAACTAAAATGCCTCTAAACAAAATGTTTACACATATTTTTCATGATCTAAACAAAGACATACCAAACCTAAATACTATTTGATATACTCACACAAAAAAAAAAAAAAAACAACTATTTGATATAAGGCTTGAGTGTCAGTAATCATAAACTTTTCCAGAAGCCTAGAAGCCCCTCCAAATAAGACCTAGTTTGACATTAGCCACATAACAGAAAATATCACAGAAAACTTAAGATACATGCACACAAGCAGTTATTATAAGGTTTGGTGCCTATTAAAATGGTAAAGAAAGACTTGATGGAATTAGCATAGTGCTGGTGAAGATATCCAAGTTTTATAGTGAGTTCAGTTTAATAAAGAGTCGCGACAAAAATCAAAAGACAATACTTACTATGTACTTGCTAGGAAACATCCATTTTGTCACTACAACCAGAATTTTTTCGCTGAAGTTCCATGCTTAATTGGTCCCACCTTAATGGCCCATCTTTCCATATCTTCCCATGCTTCCAATATCTTGCTCTCTCTTTCCCAGTTCCATACATCCTTTAAAATTGAGACTGTTCCTCCTTGGTTCAGTTTGCTGGACGCATCAAGTCCCTGGGTGGCAAAACAAACTTACTTTTGGACAAGTTTTTTAACAAATCAAGTACAATTTAGTATAGTTCTCATGCATAAACTAGCACCAAAAGAAAAAAGGGAGAAAGTAAATTATCAAGAGTATGCAATTTGAAATTGCTTCATTAGAAAAAAAAAATCCTGTATGGTACATATTCAGCAGCTTAAATTGGATCACCCCCAAAAAGTTAGAGGCTCACTATAAATGAAGATATAGCATCATCTAACATGGTGATGGATTCCTGTCTAGAACTATCCTGCTCATAGGTATGAGATTGTTTCAATGTTATATGCAAATCAGATAAACCAATTCAATTTTCAAGCGACATATAAACAGGGCCAGAAGACCTTTTCCCTTTGTTCTTCTAGTTACCCTTCTAGTGCAATCCCAAGAATTAAGAGGAGAAATCATTTTAAGAAGGACGAAAGCCAAAAAGGAGGAGGAAGAAATGAGCCAGTTAGACTATTTGTTGCGAGGCTAATAGGTATGTTCTAGAGTGAATCTTAAATTCATTCAGTTTACATCTCCGTTCATTGCAGGAAAACTATACAAGTTTGGTGAAAAAAAGGAGAAAAAGAGAAAGAAGAAAAAGGTAATACAGTAATCAGATCAAGCTCATTATGATACAAAGCCACAGAAGTAGGATCAACCGCAGAAACATTTACAAATTGGAATGCAGTTGTAGACTTATTAATAGATATGTAATAACGATAATTGTTTATAGATATATTATGTCATATAAATTCACAACCAAAATCTTTTTCTGATTTTTTCAAAAGTAATTCACTACCAAGATCACTAAAATAAAAAAGTGAAAAAAGAGAGGTTATTTTATTACAATCTTATATAGCAGAGGCTTTGCTTGGATTTGAAGGAAACTTTCTTTTAAATTGAATTGGCGGAAAAGGATTACCTCCTTGGAAAAAGGTAATAGGTGCAACAATCCATCAGAATATTCTGACATATCAACACGCAGTTGAAGAGATTGTTTCACAACCGAAAGTGCTGTTTCAACATCAAGAGAACCAACTTCCACCATCCTCCTCAAGACTCTAGCTTGGAAGGTCTTCCCCCTATGCAGAAAGTGAGAATTCAGATTTTGGTTTTTAGGCAATTATTGGTAATAAACATATAAGGGAGCCAAGAACAAAGTGCAAAAATTATTTTAATAGAATGTATGCGATTGAAGCAAGGAATCGATTACCAAAGTAGGATTAATGCATAAATAGCAGCACCTAACCTGTTAAGATCCCTGAGTGGTGATCGAAGTTCTGGTGCAGGTATAATCCCAGCAAGCATTGCAGACTCCCCCAAACTTAGAAGAGATGGATGCTTCCCAAAGTAGAAAAGTGATGCTGATTTAATGTCGTAAATACCATGTCCCCAGTAAATCTGTAATGTTGTCTGACTTCTATTACAAACTTACACTCAATAAAAATTATATGAAAATATCTGAAAAATAGTAGGGCTATGATATTGGGAATAGGATTCTAAGAGACAGCATCGTCATCGTGTGATAAATAAGATTTATAAGAAGCACAGTTGACCAAACCTTATTCACATAGCAGCTCAGAATTCTCCTTTTTGACATTGTCCTCTCCAATGCTAGCGCCAACACCATCTCAACTATTTTTCTCGGAAGAGTGCGTTCATTCTTTAGGAAGGTGTTTTTGACAAGCTGCGATGTGTTTTAAGAACAGTCAGGAAACAATTGGCATAATCAAAACGCATAGTGTTGAAATCAATTAATAGAAGAAGATAACTGAAAAATAAGCATAGCACTTGGTTCCATGTCAAGGTTTTCAAAGGCACAGGATGATTCAACCCAAGATCAACTATATAGGCCAGGTCTCAAGACCTTCAAAGAAACCCTTACAAATGAATAGTGAAGTAATCAAGACCATGTTTGGTAACGGTTTCAAAAAGTATTCTCTTTTCAAAACCAAAAACACATTTTTCTTAAAACATTTACAAGAAATTCACTTTTCAAAACACAATACACTTTTTAGCAATTTTTTTTTTTTTTTTTTCAGAAAAATTTTCACACCTTATAAAGAGTATTTTGAGAAAGTGGGGTGCTTACTTTTTCTAGTGTAGGGGTTGACTTATTACTTATATATATATATATATATATTTTTTAAAGAAAAAAAAGAGAGAAAAGTGGTTGCGCGGCCACCTCTATTGGACAGGTTTAGTATTTGTTTCTTTGAAAAATACAAAATATTTTCTAAAAAGCTTACCACACAATTTTCTTAGGGGAAATCCACAAAAAACATTTTCTCAAATGTGAACCCACCAAAAACACTTCTCAACTTCATATCGTGTCAAAAATCTTTTCAAATCAAAACACAAAAAACACTTCTGAAAATCATTAATGAACATACCTCAAATGTTTGTCTTTCAAAATAAACACATACAAATGTATTCCTCTCAACATTAGCTATATATTATAATATTCTAAAATTGTGAAAAGCAACTATAGGAAAGATAACTATGTTTGAGTATTATGATTCAGGGAATGTTTTCTATTTTCTATGCCAATTACTTCAACCATCATATTAAGAGATAAATTTGTCATCAATCTCCATTAACCCTTGATGGAAGTCAAATATTTCAGAGTATTATCATGCATTGGCCGTGAACAAACAAATGTTCCTCTCCTCAAAGTCCTTTTTTCTTTTCTTTTCATGCCATTGGTGAGACTGCAAATGACGGCCACTGTACAAATTTGTTAGTTTGGGCTTTTAACAAAATAATACCACTAATTAGGACCATCAAATGGAAAAAAACAAGCCAAACAATAAGGGCTTCATGGTGGCCAATAGCTCCAATTCTGATAGGAGTCATCAAAATTGTGGCATGTTAATATGATAACCAGTAGCACCTTGACAAGTTGAAACTGCTCAATGTATTAGTTCATTCACCTTAACAGTAGTAATCTAAAACTAAAAAAATCATGGTATCACACAAAATGCACATTGACAAAATTCCTAAGTCCTAAATAAACTGTACTGAGCCAAATCATTAATGCGTTTATACTTCTACCCTAAACAAACCCACTATTACATTACAGCCTCAAAACAATTTCATGTTGCACGGACATGAACTTGTCACATAGTTAAAGACATCAAAGACAAAAAAGGGGTAACAAGGACAGCAGAAAGACTTTATATGGAGGAGTTTAACACTAGAACATCATTGATTTCATCAACAGAATGATGTTTGATGTTTGGAATCACATCAACTAGATCTATGTTCTAACCAAAAATCAAAGTGAAGAAAAAAACTTACTAATAATAACTTAACTATGGACCTATCAGATCCAATAATTCTAAAAATAAAAATAAAGACCAGCCTAGTTCACAAAATAAAATAGATGTAAACGATGACAGTTGTTGGATAATTTCTAATGTTATTATAGCATTCAACAACCTTTTTCATTTGGATAAAGGTGAAAAACATTGGTCTCTTTTCTTTTGCATAATTAAATTCTAATTCGAGAAAGTCCCTTACTAAGGCAAGCTTAACAATAATAATGACTCAGGAACACAGCAATTATGTTGCAAACAGCAAAATCTCCTCAATTCTGAACAGTTAAGCACCGCAAATCAATGAATATCATGTAACAACAAAATTAATGACACAAAATTTACAAAATATTCAATCATCCTGGACAAAATGACAGAAATAGAGATATTACGCATAGATTTCCAGAGGGAAAATAAATCTGATGATTAGGTTGCTAAAAGGGGTTCTGTACTTATACAGTGAAATGAAAAATAACCTAGACAAATTCTGCGTCCACCACCAAAAAAATGTGTAAAAAAGACATAACATGACAATCTTTGAGCATCTTCTCATACTGCCGATCTACTATAATTAGATATAACAACATAATGACATTCAGAGGGTAAAATATAAGGACTGAATCAACCTCTAGTTTACATATAATATTATATCAAAAGAACACTTTACACAAGTGTAAAGAGTCACAGTAACTAAATCCACCTTGAGCCTTGTGGAAAAATGTAAGAATGGTACAGTACATTCCAATTTTAAGAGAAAGCAATAACTAGAATCCCTAACAACATGCATTTCATGGTCGTTCGCAGAAAACTATACAGAAGTGGCAAAATCTTGGTCATTCAACACTATCTTGGGCCGGAGATCTGCTGTGAAGAGATATAAGAAAAACCCGTATGAAAGCCATTTGTTGTGCTTGTAGAAGCATTTGCTAGTGGATATGGCATAGAACCACTTGGCTCCATTATTGTGGAAGCCTCAGTAAACCTACGCCCATAAAAGCGCAAGAAGTTTAGAGATTCTATTACTGGATGAGCCAGAGGAGTCCCACCTTCCAACATTCCAACAACATTAACCATATTTGGCCTAAGCATTGGTTCCTCATGAAGACAACACAAAGCAACACGCACTAATTTCTCCACCTCTTCCCTTGTTACCCGTCCTTGTAGCCTTGGGTCAGCAAGCTCCAAGTACTTCCCTTGTTCATGCATCTCTAATGCAAGTAGAGGAAAATAAACAAGTACTGACCTTGATGATGATGAAGAGTTGCCACCGTCGCTATTACTGTCATCCATGCTATGGCTTTGTGATCGTAATGAACAATTTTTCCTTCCACTCACAAGTTCAAGCAGTACCATTCCAAAACTATAGACATCAGTTCTTTCAGAGATTGCAGAGTTGGTTAGCCATTCAGGTGCAAGATAGCCACGAGTGCCTCTCATGGTTGTGAACAGACCAGACTGTTCAGGGCTCAGAAGCTTTGAGAGCCCAAAATCAGAGATTTTTGCCTGAAGGTGGTCATCCAAGAGAATGTTCTCTGGTTTGACATCACAATGGATGATCTTGTGTTGACATCCACTATGCAAGTACGCAAGCCCACGTGCTGTTCCCAGCACAATATCAAACCTCTCTTGCCATTCTAAGACTGGTCCACTGCCAAAGAGAGTCCGGTCCAGTGAACCATGGTTCATATATTCATAAACCAATAGGCGTTGTCTGCCTTGGACACAAAACCCTTTCAATCTAACCAAATTGACATGGTGAATATTTCCAATAATTGCAATCTCAGTGCAGAAATCTTTTCTCCCCTGAACACCTACATTGGTTATCTTCTTTATGGCCACAACAGTTTTATCAGGCAGCGTACCCTTGTATACAGCACCAAACCCACCTGATCCAATCTGATTCTTAAAATGATCAGTTGCCACGTCAAGCTCCTCATAGTAAAATCTTTTAGGTAAGCCTGGGATGTAGAAGGAATCCAGGTCTTCGGAAGAATGTGAGCTGCAGCAGCGTAACTTTATTTCTTTACTCTTGGAGAGTCTCCATCTCCTCCACAACAGAAAACCTAGTGCCACTAGCAGAAAGAACCCAGTGAAAGGCAGAAGCACCAGAGCAGCTACGGGAACCTTTTGTCTTTCATTACTAGAACTGCTACTACCATTGGGATTCGGTGTATTTGATCCAACAAGAGTTTTGATGTAGCCCTGCAGGTCACTTTCATCAGCATTGCCTGATATAATGGACCCCAGCTCATTCTCAAGCACATAGCAAGAACCAGATGAGTTTTCATAGAAAATTCCCAAGCAGGAACAATCCCTTGAGCAGAGATCTTCACAAACTGACAAGCTCACATTATATTTTAAAGGATCGTAGAATTCCGTGGAAAAATACTCTGTACGATAGCCAAGCCACAAATATGAAATAAGCGATGAGTTTAATTGACTGTCGTTATTGGTTGAGTTACAAGCAAATGGCAGAGAGTAAGAACCATCACTTGGCACACAGCCACTCATATTCTGTGAACCTACATGGAAGCCCAATGGACATGAACATATTGGGGTACTGGATGGTGGGTTATAAGTACACAATCCAATTTGCCCACAAATGAATGGAATTTTACAATCATCATCTGGCCCCAAAAATTCCTGAACCCAGTTGGCACTAAAATATCTACTGACACTAAATTGCCCTGATGCACCTAACTTGGCAATTCGGAAGTCCGCTGGCGGCAAGATGAGCTGTATAACAACCACCAACTCATTACGACCAAAGAGATAAAGACCTGTTCTGTTTATTGCCATGTATTCCACAATATAGTTCGAGTTGATATAAGCTTTTGTATCCATTGACAATTTCCAGTATGTTTGCTGGTACCATTGCAGTAAGGCATCAGAAGTACTTACTGTGAGCCTGTAATCACCAGATGATAAGTCATAATCTGATCTAGCACTAGAAAGATATGTCCCAACAGGTAAGTGTTGTCCAATGACAATTGTGTCCGTGGGATAGTGGAAACTCTCCCAAAGCGAACCATTGGAATGATCAAGTAAGACAAGATTACCCATCTCAGTTAACAGTAATGTATATACCGATGACTGTAATGGCGGAGTTGACCATCCGGGCTTGCCATCTTGATCAGCTATTGCAATCCCTTTGGTTGTAAGAGTGACTGTGCCAGACTCCGAGATGGGGGCATCACGGTTAGCAGACCAAATGATTGTGTTTGATGCCACATGGATGACACACAAGTAGAAATTGGTTTGTTGAGCACTGGGATTGACGATAGCAGCTGTGAATGTGCCATTGTGGGAGGACAAGAAAGCACCATTGTTGTCAATAAGTTGATATTTTGATGATGTGAAATTTGGACGTATGAACTCTGAGAGTGGAAAACCAGAGACAAGAGGAAAGACTAGAAAGATGGTTGGGAAGAATAAGAAGTATCCCATGCAGAGGTTTGATGGAATGAAGAAGAGAGAAAAGTGAGAGGAGTTTTGATGAAAAGCATAATGGTGAGGGCAAATGTGGTTTACTCTCGTTTTCTCCATTTCTTTCCTTCCAATTCCAGATGGGTTTTGTGTTGACTATGAAACTCTCTATCCAGCAACTTGATTCTAATTGGCGGCCAAGATTATATTTATTCAACGCTAACATCAGCCACGTCTGTAAGATGTAATAATTATACGTGCTGGTCAAACCTGAGTGCATATTTATTTATTCTAAGAAGATTGGTGTTTCAAGCATTAACACCCTTTCTTCCCCTATTTTATTGCCTTCACACTGTCTTGATTTCCTTACATGATACACGCACGATCATAATTCCTGCTCTCTTAAATTATACCAATAATGCAATTTGGACCTAATCTGTTGTTTCTTTATTCTGAGCTAAAGGCGTAAACTGATTTCCCTTTCTTCTTCTTTTTTTTTTTTTGATGAATAACTGATTCCCCTTTATAAGTTCTTTTATGCATATTCTATCTCAATCATTAACGAAAGAGCATAAATAAATAAAACTTTTCTTTAGACATCAGAGATTTCAACGATATTAGCAATAATTGATAAATAAGCAACGCCCATTATTCCAAAGAAGAAAAATACAAAACTCACTTGGTTGAAAGAAACCATCAAACATATGGTCTGCACAATAAATAATTCAAGTGATTACAAACTGCACCTGTTGGGTAATGGTGCTGCCGCCCCCAAGAGCCGAAAATGACAACACCGCACGAGCAATCCCGACCGGGTCAATCCCACAATGCCTGAAGAAGCGCTGGTCCTCGTAAGCGACAATGGCTTGCCACACATGCCAAGGATAAGAACTTGCTCTGACTTCGGCTTCTGCGGAGAAAGCAACAAGGTTACTCCACCGACTGGGAAAATCAGGTAGGAAGACATTGGAGAAGAGCCGGAGGCAGAGAAGGAGCGAGGAAAACGTCGATAGGATTAGTATTTCTGAGACGAAGTGGCTGTTTAAGGAGTTCCGAGATGATATCCGTGGCAATGGGGGCGCCGAGTGGACTCGCCTGCGCACTGGGTTGGAACGTTTTGGAGGTTTGTGGGTGAAGAAAGGGAGTGGGTGTGGAGTAGGAGTAGGAGAAAGACTTGGGTTTGGGTTCAAGCTCGAGAGATCGAGTTTCAGTAGGAAAAGAAGATGGCGGACGGCACTGGAGCTCATTTCTCTTTTCACACTGTTTCAGTTCATCGATTCGGTAGTACAGTTAAAATTCAACCGTTTATTCCGCCAAAATTCGAAAAATTTGAAAGAAAAAAAAATAATAATAATACAACACTAATAATTAATTTAAACAGTATAGTTTAAGAGTAAATATTATAACGACAGAGTTTTTGAAAAAAAAAAAATTAACAATATAATTTTATAGACTAAATTGGAAATATATATATAATTTTAACTTTTAAGAAATTCATGTAGGAAATTGTAAATCTTATTTTATTTTTTGGATGTCTCAAAATAAATGTCTATTTCAAAATTCAATTTTTTTTTTTTTAAGTTTACTTCCCTAAAATAATGTTGTGTTTTTGCATTAATTATAGTGAGGTAATATAGTTCTCTACCCTACCCTCTAAGGACAAAAATTATAAAATAAAAATAGTATAAAAATAAATTAATAGGAACCATTTATTCTAAAGTCAACACTAACGTGTTCAATTTTTTATTTATGTCATTATTTGTTCAATTAAATAATAATAATAAACTGTCAAAAAATATTAGACAAAGGTGCAACTGGGCCACTAGCAACCACTTCCACCGGATATAATCACATTTTTAGTTTAATGCCAAATGATAAAGTCCAGCTCATTCAACTTGCAAGTTGTTTTGGTGATGTATCCACTATATCTTGGAGGCTCATTCATTTCAGGTACCAAGTCTTTCCAAATAACTGTCATTTAAAATTTTAAATAATGTAACAACGTTCATTGGAAGTACACTATTAATAAAATACCCTTTCAAACAAGCTTGAGGTTTTATTTATCACATTAAATTTTAGAAGAATCTAATTTTGCTAATGATTTGAGCAATTTGTCAATTTAGAGCGTGATCAGAGACGGAATCAAAAAGCCTTTCACGAGTCTCAAATTATGCACAAATTTCAAAATTGGCCCCGGTCCCGCACGATGTGATGTTGGTTGAAGATGATGTATGCACTATTATTGATTATAAATAATGTTTACCAAATTTATATCAAACAGTCTTATTCTTGAAGCCAATAAGGAATACTTTGAGTTAACTTCCAAACAAAAAAAAAAAGTGAATACTTTGAGTTAAAGACAAGGAAGAAAAAAAAAAAAAAGTTTAAATAATAGTCAACGTGATAAAGTAGTTGCCGACCAACGACTTTAGCAGTATTAAACGGCGTGAAATAAACCATGGTAGAAATATTAAATATACATGTGAAGGCTAGCTAGGTGAATGTGATATCAATTATTTTAGTTTTATTTAAGGCTTTATTGGGTTTGCGATTTTAAAAATAATAATTTTAGAATATTAAGTGTTTTACAAAATTATTGTAAATATTTTTTAAAAAAAAAATCTTTAAAAAGTTTAATTTTTATGATTTAGTTTAAAATCGCATTGTTAGTCTAATAAAGTTGAAGATATTTGAAGTTTTCAAATTCACATCTTGTGAATATACTTCTCAATTGGTCCTTTTAAAAGCAAGATATAATTAAATATTGCGATGGTGAGTGCATAACCAAGATATAATAAAATATTTTAAAAGCAAAGCACAATTAAATTGATGGTAAACATAAAGGGAAATTGATTATACATGGTGTAAAGTGTTTTTTTTTTTTTTTTAACTCTGTTCCCTTAAAATTAAGAAAGAATGTGTTAGAGGTCTAATAATAGAGGTATTTTAATCTTAGGATAATATGTTATCTTTATAGATAATATTAGAAACTGAGATTATAATTTAAATATTAAAGATAAATATTATTATTAGGGTTAAATACTTAATTAGTTCCTAGGGTTTAGAAATTTTATTTTTTTCTCCCTAAGGTTTGGAAAGTGACCAAATTGGTCCTTGAGGTTTTGAAAATAGACCAAGTTGGTCCATCCGTCAGTTGACCGTTAATTGACTTAACGGACTGACACGTGGACCAATTAAAAGTTGACACGTGTCACTTAATTAATTTTTATTTTTTTAAAAAAAAAAATTCAAAAAAAAAAAAAAAAAGGAAAGGAAAAGCTGGGGTGGCCGTAGCCTGTCTCTTATACACATCTAGATGTGTATAAGAGACAGTGTAGAAGGAATCCAGGTCTTCGGAAGAATGTGAGCTGCAGCAGCGTAACTTTATTTCTTTACTCTTGGAGAGTCTCCATCTCCTCCACAACAGAAAACCTAGTGCCACTAGCAGAAAGAACCCAGTGAAAGGCAGAAGCACCAGAGCAGCTACGGGAACCTTTTGTCTTTCATTACTAGAACTGCTACTACCATTGGGNCCCCCATGGGCCCAAGGGGGTGGCTACGGCCACCCCAGCTTTTCATTTCCTTTTTTTTTTAAAAAAAAAAAAAATTAATTAAGTGACACGTGTCAACTTTTAATTGGTACATGTGTCAGTCCGTTAAGTCAACTAACGGTCAACTGACGGATGGACTAACTTGGTCTATTTTCAAAACCTCAAGGACCAATTTGGTCACTTTCCAAACCCTAGGGAGGAAAAAATAAAATTTCCAAACCCTAGGGACTAATTAAGTATTTAACCCTTATTATTATAGTAGTTTATTTTACTTAGTCTTTTATTTCCTTTATACATTGTAATTGTTTATTTAAAAACATCAAGTTCATTAATAAAGAAATGTAAAAATTAATCCAAAACTCCGTGTTTGAAAAAATATTTTTAAGTTTCTTCAAAATTTAAAAGGTATAAGTTTCCTTAAAATCTAAGATTTCTCTCATAACATAAAATTTATCCCCATTATGTATTAAATGTGTTTGCAAAAATCATTCAAATAACAAAATATGCTCTAATAGTCTAATGGCATCTGAAAATGAAAGTTCCTGTGATGTGGTGATGAGCTAATGAACATTAAAATTAGTAGCAACAACAACAATAATCATAATAATGGATGTCTTAAAAGTGAAAATTAGGTGACAGAACCAAAAGAAATTGTTGATTGCTTTAAAGATATATAAATAATTAAATATAAAGTAAGTTTTCTAGCTCCACCCTCATGAATTGACAAAGCACTTGTCATTGAACAAAAGGTGTGATTAGCCAAACATTCCAGCATGTTTGGTGGGGCCTAAAAAGGGCTTTAGGTGAAACATATTTTAAAACTTTTCCACCTTTCGTATGAGAATGTTTTGAAAATACATATTCAAAAATGAAACTTCACTTACCTCTAAATTTTAGCGGTTTTTGTAGACACTTTTCTAATGTTAAAAAATTCTCACTTAGGTGTATCAAATTTTAGTTTTCTCTTACTTTGTTTATTCCGTATAGAAAATTCTTCACAATGCTAATTTTACCCCAGACTTTAAAACTACACTATTTTCAAAACGACGCAATTTTAGTTTTGGAGTTTGAGGTAAAATTGGCATTGCATTAAGATTTTCTGTATGGAATAAGCAAAGTGAGAGAAAACCAAACTTTGATACACTTAAGTGAGAGATTTTAAACTTTAAAAGAGTATTTACAAAAATAACCAAAATTTAAAGAGTAAGTGAAAATTTTCTTTTAAAAAATAACTTAAACTTAGTTCAATTTTTCAAAAAACAAGTTAAATATACTTCTAAAAACATCATTAAATTTATCATGAAAGTAACAAGTACAAGTTGACTTCCACAAATTTTTTTTTTTAACCAGACAAACAAAAGTAGAGACTAGCCACTCATGCGGTTTCGATAACTTTTAAGGAGGTGGGTCTTCCCTCCTTGCCTCCCTCACGAGCCGGGAGGGTGAATCTGGTTGATGGCTTTCGACCGCCTCGCAAGTAAATAGGTGACTTGCGGCTACCCTCAATAAAGAAGGTGGCTCATTAGCATTCTCACTTTTTACTAAGAGAAATGCTAGAATGCAATATATTGCCCATATATGGCCCATAAAAATCTAGGTGGCATTTTTTTTCCTTTTTAGTTTTGTAGGATTTTCACTGCAAAAAATATTACAAAATGTTTTTTTAATTATTTCTCTCTCTCCCTTCACGAACTCCTATTTTGACTCATCCTCTCCCTCCCTCTGAAACTTCTCTCTGCAGACTCGTTCTCTCTCTCCCTCGCAGTGCTCTCTCTCTCACGCGGTAACAGTGACAACAAAACTCAGAAGATGCTGGCAGTTTGGTTTCGGTAAAGACGGTGGTTTGGGTCCGGCGAACGTTTCGCTCAGAAGACGCCGGCGGTTTGGGTTCGGTAACGGCGGTGATTTGGGTCCGGCGAAGGTTTTTGGTCCGGCAAAGGTTTTGTTCTCTCTCTCCCTCGCAGTGCTCTCTCTCTCTCTCAGACTCTTTCTCTCTCCCTCGCAGTGCTCTCTCTCTTAGACACTTTCTCTCTCTTCCTTGCAGTGCTCTCTCTCAGACTCTTTCTCTCTCCCTCGCAGAGCTCTCTCTCTCATGTGGTAACAGTGACGACGAAACTCAAAAGACGCTGGCAGTTTAAGTTCGGTACCGACGGAGGTTTGAGGTAATAATGTGGTAGAACTTTTTATTTTTTAAAAAAAGGAAAGAAATTATCTGTTTTAATAGAGTTGCTTTTTCGTCTGAAATTCTCGATTGAGTTCGGCTTATTGATAATAATGTGTTACTGTGTGATTTGCTTGTTTGCATTTCTCTAACTCAAATAGTTCTATGTTGTTATCACTCGTTGATGTCTGTAGTTATATGGGTTATTTTGTCTGTAATCAAATAGTTCTAT
>CM017326.1:32164703-32185763 GCA_006937295.1 Carpinus fangiana
AAAAAAAAAAATACTTGCTGATGACTCAAAATTCGTCCCGAAATTAAAAAGAAAAAAAGAAAAGAAAAAATATCGCCACCCCGTCACAAGCGGTCTGCAAAAGTCCAAAAGAAGCATAACACGTGTCGGAAGACGAAGCAACCAAGGCCAGCTCCCCCCACTCCCTCCCTTACTCAATAAATTAAGAAAAGAAAAAGAAAAAGAAAAAGAAAAGAAGGCGACAAGAAAAGGCTTGCGAAAGGGAAAAGGTGAGTAGAGGAGTAAAGAGGGGTTGAGAGGGTCAGAGTCGGACAAAAGGAATCGAGAGTCGGCGCCTGTGTCCCCGCCGACCATTCAACACGTCATTTTCCTCCACCACCACCACTAGTCTACCACTACCACTATACCTTCCTCCTCCATAATATATAAAACCCCTTGCCCTCTCTCTTCACCTGTTTCTTTTTTTTTTTTTTTTTTTGCTTCTTCTTCTTCTTCTTCTTTTGCTTCTTTGACTATTTTTCTCTTTCTCTTCGTATTGTTGTTGTTGTTGTTATTACTTTTCTTGTTGGTTTCTTCCGGTATATTTTTTTAACCAATCGGAGGATGCCCGGATTCTATCTCAGTTTTTTCTAATCTATCTAGGGTTTCGATTTTTTTTTTCCCTCTCGTTTTCTTTATTTGTTGGGTTTTTTTTTTTGGGTGGTGGGGAGAGGGGGGTTTTCGTTTATTCGCGGGTTGATTTTATCGTTGAATTATGAGGGGCGTCGTTCAGCAATCTGTGGTTGAAACGTCTGCGGTGAATTGCGATGGTGACAAGGAGAAGAAGAAGAAGCGCCGATCTAATCGCCGATCCAAGCAAACCCCTCCTGCTTCAGGTTTTTTATTTTTTCTTTTATTTCTTTCTTTTTGTAGAGTTTGGTAAATTTACAACTGGATTTTGGGGATTCTGCACTAAGAGTTACTTCGGGTAAAAATATTTTCACTTTTTTGTATTGTTAATGCGCTTCTTTTGGTTGAATTTCATTTCCGAATTTTTGTGGCAATTGTGTTAGGCCGACACAGAGAGATTTTGTTTTCAGATACAAAGATTAAAATCTAAAGTTTTGAGGTGGTGGAGTAAGTTAAGCCAGGAATTAGATTCCTGGTCTTTTTTTTTGCCTTTCTTTGTTGATGCTTTTGTCAATGGTCTTGTGGCGTCCGTTTGGTTTCTTTGAAAATTTTATGCTTGCTGATGGCTGGGATTGTCTTGCAACTGCTTATTATGATATGAAAGTGCATAAATTCCAGTATAATCTATGCGATTTTGCTGTTTACAGCCTAACCTTTTTCTATCTTATGCCACTTCATACCACCTTAATCGGTGCTTAGGGCGGTTTCAATCCACTAGTTTTTTGCATGATTTTTTGTGATTTAATCTCTATCTCTCACTGTGAATGGTATAATACCCTTTTGGAAGAAGATTCTGCCTCTTTCCCTATACGAGTCTGTGTACAAATTTCAACCCATCGACCTTGACTGTCATTTTCTCCCCTTATCTCCTTATCTGTTGGTTTCTTGTGGTTCAGTGGATGGAATACGTGGGGAAGCATCAGAGTCCATGGGAGATGGTAGAACATGTAATGCTGTACCTGCATCCTTGAGTAATTCGTCATCTAAGCAGCAAGTAGTGTACATGCATCATCCAAATGAGCATGGATTAACTGGAGTATCTAATGTTGCTTTCTATTCCATGCCAACAACGCATATCAGTGAACAAGCGGACTCCGTGGAGTTGCTAAGCATTCCAAATCAGCGTGTATCTGATTTTGGTAGAAGAGCGTTTTCACTATCTTGCCCTGAACCACTTGCTTGTGGATTACCGGGAACATTTACAAACAAGGATCTGTTTCCTTTCCCTCACATTGAGGGTTCTCGAAAAAAATATTTTGATCCACACTGGTCCATGGGGGCTGTTAATGAGGCATTAAAGGTCGGTCTGAAAACAGGTCTTGATGTTTTAATATATGTTTGAATATTTGCACCTGTGTTGTTGGAGAATGGAAATTATTCTCATCTTTTATCTTCTGTTTCAGAAAGGCGATGCTTTTAGAGCTTTGTTTCGTGTCAATGCTTACAATAAACTTGAGGTTTGTTCAATTGTTTTTGAATAAAAATTATGACGTTATGGTTTCTCTGAGCTCCTCATATATAGATTCCTGAATGAATGATATGATGCTATGTTGTTTTACTTGCAGGCTTATTGCAAAATTGATGGGGTACCAACAGATGTTCTAGTTAGTGGATTTGCTGCCCAGAATAGAGCTGTAAGTCTGGATTGGGTTTGGTTTACATATTCTTTGATTGACTCATCTCTTGCATTTTGCATTTTATACATAGAAAGCCTCCAGCTCCTTATCCCACCCTCTCAACCCTTCCCCAATAATACATTTAATGAAGCAGTTGGATTTTGGTTTTACAACATTCCAATTATATTATCATGCTGTATGCTTTTTTTGAATGGAGGTATCGATATGCTTTTGTGATTTTTTTAAATTCTCCCTTGTGCTACATGTTGTATACTCCTGTGTACTTAAGGGCGCTTTAACACTTTTATGATATTTGCCGATTACTTATTAAAATGCTTTTATGATATTTGCTGAGTACTTATTTAAAAAAAAAAAAAATCTCCCCTGTGCTTTTGTTACATGCATTTACATGGTGTACCTTAATTGTTTTGTTGGTAGTTGGTGATGAGTTAGATCTACCATTGTATCTGTTATGGTACATTGTTTTATATTAAAAACAAGTATACATTGACCATGTGTACCATTTTTACTATGACACTTTTGTTGGATGCATACACTTACCCAATAGGATGCCCAGGTTTGACATCCTACACAAACACCCAGGTCTTAAGCTATACTTGCCTCTTGCGGGTCGGGGCAGGTATCCAGGGTTTACTCCGGTCCACTGAAGGTTGGGGGTTCCATGTCATAAATAAAAAATCTGTCGTCAGAATTCAGAGAAATTCATCATCTAAGTGTTGTCATTGAGATTATTTTTTTTAATTTTTTAATTTTTACTTTTTATTTCATTACTTTTGCTAGAGGATGATGCTTATAATTTCTCTGGCATGGCTTCTTTATGCAGGTGGAAGGAGACATTGTAGTGGTGAAGGTCGATCCTTTGTCATTATGGACCCGGATGAAAGGGTCAATTGGGTTATGTAACAATGCCCCACAGGTGGAAGATTGTAACTTTCTCCTGGAAGATAGTGATGTTGCTAGTGATAGCTATAAGGGTAAAAGTAAGATAGAGGCAGATTGCGAGTATTTCCGATATAGAAGTTGCCCCTTTCCTGAGAAGAAGTTTTCTTGTGGTGATGGTGAAACTGTTCACTTTGACCCGATTATAACAGCTAGTTGTAATATTGTTGATGGAAATTTACCTACTGCTTCAGATTCTTCACATGTATATTCTTCCAGTGGGCAAAATGAAGTTATCACTCCAGTGGGGAGGATGTGTGCTTTGATTAGTTCATTCCCGTCAAAACGACCAACTGGCAGAATTGTTGCCATAATTGAGAGGTCTCCCCGTCGAGATGCTATTGTTGGTTGTCTTAATGTTAAGCAGTGGTTTTCTTCCCAAGCAAAAAAGAACAAGAGTTCATTGTCATTATCTGATCGTGAGTATATACACCTGACTCCAAATGATCCTAAATTTCCAAAAATGATGGTCCTCATCAAGGGCTTGCCAGACTGTATCAGGAAAAGATTGGAGAAGGGTGATTCAACAGTTGAAATGGAGCTGGTAGCTGCGCGAATTGATGACTGGGATGAAGAAAGTCTTGTTCCACAAGCACATATATTGCATATTTTTGGACGGGGCGGTGAATTAGAGTCCCAGATCAATGCAATTTTATTTGAAAATGCAATTCGTTCATCTGAATTTTCTCCTGAATTACTGTCGAGTCTTCCACATATTCCTTGGGAGGTGCCACCTGAGGAATGTCGAAGTAGAAGAGATCTTAGAAATTTGTGCATATTTACTATTGACCCTTCCAATGCAACTGATCTTGATGATGCTCTCTCCATTGAAAAATTGTCCAATGGCAATTTCAGAGTAGGAGTCCACATTGCTGATGTGTCGTATTTTGTTTTACCTGACACAGCTTTAGACATAGAAGCTCAGATTCGGTCAGCGAGTGTGTACATGTTTCAGCATAAAGTACCAATGTTGCCCCCACTGCTCTCAGAGAATCTAGGTTCACTTAGTCCGGGAGTAGATAGACTTGCATTTTCTATTTTCTTGGACATCAACAATGCTGGGGATGTTGTAAATCGCTGGATTGGCCGTACTGTGATACACTCTTGTTGCAAGCTTTCATATGGACACGCTCAGGACATTATTGATGGGATATTTAATGTGGATAGTTCTAACATCATTGAAAATGGCTATCCCCAGCTGCATGGCCCTTTCGAGTGGCCTGATGTAATTAGATCTGTTAAAAGCCTCCATGAAATTTCCAAAATTTTGAAGGAGAAGAGGTTTGGTGACGGGGCTTTACAGCTGGAAAGCTCCAAAGTTGTTTTTCAATTTGATGGCTGTGGTATTCCTTTTGATATTATGCTTTGTGAACAGAAGGAGTCAAACTTCTTGGTTGAGGAGTTTATGCTTTTGGTTAATAGGACAGCTGCTGAAATCATATCTAGAGCTTTCCCTAATAGTGCATTACTGCGGAGGCATCCTGAACCTAATATGCGGAAGCTCAGAGAGTTTGAAGCATTTTGTTGCAAACATGGTCTGGAATTGGACATTTCTTCTGGCCGGTTTAATCAGTCACTAGAGCAAATCAAGGAAAAGCTCAAGGATGATGCTGTGCTGCTTGATATTCTTATTTCTTATGCTTCAAGGCCAATGCAATTGGCTACATACTTTTGTAGTGGAGATTTAAATGTTAGTGAAAAGGATTGGGGTCATTATGCACTGGCTATTCCTCTCTATACTCATTTTACTTCACCACTGCGTCGGTATGCTGATATTGTAGTACACCGGACACTGGCTGCAGCCATAGAAGCTGAGGAGTTGTATTTGAAACATCAAGGAACATTGCACAAACTTAGCAGCAGGGGAGATGAAGTGGCAAGAAGATGTTTCACTGGTATTCAGTTTGAAAGAGATGCTGCTGAATCTCTGGAAGGTAAGGAAGCATTGTCAGTTGCAGCACTAAAGCATAGAGTTCCCTGCGCTGAATTACTTTCAGGTGTTGCTACTTATTGCAATGAGAGAAAGTTGGCAAGTAGGAATGTTAAGGATGCCTGTGAGAAACTCTGCATGTGGGTCCTGCTAAAGAAAAATGAGGTATATTTTGTTCTCCCTTTATCCCCTCGAAATTTGCAGTAATTTTTTTATTAGCTCGTTTTTATCACAGGTGGATTGTGTTTGCCAGCAAGATTGTAGCTAGATTGTCCTACAAGAGCATTTTGCATTGGTTTTATGATTTTTCTGTCTGCTTTTGCCTTCTGCCTTTCACCTTATGTTGTCCATGGATCCTGCTGCCATAACTCTGTATACTACAGATGTCATATAATATGCTCACATTATGATTTTTATCATCTCTAAACTTGAATTCTAGCATGATGTAGAAATATACATCCTGATTATTTGGCAGGAATGCATCAATCAGGCATCCTTACCATGTGAAAGCGTATACCCTTGTTCTCTTTATGAGTAGTTTCCTACTAGACCTGATAGTTTGATGATTCAACGCATTGTAATGAATTTAGTGTTCCAGTTTTGAAGAGTCATTGATTAGAAGCTTAATGTAAATTAAATAAAAAAATTTATTCTGTCTTCTAGAACCAAATACTTCGAAAAAAAGTTAGTTATGTGGTGGTTTGGGTGGTTGCTCTCTTTGTGTCAGCTCAGAATATTTTTGTATTTGGTTATTGCTTCATGTTTGGCCTATTTATTGTCCTGCAGATTTTATTTTCAGAAGCAAGAGTATTGGGTCTTGGGCCAAGATTCATGTCCATTTATGTTCAAAAGCTAGCTGTAAGTTGCTTTTGACTTTCTATGCATTTCTGGAATAAAGCCTCTTCTCTCTATTTCATTTTTTTGTTTTTACACTTTGCATCTTTTTTTCTAATGCTTATGCCTTCACGCTTTCAGATGGAGCGGCGGATATATTACGATGAAGTTGAAAGCTTGACTGTAGAATGGCTTGAGGCTACATCTACATTGGTGCTTAGTTTATGTCCTAACAAACACTCGTCTAGGAGAGGTAGCCCTGGGAGATGGAAGTCACTTGAAGATGCTGCATTTGTTGTAAGACCATATGATTTGGAAGTTGAACCAGGGGTGTTTGAAGGGAGTTCTAATGAACAAGTAGGAGGTACTGGTTTTGTTGCTCAGAATCTGGAGCCCGTTTGCAAATCTGACATTACAAATACTGAAGTTGATCCTGGAGTTTTTCCTCTTACTGTGCATCTCCTTTCAACAATTCCTGTATCACTTCATGCAGTAGGTGGGGATGATGGACCCATTGATATTGGGGTGAAGCTGTACATGAGCTCATACATAAGGTAATTTGGGTGTTTGGAAGTGTCAGACAAATTATTGGAACTGAAGGAGACAGAGAATGAAGATAACAGAGCGTTTGTATGGAATGGGCAAAGCTCTGTTGTAGATACGAAATTAGTGTATAGGTCAAATAGAGTCCTAGAAGGGAAAATATTATGGTTTTTAAGTCTGTTGATGCTCTATGAATCTATGGTATGCTAAAACATCTGGTGGTAGGTGTAGATAACATTGGAGGCTTTGTTGTGGCTTTTTTTTTAACAGAAGCTGCTTGCTGGAATAGGCCCTTGTTTTTGTAGGCCAGTTCCATCCAATATTTCTTGGTTTCTATCTGCTGTAATCTGGAGCTACGAGCTTCAAAGCTAAATGCTGTATTTTTCTTCTTCCCCATTTTGACTGCGGCCCAATAGATTTTTGATTTTGGGTGGCAAGATCTAGTAGTACTCAATCTGGTACGTTCTTGCATTTGTTGTATGTTGTACTGCCAAAACTGGGTGGCCGACTGTTATTACCAGTTGAATAACATGTTTTCTTCTTTCCTTGTGGTGAAATGGAAAGGCTAATTAATTCTCTTCTAAAGTGCTTCGTGGGTTATATTTGATACATCTCATTGCTGGATGTTTTGGGTACTAATAAAACAATTCCCCATATTGAAGTGTGATCTCGTCATGTTAATTTGTAAAAAATCAAGAGTAAAAATTATTTATTTATTTATATATATATTTTTTATATGAGTAATGTTGGTCTTCAAATTAATTGCTTTTCATGTTTCAATTGTTTAACATGAAAAGAAAAGTCGTTACGTCAAATTAGTTGATATAGAATGTGTTAGAAATATATGATATAAAAGGATTATAACGTCTCGAGGGGTAGTTCAATTGATTTGGACCATGTTGGTCTTATGAAACAGTTCGAATATATATATAATAAAGTATAATAAATGGGACTGAAAAATGGTGAGTTGGCGACGAAACGCCGAGTCTCAAAGCCCCGAGTCACTTACGCGCCAAAAAGGTCAAAAAGCAAAGAACTCTTACTCGGTCTGAAGAGCAATGACGTCAGCAATCGGATGGTACGGACCCCTAATCGACCTCTCCAACGCCGCTCTCCACGTCGGCGATTTCGTTCAGCTTCTCGTTCTCGTTCACCGGTCCACGCCTGTTCAGGTCTCTCCCTATCTATGTGCCTGTGCGTGATTTGTAAGAATTTCCTTCAAAATTTTGTTATTAATTGTTGCATGCAGTATAAGCTGTCGAATGGCGGAGAGGTGATAAGGACAGACATTCAGGTCGGCGACAACACGCGACCCTTTTTTTCGGTGTCCCTATGGCAGAAACAAATGGCATCAATGGCCGTTGCTGGTGACATCCTACTTCTACAAAGTGAGTTCCACTTTCATTTCTTCTTAATTCGTTAAATCCCTATATATGCATCCAAAACTACGAATTGGTTGCAATGAAATGGTAGTTTAAGGGGGTCGAATATCACAAATGTTAGTTTGAAAAGATATATGCGAATTAGGTGTCAGTTCATGGGGTAAGTGTATTCTTCCCTAAAAATAATTTTGAAAATAGAGTTAAAACTCACTTCACCGCATGTAAGTACAAGTTTCGGTAGAAATATAGCTTCAATTTCATCTCTTTCAGGGTGAAATAGCACAAGGCTTTGATGTTTCCTAAAGCTTCGTAGATTCTGTGTTGCCATTTTGTCAATTGTGCTGTGCTTATGGATCTTTTTGTGTTTACATTGTCTCTGGGATATTCACGTTGGATTCTAGTAAATTAGAGTACCATTATGTCGAACATGTGTTCTAGTAAACCATCTTTGTTTATGGTATTTCAATTTCAAAGTTTGATTTTCTGACTTATTCTACTGTTATAATTCTCTTAATCTTATTGAGTTTTAGATTTTAACATCTTTTTGCTTAACTCAGATGTCAAGATTACAAAATTTGGAGGTACTATTGAGGCCAGGACCGTTCAGTGCTCAATGTTACAATGTTTAATCCACCCTCACGAATCACTTTTCTCAAAGGGTATCTCATTTGGTTTTATTTCCTTGGAGACTTTAGCATGTTCTGCATAAATTACTTTGATATTTACCCGTCTTAGATGATTCAAAATAATTAGTGTAGGACACATCATTCTTCTTATTCCGCCTACTTAAAATTTAACTGATTTTAGGCACCGGCATGTAGTTAGTATGAAGTTTATTGAGATAAAACGAAAGGCACATAAGGTAATATCTTTATATTTTTAGGTGTTGATGACTTAATAGCCAATTGTCGAGTTGGGATAACAACAAAGGAAAAGCTTGGGAAGGTGATAGGATGGGTGCAGCAAGCTGGATCCACTCTTTGCAATATTGACTTGCACACTTATCAAGTACTCTCTCTACCCTTCTATGTTTGCTGCCTTTTCAACATTCGCATAGTCTTTTAACATGGCTAATAATATGTAACTGTTGCTTGTGGAACATGGATGCGACTTACTTTTAAATGAACTAATTTTATGTAAAATGTTTTCTTCTACTCTTTTATGTAAATGAACTAATTTTATGTGTCCAAGTGATTTCTATTGCATGCACATAAAATTTCCCATCTTTGCTGCTTTATGTTCTGTGTATGCTTCCCCACGTTGCAGCTCTGTTTTCTATGCTTGGCTTCTTTTTCTAGTCTTCAATTGTCACTTCAGTTCACTTATACTGCAAAGTGAGTAGAGTCACATGCTGTGCCCTTTGTTTCTTGATTTCACATTTAATTTTTGGTACTATTATCATGTCTGATTATGTACACATATCCATTATCTAGGTAAAGACAGATTCCTCCATGAATTTACATTCTTTCATACTAAATGCTTATACATATAAAACCTTGATACCCCTATTGTTAATGGGAAAGCTTATCCCTTTTCTGTTGCATGTAGACCCTGGGTGAGGAGTGAGTTATTTGCTTGTGGTGATTTTTCTGTATTCAGTTGTATTTTGTTTCTTCATTTCATATATCTGATCTCCATGTTTGACCGCATCATCTAAATATTTGGACGAATTACTGATAACAACTTGGACAGAAAAAGAGGCATTTTTCAAGAAACTGGAAAGTGGTGGAAGAGAGAAAATCTAGGGACTGTGTTTCCCTTTCAGAAGTATCATGTCTAACAAACTCCTGCAAGGCAGTTTTTCATGCATCAGTTGGGGAAATTTTTCTGCCATTTATCCAGATAGCTCTTGGTGATTTCGAGGAGGAAAAGATGTTTCTCAGCAGGAGATTATATAGAACTGGAGATGATAGTTTAGCAGAGGATCTCATTTGCACTGGCTGCCAGCTGTGTGGTTCCCCGTTGAATTTGGAGTACAGGTATGGAAGATTATGTTTTCTCCTTTGTTGCAATGGCAATCAGTACGATCACTGAATGTCTTTTACCTTTCATTGAAGCAGGTCCATGTTTGAGCAAAACACCATTCCACTCTATTGCTCAAAAAGTTCAAACCGTCTTCATGCAGTAAGCTTGATATACAGACCCTTTATGGTATGGATTTGTTCTTGCACTTCTTGTGATTTGCCTAATTTTCTGTCCTCATAAATATAATGAAAATGCCACAACTTTTATTCTTGAAGGAAAACCTTATGTTCACTGGGGTTATCCATTTTTATCCCATGCACTGAATGAACTCTACTCTCCATGTATCTTCACAGTATCTTGTCACTTCGCACGTAACAAAATCATTTTGGAGTAATTTACATTCTCTAACTGAAGTGGTGAGAGGGAAAGTACTAAGTACTTCAGATTTATTCAGTAGAGATAGACAAGGATTAATTGATATCAACTAACTTAATGCTCGATAATGTGGAGAACTGCAGGATACATAAGTTGCAAAAACATGGGATGTATTTCTCAAATCCCTGAAATAACAATGTATCCATAACCAAGCACAAAAGAGGAAGGGATCAGTCCATCACTTGGTATGAAGACAAATGTTTTAGAACCTAAAACCTTCGAAGAAATCTTCCGAAAAAATGGACTTGCAACATTTAAATCAATGAACAATGGACAGACTATTATGGTATTGAGATTGTTTGATAGACCTAGTGCGCAGGTGGAATTTCTGGTTTAATGATGTTAAATGCTTATGTTGTTATTACATTTTGGGCCTTACAGGATTACTTCCTTCTATACATAGCTTCGAAAATAACGATTTCTGGTTTAATGATATTTTTTCCTTATGCGGTTATTATATTTTGGGTCTATCAGTAGTACTTCCTTGAAGTATATAGCTTCATGAATGGTGATTTCTATACTACTTCCTGGTCTTGAAATATAGTGTTTTGAAATCTTGATGATATGGTGATTTAGAAAGCCCACGCTTTCATGGAGATTTGATATTCAGGGGTTAAGACTTAAGAGTGGAACTTTGGCATTCCATCACACCCTAAACCATGATACAACTGCAGTTCTTTCTCTGCCTTTTCTTCTGGAAGTATGTGTTATGCATACAAGGATGTGCGGTTTGGCTTTTTCCTTTTATTTTTGGCTGGCAAGAGAAATTGGTATTTACCTCCCTTTTACGTGGTACATTGCTCTTGCTTCAATTTCAGAAAGAGGAAATCATTACAGAGGCCGGATGACAGATTTATTTGATTTATTTCCTTAGTTCCTTCTTATATTTTAATGGCTCATGAGTCGCCAATTTTTGTTGCGGGCATTCTCCCCACTCTCGCTTCTTCAAGAAACAACCTAAAGAAAAACCGTGCAAACATCTGCATTGAATTTATAGTAATAACTTTGTTTTAGATTCTTCTTCATTGTCAACAATATTCTTGTAATTGGCAACTATTCTAGATTTTGTTATTTTTTGCATGTTCTCTTCTGTATTCAACATTGTGAGTGCTAATCTCTGCCTTCAAATGCAGTTATATGTATGGGATGAATCAAAATACTTGCCCCTCCTCGTCAAGAACAAGGCTGCAGAAGTCTTGTTTGGAAACATCAAGGCTGAAAGAGTATACTTATGCTATAAGCATAGAGGGCAAAGCCATGACTGGAACCCTAATCCAAAAGATGTTCAAGGTTCTGATTCTTCATATGCAGATAATAATCTCAAATGGAAGGAAAATCACCGTTGCGATAAAAAGATGAACTGCTATTCGATTTGGTTAATTTTTTTGAATTTGTTGCTGCAACAAGGAAAGAACAGCCCTTTGAAATTTGAAGCTACCGTAAATGCTAGTTTAGATAGGGAAAACGGGAGGTTTGAAATGGTTTCTATGTCAATGCCATGCTTCAGAGCAAAATGATCCGACGTACATTTCATACCTGCAATTGAGGAATAAATGTTACATTATTTTCGTTTTAATTACCCAGTCTTGCAAATCAAAATATGAACAAGGGGAAGTGTTTGGAGATCTTCGAACAAGATATTCAGTTTTCTTTAAGCAAATAAAAATGATTTTCTTGTGTCAATTGCAACCTCACTACTTTGCTGCAAAGCTAAGGTGAACTGAATGTGTAGAAACCACCTATAGAAGCATATCTCCAACCTAACATACCAGGCCCCTTCTCCGAGTCTCCAAAGAAATCAATGAAAAATGAACAAGAAGTTCGTGTTATTAACTGATAATAGTTTTGCGGCTGATCAATAGTTGGGAGTTGTACCACAAAGAACTGTAGAGTGACATTTGAAGTGATGAACAAGTGAACAGTGAGAAATCAAAACAAAGGAAAACAACTACCAATTCACCAAAGGACTGTCAAGAACTATTAATCTTTTACAGCCAAACAAGTTGAACAAACTGGCAGCTACCAAACATGAGGCATGTGAAAATATAAGCTTCAGATCAGGAATCCGCTGCTGTCCCGGCAAGAGAAGCTTCAGCTGCAGAATTTTGAGCTTCTAATAGCTTCATTTGGCGTTCTGCATGTTCTCTTTCACAAGCAGTGATTCCCATGATAATATCAAGCATGGTACCAGTTGTGCCAAAGAACACAAGGGGTGCTAGAGATTTCCGTTTTATACCCACTGGAATTGCTAGCAAAGCCCCTGCCACTGAAAAAACCCATGTGCCCAGTGCGCTGCAAACATTTGACATTCAGCAACACTCATATTTCTATTAAAACACTTTCATTTTCTTGAGCAAATACAGGATTACATAACTAAAAGAAAACAAACAACATGCCAACTGCAATAAAAGCCCAGCACAAAAAAAGATGTTCATCTATCATGTCAAAGAGAAGCTTGAGAAGTGACTTTATAAAATGAAGCTATATTTGCAAAATTGCAAGGATAATGAGAAGCACCAATCTAACTCTGGAAATTATTATGTTAAACTACATGGAAAATCAAGAGCTGCGGATAAATAAAAATCTGTGACAACGTTATGAAAAATAATTACACGAGCCCCAAAAATCATACATTTTATTCATCCTACATATCACTTGTTATTACTGAATGCAATTCAATAAGGTGTGAGTCATAAGCAAAATTCCTGATTTATTCTGCCCCCACCAAAAAGAAGAAGAAGAAAAAAAAGAAGAACTTAAATTATGGAATTTTAGATAAGTAGTATACTTAGTTACTTAGATGTTCGAGATATGCACAGCTCAAAATCTCTGAATGACTTGCAGATAGCTATGTGATCGATAGTACTTATCAAATAAACACAAACAAATCTCTACGTTACACTCATGCTCACCAAGAATGGATAACATAACAGTAAAATTTAACATACAAAATGGGAAGAACCTGCTTCAGAATCTTGGTTATAAAGAGATTTAGGAAAGCCTATTCCACACCTCTATGCCAAAAATGTCATCAACTAGAACCCAACAAACAATCTCAACTACGCCAAAATTGTCGTTATGTAGAAAAGCATCACAATTTTCAATCCCCATTTGCTGTATTACTAGAGAGAACTCTTAATTCAGCACCATAACATAGCAAGAGAGATAAATAGGAAGAAAAAAAAAAAAAGGCAAAAAAATGTGAAAGAAAAATACTGACTTGGAAACTGAGCAGTCTTCGAGCTGCTTAACAGTCTCTTCGCCTCCCATTTCCCCACTCTTCAACCTGTTTCACTCTTCATTGTGATTAAGAACAATCATGAAACTGTATAGTACATGTAAACTTTATTCTGATTATGGAATTTCGATAACTGAAGTCGATGTAAAGAGCAGGCGAAAATTTTTCAAGTAATACCCAAAAGGCCAAAGCCCTCAAACCTACCAAAGCCGAAGCAAATCTCTGAAAACCCCTTTGGACCTGCGAAATAATCCAAGGTTCGAAGCTTGCCTGATCAAAACCCGTGTGAGGAAGATGAAGATGGCACTCTCCGCTGACAAAATGTGATTAGGGGCTCCCTCGGTTCAAATTCGATCCAAGACCCGGCCCGGTCGCTTGTACCCTTGAATGGGCCTTGCTTTGAAGAAATGAACTTGTCCACGGCCTCCACCCTCTTATTACAGTGGGCCTGTGGCTGAAGCCCAATGCTTACCCAGCTAAGCTAAGGTATAAATTTGGTGTAACTCGAAAGGGAAAACTCAAGTCGCCTAATAAAAAGATGAAAGGAATTGGAGGGCCGCTTCTATGCATAGGCGATCTGCTCAGCGATCTTGGAGAATCGGACGGTGCTGATCCTCTACACCACCATGAAACCCCTCTCTCATCGTCTTCCTCTTCCATTTCCAGCCCCATTGACACCCCTCAAGCGCAACCATTGGACCTCACCAAGCTCTTCCAGGTTCACTTCCCGTTCAACTTCATTATATTATTATTATTATTATTTCCGTTCGTTTAGCTCTCAATTTTTGTGAACTAATGATTATACTAGATCTTAGGGAGTACCCATTAGGAAACTCGAACCAGTTTTTCCAATTACAAAGGAATCCTCTTGAATCAGAAGACTGGTTAACGGATTTGGAACTTTTAAAGGTTATGATGCAAAATTGGAAAACAATGGCTGGAATTTAAGGAAGCAATCTGAGCTTGTTCATATGTGGGGTTCGTAGTTTCGGGTCAAATTGCTTTCTAGTGGTCTTCTTAAAAAGAAAAATGAAAACCAAAGGAGTCAAAAGAAGAACTGGTCTAGCGTTATTGTCCTAACTGATCTCCAGCTCTGAAAGATGGCTTGGAATTGTAGCAATATATTCTTAACATTGTCCTTGAGTAATTAACTGGAGTAAGAGCTTCATTTGCCATCTGTAGCATTCAGCTAAACTGAACTGGTAGGATGGCACAATTCATCCGAGTTATTACTTATTTGTGATTGCTTAGTACTCTCAGATTGTAAAATGGATCACAAATCTTGATGGTGAGCTATGCACTTGAAGAGAGTTTCTTTTGGCCTAGAAAGCAGGGTTACTTCAAAAGGGCTGAAGTATTTACGTCTGACACGTATCGGCCATGATACGGCTTGGACAATTGGGTTGGGACAAAATGAAACTTTTTTCATAAAAAATGGAGTTTCAATACTTATTTTAAGTTATTTTGAGTAGAAGAGGGAATCTAATTTATTTGAACATTTGAGGGGCCAAATAGCAAATTGATTGATGTTATTTTAGGGATATTTATGGGTAGTATATTTTGAGGTTATCTATGGAAGCTAAATATGGAGACGATTTCTTTATACTTTAAGCATGTGCTTCTTTCCTATTTATTATTGCTTGAACATTAGTTTTGGATAATTAATCTTTTAATGCTTGTTATTTATCTTGTATTAAAAATAAATAAATAAAATTGATGTAAGTAAAGCAGAATACCAAGTTTGATTGTGTTAATTTTCTGGATTTCTTCAGATTCTAAACGCTATACACAAGTTAATGCCTATTTCCAACCACTAGATATGATATGGTGATCTTATTTGCCATCAGCTCTATGTGGAGCCTATCTTTGGTTTATTTGTTGGCCACTGTGCTCATACCCTCTACTCACTCTTTCTAGCCTCTCTCTTTTCCTTGTGGGTCTTTAAGTTAAATCATCTTGCCACTCCTTATGTGTAAAGTGTTAGTGCTACCTTGAAGAACATTTTGGCATTCATGAATATTTCTATCCAATATGATGCTCTGTAACAAGCATTACAACTGAAAAGTTTAAAGTCTTTTTCTTGCACATAATTTCCTTCAGCAGCTCATTGACTTTGGACAAGTGAACTTACTTTGGCTTGTGAGATGATAGCAAGTATTAGGAGTGTAGCTATCCCATTTATTCACCATTTTCTTATTTTTGAATATAGGCTTTCTAATTCAAGGATTATATTCTAAATTTCATTGCTGCCACCGGGTATATATAACAATAAATAACTGAAGTATTTATGGTTTACATCTCAAAGTATTGGGTCTCAAACACTAATTTGAAAAGCTCCATATTTCTAAATAATAAATATATGGGAGAGTTGTGTGTTGCATGGAATGACTTGCAACTCTAGAGTGGACTAACTTTGCTTTGCATTACAAATTTGATCCCATAAGTTTTATGTTTTCACATGTTGGTTCTAAAGTAATTTTAATCCTAGTAATTGCTGATAAAAAATGCAAGAGTTTCAAATCTACCAGAAATGATCCTTTCTTCCCAATTTTTATTCACCATCTCCAGTATATTTAGATTCTACAGCAGGAAGCGTCTAATTCGATTGATCTTGCTCCAGGAAGACTATGACCGCTTGAATGAGGCACTCTCTGGCACAGACCACTCATGGACGGCTTTAACCCTAAAGGTGAAATTGATTTGTATTGAAGGGTAGTATACGTTCTACTATGCTACACCTGAAGTCAGGGTAGTATACCTGTTTTTTTTGGGGGAAGGAGGATGTTATTTGGGCTTTACACAAAAAACTTGCAATTATTTCACAGCTGATAACTTTTCACACAGGCATGTGCTACTCCACATGAAACTTGAGACGTTGTCTTGTTCTACACCCTCAAGCTGTTTGAAGAATGCTGTTTCCTTGAGAAAAAAAGGGTTTTTTTCTTTATTCTGCCCATGTTGCTAACCTTTCCAACTTTTGTTTTTTGGTAGTTATGCTCTGCTCTGGAAAATGCAAACAAATTGGTCCAGTCCACCAACTCAAATGTGAGGCTGCTGTCAGAGAAGGTTGGAGTGCTCGAGAAAATAGTCAAGAGAGGAGACTCTGCCATAGCATCAGCCAAGGCCATCCATGTCTGTTTGAACCAAAAGCAAGGACCATTTAGTGGCAATGAAAATACCAGATAATCATGTCATGTTCATATCAGGATCAAGGTTACTGAAAGTCAGATTTGTAGGATGTTTTATATTACTTGTCAGGAGCGTACAAAAACCTCTTCTTTGTTAAAGATCAGAAAGAATGAAGGATATAAAATGTATGCACCGTGAAATGTGAAAGGTTTTGAACATTGTAAGGCTCCCTTTGGCTATACAATATTTGTCCCCCTTGCTTTCCTTTCTGTCTCTTAAACATTATTGTTTGGTTCACTTTTGTTTAACTGCATATTCTCACATAGGAGCTGTGCAAATAATACTTTTCTTTATAGTATATTATGAGGATAAATTCCTTGGGTGACTTTGTCAACCCAACGCAAAAATCTAAAGGTTCAATATGGGATTTTGTCTGATAATTTCTAAATATATACTATATGCTCTAAAAAAAAAAAAAAAAAAAAATCAATGCCATGTGAGTCAAGTTCTGCGGCCTTGGAACAGAAATTAAAAATATCTAAATCTAAAGCCCAATAACTTTCGCAATAGTCTTATTAAAAGAAAAACTAAAAACTGAAAATTCGTGTTTGCTTGTTGGGTTTGGGTTATTTTAATGTGAAGGCATAATGTATAAAATTATATATGTCAATTTTAATTAATTTGTTAATTTCGTGTTGGATTTGTATTATAAATTATCAGTACCAAATGTTGCGTGTCGAGTTTGGATCATGTCGAAGAATGAGTATTTAAGTTTTTAACTATATAAGTCAACTCTCACCCGATAATTTCATTTTGAGTTTGTGTTAAATTCGCATGTCGTGTGAAAAATTGTTAATTCTAATTAAAAGTTGCTCATAAAAAAAAAAAATGAATATTATAATACAATCATTCAATTCATTAAATACCCATAACTAAAGAGAATAGCCATGCCTTAAAGATCAAATCTACGGAATTGCTATGGAGTGCACAAATATTCCACCAAATGGAATATTAATGGATTAAGGGCTAATCAATTGAAAAAGAAAAAGAAAAAGAAAAGGGGAAACCTATTTCTTAGTCAGGAGCAGGCTAGTTTAGGGCCCTTTGGACTTTCCGGTGGCTAAGTATTAGTTGGTATTGACAAAATGTTAGATGCCCAGGCAGAGCAACTCGTATTGATAAGATGTTTCCCAACCAGATGATGCCACATAGCCTAGGTCGGCGGTCGCTACAGCCTCTCCTCTATAAATGAAAATCCATTGTACAGTTGTACTAGCTAGCTAGGTGAATTCTTAAGCCTTTTTTGATTTTAAATCTTTCCATTCCTCTTAATAATCCTCACCAATTTAGGCATAAAAACTACCGCGCACCATGCTGTGAAATCTTCCAACGGTTGGGATTAGATTTTAAAAAAAAAAAACAAAAAAAGGGCTGGGATTTCATGAACCATTCCCTCACCCTTCTTATCCTTCTTATTCCTTTCTCTCTCTAAACCCCTTCTTCTTCTTCTTCCTCTTCCTCCTCCTTTCTCTTCTTGTTTTTATTTTGGTTATTTTTTATGCCTATGACAATAAATAGGAGAGTTTAATTGGTTATTTTCTTTTGTTTTGGGAGGAAGGACGGTGTTGGCTTTCTTGAGAAGTTTGTGGCTTGAATTTTCTTGGGTTTTTTTTTTTTTTTTCCTCTATTGACCGTCTGGGTTGGTGTTCTTGAAGATTTGGGTTGTTCTTTGTTAAGAATATTATGTTAAGGTCCCCAAGAGGTAGTTTAATCGACTGAGACCACGTCTAATAAAATGGACGTAGTCCCTAGTTCGAATCCCTTATCCTCCTCTTATGCGTACAAAAAAAAAAAAAAAAAAAAATTATGTTAAGGTTATTTACTCCCTTTGGTATTATAGGTCTCAGTGATTTACATTTTCTTAGTCTACTAAGTTACTTGTCTATCACTCATAGTCTCTTTATAAATAGAGGTCTCTGTATTCATTATCGTCATAAAACTCAATACAATATATATAGTCTATTATATGCTTCGTCTCTCTTTCTTCTCTCTCCTTCTTATGCTTGTTAAATTACTAATCCCAAAAACTTAAGCTGATAGGAAGAGGTAAATTTAATCACTTAACCATTACTTTAACACTCCCCCTCACATGTGGGCTCAAACTCCCTTTTTAATAGGTGAGGCCCAACACGTTAAATATTTAATTTAAATGGGGGTGAATTGACAGAGTTAGGGTTCGATCCCATGACCTTTGGCTCTGATACCATGTTAAATTAAATATTTCACGTGTTGGGCCTCATCTATTAAAAAGAAAGTTTGAGCCCACACATGAAGATGAGTGTTAAAGTAATGATTAAGTGATTAAATTTACATCTTCATCAACTTAAATTTTTGGGGTAACTGATAATTTAACAATGCTCTCCACAATATATTCAACAATATATTTAACATTCTTAAATTGAACCCAGTTTTGAGGTCCATTCTACTTCACATTCAACATGCTCTTCATCATGAATTGCAAGAACACCAACCCAGGCGGGTAGAGAGAGAGAGAAAGGAAGAGATTTAAGAGAGAAAGATGGGTTTTGAGGAGAAGGGGAGAAGAAGGTTAGAGAAATTTCGTGAAAATACTCAGTTTGGTTAAAAATCGTCTTATTAATTCTCAGCCTCTATTTTTTTTTTGGTTTAATCCCAAGATTAAATAAAAACAAGAAGAGAAAAGAGGAAGAAGCGAAGAAGAATGGGTTTAGAGAGAGAAAGGAATAAGAAGGAGGAGAAGCGGGAGGGAATGGTTCCATGAAATCCCAGCCTTTGGTTTTTTTTTCCTATCTAATCGATCCCAGCCGTTGGAAGATTTAACAGCATATATGGTGCAACTACTGTACCTAAGCCGGATCAAACTTTTAGTAGCACCTCCCTACCATTTTTGTTTAGACAACCAAAAAAAAGGGGGCTACAAAATGGACCACTTATTTAAGTATGCCCCTCCCTTATTATTTATTTATTTATTTTTAAGCAAGTAAAACTATATGAAAGGAGGAAGAAGAGATTACATGGAATAGATCCCACCTAGCTAGTACTGTCAATTCTACAGCGCACAATCTAGTTCAAGTTGTATATATATCTACTCTCCTCAATTAATTCTTAGCCAAACTCATAGGGAAGGGGAAGACACTGCTGTTAACAATTGGTAATTGTGCTCACTTTTCTTTCTACCAACCCTAATACTCCTTACGACCAATTGGGTGTTGGTAGTTGTGTTCACTCATAAAAAATACGTATTCCTAACTGACATTGGTATTGCATGGCTGCAATAGGGTTTTTGGACCATTTAGTTTAAATGAAATGGTAGTTTGGCTACCTCCGAATAGTATGAGGCGTTGAAAGACAGGCATATGTCTTAATCTTACAATATTGTTCGCCTTTAACCTGCGTGGTTTCTATAAATAAGATTAGTTTGATTACATAAAATCCAGAATCACGTAAACTTTATATAAAGTGATCGAGAATGGAGTTTACAGGAAAGCATAGTAATAGTCAGGACGAAGTGGATGAAGCAATTTCATATGCAAGCGTTTTATCTACCTTTTTCATTTTCCCAATGGTGTTGAATGCATGCATAGAGCTCAAAGTGCTCGAGATCATCAACAAAGCAGGCCCCGACGTGCAACTCTCGCCCTATACTATCGCGTCTCACCTTCCAACTCGCAATCCTCATGCGCCCGTTGTGCTGGACCGCATGCTGCATCTTCTTGCTTCCTACTCTCTTCTTACTTGCTCTGTGCACACTCTCGACGATGGCAAGGTTCAGAGACGTTATGGGCTCACACTTGCTGGGAACTGTTTCGTTAGAAGCGTCGATAGAGGGTCGTTGGTCCCACTTTCACTTTTCTTTCGCCACCAGGCTATCATGAACAGTCGGTATGAATATACTTACGTTACGTGTGATCACACCATAATCATTTGGTTTCAATAGTTTAATTTATGATACCTTACCAAATCCCAGCAAAGGCAAAATGAAGTAGTTTTTTTGTTTTTTGTTTTTTTCTTTTGTTTTTGGTTGCTAAATTACTGATTTCATCCTGGGGTATTCCCTCCAATCGAACTAAACCAAATCCTTTACTATGTAGAAAGTAGGGGCGTAAACCACATTATATGAGCGGATAATAACCTTATTCCACATCCTCATCTGTATTTTATGAGGGGCAGAATTCACCCATAACTGCACTCTTAATTGACTAATTGCTTGTAATATCTATTTTGTAATTTTGGCTTTTTGTTGTCTTTATTTATTTATTTATTTATAACTACTATGGCCTTAATTTATATGGGCTTGTTGTTTTTTTAAAGCTTTTTATGAGTTTTTTTTATATTATTATT
>CM017326.1:32188214-32302866 GCA_006937295.1 Carpinus fangiana
GTTGTAGGGGAACTGATATTCAAGAATCTGGCCAACTCCATGCAAAACAATATCAAAGTTGGGTATGAAATCTTATAAATGCATCAAACTTAAAGCAAAAACATCAAAGACCAAATAAAAGTTTCAACATCCTAAAAGAGGCATGTAACATTCATACTATTTCTAATAAGTACTTCAAAACACACAACGAGAATAATAACTTCTTTCGATTGGTACTTTTTTCTAACTTGTACATGTGTTGCATTGATTTGCCTCTTATTCAAGAAACAGTATTTCATCTTAGGTGCATTGAAAGTAGGACTTAAGAATCTCTAACCCCTTAATAGAATACACGAGTGCATATATATATTATTGGATTAAACTTAATTATAGCAATTAGTGGAGTTGACAAATAGTTTTTTTTTTTTTTTGGAAAAGTATAAAATGACCCCCCAAACTATCAGCCTTTTGTAATTTAGCCTCCCAAAATTTCAATTGGTATAATTAAAATAGCTCCTCAAACTACCAACCCCTTATAAAATGGTCCCCTCCATTAGTTGAAATCGTGAAAATGGATGGAAAACCCAAAATGACGTCGTTTTGGGATGCAGAGTTACTAAAATGCCCTTGTTAAAATAAAATAAAATTTTAAAAAAACCCATAAAACGGGGTCGTTTTGCCTTCCCTCAACATTAATCTTCTTCCTTCCCCCCCCTGGCCGTGTTCTTTCCCACTTCATCCATTCTTCTGCCTAGCGACAAGTGAAGCCAGTGTCAAAGGTGAAGTTTCTTGAATCCATGACGACCCCATACGAAGGAGTTTCCTCCGCATTGGAGCTTATTAAGCTTCACTTGCTCGGTGAGGTCTCTCCAGTGGGTAGTTCTGTGTCCCTATCTCACTCTCAATCTCTGTCCGACTCTGTCGGTTCCCAAGCTTCGAGCTCTGGCTCTTCCATGGCAGTCCTAAACCTTTTCAGCTCTGACGACTTCTTCGACTTCACCTTTGACACCGATTTCTTCCAATTCCAAGCAAACCCAGAAATAATTGACCTCACTATGCCCAAATCCCTCACCTCAACCTCGGAATCGACCGATGGGTGCTTCGAATCTGAAGCGAAATCTTCGTTGGTGGACCTCAGAGCTTCCCAAACCCAACCCAAAACGACGCTGTTTTGGGTTTATGTTGAGGGAAGGCAAAACGACGTCGTTTTACGGAGGATTTTTTTAATTTTATTTTTAATTTAAAAAAAGGCATTTTAGTAACTCTGCATCCCAAAACGACGTTATTTTGGGTTTTTCATCTATTTTCACGGTTTCAACTAACGGAGGGTGCCATTTTATAAGAGGTTGATAGTTTTGAGGGCTAAATTACAAAATACTGATAGATTAGGGGGTCATTTTACACTTTTTCTTTTTTTTAAAAAATAAATAAATAAATAATGGGGTTTCCATTCGCAGATGAATATTTTTGTGGAAATGGACCAGTCATAATTGCGCGTACGTTCATTTTGATATTATTATATATATAATTCAAATCCTGCAGCCTACACATTCGTTTTTTAAAAAAATCGAAGTAAATTAGAGAAAATAAAAAAATAAAAGAATCGGCTCTTACATTACATGTATCTTTCTTGGAAGCTTGGTTTTAATATATATATATATATATATACACACACACGAACATTTGCAGAGTGTTAGCTTTTGTCAAAAGATAAGAGGTATTACTGTCATTATACAGAGTTTCTTCACAAAATTATACATTAATTATACGGGTTATGCATAGTTAAATTTGGGTTAATCGGATTGATATGAATTTAAACTGTTTATTAACCGTGTCCAACTGGTCAATCCATTTTGACCCGAACGTGCATGATCAGCCATACCTAGCCATTTTGAACCATTTCTCATCAAACTGTACTGAACTGGTAGGATGGCACAATTCATCCGACTTATTACTTATTTGTGATTGCTTAGTGCTCTCAGATTGTAAAATGGATCACAAATCTTGATGGTGAGCTATGCACCTGAAGAGAGTTTCTTTTGGCCTAGAAAGCAAGGTTACTTCAAAAGGGCTGAAGTATTTACGTCTGACACATATCGGCCATGATACGGCTCGGACAATTGGGTTGGGACAAAATGAAACATTCTTCATTTTTGTTTCAATACTTATTTTAAGTTATTTTGAGAAGAAGAGGGAATATAATTTATTTGAACATTTGAAGGGCCAAATAGCAAATTGATTGATGTTATTTTAGGGATATTTATGGGTAGTATATTTTGAGGTTATCTATGGAAGCTAAATATGGAGACAGTTTATTTATACTTTAAGAATGTGCTTCTTTCCTATTTATTATTGCTTGAACATTAGTTTTGGATATTTAATCTTTTAATGCTTGTTATTTATCTTGTATAAAAAAAATTTGATGTAAGTAAAGCAGAATACCAAGTTCGATTGTGTTAATTTTCTGGATTTCTTCAGATTCTAAACGCTATACACAAGTTAATGCCTATTTCCAACCACTAGATATGATATGGTGATCTTATTTGCCATCAGCTCTATGTGGAGCCTATCTTTGGTTTATTCGTTGGCCACTGTGCTCATACCCTCTACTCACTCTTTCTAGCCTTTCTCTTTTCCTTGTGGGTCTTTAAGTTAAATCATCTTGCCACTCCTTATGTGTAAAGTGTTAGTGCTACCTTGAAGAACCTTTTGGCATTCATGAAGATTTCTATCCAATATGATGCTCTGTAACAAGCATTACAACTGAAAAGTTTAAAGTCTTTCTTGCACATAATTGCCTTCAACAGCTCATTGACTTTGGACAAGTGAACTTACTGTGGCTTGTGAGACGATAGCAAGTATTAGGAGTGTAGCTATCCCATTTATTCACCATTTTCTTATTTTTGAATATAGGTGAAATTGATCTGTATTGAAGGGTAGTATACGTTCTACTATGCTACACCTGAAGTCAGGGTAGTATACCTGTTTTTTTGGGGGGGAGGAGGATGTTATTTGGGCTTTACACAAAAAACTTGCAATTATTTCACAGCTGATAACTTTTCACACAGGCATGTGCTACTCCACATGAAACTTGAGACGTTGTCTTGTTCTACACCCTCAAGCTGTTTGAAGAATGCTGTTTCCTTGAGAAAAAAAGGGTTTTTTTCTTTATTCTGACCATGTTGCTAACCTTTCCAACTTTTGTTTTTTGGTAGTTATGCTCTGCTCTGGAAAATGCAAACAAATTGGTTCAGTCCACCAACTCAAATGTGAGGCTGCTGTCAGAGAAGGTTGGAGAGCTCGAGAAAATAGTCAAGAGAGGAGACTCTGCCATAGCATCAGCCAAGGCCATCCATGTCTGTTTGAACCAAAAGCAAGGACCATTTAGTGGCAATGAAAATACCAGATAATCATATCATGTTCATATCAGGATCAAGGTTACTGAAAGTCAGATTTGTAGGATGTTTTATATTAATTACTTGTCAGGAGCGTACAAAAACCTCTTCTTTGTTAAAGATCAGAAAGAATGAAGGATATAAAATGTATGCACCATGAAATGTGAAAGGTTTTGAACATTGTAAGGCTCCCCCTTTGGCTATACAATATTTGTCCCCCTTGCTTTCCTTTCTTTCTCTTAAACATTATTGTTTGGTTCACTTTTGTTTAACTGCATATTCTCACATAGGAGCTGTGCAAATAGTACTTTTCTTTATAGTATATTATGAGGATAAATTCCTTGGGTGACTTTCTCAATCCAACGCAAAGATCTAAAGGTTCAATATGGGATTTTGTCTGATAATTTCTAAATATATACCATATGCTCTGAAAAAAAATAAATAAATCAATACCATGTGAGTCAAGTTCTGCGGCCTTGGAACAGAAATTAGAGATATCTTAATCTAAAGCCAATAACTTTCGCGTTTTAGTGCAAAGGCATATGTATAAAATTATATATGTCAATTTTAATTCATTAATTTCGTGTTGAATTTGTGTTATAAATTATCAGTACCAATGTCGCATGTCGAGTTTAGGTCATGTCGAGGTATGGGTATTTAAGTTTTTAACTATATAAGTCAATTCTAACCTGATAATTTCATTTTGAGTTCGAATTAAATTTGCATGTCGTTTTGAAAAATTGTTAGTCCTAATTAAAGTTGCTCATAAAAAAAAAAGAAGAGAATATTATAATACAATCATTCGATCAATTAATTAAATACCCATAACTAAAGAGAATAGCCATGCCTTAAAGATCAAATCTACGGAGGTGCTATGGAGTGCACAAATATTCCACCAAATGGAATATTAATGGATTAAAGGCTAATCAATTGAAAAAAAAAAAGAAAAAGATCGAAAAGGGGAAACCTACTTTTTAGTCAGGAGTAGGCTAATTTAGTGCCCTTTGGACTTTCCGGTGGCTAAGGATTAGTTGGTATTGACAAAATGTTAGATGCCCAAGCAGAGCAACTCGAATTGATAAGATGTTTCCCAACCAGATGATGCCACATAGCCTAGGTCGGCGGTCGCTACACCCTCTCCTCTATAAATGAAAATCCATTGTACTAGCTAGCTAGGTAAATTCTTAAGCCTTTTTTGATTTTATATCTTTCCATTCCTCTTAATAATCCTCACCAATTTAGGCATAAAAATTACTGCATCATGCTGTTAAATCTTCTAACGGTTGGGATCAGACAGGAAAAAAAAAAGAAAAAAGGCTGGGATTTCATGAACCATGCTGTTTTGATTACTTCTAAGGTATTACTTCGTGAAAATACTCAGTTTTGTTAGAAATCGTCTTATTAATTCTCAGCCTCTATTTTTTTTTTTTTTTTTTAATCCCAAGATTAAACAAAAACAAGAAGAGAAAGGAGGAAGAAGAAGAAGAAGAATGGGTTTAGAGAGAGAAAGGAGTAAGAAGGAGAAGAAGTGTGAGGGAATGGTTCCGTGAAATCCCAGACTTCGTTTCTTGTATTTTTTTTCCTATCTAATCACAGCCATCAGAAGATTTAACTACCGCATCTAAGCTGGATCCAACTTTTAGTAGCATCTCCCTACCATTTTTGTTTAGACAACCAAAAAAAAGGAGCTACAAAATGGACCACTTATTTAAGTATGCCCCTCCCTTATTTTTTATTTATTTTTAAAGCAAGTAAAACTATATGAAAGGAGGAAGAAGAGATTACATGGAATAGTACTATCAATTCTACAGCGCACAATCTAGTTCAAATTGTATATATATCTACTCTCCTCAATTAATTCTTAGCCAAACTCTTAGATAGAATCTTCCACCAAGAATATCTTATATATGCTCATAGGGAAGGGGAAGACACAATTGTTAACAACTGGTAATTAATTGTGCTCACTTTTCTTTCTACCAACCCTAGGACTCCTTACCAATTGGGTATTGGTAGTTGTGTTAATTCACTCATAAAAAATACGTATACCTAACTTACATTGGTAATGCAATAGGGTTTTTTGGACCATTTAGTTCAAATGAATAGTCCTATCATGGCAACAATGAAAATTAAACATAAGGTGAGTTGAGTGGTTTGGTGTCAAAATGGTAGTTTGGCTACCTCCAAATAGTATGAGGCGTTGAAAGACACCATAGCCCAAGTTAATAAAGGCATATGTCTTAATCTTACAATATTGTTAGCCTTTAACGTACGTGGTTTCTATAAATAAGATTAGTTTGATTAAATAAAATCCAGAATCACGTGAAATTTATATAGAGTGATCGAGAATGGAGTTTACAGGAAAGCATAGTAGTAGTAGTAGTCAGGACGAAGTGGAAGAAGCAATTTCATATGCAAGCGTTTTGTCTAGCTCTTTCATTTTCCCAATGGTGTTGAATGCGTGCATAGAGCTCAAACTGCTCGAGATCATTAGCAAAGCAGGCCCCGACGTGCAACTCTCGCCCTATACCATCGCCTCTCACCTTCCAACTCGCAATCCTCAAGCGCCCGTTGTGCTGGACCGCATGCTGCATCTTCTTGCTTCCTACTCTCTTCTTACTTGCTCTGTGCACACTCTCGACGATGGCAAGGTTCAGAGACGTTATGGGCTCACGCTTGCTGGGAACTGTTTCGTTAGAAGCGTCGATAGAGGGTCGTTGGTCCCACTTTCACTTTTCTCTCGCCACCAGGCTGTCATGGACATTCGGTACGAATATACTTACGTGTGATCACACCATAATCATTTGGTTCCAATAGTTTAATTTCTGATATATACCTTACCAAATCCCAACAAAGGAAAAATGTAGTTTTTTTTTTTTTTTTTTTGCTAAATTACTGATTTCATCCCTATAAGGTTTAGACTTGTATTAAATCAGCTGATTCCCTCCGATCGAACTCAACCAAATCCTTTACAATGTAGAAATTATGCTGGAAGTCTTAGGTTGCTTACATCCTTATTCTACGTACATCCTCATTTGTACTTTATGCTGGAAGTCTTATATTGCTTGGATATTAAGGAGATGAGTCATTTATAAGGGTGAAAAGAAACCTTAACTCTTGAACTAACTTTTGAGTTGAATTAGGTCCAAGACCCATTTCTAATACTTTATAAGGGGCGGAATTCACCTATAACTGCACTTTTGACTAATTGCTCGTAGAGTAATGCCATAAGGCTTCTTAGAGTCTTCGTATAGTCATCCCATTACTCTTTCTCGTAATATCTATTTTGTAATTTTGGCTTTTTGTTGTCTTTATTTATTTATTTATAACTACTATGGCCTTAATTTAAATGGGCTTCTTGTTTTTTTTAAAAAAAAATTTTATTAAATACGCTTAATCTAATCTTTTATCTAATGAAATACACTAGCAAATTATAATATATATGATATATATATATATAGTGAATGCATGCAGAGTGATTTTTAACCCCCTACAACATCCTTTTTAAATCTAGCTCATAGCGTTAATTGTTGAATAATTTGTTTTGTTGTTTTCTTTCTATTTTTCCATTTTCTTTGGACTCTTGTTAGTTTCCACTTGAAGGACGTGGTGCTCGAAGGTGGCTCTGCATTCGAGAAAGCCCATGGAATGCCGATTTACGAGTACAAGACCGTCGTAGATCCTACATTCGGAGAGGGTTTCGACGAGGGAATGGGTCAACAGTCCATCCTTATCATGAAACAAATCCTCAAAAAATACAAGGGTTTTGAGGGCCTTTCATCATTAGTTGATGTCGGTGGTGGAGTCGGCTCCACCCTCAACATGATCGTCTCCGACTACCCTTCCATTAAGGAACGCCCGATCTTATAATGGTGCTTACGTATCGCGTTTTTAAACCGATTTAAACAATTATTTAATTAACAATCATGTGTCCATATATATATATATCATCCATGCATGCATGCAGGCGTAGAGCATGTTGGAGGCAATATGTTTGAAGAAGTTCCGAAAGGGGATGCCATAATGTTGAAAGTGAGTTTCATTTTTTAAAAAAAAAAAATTTCCAAACTCGGTTGGATTACTTGGAGGGTACGTAATTAATGAAATAATTAAACTGACGTACGTACAGCAAATACTTCATAACTGGGAAGATGAGGAATGCGTGGAAATATTAAGGAATTGCTACAAAGCGTTGGGGGAGGGCAGAAAGGTAATTGTGATTAATCCATTTGCGCCGCCTGTGGCTCCGGAGACGACCGTCGTGGGTAGGTTTGCTTCCCAGTATGACAGCATTATGTTTAGTATGCTTGGAGGAGGAAAGGAGAGGACGGAGATGGAGTTCAAGGCCTTGGCTTTAGCCGCTGGTTTTTCAAGTTCCCGACTTGCTTGCTCTGCTTGTGGTTTTTGGCTCATGGAGTTCACCAAATAATTAATAACAGGAAACAAAATTGCTGTTCGATGGCCGGTGACATGGCATCTTCTCATTGGAAGGCGCGCAATAAATAATTTTATTTCTCTTTTAATAAATTACTGAAACACCATATATTTGTCCCTCAGCATTAATATATATGTGCATGGTAAACTATTTCAATTTTTATTTATTTATTTCTGTTCATATTCATATATACCCACTACTTAATTAATTGGAGTAAATGGCCACATCCATCCGATGAGCACAAGGGCCCATGGGCATTCTGCAGGAAGGCCTGGCCTGTCCAGCTCGATAAATTTCTTCTCGGGCCCAAAAAATGTGGAGTCTAGCTAATGACTGATTATTCAACAACCAAATTAATATTGCAGTATAAGACAATTAAGCAGCCATCAATTTGTTTTTTCTTGTTTTTAATTAATTAATTAATTAGCCAATACTATAATATCTCTTCAATGGAAACTCGAATTATTGAATTATGGATATTCTGAACCAGAAATTAATTAATATTGCTAACTTTCCATCTTAGTTGTTGGTTAATTAGGTTATTGATAAGATTTTAATTATTATATCGAGGGAATATGATATGAGCAACATGCATCTGGCGCTCCACATGGAAGACGATGGAAAAANTTTCTTGCCGGGTTTTTTTTTCTCCATCTCGATCTTCTTCTCCGATTTTTTTTGTTTTTTTTGGTCTCTTCCTATCTTCTACTTTTTCTCTATGGCAACATTCAAGAGGGCAGTACAGAGACCAAAAAAAAAAAACACCATATATATTGACATGTAACTCTATATTGTCATAATTTAATTGGATATGATGTGGCATGCTAACGGAATCCGTTAAGTCAATGGATGGAATTTAACAGTAGGGACTAAATTATTTTTTTTTAATACTACAGGGACTTTTGAGTTCGTTTTAATACCACAGGGAGTAAATTGTAAATCAAGTAAACCACAGGGACTAATTTTGTATTTTTCCCAAAATATAATGGGTTAAGATAAAGTTTCGAGCCAAAGTGAATGTTTTAATATTAAGTCACACGAATATATATATTAGTCTTTAGCCAAAGTATGATTTTGAAGTTTTTTGGTAACCGGATTTACCTTTTCTTTAGTTTATTTGCAAAAATATAAAATACGTAACATCGATCGGTATGAAAATAAGTGTGAAGAGTTGTATTATTCTTTAGCAATTAGAAAGCTGCCCAATATCCTATTAAAAAGCATCAATGGACAATGGTGGGTTGGCAAATGAATCATGTCATTTAAAAGATTGAGAACTAAAAGAAAAATTGACACCAGTATGAAAATTTATTTGTTAGAAAAGTGATAATGAAGCTTTGATTGCATGTGATGGGCGTTTTTTTATCGACCACCCCTCGTCGCAGTCATTGTTAATACACACTTATTCTTAGCCGTCCAGGCGGTCCAACCATCGAATTAGTACGTTATATGCCGCTATCAAGATGGCCTCTCCTTAGCCTTTTGGTCAATCTACTATGGGGCGGGATTATATTTTATTCATTTTTTCGTTTATTTCTAATATTGTTTTGATTGTCTTTGTAGGTGTTTGTTAATTAGGATGCCCACCCCCTCCTATTTCAGTTTTATTTCTATTAATACTATAGTTGGTAAATTATATTATCATAGTTCCTTTATGTTCAATAATTATATAATTACTATATATTCAAAATAATTAATCGTGACTATCTAGTCAAACAAACTCGGTGTTTATCACTTTATCCCTTTCTTTCTTTTTTCTTTTTAATTTTTAAGTTACTTTATCCCTTTCATTAATTAAATATACCGATTGCTTTATCACTTTAATCTTTTGACATACAATAAGTCCTAAAAGAGGCATGTAACATTCATACAATTTCTAATAAGTACTTCAACACACACAACGAGAAAAACAAATAATCGTTACGAGTTCTCACTTACGTACACGTCATCTTTCAGTACTTTTTTCTAACTTGTGCCTGTGTTTTGCATTGATTTGCCTGTTGTTCAAGAAACAATATTTCATCTTAGGTTAGCATTGAAAGTAGGACTTAAGAATCTCTAACCCCTTAATAGAATACACGAGTGCATATATATAGAGAGAGAGAGGGGAGTTGACAAATAGTTTTTTTAAAAGAAGAAAAATAATGGGGTTTCCCATACGCAGATGAATATTTTTGTGGAAATGGACCTGTCATAATTGCGCGTTCATTTTAATATTACTATATAATTCAAATCCTGCTGCTACACATTCGTTTTTTAAAAAAATCGAAGTAAATGAGAGAAAATAAAAAATAAAAGAATCGGCTCTTACGTGTATCTTTCTTGGAAGCTTGGTTTTAATATATATATATATATATATACACGAACATGTGCAGAGTGTTAGCTTTTGTCAAAAAGATAAGAGGAATTGCTGTCATTATAGAGTTTCTTCACAAAATTATACATTAATTATGCATAGTTAATTTTGGGTTAATCGAATTGATATGAATTTAAACCGTTTATTAAACGTGTCCAACTGGGTCAATCCATTTTGACCCGAACATGATCAGCCATACCTAGCTATTTTGAACCATTAATTTCCCGTTCATTTTGTACTTAGGGCATATATAAAATATGAGTGGGTGAATTGAAAGGGCACTGTACGAGGTAGTGGAGTTAAATACGAATATTAACAAAAAGCAATCCTAGGTTGTTGAAGTATATTATACACACACATATATAATTTCTTTATTATAATCCTCGAAAGGTGGAACAACACACCTAAAGTTGTTGTTACCTAAAATAATTAAGGTTGGCCAAAGGTCGAGAGAGCCCATTAATTTGTTAATCACTTAAGTTACATAAGCATATAAAATTAAATTATTAATTATTTAGTGATTTAATATAATTAATACCCTCTCAAGGAGACAATCAAAAAACACAAAGCACAGAAATTAACGTCGTCTCTCAAATTTTTTGTCTTCCATGTAGTTAGTGTTGCACTGCCCTATAATATTGCTGGTTGTTCAATGTTCATTAAACAGATCGAGCTCAATTACCTCGTAATGTCTTGTTTTACCTTCATTTCCATAAAAAAAAAAACAAAATAAATAAATAAACAAAAGGACAACATTACATAATCATCTCTGTTGAACATATATATGATTATTGATGACAGTGTGGTTGCTAATGTATGTATTAATAGTGATGACACAAAATTATTGTTGCTAACATACGTATCATTAGTGATGACGTTTTGAGTTGTCATTTGTAGGATCAGTATCAGTAACGACAAAATGTCATCGTTGATAACGTGATAATAGTAATAATGACAAGTCGTCTCATCATTATAAATATTTTTATCTTTATTGAGGGATCGAGCATCTGCAAACTCTTATCGTCGTTAAAACTTTAGCAATAACTTTCTATCATCGCTAAATTATCATTCAAAGATTTGTTTTTTTAAAAAAAATCATGAGTAACGATACTGTTGTAATTGTATTAGTTGCTTGTATTCCATATTTTGGTGCAAAACGAAAGCAATATTTGGTGTTGGATATTTATTGTGAAAGAAAGAGACAGTAGTTATTTTAATTATATAATAAGTACCGCGTCAAATTAGTGATATGGACAATGAGTATATATCTTCGCTTAGTATAATCCTGATTATTTTTAGATCCTGCAGGCAATGTGGACTTTCATCTTTCTTAGATAATGAGAAAAAATAATTACACACTCGATTGGATTAAGATTCCCTATAATTTCTTTAAAATTAATGTAGATTTTTCAAAGTAAGTAATTCAAACATTTTTACGTATAGAAAGGCTTGAAAAATGCTACCTATATATTGTGGCATGTTATGGATGTAACTAAAAAAAATTTCTTCCCCAAAGGCTTTCGCTTCACTTTTGTAGAAACACTAATTCTTCATAAAATAAAAAGATAATTTTTTACTCAAAGCTTTTTAACCGCATAGAGGGCAAGGACGTGAGAAATATATACTCAATTATCAACTGGAGCATACCACAATTTTGATTGGTAGTATTCTTCAAGCATTTTGATGTTTAAAAACGATAAAAATAATGTAATTTGAGAATCTACTATCTCTTTACAATTGTAGGGGATCAGTCCTAATCCCAAAGTAGTCTCCCAGGTTGGGACCAAAGACACAAGTAGTGTCCATTGAAACGCCAACTACTAGAAAGCAACAACGTACTAGCGGCTCATGTTGGTATATAGCCATTTTGCAAGCCTATGAGCTGCCATATTTGCTTCTCTTTTGCTTTTGATGTGCTTCAATTATTCCATGATTAATGAAGACCTCTAAGTACGCATCATCTTTGCATTTTCAATCATAATTTTCCATGGATTGAAAATTAACAAATAATTCAAAATTCAAAATATTTTTTAAAATATAAAAACAATTTTCATATTTATATTACATCATAATACTTTTTCAAATTACATTAACAAAAATGCCGTTGATATTACTTTTCGACATTTTAAAGCTCAACTACAATCAATGATATAGACATATCAATGATCTAAGGCAATATTAAAAAAAATTGTGGAGATTTTTCAAATTTAAGTTGATTTTTTAGTTTGAATATTGTTTATAGACAAATTGTATATCCAGTCCATGGGTAGAGTTGTCACTCTTGCCGGTCAACATATCATTAAAATTTTAAGAAAACTTCATTTACCACCCTTGATCTTTCATTACTTTTACAATTACACCCTTAAACTTAAAGAAATTATCAATTTAGTGTATCAATAATCAATCTTTCTATTTCTTTTTTTTAAAAAAAAATTTCAATTTCAACCCTCCGCTAGAATTTTCTCTTAAATTCAGCAATGCATTTTGAACCGGTTAATTGCATAGAGGACTTCCTAAGTAGCCCATCTTCTTGGAACCAAACTAGATGGATAAAGTTGTTTTTTTAGTGATGGTTCAATATAATTCATGTAATGCAAAGAGAATAACTTAAATATGGAGGTTGTACAAAAATGCTCTTTTGTGCTACAATTCATCCTTGACACATCAGCATAATACACAATAAGAAGATAAATACAACCATTCCAGATGATTAAAATAAAAAATAAAACAATTAATTAATGACAAAACCTTGAATCTGGATGAGAGAGAGAGAGGTTGGCTGGGTGGCGGGTCACGCCAGACCTGTGAGGTGGGTCATGGCCAAACTCACGGGTCTGTCCGTTTCAACTTTCTCCGGCATCGGAGCTCTTTTTTCGGCCTTTAGAATGATAAAATCATTAAAGGGTTCACTTTCTACCTCTAAGTTTTAGTTTTAAATCCAAAAACAAGTTTTGAGGCATTAAAAATGAATTTTTGAGGCATAAGAAACGAATTTTTGAGGCATAAGAAACGAATTTTTGAGGCATAAGAAACGAATTTTTGAGGCATTAGAATCGGGTTTTGATGCGGGTCACAGCAGTTTTAGATAGGTTTTGAGGTGAGTCATGGCGAGACCCACGACTGGGGCGGGTGGCTGGCGAGCCACCCCAAATCCGGTTGGGGTGGCCGTGGATCAGCAACGTAGCGGGTGTGGAAACCAGTGGCGCTGTAGTCCAGTTTGGAGATTTGTTGGTCACGGGTCTATGGCGAACAGCCGTAGAGTGCTGATTTGCGGCGAACGACAGTGCAGTTTGGGGGAGTCTTATGCTAGTTGCTTGGGTCTCCGGCAATGACGTTTGGGTCGGTGACAATGAACTTGCTGACGAAAGGTTGATATTTGAGTTAGAGAACTGATTGAGAAAGGATAAAAAAAAAAAATCAATTTCTTACCTGGTTTCAACATAAGAGGATGTAATCTAGTGCATTCGAGATTTGTTTCTAATTTACTCATCTCTGATTTGACAGCTATTTAGTGGTTGGCACAAAAGTCACTTTGTGCAACCCCCCACCAAAGACGCACTCAAATGCAAAAGAAGTTTTATTGTATTATTTATCATTTGATTAAAAAAATAAAAATAAAAATAATCACCATTTGGGTAAGTATGACATTCAAACATTGATAATCCAAGTCAAAGCACTCTATATACCATTGGCAGCTTATATATATATTTGGATAGAAAGTCTAATATTGATCATAGACATATGAATACATCCAACCGTCATTGGATGGAGGCTTGTTAAGCCAAACCACTTAAATTTTGATGTTGTGTCTGATTGCCTAATCTTTGTTATTCAGTGTCCTTATTTTGGAAAAAATATGATTGATTTTTTAACTAGTAATAGTCCAAATCAACTCTTAAATCAATCATGTTTTTTTTTTAAAAAAAAAAAAGAAAAAAAGATTAGGACTTGGACCGACGGAGAAACATAGATCTACTTCGAAAAAAGCTAATTTAAGAACCCTTGTAGAAACCGACAAAACCAAAAGATTGGAGAGGAAAAACTAACGGCGAGGTGATGTAGACAGCCAAAGCGGCGGAGGAGGATGGGCGCTGCTGTTATACTGTTATACTGTCAAAACTAATTGTTATTCCCTTATACTGTCATGACTTCATCAAAATACGATAAAAATATTTGAACTCCACATCTTTTATTTCTCACTCATTGATCTTAACCAAAATAAATAATTTATTAATGTTATTTTTGTATTCCTTCTCTACCAATATTCAATTTTCTATGTTGTTGAATAATATTTTATAGTACAACTATGAAACAAGTTGTGTGCCTTCACACATGAAAATGCAACCCTAGCTACCAAAAGGATGAATATTAATATTTCTTATTTATATATAGTATATACGGTCGACCTGCCAAAAGGCAATTGCCTCATAGTCGCTAGCTTTAATTTCGGCACGCCTGGGCCTGGCACAAAAAATCGAAAACAACCCATCGAATATGGAGAGACTCATCAATCAATTAATTAATTTAGAAAAATATTCCCAGCAGTTCTCCCAATGGGCACCCACCCAATTCAAAGTAATGGTAATTTCCCTCCAGCCAATCACCGGCTTTTGACCTAAAATATTTCCATGGGTGGTGGAGCCCTTGACGTAGTCCAACCCGTACAATAGTAAAACATTCCTAGCGCCATGAAAACTGATAGAAAGCGAACGTAGTGGTTTATGACGGGGGAAGACGCCGCGGTTAGCCGGTGGGGTCGACGGCCATTCTCCAATGGCGGAGCTGCTGACGTGGCCATCATGTCAGAACAGTCAAAAGGAGCTTTTGAAGACTCCGTATAGTGACTGAATCCGATCCAAAGGTTAATTTAAGGCCGGTGTGGGACAGTTCTTATTTTTTTATTTTTAATGATCAAGGCTGTGAGTGTCTCTCAAAGTTTGTTCATCAAGAAAAAAAGAATTAAAGCTTTTTTAAAAGTTCCCCAACTGAGCTTTCCTTTCGATCGATGATTTCTATACCAAAAGTATATATATATATTGTTATTGCTTTTCTAGACCTCTAAAATTACATATTTCTAATTGGACTGCCCCTGAACTCACCATAATTTTTAAGAAGAGTTACATCATGACCTAATTGAAGTTATTTTAAAAAATAATGATACCAATTTATATTGGCCAATGCACTGGAAAATTGATTATATATCAGTCACACACACTCATATACACAAGTACACATGCAAAAGATCGTGTCAGTAATTATGGGGGGGTTTGTTAAACACCCTCACATTCCCCAAGCAGTACTGTTCATGGCAAAATAGTAAATTGTCATGTGCTTTTGTGCTTTATGCTATAGTATTTTGGGGCTTTGGAGAGTGTGATGGTTTTTGACAAACAAGGCCTATATATAGGGTGCTTTCAAATTTATAATCTATTTCTTAACTTCAACAAATATATATAATTTAGAAAAGACTTAGGTAGAATCTACCGCTTCCAAAAAAATAAATGATAAAATAAAACAGTAGTTATTAATTTTAAACGATTAAAAGCATAGAATCGACAAATTTATTGTCCAATCATAGTAAATCAGCGCTCGCTTTAAAAGATTCATATATAGATAATGTTTGTCGCATTAACAGAACTCTAATCTTTGTCGCTCATACAAACTTGTGAATTAGAATGAAATGCAGTAGAAAAAGACTCAAAATAAATTTGAACCCCTAACCTCCAACTTGCGGATGCAACAGCAGTAATAACTAGAATTAAACTATATTTTCCGAGGTAAATTTATATATGCTTTGAAAGTGGTTAGGGATGCAGGTAGAGCAACTGTGCACCCTACTCCCTAGTTAAAAATAAAATATAGAGGTGGAAAACGCAAAAGTGACACTTTGATTGATTTTAAAATATGTGAAACTGTAAGGGCATCACCGGAATTGTTTAGGCATTAATTGTTAATTAAAGGTAATTGAAAGGTGGAGCACCCGCGCTATTTAAAAAGGAAAGGCAACGTTGGGATCGGCAACTCATCCAAGTCTCTGGTAAAAAAAAGAAAAAAAAAACTTAAAACACAAAAAGTAAGCAACTTGCGAAGCTCGATCTGATGTCTCTTGCGAAGCAACTTGCAGACGTTATCTCCCGCACGACACGCCCAACTGAGACACTATCTCTCTCTCTCTCTTTTTTCACTTTTGTATGAGCTTAGTCGGCTCTGCCGTAGCTACGGCCGTGGCCGTGGACCACACTTTTGGGTTCGACTATTCAGGCTATGGCAACAACTTCGCCGCAACTGCCACGACAGCCATGGAATATGAACTGAGTGGACTGGGCCAAAGTAAGGACTGGGAACATCTTGTAGGCCAAAACGACATAGACCTCATCGAGTCCATGATGGACGATGGAGGAGGACTTGTCTACAACCTGGCTCCAACCGGGTCTTTTGAAGACGGGTCGTCGGTCGAAGAAGGGTCGTCGTCTGTCTCCGAGTCCACCTCGGTGGAGGTGATGACGGTGGACGGACAAACCAACGGTGAGGACAGGAACGGGCTGAGGTTAGTACACCTCCTGTTGGCGGCGGCGGAGGCGCTTAAACCGGCTAACAAAAGCCGGGATCTGGCCCGAGTGATATTGTTTCGGCTCAAGGGATTGGTCTCTCCCACAGATGGAACTAACATGGAAAGACTAGCGGCGTATTTCACGGAGGCCCTGCAGGGGCTGCTAGAAAGCGCCGGCGGTGTCCACACCAAGCACCTCATCACCAACGGTTCCCACCGCGACGACCACCACAATCAGACGGGCGTGTTGCACGCTTTCCAGCTCCTGCAGGACATGTCACCCTACGTCAAGTTCGGCCATTTCACGGCCAACCAAGCCATCCTCGAGGCCATCGCCAATGACCGCCGCGTCCACATCGTCGACTACGACATCATGGAAGGCATCCAGTGGGCCTCCCTCATGCAAGCTCTCGTCTCCCGCAAGGACGGCCCCCCGACCCCACACCTCCGAATCACCGCCATCTCTCGTGCCGGTGGTTCCGGCAGCGGAAGAAAATCGATCTCCACCGTCCAGGAGACCGGCCGCCGATTGACTGCGTTTGCGGCGTCGATCGGTCAGCCCTTCTCGTTCCACCAGTGTCGGTTGGATTCGGATGACACGTTTCGACCGTCGGCTTTGAAGCAGGTGAGAGTGGAGGCCCTTGTGATCAATTGTATGCTTCACTTCCCCCACTTCAAATACCGGGCACCTGAGTCCGTGGCTTCCTTTTTATCCGGAGCCAAGACCCTCAACCCGAGGATTGTGACCCTGGTGGAGGAGGAGATGGGCCACGTCGGCAAAGGCGGCGACTTCCTGGACCGGTTCGTGGACATCCTGCACCACTACTCGGCCGTGTACGACTCGCTGGAAGCCGGATCACCCATGCAAAGCCGAACCAGGGCTTTGGTGGAGCGGGTGTTCTTCGGGCCCCGAATAGCAGGGTCTTTGGCCCGGATCTACCGTGGCATTGGGGAGGATGAGAGTGGCTCTTGGGGGGAGTGGTTGGCTGCGGGAGAGCTCAGGCCTGTACCCATAAGCTTTGCAAACCATTGTCAATCGAAGCTTTTGTTGGGCCTGTTCAATGACGGGTATAGAGTGGAGGAGGTGGCCAATAACAAGATTGCATTGGGGTGGAAATCGCGGCGTTTGCTGTCAGCTTCTGTTTGGACGCCGCCGGACTCTGACCTGTTGCTGAATTAATCTGCTCGATCAATATCCATTTATTTCTGTGCTTTTGTGTCTGCTTCCGTCGTTAAATTTTCTTTTCAGCTGTGTGTTGTCAGTGTTTAACACCCAGATGTGGGTCTTGAACCTTCTACGTACTTTATAGGACAAAATGTGCAGTGCAGGCCAGGGAACCAATATGATTTGTAACCTGGCACGGTTTTGTAAATTTAGTTTTAATTTAAGATAATTAATGTGGCTTGTAAGAAATTGATCGAGCTTTGTGTTGTAATAAAAGTACTACTACGCCACACTTATCTTCAAATGGATAAACAAATGTGCTTCAATTTTCTCTCCTTCTTTCCCCTCTAAGCAAAATACAAGAAAAAAGGAGATCAGATTAGAGAAAAAGTGTACTCGTGACTCTAAAGCAAACCAAATAGATTCCTAATTCAGAAGATTATACTAGCTTGCATGTGTACTTTCAAAATCCTTGTGTTGCCGGCCAAAACATTATTAAAGATCATTAATTCTAACAAACAATCTTACGTAATTCTCAATCATGCTTCTAAAGTTGGTTGAAGCTTAATTGATTATGTTAATCTAGCTACCTAGGCTAGCTTCCAATTATTATCATAAAACAAGTCCTATATATCTCTGATCATGGCCTTGGTATATATATGTACTCCTTCATAATTAGAATCTCGATCATAACTATCAATTACTAATATAATAATTAACCAGCTTCTGTTCCTGCTTTTCATTCTTGGTAATTGAAATCAAGATTGTCTCAACGGAAATTGATATATAAATCTATCAAATTAATTACATATACAATTACAATATATTACCATTCATTCGGAGATTACAATTACTAATATATATTTTATAGATATATATGAATATCTTACAGATTCAAGTCTTGACCATAGAATATACTAATACATATTTTATTTTGATAACATGATGTCCACCAATTATGTCTTGATTAGTCTATGCAAATATACAACTAATTAATATGCCATCATTTACCCGCTCATTTGGCCCTCATTTTTTTTATTTTTTTATTCTCTTTCAAGTTATCATTATTTAATACTATTTTACAAAACAGCAGTTTAATTAATGTGACACTTGCATACTGCCGTAAACTAACAGACAGCCAGAGAGTTTTATTTTTTGGGAGAGAGAGACAGAGAGCTAGAGAGGCTTTGGTGGTTTAATAACTTTAATTTGCGTATCCATCTCTTTCACACGTAAGCCTGCGGTCATAGTTGGGCGAGAATCACAGTGACAATCTGACAGTGGAAGATTCCTTTGGAAGTGCCAATCACCCTTTAAGGCTTTAACAACTACATCTTTTTTGGATTTCTTTCCGTGTTTATATCCCATATATGATATTTTACTTGGATATATATATACATATATGGACGCCTTGTCACTACCATTTTTAAACTCTCCTCTGTCCTTCAGGAATTTGCTTTTTGGATTCATGATAAGATGTTTCTATCTTTATCGCTGTCTTTCATTCAAGCAAAAGAAAGGAAAGAAAAATAAATAAAATGGGATATAGGTGTTAGACTGTTAGACGTGTAATTATGTTCAGTTTTTTGTTAAATTTATTACACTTACAAAGTAAAAAAAGTAAAAAATAATTAATTTTATTTTTTTATTCATTAAAAAAAATGCCCCTGATGCCATTTTTCTGACTCCACCACTGCATGGATTGAATATTTCAATATTGCAATTCAGAGGTGGAAATCAATAGAAAGATCAAACCCATGGGATTGAAGAAGCTTTTCGATTAAATATTTCAATATTGCAATTCAGAGGTGGAAATCAATAGAACGATCAACTTTTCTTTGACATCAAGATCGAGATCATGAAACTTTTCACAGCCTAGATTAATTAAACCCTAGCTAGCTAATAGCTAGCCAGCTGACACCCGAAGGTCGGCGTCACTGTCTTCCCTCCTAACGTGCTCCTTGTAGGAATCGAAAGGGTTTACCGTGCGCCACGTACCTACGTACGTTTTATTTGTAATGATTGATTTGAGGCTCCGGCAAATATCCGAGAAAAACACAACAAGGCTTTTTTTTATTAATATTAATTAATAAGTTCCCCAACTGAGCTTTCCGGCCGGCCACTCATTTTGCTTTTTTCCTAAATCCCTGAGATTTATAAATATTTCTAACTTAATAATATGATCATGAACTTATATATATATTAGCCAATACAATGCAAGATTGTTCATCACGATCAAAAGATCATGTTGATCAGGTTATAAATTCCCAATCTATTTAGGGTACGTGAATCTATCTCTTCCAAAATTTAAAAATAAATAAAGGATACAGTACTATATATATATAAATTTTAAACCATTAAAATTAACCGATAACTTGAAAGACGTACAATAAGAGCTAGCGTGTGATAATATTGTATGGTTTGAGAGTACATTTTTTTAAAAAAAATTAAGTTTCAAATCACTACACATTTTTTGAAATTTAAAACCCGAATAGACCCTAAGTAATAGACCCTTCCGAGACAAAATTGAGAAATCTTCTATTGAATCATAATAAATCACTGCTTACTTTTTAAAAAAATTATATACAGATCGACAAAGCATAATCAAATAACTCTAATCTTTGTTTCTGATACTAAGGTTTGATTTGGAATGAATTGAGGAACATAATATTAATGGGAAAAGACACAAATAAATTTGAACCCCTAGCCTCCAACTTGTCTAAGCAACTTGCAGTAATAACTAGCTTTTCATGGCTCATAAACTACCATTTTTGACGTAAAATATCAGCTTTGAAGGTAGTTAATTACTTGTTGGGGAGCAACTGCATGTGCAGCCTAGTCATCCCTTGAATTAGCACTTTACTTTCTTTCTTTTTTTTTTTTAATTAATCATCCAATTATATAAAAAGTTGGTGAAGAGTTATGTGAAACTGTAAGGGCATTACTGGAATTCTATGGACATTAATAATAATTAATAATTAAAGGCGATTGAGACGCAGAAGCAGCTTGGTAGCGCGCAATATATATAAAAGGCAAAGACAAGCTTGATATCGACCGGCAGCTCATCCAAGTGATCTCTGGTTCGTTTAAAAAAACCTTAAACCCAATTAAGTTAATTAAGCAACTTGCAAGGCTCCTCTCTCCCACGTACACGCTCGAAGCTCAACTCAGACATTACTCTCGTATGAGCTTAGCTATGGCCATGGCTATGGACCACAGTACCCTTGGCCTCGACTGTTCGGCGGCCTACAGCACCGAATATGATGACCTCAGTGGACTAGGCCCTACTAACTGGGACTGGCCCCCTGTGGAGGACTGGGAACATCTTCTAGGCCAAAACGGCTTAGACCTCATCGACTCCATGATCGACGATGGAGGAGGTCGACTCATCTACAACCTGGCTTCAGACGGCTCCGTTGAAGAAGTGTCGTCCCTCTCCGATTCCACCTCCACTGAGGATATCACAATGGATGACCAAACGAACGAAGACAGCAGGAAAGGGTTGAGGCTGGTCCACCTACTGATCGCGGCGGCAAACTCGCTCACCGGCGCTAATAAATGCCGGGATCTGGCCCGGGTGATATTGGTTCGGCTCAGGGGATTGGTCTCTCCCACAGATGGAACTAACATGGAAAGAATAGCGGCGTATTTCACGGAGGCTATGCAGGGGCTGCTAGAAGGCGCCTGCGGTGTCCACACCAAGCACCTCATCATCAACGGTTCCCACCGCGACGACCACCACAATCAGACGGACTTGCTGCACGCTTTCCAGCTCCTTCAGGACATGTCACCCTACGTCAAGTTCGGCCATTTCACGGCCAACCAAGCCGTCCTCGAGGCCGTGTCTCTCGACCGCCGCGTCCACATCGTCGACTACGACATCATGGAAGGCATCCAGTGGGCCTCCCTCATGCAAGCTCTCGTTTCCCGCAAGGACGGACCCCCGACCACACACCTCCGAATCACCGCCATCTCTCGTGCCGGTGGCTCCGGTAGCGGAAGAAAATCGATCTCCACCGTCCAGGAGACAGGCCGCCGCTTGACTACGTTTGCAGCGTCGATCGATCAGCCCTTCTCGTTCCACCAGTGTCGGTTGGACTCTGACGAGACGTTTCGGCCGTCGGCTTTGAAGCAGGTGAGAGGGGAGGCCCTTGTGATCAATTGCATGCTTCACCTCCCCCACTTCAACCACCGGACACCCGAGTCGGTGGCTTCTTTTTTATCCGGAGGCAAGACCCTCAACCCGAGGATTGTGACCTTGGTGGAGGAGGAGATTGGCCACGTCGGCAATGGCGAGTTCCTGGACCGGTTCGTTGACACCCTACACCACTACTCGGCCGTGTACGACTCGCTTGAGGCCGGGTCCCCCATGCAGAGCTGCACCAGGGGTTTGGTGGAGCGGGTGTTCTTCGGGCCCCGGATAGCCAGGTCGTTGGGCCGGATCTACAGTGGGCATGGAGGGGACGAGTGGGGGGAGTGGTTGGCTGCGGGAGGACTCAGGCCTGTACCCATAAGCTTTGCAAATCGCTGTCAATCGAAGCTTTTGTTGAGCCTGTTCAACGACGGGTATAGGGTGGAGGAGCTGGGCAATAACAAGATTGCTTTGGTGTGGAAATCGCGGCGTTTGCTGTCAGCTTCTGTTTGGACGCCTCCAGACTCTGACTTTCTTTAACTTTAATTTGCTTTCCACCCAATATGCTGATGCAGGGGGGGCAATATTTGTCAATTTAATTAGTTATTGAAATTAATTATGCGACTAGCTTGTTTGAATTTGAGCTCTCTCCCTAATATTTTCTGTTGTGTTTAGTTTGATTTTAAACCAAGAAATTAATAAAAAGAATCCCAAACTTAATTGAATGTGATTTTAATTAATACAAGGAAACTATATGAGAGATTTCAATGCAGATTCTTCCCAATCCAAATGGAAAATTAATGATTATTTAGCAATTGATTGTGTACGAAGTTGTCACATTTGGAAATGATCGAGAAGTAACTGTTAATGTTGTCCCTAAGAGAAAGTTCAATCGGCTGAGACCACGTCAGATGAATCGGAGATCACTAGTTCGAATTTTCCTCCCCTTTCTTGTACGAACATGTAAAAAAGAAAAATGTTAATGTTGCATGTTTGAGAAATGAAAGAGCTAGATGTGCTTCTAATTTGAACGTTGCATGAACAAAATAGCAGTTTAATGTTGCCGTAAACCAACAGACACCCTGCAGAGAGGGAGAAAGAGAGAGCAGTTGGTGGTGAGCATGTCCATCTCTTTCACAGCGACAAACTCATGACACTACAGGATCGGAGATTCCTTAGAATGTGCCCTATCGCCCATTAACAAGTCTTTCTTTTTTGGATTTCTATCCAACTTTATATGCATCATCACTACTACTACTACATATATATATATAGGGCGCCCTTGTCCCTACCTTTTTTGAACTATCCTTTGTCCTTCACAAATATTCTTTTTGGATTCATCATAAAACATGTTTCTCTCTTTCTCCTTGTGTTTGATTCAATATATTTTTCTAGAGTTTTGAAATTTCTCTTCAAATTCTAAGACATTTCTTCCTTAATTTGGTTATAAATTGTTGGGGGTCTAATAATAGAGGTATTTTAGGATTAAAATACCTTAGGATATATAATATGTTATTTTTATAGATAACATTAGAAGTAGGGATTAAAATTTAAATATTAGAGTTAAGTAATATCATTAGAGTAGTTTATTCTACTTTAGTCTTTTATATATTTTCAAGTAATGCTATAAGTCTTCATAGAGTCTTCCTAAGGTCATCCCAAATGTGATGTGACTTTTAAAATCACTAACTGATCAAAAGTCAATAAATCACATCTCAAATTCAACAATAATTTTAAAAGTTACATCACATTTGGAATGACTCTATGAAGATTTTAGGAAGCCTTATAACATTACTCTATATTTTCTCTATGCATTGTAATTATCTATTTAAAGACATTAAGCTCATTAGTAAACGAATCAGAAAATTAATCTTATACCTTGTTTGAAAAAGGGTTTTAGGTTTCCTCAAAATCCAAAAGGGTTAGGTTCTTTCATAACCAAAAATCCATCCCATTACGTGTTTGCAAAATTATTCATGTAATGATAATAGAACTCCCATTATACCATTACCATCCGATTATCAAATTAATAATATTAATCTTTTTTTTTTTTTTACATGTCCGTGGAAGGGGAATGGAGGATTCGAATTAGTGACTTTTGCTTCATTAAGCATGATCTACAGCCGATTGAGCTACCCCTTAGGGACTTATTATCTTTCTAACTTGATCTCATCTCCCATTCGTTTGGGTCTGAATTTGTAGTAATTGTCTACTGAAAAAATGTGAAAAAGCTCTAATAAAGTCTACCTGTCTCAACATGTGGGTGGACCGTTGGAAATATACTCAAGATGTGGGCCATATATATAGTGCTCTATCGATCAAAATTTTGTGAGAACCCAACAACTTTGTAGAGTATAATTAATATACCATCATATATTATTCCTAAATTAATAACATAAACAAAGGTGTATACTTTTTTTTGGGGGTTCAAATTCAAGCATTATTAGTATGGCAGTTAAGTTACCTACCTTTGTTTGCATTGTTTATTAAATTAAATTAAATGATTGTACTACTATTCTTTAAAAAATATTGTGTCTCATTAACTAATAAATTATGGACACAATTGTCGGGGTTTTTAGCTCCCAATTTTTGACTGGCCATTTAGTGACACGTGGATTTTATAGTGAAATACTTGAAAATGGAGTGTTGGGTCATTTGCAGCATGAGTTACCCCTTTGAAACACCTAAATCCAAATGTAGCCTTAAAATTCGGGGGGAAAATTGACGCCATGAAGAATAATTAAACCCAAATTTTGTGCTTATGATACTGGAATTGGCCCTTCTGTGATTTTAATTAATGGCCTATATATCTAGAGGGCCACAAGGTATTAATTAATTAAGTAGTAAGAAAATAAATAGATAAATAAAGACAGCTGCAATCCCCATCCCCACTCCCCCCTCCCCCCCAAAAAAAACCTTCATTAAACTTATTAATAAAAGCAATAAATTGTTGCCTAACCTTGTTAATTAAACTACAACATACATGTTATTTTAAAAACATGCAGCATGTAAGTTGAATCATATGTTAAACGCAAAACCATGTTTATCTTGAGCCACTTGAATACTAGAAATTTAAAGAGTTGGACACCCCAGAGAGGACAATTTGAAAAGTATTCAGACTCTCTTAATATGGAGCATTTTGAGAGAAATAATCAATTAGCGTCTCTTTGAGGAAAACGAGTTCAATGTGCTTTTTCAAAAATCTTCCATTATCAAACCTTGCTCTTTTGAATTGGATTATTGTAAATGTATTTAATTTTGGCTCAACGCAAAGGATCTGATAATTTTTTTAAAAAAAAAATAAAAAAAAAATAAAAAATCATATCAACTTTTAGGGTATTCAAGATTCAACTCTATGGTAGTTGCCCATCACTCCCTTGCTCTTTTTTGAAGGTAACATTTTCGTGTAGGAAAATAAAAATAAAAGCAAAGCCAATGATCTAAAGGTCGAACCGCAGAGGCACCTACGATACTATGTGCTTTAATCGGAAGATTTTTTTTTTTGAAATGTAATTGGAAGAGATTTTTCTACGGATTGTGTTGAAATAAACAAATAAATGATATTTCTATATGTTTGTTTGAACTCGAATGTTATAACTTTATTGGAGCACTGAAAATCAATTATTTGTTGATGGGGGTTTGTAATGGCCATATATATATTATTCGTTGTTTTCATGACGGACTATCAATTTTTTTCAAAAGTTACATATGACTAATCACATTTTGGCCTTGTAATTAATACTTCCCTTCTAATTAAAATAAAAAGCCTTGGATTCAAATTTCAATGATTTATTGAATATATATGGGTTAATTGTCTTGTTTGACCCAATAATAATAATAATTAAAAAAAAAAAAGATTTTCATGGACGGATTACCCATTCATTAATATATATTATCATATGAAAAATGAGAGTCAATAATCATGACCTCGACCCCCCCAAAAAAAAGGAAGTAAAAGGGGAAAAAGTCACCCTTTATAATAATAATAATAATAATACAAGTTTGAATAGAGGATATTTGCGGTCCATAAATACACTGTATGAGGGTTCGTGGGGAGTTGTAAATTAAATTACCTTATTGTTTGGTTGGAATGAAGCAAGAGGCATGAACGCAAAGATTTGTAACAAAAATAGAGAAATGGTCAACAAACTTACAAATGCCTATATATATATATATATTTCTCAAAAATAAATAAATAAATAGATACAATCACATCCTATTTCCTCTTTCTTTGCATATATTTACAACTTATCATTAAATTAATATATGATTATAAATCTTCCAATAATTGAAAATCATTGTCCTCACGTGAAAATGTGTCTCTCCTTTTCATAAAATAAAAAAAAGAAATGCTTGAAATGGGCTGATCGAGCTCTACCGTTTGGGCCTCATTGAATAATTCATTCACTGGGGTTGGCCCACCGCTGGGTGGCTGGAAAATGCCTGGACCCCTTCAATTTGCTGAACCAATCCGCGGCGAGATGGCCTATGGGCTTGGTTCCGGCTTGGGCTGCGTCTCTCTTCGTGGTCCATTGGAGAACAAAAAACAACCCAAAACACTCGTTTCTTTTTTTCCCTTGAAATTATTTTTTGGCGCATGGCCGAATTCATGCGTATATTATACGTAATCAAAGCCGTTGTTGACCACCCAATCAGCCCATCCCACGGTCAATATTCAATATTGAATGCCTGGTGGCATGGACCACGTTTACGAGGTTGGCCCCACAACAAAGTAGTCGATTTGAACTCAAAGATAAGACTTGAGTGTGTCTATGCTGTGTAGTCCGCAGCGTCCGCTATAAAACCCTAAAGAAGATCCGACTGTATCTGACATGCAGGTCCAATGCACCTGGACATGCCCTGGAATGCGATTCAGGCAATCCACAGTGCTCTACTTTTCAAAGCATTTGCGTAGTATCCACGGCGATAGTGTTCGGAGAGGAAGAGAAAGGGGGAGCAGTGGTTACCCATCTTCTGTGGCCACCATGTCTGCCGTTTCTACAGAGAAAGATGCCGTTTCGACTCATAACGGATCGACCCAGAAGACCCCTCAGCCTTTGCAGGTATTACCCAATTTGATTTCTGCTCTATTTTGTCTTAGTTTTTTGAGGGTCTGATTTTAAAAGAAATGGGTTTTCATCCTTTTTGCCATTTCGTATAATTTCTTTTTTGCTTGTTGCATGTGTCTCTTTGTGTTTGAAGTCAGTTTAAAATGGTTGTGACTTTGATTCGAAAATGGTTGCCCTTTGTTTTTATTTGGTTTAAGGTGCTTTTTCCCCCTTCTAGTTGTATCTTGGATTATTGTTCACTTTATTGATTGCTATTAGTTTGGTTGGGGCTATTCGAAGGTTGTGTTTTCAGGGTGACTAGATTGAGATTTGGTGTAAAGTACGATAAATTAAACTGCGTTGACCCCTCATGGCATACGCTGAAGCATCATAACAGTAAAAGCCGAAGAGAAAGAAGAGAAAAGTTGAGTATGAATTAATAGAACTGATTGATTTATATAGGAGCGAAAATATGATTGTTAAAATAGCCGTTGATATATGACTGTTAAAAAAAAGCAGTTATTTGTGTGCAAAAACTTGAATCAAAGTAATGTCTGTTCAACTTCAACCAAACACTAGAATTTGCACCCAAAAAATTTGCTCGTGGCTCAAGTGAGGGTGCACAGTGCAAAGTGCGCCTAAAGCGCCAATGTGACTTTGCGATGTGGCCAATTGCGGCAGAATGTGCGTTCGAAACACCAATGTCATGTGTCTACTCTTGTAAGCCAATTTAATCCTTGTGAAACATAATTCACTTATAAAGCACCAAAAGTTCTCTTTTCTTTCCAATGTGGAGACAGTTTAAAAATACAAGTGGAGGGAAAGTTAAAATATATATAAATGGAGGGAAATAACTATTTTGAAGAAACTTATTTTTATTGAAACAACCTAACAATGAGCGAGTTAGAACAATGTTAATTATCCATGCTGTCAACTTCCTCTGCTTATATCCAAGTGCGTGCTAGTGCGTGTGTTTTGTTATAGGCAATCAGTCCATGTTATGGGTATGCCTTTGATGGGTCATCCGTCTTTGAGTAAAAGGGATGCAATCTCTTCTAAGAGAACTTTATTATATGGTTTCCTCATAGTCTGATGGTTGGCTACTGCAGGAGTTTGCATCTTGGAGTTTTACTTGGTTGTGAACCTTCGGCAGGGAGACAACCCCCTTTTCTTGATGATTGTTTCTTTTTCTTATACCTATCATGGATAGTTTTATTGAGCTTGTCAAGGTTTTTGATGGCAAACCTCTAAATGTTTATGATTTTCTTCATATTTTGAAGGCAACAAGTTGACCATTTGTTTGCCAGGTGTGCCTTTATGGAGGATATAAAGATTGGGAATAACGATCTTCCCACTATCTACTCACCACATTAGGGGAATGAGGCTCTGTTCACTAGTATTCAACTTTTAGTTTAATACCAAATCAAGGTTAAGTTTTTGGAAAGGAAAAAGTTTATAAAAAAAAAAGTGCTGCATGGACATTCGTGGTAATTTCAAACGGTAATTAGTTGACTACAAATTATGAATGTGACTTAATTGTTAACTATACTTTGAGATTAATTTAATCCCGCTGAAGCTGAAATACAGTCCAGTCCAGATCATGACATTTCCGGTCCAGATCATAGTATAGTGTGCTTCATCGAATGTTAATTTGTGATTCAGCTACATGTAGGAATACACATGCATAGACTTTTATACGTGTAGGAAACCAACGCATGCTTAGAAGGAAAAAAAGAAAAAGAAAAAGTGACACCGACACATATATACATACATACTCATAAATATTACATGTGCATGCAACCATAGAAGCACGTGTCAATTTTGGGTTTGAACTTTGTTTTTCCTGTTGAAAGTCATATAGCCTAACCCATTGTTAGATTGGCTTTGTTGTGATTTTCCTGTTCTTTCTTTAAACATGGGCTAGTTGCCTTGTTGGTGGCCAAATCTTCTGTTAAGTTTTCTCTTCGCTCTAAAAATGAATGGTGTGTCATTATTCGTTCCTTGCATCTAGTGAATTGGCGTTTGTTTGTCAGGTTGCAAAGCGCTTGGAGAAGTTCAAAACTACAATTTTCACACAAATGAGTAGTCTCGCCATCAAGCATGGGGCAATAAACCTCGGCCAAGGCTTTCCCAACTTTGATGGTCCTGAGTTTGTAAAGGAAGCGGCAATCCAAGCCATTAGGGATGGGAAAAATCAATATGCTCGTGGATATGGAGTTCCAGACTTAAACAATGCAATTGTCGAACGGTTCAAGAAAGATACTGGACTTTTGGTGGATCCCGAGAAGGAAGTCACTGTTACCTCTGGGTGCACAGAAGCGATTGCTGCTACTATCTTAGGGTTGATAAATCCTGGAGATGAGGTGATCCTCTTTGCTCCCTTTTATGACTCATATGAAGCCACACTCTCCATGGCTGGTGCCTATGTTAAATGTATAACATTGCGCCCTCCGGATTTTGCTGTCCCCATCAATGAGCTCAAGTCCACTATCTCAAAGAATACGCGCGCAATTCTTATAAATACTCCACACAACCCAACAGGAAAGATGTTCACCAGAGAGGAACTCAATACGATTGCATCCCTCTGCATTGAGAATGATGTGTTGGTTTTCACCGATGAGGTTTACGATAAGCTAACGTTTGAAATGGAGCACATTTCCATGGCATCTCTTCCTGGAATGTACGAGCGCACAGTTACTATGAATTCCTTGGGGAAGACATTCTCCTTAACTGGATGGAAAATTGGGTGGGCAATAGCTCCTCCCCATTTGACATGGGGAGTGCGGCAGGCACATTCTTTCCTCACTTTTGCTACCTGCACTCCAATGCAGTGGGCGGCATCAGTAGCACTAAGAGCCCCAGACTCTTACTATGTGGAGCTAAAGAGAGATTACTCGGCAAAGAAGGCAATTTTAGTGGAGGGATTGAAGGCTGTTGGTTTCAAGGTATTTCCATCGAGCGGGACCTACTTTGTGGTTGTAGATCATACCCCTTTCGGGCTGGAAAATGATGTTGCTTTTTGCGAGTATCTGATCAAGGAAGTTGGGGTTGTAGCAATCCCAACCAGTGTATTTTACTTGAACCCTGAAGATGGAAAGAATCTGGTGCGGTTTACTTTCTGTAAGGATGAGGGGACTCTGAAGGCTGCAGTTGAGAGGATGAAGGAGAAGTTGATGAGAAAATGATCCGACAGCATGGAAAATGGAAATGTTCGTGTTGGAGTTTGAAGATGTGTTTATGTGTACCAATTTGAAGACGACTTTCTCCTACTTTCTTATTTTATGAATTAATAAAATTGCTTGCCCTGTTCAAAGGTGAAAACCAGGGGATGACTATGTCCTGGTCCTGTTCCTGTTTCTGTTCCTCCAAATTTCATCCATTGTTGTGATGGCGATCCTTTCGCTACTTGCTGGTTGTATTCTATTATTGCTGTTACATCAATACAGATCCTTCCCACTTTCTCTATTAATATAGTATAAACTAGCCTATAATCGTCTTGGGAATTGAATAGTTAAAATTAGGAATAGTAATAATGTAAAAGAAAAAAAGAAAAGAAAAAAAAGGTGTAAGATGAAAACAGCAATCAATCACAATATATATATAGAGTTTAGGAAATTTTAATGTGAATTTTCTTAGGAAAATCATGTACACATTGTAAAATCTCTAGATTTGCTCTAAAAATCATAATAAAATTCCACACCATTGTCATTTGTCACCCCAACCAAAACACAGCCAAAAAAACCCAAGAGGAAAAAATAAAACTATCAAAAGGGTTCGTTTCGGGTATTGATCCGTTTGTTAGGCAGATATAATTCGTGGTAATTAATTCATTGGAATCTTAAAAGAGCAATTATTTAACTTAAGTACCTCCAGTGACTGGAAACTCCATAAACCCATGCAGTTGAACTTCGTCTGAAGCCTTCTCCGCAGGAGTTAAAGCCACCATCGTTCTCTCTCATGAGACCACCATATTCGACTGGAAGATTTTCTGTGGCAATAAACTCCATTGGCATTTCAACCAAACTTGGATCAAACGAGGCCAGAGAAAATAAGATCTAATTTCTGCGCAGCATCATGGCTTTCTTGGCAAACAGGACGAAGCTCTTTCGTTCGATCCTTGCATCATATAATTCACTCTCGAAGCTCATCTTCTCCAGACTTGCATGCATTTTTGAAGCTCAGAAGTCCGAACCCACCACCAACTTCTCTTGAAGATTAATCGTATCATTCTTGTAGACGTAGTCCCCCCTCATCTCAAAAGCCTCGTTAACATTCCGAAGTACCACATCGGCTACTCGGGACCTTTTGTTGGCAATAAAGGGACAACCATATGTTAATTTTCTAGTTTTCATATCCCATATAATTTGAGTCTACGCCCACTTGAAACAAGCTACCCTAAAATGTCTTTCACAATTTTAACTAGGGAAAAATTAAAATCAAATTTAGCCCTTAAGTTTTTGTGGGATTTCAATTTAGTCATTAGGTTTTTCAATTTTGATAGATAGGTCATTATGGTTTTTATCTGGTTTCAAATAAGTCACTTCATCAACTTACTGTCCAATAATTAACGGTACACTAAGTAAAATCAATCAATTAATAACATGTGGCTTTCATTTGACACATTATATATGTGTCTACTAGACATGACACGTGTCACAATTACTTTAAATACAAATATAATTTGTAATTTTAAAGTAATTATGCCATGTGGCATCTACAATAGTTACATGACATGTCAAACGAGAGTCACATGGTTTAATTGTTCGGTATGTATGACAAGTACTCATACCGTTAATTAATTGGGTAGTAAGTGATTAGAGGGACCTATTTGAAATTAAAGAAAAATCTAATTAAGTGTCTAATTGTCAAAATTCAAATTCCAAATATCAAATTGAAATCGCATTAAAACCTAGGGATGCTTCCGGTAAAAAAATAATAATAACTAGAGATTTCATGCAAAAAAAATAAACGGTATAGATTGTAAGATTTGAAGAGAACTCCACAGCAAGATTTTCATCAAGAATAGTATTACTCTTCACACCAGCTACAATCACGTAATGAACCACATAATGACACGTGTTGCAAGTTTTAATTATGAACTAATATTTGAAATGAAAAAACTTCGTGAGACACATAATATAGAATTGAGAGATAGTAGGGGGGTCAATATCTTACAAATCAATCGTTGGATCAACATAAGTCAATGGTGGATCTCATAAATCTAATAGTTGTTTTATTGAATTTATAGAAAAATATGGATAAAATTTCAAATTTAAACAAGTCTTAGAGTTGAAGTAAATCTTCCCCTCTTTATAAAATTGAAGCTCTATATTTTTTTATATTTAAAAAATTTGTGGAAGTAAATAATAATTAGGAAAACTAACCGAAGTCAGCATCTCCTGCTGCATCTTTGTGGGAATATTAAATTATTCGTATTATGAGAGAGATTAGCGCAACTGAATGTCCAGGTGGAAGTATGAGTCCCACTCGGATTCAACTTCCACTCTAAACTCCTACAAAACAGTCATTCGATCTCCAACAAGTTGGTTATCACACGAAATTCGAAGAAACCGCCATGGCCAACAAAGACCAGCTTGAGGTTCTCCGCGTGCTCGACCGAGCGAAAACGCAGGTATACCACTTCACCGCAGTGGTGATCGCCGGGATGGGGTTCTTCACCGATTCGTACGATCTCTTCTGCATCTCCCTGGTCACCAAACTCCTCGGCCGCATATATTACCACGTCGAAGGCTCGTCGAAGCCGGGTAGCCTGCCTCCCAATATCGCCGCCGCAGTCAATGGGGTCGCCTTCTGTGGGACCCTAGCAGGGCAGCTCTTCTTCGGGTGGCTTGGCGACAAGATGGGAAGGAAGCGCGTCTACGGCGTAACGCTCATGCTTATGGTCGTTTGTTCCATTGGCTCCGGTCTTTCCTTTGGGAGCTCGCCGAACTCCGTGATGGCTACTCTCTGCTTTTTCAGGTTTTGGCTCGGTTTCGGAATCGGCGGCGATTACCCGCTCTCCGCAACGATCATGGCGGAGTACTCCAATAAGACGACACGTGGAGCTTTTATTGCGGCGGTTTTCGCCATGCAAGGGTTCGGAATTCTTTGCGGTGGCATGGTGGCTATAGTTGTCTCCGCCATCTTTCGGGCTCTGTTTCCTGCACCGGCTTACTCTGTTAATCCAACCGCTTCGACCATCCGTCAGGCGGACTATGTTTGGCGTATCATTCTCATGTTCGGAGCATTGCCGGCCGGTTTGACTTATTATTGGCGGATGAAGATGCCGGAGACCCCTCGTTACACTGCGCTCGTTGCCAAGAACGAGAAGAAAGCTTGCCAAGACATGTCAAAGATTTTGAACATTGAAATTCAAGAGGTGAAAAACGAGGCGGCGGTGGTTGATCAGAAGAGCAATTCTAAAATACCTTTCGGGTTACTCACTCGAGAATTTGCCCGCCGACATGGGCTGCACTTATTGGGAACGACAACCACTTGGTTCCTGCTTGACATTGCTTATTACAGCCAGAATCTGTTCCAGAAGGACATATTCAGCGCCGTTGGATGGATCCCCGCCGCAAAATCAATGAGCGCCCTCGAAGAGCTTTACAAGATTGCAAGGGCTCAAACGCTGATTGCTCTCTGCGGCACAGTTCCCGGCTACTGGGTCACCGTCCTTCTCATCGACTACATCGGAAGGTTTACGATTCAGATGATTGGGTTTTTCTTCATGTCATTTTTCATGTTCGCCCTTGCAATTCCTTACCACCACTGGAGGGAAAAAGGGAACCACATTGGGTTTGTTGCCATGTATGCGCTAACCTTCTTTTTCGCCAATTTCGGGCCTAATTGCACAACATTCATCGTGCCGGCGGAGATCTTCCCGGCACGGCTTCGATCGACTTGCCATGGCATCTCAGCAGCTGCGGGAAAAGCCGGTGCAATAGTGGGAGCATTTGGGTTCTTGTATGCATCGCAAAGCCAAGACAAGACAAAGACTGACGCCGGGTACCCTCCCGGAATTGGCATGAGAAATTCTCTACTTGTGCTCGCTGTGATTAGTGTGGTGGGGCTATTCTTCACGTGTTTGGTGCCGGAGTCGAAGGGGAAATCGCTGGAGGAGATGTCAATGGAGCATATTGATGAAGAGGGTTATGATCATCATCAAGATCAAGGTGAAGAGAAAATTATCAATAGGGTTTAATTAAACTGCTTAATTAGTTAGGGTTATTATAGAATCTAAGTTCATCTGGGTACTAGAATAAGTAGGGCACCCAGTTTTTGTTTTTGTTTTTTTCCTGTTCGACAATTTCTACTGAATTTTGTTTTACATTTGTTTAAGGAAGGAATGTGTTCGTGATCTTTTATATTATATATTTCAAGGTATTCTTTAAGGAATTGAATGTGTTTGTCGTCAAAATTATTAGGAAAATTGTCATCAAAATTATAAGGAAGAGAGCAGTGGCATATATGCATGAAATTAATTCCTCCGTCTCCTTTGCTTCACACTTTTTTGGTTGCATATGTACTTTATATTGGCCCTTTAGTGGTTGTGCCAACCTCTTCTTGATAAGCTCGGGTAATCCTTCCTTAATTACCCCGATTGAGTAATTCATATATTGTATTTTATTTATTTATTTTTAAATCAATCAAATAGAAAGAGCGGAAAGCTCCCTTAGTCTCTCGTGGATACAATTAGGGTGAATACTCCCACCATGTCCTATCTAGCTCCTCCATAGTAGCGACCATCCTAGCGGTAGTATGTGCCGTATTGTTAGCTGCACGACCCACCGCATGTACTTGCCACTGTGAGAAACCTTGCAACAACTTCTTCATGTCTTCCACAAGGTGTCCTATTTTGCTCCAGTTAGTATCCTTCAAGTTAATTAACTGCCTCCACTACTAACTTTGCATCTCCTTCCAAATAACCAATTTCCTTCCCAAGCTTCATAGCCTGAGGTCCAGCCCACGACTTAGCAGCCGAAGGATCAAGGAATCCGCTCGTATCACAGCCCCCATTCCAAGTAAGCCACGTTTTGGACAAAGAGCCGCGTCCCAGTTTAATTTGTGCCAACCCGGGAGTGGAGCTACTCATTTGGTGAATGTGTTATTCCTCTCTTCTTTGTTGAAAGGAACATCCACATGCTATGCCGAGAGCAGAAGTCAGCCATTGACACCATAGCTTGTAGAACCAGGACGTTTGGGTGAGTAGATGATCCCCATTGCAGCACTTCATTCCTACGAAACCAAACTTTCCTAGCAATCCCAATAAAAATTTTGATTTCCTCCTCCTCACAGCTCTTGAAGGTCCCTTCCACCACGTGAAAAAAGGTTGAACCACATAGGGAACTCTTTTGTAATTTTCTCCTACGTACTAACACCCCACACGTCCCAAGCGGAGCAACAATCCCATAGAATATGAAAACTTGTCTCAGCAACTAAACGACAAAGAGGGTAGCAAAGGGTCAAAAGAATAGCTTTAGTAGGTAGAATTTCATGGCATGCTATCCAAAGAAAATTCTTCTCAGCAATATTAGGGACTTGTAGTTTCCACAGAGAAGCCCAAAGCTCACTAGATGCCACCCTAGTCGATCATGCAGCCTGCATCTTTGCTTCTCTCTATCCTTAGCAATATGATAGGCACTCTTGACAGTAGACACACCCTTAGCCGTTCCCCTCCATACCAAACAATCAGCTTGGTTTGTGCTACTAAGTGGGATAGACAAGATTGCGCCTTGATCTCTGCAGGGAGAAATAAAGCCTCAACTAATCCTTTATTCCACCATGTCCCTATCAATTAATTCACTTACAGTTGCATCTTTAGCTAAAATTCGAGGAGGAGATTGGATGGAAAATGTTGTTGGAATTGGAATCCATTTATCCCCCATATTCTCGTATTTTGCCCATTCCCAATCTTCCAAAACAAACCTTCTTTAAGTAGTTCACAAGATCCCATAATGCTCCCCCATGCAAAGGACGATTTATTCCCCAATTTAGCCTTTAGTACGGAGCTACTTGCACATAATATTTCGCCTTCATGATTTTGAAGCTTAAATTGTCTGGCATGTCATAAACGCCAATATTGCTTGGCAAGAAATGCCTTACTAAAATAAGTAAAATCCTGAAAGCTCATGCCACCCTTTTCTTTTGATGCACCCATCTTGCTCCAACTCTATATTGTTTTAAGCATTACACAAATGCAAGAAGTCATTAATTTTCAAGTTTTCAACGGTCTTAACATGCAAAAAAAAAAAAAAAAAAAAACTGATTAAAGGGTGTCTTAAATAAGCTTATCAATATGTCATGATCACGACAAAAAAAGAAAAAAAAAAAATGGGGATCGATATGAATTATTGTCTGGTTCATTGAGAATGGGATGAAGAAGCTATCTCCTTAATTTTGAGGATCCTAGATATATGGGAATCAAATCTTAATTACATTTCCTTTTAGACTGATGATAAGATCGATGGAAATGGTCGATCTTGTAACTTTAGTTTTCCTTAATTTTTGCAAAGATAATTTAATTTGATTTTTAAACATCGATATCATTATAAGGATTACAACTTAATCCTATAACTTAGATGATACGAATACTATTGTGCCAAAAATTGTATATTAATTAGAGAAACTGCACGTGAATACATATCATTCAAAATTTGGAAAGGATCGAAGTACGTACGTAGTATGATAAAAGACATGTTTTCCTAGTTTTTAATTGATAGGATCAAAGAATGTATGTTTTAATCAGTAATTTCTATCCATAAGGATATATATATAGGAAAAAATAAGCTGTATCTTCCCGATCGAGAAATGAGATAAAAACACTAGTAATTATAATTTGCACTTAAAAAAGGAAGATATTTGAATTGAATTAAACCTTGGGTAAATGAATTTAAATGCATATATAACACGAAGATTGTTCCCAATAGGTAGTTCAATCGGCTAGAACCACGCTTAATGCAGTGGAGGTCATTACTTCGAATTCTCTATTTCCTCTTTTGTGTGGACATGTCAACAAAAAAAAAAAAAAAACACGAAGATTAATTACATATGATTGGCATCCACGTCTGATCTTGATCCTTCCAAACACATTAATCCATCTTATTTGGAGCATATATATTCTTTACCTCAATATTTTCCTGTTAAAATGTGTTAAACGTTTTATATAATTTCAGGGTTAATTAAAAAGGCTCTTTGAGTTTTCAAAAGTTATAAAAATTGGTCTAGCTACTTGGTTTTTAGCTTTTATCAAAATGAATCAATGATCATCCTTTGGATCAAATGAGGGGTATAGATTGGCACCCACCCGATAGCCCTTATGGTTCCAATCCGTTTATCTACCGTTCAAAAAAATCCAAAAATCAAAAAATCTAATAAAATTTTTGTCACTTGTGCAAAAAGTCATGTAAAACGTTATCGTGTATACATTTGTGTCATATCAGCGTACGTATTACTTAAAATAATAAAAAATGAATAAGATGACGGTGGATAAAAATCCTCTCCGCATGTGGTGGGTATTCCGACCACCCATCCTCATCCTTGCGGATGTGGTTTATGGGGTCTCCCACCCTCCCTCATATAGGTGGCTCATAAGGGACTCTCACGTTACTGAGGTGATTGTCGTCTCCCACGCTAAGGTCCTCTGCAACCCTCGATCTCCAAAACAGTAGAGAGTGAGTTTCAGGGGACCACCTAGCCCCTGTGACCCAATCTCTTCCTTGCTAGGGTGGGTCCAGGGCCTACTCCACCTCCTCCACTCCACGATGGTTGTAAGGGTGGGAAGTCCTGCGACCCACCACAACACTAAAGAGGCGGCTCTCCTACCTCTCGGGATGAGGATCCCTCATGAACCACCTTCATGAGGGTGGCCGGCCGGGCTTGGTTGCTGGAAAACTCCACCGCCCGTTGCAAAGATGATTTTTTCTCTATGTAACAATGTTTTATAAGTTTTATATGGCTTTAACTCAGGGCAAAAACTATGTTATTATTATTATTTTGATAAAGATGAAACCACATGGACCAAATTTATCATTTATGAAAAATCAAGGAAATTTTTGATAAAGTGGTAAACGACATAGTCATCAAGTTTGTATCGTACCCATAATTTTAAAAAGGGAAAAATATTATTTAGCCCCCTCAACTACCAGCGATTTACTATTTAGCCCCCTCAGGTATCAAAAGTTGTTAAATGGCTCCTCCAACTACCAAACAGTTGTGTTTTAACCCCCTCCGTTAGTTGTTGCCGTGAAAGTGGATGAAAAAATCAAAACTACGTCGTTTTGAGATTGCAAGTTACCAAAATACCCTCAACTAACGGAGGGGGCTAAAACACAACTGTTTGATAGTTGGGGGGCCATTTAACAACTTTTGATACTTAAGGGGGCTAAATAGTATTTTTCCCATATATATATATATATATATGAACTGGCAAACCCGCATTTCTTGCCGTTGCAGTAAGTCCTCTATTTCACCAAGAACTCTCTGCCCCTATCATCGCCAACTATCTTCCCCACCACTCCTTCTGCCACAACATATTCCAGCCCAGCCTCGTAGTCCCTCACCAAGTCCTCCCCTATCAAACCAGCCTTGACCCATTCGTTATCTCCACCGTCCTTCCACTTGACCAAATACTCCGGGTGATCACCCTTCCCTCTCTTCTCCAATATCTCCTGCACCTCTGCGTACTCGAATATTGCCCCCTCCAACATCCTAATCACACTCTCAAGCCCTAATCTCCTTGCAAATTGAACGGGGTTTCCTTTAGGCGTAACCTTCAAGACCTCTTTCGCCAAATCCAACAGCGCGCGTCCCTTGTCATCTTGAATCTCCAGGTCCGCACCCAGCTCCAGCAACACCTTAACAACGCCCAGCTTAACATACCCAGCCGCCATATGAAGAGCCACCAAGCCGTCTCGTCGGCTTTCTTGGCTGCGTTCCACCACGGACTCTTGTACTCCGCCACCACATCTTTAGCTATGTAATCCAACAGGAGCCAGGAAGGGGCATGCCCGTCTTTCCACTCGATCAAGTAATCCATGGCGGCCGCACCTCCCACTACTCTACTACCGATGATCTTGTTGACTTCACCATACGACTCGTCGGCGGCGTTGTTTCTCAGAAGCGTTTCCTGAGTTTCTTGGAAGCCTTTTTCTTGGTTTTGGATGGCATAGACGGTGAAGATTGTGGTGCCACAGTTTGGTTTGAGTGCGAGTCATTGTTGTTGGGCGGGAAAAGAAGAAGGGACGTAGCCGTAGGTGTAGCCGAAGGGACGTAGCTCAGAGCGGGTTAACAACGGGAAGATGAATTACTCAGTGGCTTCTTCATCGGATTTTCATGGGGATAAGGGGCCGGAGAATGTGGCTTCAAGAAGTGAAGGTATGGTGGAATCATGGATTTGTTCATCAGATTAGGCTTAAACAATGATGCATGGAACAAAATCTTGGTGTTCTCCATTTTAACACGGTTTTTCTTTTTCTTTTTTTTTTTCCTATTAATTATATGTAAATAATAGCCTTTTCTTTTTCTCATTTTCATATATACCTTCATATACAAACGCCTTCTCTGCTCTCTCTTCTTCTTTTTTTTCAGTCTTTATTGAAAATGATGCTTATATTTCCTTTATATACTGCCATGTGGTTGTACATATATTTGGGTTTCTGATGAAATTTGGAACAAACCAATCACACACTACAGTGTGTGTCTTCCTCGTACCTTCTAGTCTGATATTTCCGTCTTAATGAATGGGTCAAGGCTGGTTTGATAGGGGAGGACTTGGNGAGGGTGGCCGGCCGGGCTTGGTTGCTGGAAAACTCCACCGCCCGTTGCAAAGATGATTTTTTCTCTATGTAACAATGTTTTATAAGTTTTATATGGCTTTAACTCAGGGCAAAAACTATGTTGTTATTATTATAATTATTATTATTTTGATAAAGATGAAACCACATAGACCAAATTTATCATTTATGAAAAATCAAGGAAATTTTTGATAAAGTGGTAAACGACATAGTCATCAAGTTTGTATCGTACCCATAACTTTAAAAATCTACCTAAATTTCACTTATATATATATATATATATATATATATATAGAAGTACCCATGGCTATCCCCTGGACCCCCCACCCCATGAAACATTGGAACTTTAATAAGGATCAAAGTGGCACCATTTCACGACATATTATAATCATGCCCTAAACTAAGATATTTTCTAGAACACTTATTTAATTAATAGATTATATATGTTTATATAATCTAAAACACATCTTTGCTAATTATTTTGAAGATGATTTGGACAAGAAAATATACTACACGAAACTCTCGGCTTCGGAGCACAACGTCATTTTTTTTAACATTAATCTATTAACTGAAATTAATGTTGGTTTGTTAACAGAAAACATTATTCTTGTTTTTTTTTTTTTAAATCATTTTGTAGTCTATATATGTTTAAGAATTTTTAATAAACCCACAAAAAGGAAAATAGAAAAAATATTATTTGGTGGAAAGATGTTTTATTTATTCTTTTTTTCAAAGAAAAAAGGTTTGGTTTCTCATAATGATGAGTCGTAGGTTGTAGTAGTTTTTATGGTGGAATACTGGAATACAGAAATTGGTGAAAGGTTGGTGGTGCAACCACTTGGGAGTAACCAATAAGCCATGGCCATCAGGCCATTGGCTATCAATTGATTAGATTGGCTGGAGTGACCAGCAATTGACAAACATCGGTTACAGTGGATTCCGTAGAAAAAGATTACCATTAGGACAGAGGGATTCGGATCCATTCCCTGGTGATTTTGAAAATTATAAATTAACCCCCACCTCTTCATCTCTTCTCTTTATTATTTATTTATCATGGGTAAAATTTCGAATTAACCTTAAATTCCTTTGCTCTTCTAAAGTTCTTTATTACTTATTAGATTGGGTGAGCCAAGTTAAAAAATAAAAAAATAAAAAAGTGAGGTCGGTTCCTTTATCAAGAAGCAAAAGAGGCAGGGGGTGGGAAATTTCCAATTTCCAATTTCCAACATGAAAATGAAAAAGCAGGGTGGCCCTACTTTCACCATATATATTTACCATAATCTTATCTCTCCACGTAAATATTGTGCCGTTTTTGAACAAGTAATTGAATCTCACCGTATAAATAGCAACCTTCCTGAAAAGTCAGACTGGGGGGGACTAAGACTAATGCCACCCTTTCCGTCCATTCAAATCCCAATCAATCCTAACCGTCAAAACAACTGGCCACCACCAAGACCCAATCATCAACGGTGATAGGTCATTTTTCATCATAGGGATTAGCAACAAGCAGTACTCATTTGGGGACTGTAGCGGCACGTGCCGGCCTGCCACAGTAAAGCGAAAAGTGTTGGAATCAAGATCCGGCGACCAAATCATAATTCTTTCCCGTCAAGGACGGGGACCTCTCCAATCCAACGGTTTTAAACCCACCCCAAATTTACACCGTTCAGATCCCCATCCGACGGTATATATTGAACCTCACTCCCTCCTCCTATTACACGATTATATATGTGACAAAACCTGGTCCTAACCTCTCAGATTCACTCTCTCCCTCCCTCTCTCTCTCTCTCTCTCTCTCTCTCTGAGACTCTGTCCTATCAAGCTTCCATCGCTTTTCTCTGTGATTGCTCGCTTTTGAGTCGCTCTGCTTACGTGTGCCGCCGTGAGTGACGGTTCTAATCGTCCGCCGCCGTGAGATGTCGCCGGCGGCATCGAGCAACCCTGGAGATAAGAACCTTGCGTTGCAGGAGGGCCCACTACGAGGGGATAAGAAAGAAACCAAGAAAGTGAAAAGATCAGAGGGCGGGGATTGAACGGACGAATCTACTAGGTACCCCCACTGGGACGAGATGGACGGCCAGAAAAGTCAGGCGAAGCTTACGAGAACACAGTCCTCGCTCCTCCGGTCGTCTCCGACCATCCGATCGTCCATTCACAGCCTCTCTTCGGTCACCGAAGAGGACGCTATCACCCCCGACCAAGAAGACTCGGAGGAAGAGAAGTTGATGAAGAAGCCCAGGAAATCTGGGTCTACCCCGAGAAACGGGTCGACCCGGTTCAGCAGCCCGGTCCTCGCCATGGCCACGCTCTGTGTCTTCACGCTCTTCTCGCTGCTCTTCTTCCTCTACTTGTTCTATCTGAGAAAAGAAGATACACCCACTTCGGAGAACTTGCTCTTGGCCCTGATTTTCATCGCCGTGGCGCTGTTCTTCGCGTCCAAGAACAAGGGTCTGATCCACCAAACCTTGCTGGTCCTCAAGCACTCGTGGGACGAGAGCTCGAAGCGACTCGGGATTTCTAGAACCAACTCGAAACCCGTTCAGTGGTTCATTGGCGAGCCGAGCGTGCAAAAACCGCGACAAAGAAGCAACAAGAAGATCATACGGGAAGGCGTGGAGTTCTACAGCAATGGTGATTTCTACGAGGGGGAGTTCCACAAGGGGAGATGCAATGGGAGCGGAGTGTACAACTACTTCGTGAATGGAAGGTACGAGGGGGACTGGATCGACGGAAGGTACGATGGTTACGGGATCGAGAGCTGGGCCAGAGGGAGCCGGTACAAGGGGCAATATAGGCAGGGCTTGAGGCATGGTTATGGGGTTTACAGGTTCTATACTGGGGACTCGTATGCAGGGGAGTGGTGCAATGGGCAGAGCCATGGGGTCGGAGTGCAGAACTGCTCTGATGGAAGCTGCTATGTTGGGGAGTTCAAGTGTGGAGTCAAGCACGGCCTCGGTTGCTACCATTTCCGGTGAGTTCCTGGGGACTTTCCTTTTCTGGAATTTTTTACGAAATCCTTGGGTTTGAATTGGGGTTTCTTTAGTGGTGTTTTGTATTGGGGTTTTTTTTTTATTTTTATTTTTTTTATTGATTGTATTTTTAGCGTTATCTTTGTGGGCCTTACTAGATTTGAACTGTTTCGTCATTAATAGAACAGTGGATATTTTAATTCTTGAATTGTGTGATTGATTTCTTGGATGTCTTGTTAATGCATCAAAGATTGATTTTCCTTGAATCATTTTTTCTTGTGTTGGTAATTTTGGTTTTCTTGAAGATATGGGCGAATGCCATTGACTTTGAATTTTCTGTTTTCTTGAGATTTATAGCTGTCCGAACCGTTTGGTGGTCTATTTTCCTTAGTTTTTGCACGGTTTGATCATTTTGGATAAGTGCAAGCTCAATTGAATTTTCTGTGTCTTGTTCATAGCTCTGTTTCATATGCATTTATTTAGGTTCCTCCAGATTTGGTTTGTAAATTTGTATTGATGCTGAATTGATTGGTCGGTCCTGGATTGATCATCTTCAATGCTGCTGTCATTTTGATTTTCCTTCCATTTTAGACCTGTTCTAGATGAAGTAAATTATTTTAACTGAGGAACCCAATTGTGACAACGAATGTCATGGTGTTGTAGAAATGGAGATAGATATGCGGGAGAATATTTTGGAGACAAGATTCATGGATTTGGCGTCTATCACTTCGCTAATGGTCACTGCTATGAAGGGTCGTGGCATGAAGGTCGTAAGCAAGGCTATGGCATGTATACCTTTCGAAATGGAGAAACAAGATGTGGAGAATGGGATGCCGGCACCCTTAAATACCCTCTACCCCCACTAACTGACACAGTCCTTCGAGTAATTCAGGTATGTATTGACATTGATATCTCCTTCAACATTGTCATCTTCCTGGTTAACATATACTAAAACACAAATCTCTCACAGGCTGCTAGAAAAACAGCAGAGAATGCTATCAACCTTCCCCGAGTGTATGAACAGGTAAATAAGGCAGTTGTGGCTTCAAATAGAGCCGCCACTGCCGCCAGAGTTGCCGCTGTCAAAGCCGTTCAAAACCGAATGGATGGAAAATTTTGCGAAACAAATGTCGAAGATACTGGCTTTGTTGTTTGAAAGTGTAAATTTTTTTACTAATTTTTAGTGTTTGGAAGATGTCACCCCAGTGAGCAAAAGCTCATCGGAGGTTGAGAGAGAGAGAGAGTATGTTTGAATTTGAGGTTTTCTCGACCACACTGTAACTTGTAAATACACCATGTACATCAATGGATCAATGGAAGATGACTTTTGAAGATTCAATAATGATTCCTCCTTTTCTTTTCTCTTCTTTTCTATCCCTTCCTTTCCTTTTCGCTCCCCATTCTACCTGAACTTAGTGATTTATTGTGGGGTACTTCATGCATGAAGCTCCATTATTGTGTTTTCCACAGCAATAATGAATCGTAGGTGTGATTGCCAGCTTGTCTAGCATCATCATAACGATCAAGGACGACGACAACAGCAACAACAACACGAACGAGCCTTATCTAAAATTTTGGGGACTTTATCTGATAATGCAGGGGGAAAAAACTGGGCCACGAATGCGATCTTACAGCAAGTTGCGTGAAATTCTTGGCAGAGAGGGCGAGAGAGAGAGGCCTTTTCAGTTTGTGCCCATTTTGGTGATTGCTTGACCCTTTTTCTGTACAAAGAAGAAGAACCTCTTACCTCCCCACGACGACTCCCCAGTCCATGCCCTATGCACTATGCAGCATAAGCTGTCGACATGAGTAACATGAGAAGATGCTACAAATCCTGGCACGAAAATTAATATAGCTACTACAAAATAAAAATTAATATTTTGAATTATTTAATTATATAGCTCGGCTGATAGATGTTCTCTCTTTTAAGTTTTAACACTACTCTGAGCAAATTACCGAACTAAACTAATGGGTATTGTTTATAATTTGAAAATACAAAATTTTTCTACGTATTTAATTAACAATTTTTTTAAGAAAAATTATACTTTAAAGGGATACATGTGCCTTCCTCATATAAGATACGTTTGAGATTTGTCATTATTTTTACGCATGGCACATGATATGATGGTTGTGGGGTGGGGTTCTTGTGTTGGTAAAGAAACAAAAAGAATAGAGAATAATAAATATACCTACCTCTTTTTGGATATAGGAAAATATTTGAAATACTATAATCTTTTTTTCACAAATTAACGTAATAATTTATAATTATAAAAAGATTAGTGTTATGTTACTTCTACAACTTTATCAGAGCCACGTAAGATCTTTTATTAATTTTGTTTTTATTTACTTGATTTACTATATGTAGATTCCGATCCTTTTAGCTCCCAAGTTTAAACTCTCAACCACTCCACATGCATTTCACAAAAGTCCAACGAAAAGGGGTTGAGGGAGGGAGGGAGATTGTTTAATTGTGGAGAGGGCTTTTGACTGATGGGGTTTCATCAGAGTCCCCATAAAGGAACTGCATCAGCAGCATGCTACTCTAATTAGCAATTTGACTAACTTAATCAGAGACACAGAGAGGCATTAATTTAAGATTATTCCTGTTTTTTTTGTATAATGTCTTGTAGCATGTTCTTTCCATTACTGCACTCGACATCTCACTTTGGCTAAATATTAATACTTTTTTTTTTTTTTCTTTTTTTCATAATTGCAAGTTCTCTTCATTTGGTTAAGATCTGGTCAAATTTCTTGGGGAAATCCCCAAAAAATCTTTGCTAAGAACATGCTGCTACACGATAAATTATAAAATTAAATAATAATAAAAAGATGCAACCCCTTAATTAAATAAATGCTAATAACAGCAAATTAAGAAGGCAATTGGTAAGTGTTTACCTAACACTTCCTACTAAAGATAGTAAACTAAAAATTATCTTAAAGCGCTTTCAAATCTGTTTGACAAATTTTTTTTTCTTACCCATTTTATAATTTGAGATTCTGACCCTTGTTTCATGTTCAATCTCTTTTGGCTTGGTAGTGGTTTTTTTGTTTTTTTTTTACTTAAACAATAAGAATTGAGTCCATTATTGTAACTTACCACTAAACCCTAAACCCTAAACACATTTATGAGTATAGTTGTTCGAGTGTTTATTATTATTATTGGATTCTTTTATTTTCCCAACTAAACTTGATTCCGTTAGTATAAACTTTGATCCTTAACATTTGTACTCAAAGAGTTGTTAGCACTTATTATATTGGCCACTACATAATGTGGTTTAATTTTTTTCATTAATATTTTATATGAACTACTACGTAAATTTGTAAAAAAATAAAAAAGAGTTGTAAGAGGTGAAAGGCATAATATTCAGTTAGTTATAGTAGATGAATATTTTTATCTCTTAAAAAAGTGAAAAAATAAAAATATTTTTCTACTATAACTAATTGAATATTATGCAGTTCAAATAAACAAAAAAAATAAAAAATAAAAATATTCTTCCATTATAATTTACAACTAACTGAATATTACCCGATTTAAATAAATCAAATAAAATAATTTAAAAAAAAAACAAAAATATTATTATATTATAATTTATAACTAACTAAATATTACTCGTTCAAATAAATCGAATATGATTTTGTTCCAAAAGTATAACTTTAATTTGGAGGCGTGTGGTTCGTGCATTAATTATTCATTATGACCAAACATTTTCCTGCTATTTTCGTCCCATCAATGTTTTCAGTGTTATATCTTTAATATCTAACCTTGCTATACACGGGTCGTACTGGACTGTCTACTGGTGTTTGATTTGGTCAATCATCGTTTCATTATTGGTTTTATTTACAACCATGGAAATTATCAAAACCTTAAAAATATCCAAATTAAATATCTAATTATAATTTTGTTGGAATTTTATAGGTAATTAATGTTAAAAACATGTTTCAGTTGTGGTACAATTTTTAAATGTTTGGTCCTTTTTCTTTTTCTTTGAAAGTTAGTTGAAGGATGGAAAGCATTGTGCTTTGAATGGATCAGTTCAATAAAAAGTTGGAACTAAAGGTTGTCTTTTATGGGAAAGACTTAGTTTCATTAACTAAATAAATGCAAGATACATGTTGGAGTGGGAGGCCCAACAAATTCTCTAATATAGTTGATATAATGTCAACAAAAAATAAAAAAACTAAATAAATAATAAGAAAAGGGCTATAAAAAAAAAAGTGCCCCTATTATTAGATCCTAGTGTAAACCAGTCATTTTACAGCTCATCATCAATTTAAGAAAAATTCAAAAAATAAAAGTAAGAACAACCACACCAAATAAAAAAAAAATTCGTAGCCAGTGAGACCCAAACCCACTTGTGGATCTGGTCTGCCGTGAACGTTTCAAACCCCGCCGAATATGACCCGCCTCAAAACCAGTTTTTAATACTTCAAAACTCATTTTTTACTCAAAACTAAAACTTAGAAGTGAAAGGTTAACCTTTTAGAGATTTTACCACCCTAAAATCTAGTATATTTTGGTCCAAATATATATATATTGTGTTAGGGTATTCACTGTGTGCCACATCAGTGGTTTAGACAGTGGCCGCATGATTTGTGCCATGTGGCAGGCGATGATTGTTTAGTGGCTGGTAATATTACAATAACTGTAGGGAACATCATGGTGATGAATTGCATTGAAGATTCTGTCTCTTGCTTGAAATCTAATCAAACCATGATGTAAATTTGGACCTTTTATTTATATATTTTATTACAAGATATTTCAATAGTGGAGTTGTCAGATTGGCTTGTTGCCTTGTAGGGTGTGAGATTATCAAACCCCACCTTCTCTACGTTTGCATGTACGTTTTGGTGATAATTTTTAAAATTCCCATGTTGAGATCATGGACAATGACCACCACATGAAAATGTTTTTTTAATAAAAAAAATTTTAAAAATGAAATTGAAAAAATTATTTTAATTTAATTTATTAAACTGAACATATGTTTAAAATATAATAATTTATTATTAAAAAAATATATAAGAATTTAAAATGCATGTACAAAATACAAATTATATACATTTAAAGGAGCTTAATATTTATTAATTGAAAGAACTTTCTTTGATAAGAAGGAAATCTTTTTGTTTCAATTTTCCGTATCCTTCATACATTTTACCTATTTTCAAATAGATAATTTTTTAAATTTTGATGGTTATTTTCTAATGGAATATAAATATAAGGGATAATTACTTTTTTCCTCATGAACTACGACATTATGTTAGTATCCATATGAACTGTCTCTAAGAAATAGCTCAATCGGCTATGACTACACCTAATGAAGTGAAGGTTATTAGTTCGAATTTTTCTCTGTGGACATGTCAAAAAATATATATATATCCTTATGAACTGCCAACTTATTGCTTGACCCCATCAAACTATCATTTTCTTTTCAAACCCCCCTTTCGCCAGTCAACCATGTTCAAAAACTTGAAATGACCTAAATACCCAAACTTAATATACAAAAATTACATCTAATACCCTTAAAATTAAAACAAAAAAATATAAATATATTAAAATTGAAAAACACTTACAATTTAAAACAAATATATTTATATTTTTTGTTTTTATTTTTTATTTGGGAAGTATTTCTATTTTTTAATGAGATTTAACATTTAAAAGAGAATATTCCGTCTGATTTAACGAGGTTAACTAACGGAAGGTGGTTTTGGAAAGAAAATAGTAATTTGATAAGGTCTGGTTGAGTAATAAAGTTGACAGTTCATGAAAAATATTGACATAGCATCATAGTTCATAAGAAAAAAAATAATTACTCCTAAATATAAATATGCTCCCAATAAAAAAAAATTAAAGAAAAAAAAACAAACAAACAAAAAAAGTACAATGGTTGTGGGTAGGTCACCGGTCACCCCACACTACCTCCGCCGACCCGCCTGCAGAGGAATGGATCCCACTGTGGGTGGGTGGGGTGAAGGCGCGGGGGTGTGGGTTGAGATCACCTCACCCACTTGGCCACTTGCTGTAGCCTCTTTTTTCTTTTTCTTTTTTAAAAAATATTATTATTATTTTGATAATTTCTTAGGAGTATAGGTGTATTTTCATATAGATTATATCAAGAAAATTGACAAAAAATAAATGGAATGATTTATTCAAAAAATTAATTGATATAACACGTGAAACTGATTTTAAAAAATTGGAACATCAAGAATATTAATATTTATCTGAAACTTAAAATAGTAGTCTGATATATATATTTTTTCATTTTTAATCATGCTCTCTAATTAAAGCCCCAATAATAATAATAATGGCATGAAAAAATTAAATGCTTAAGATAAAAACTTTGGGAAAAAAAGAAAAAAGAAAAAAAGATGGAAAATCATTTTCAATGCCTAAGATACAAGTACAACAATAACCCACTGCACCATTCCATATTCATGATTTCATTATTTTTTTTCCAACATGAAATGCTTGACTACTTTGCCATTATTATTATTATTATTTTTTATAGAGAAAACATGATCCTCTTCCGTACATTTGAATGGGATAATAACCTCGTTAATTATAGTGGAGGGATATATATATATATTTTTTACTTTTTGAATAGACTAAAATACTCTTCCAATATAACTAATTGGATATTATCCAGTTCAACTGAAAATGATCCTAAATGTGGGACTTCCAACACGCCCTCCCACATGTGACAGGAGGACATTCAAGCCAACACGTGCAACAAATGGGAGACGGTGGGCCACAGCCAATTGGGCTAGGCTCTGATACTAGGTTAGAAATGGGTCTCAGGCCTAACTTAACTCAAAAGCTAGTTAAAGAGTTGAGGTTTCCCCTATCTCTTATAAATGGCTCATCTTCTTAATATCCAAGCAATGTGAGACTCTCAACAATGAATACTATTATTTGCAATTATTTATTATACTTGACGTGAAATATTTTAAATAATTTTCTAGATTGTTGTGTACACTTTAAAATAAATCATTTAAATAACGTTAACGGTATGAAATAGGTGTGAAGTTAGGATCATGATCCCCTAAAATTGTAGATTATCAAATTACCGTTATTCATTACCCTCCAAAGGCTTCCTCTTCATTTTTATAGAGACTCTTCTTCTTCATGAAATCAAAACATAATTTTTTGCTGGAAGTATTTTGACAACATAAAAAGTTAAAGAACCTAATAAAAATATACTAAATTCTCAATCGTAACATTTTACTTTTTTAATATGTGGCATATTTCAAACATTCCGATGCCTAAAAATAGCCAAAATTGCATAATTTATCATCAAAATTAAAGCTTAAAAGTCTTTGAAGTGTCTAAGCGGTCCAAAACAAGCACATTAATTTGACTTTCAAAATCAATATTAATGTCCCATCTCATTAATTTTCTCTTCCAAGTAAAACTTTGCCCGGACCGTTGGGGTATATAGATGTTAACATAAAGCAGGAAACGCCTTCCAAGTGTTTGAATTTAAATGAAGGTGATCTCCTTGCTGTTGCTTTCCTTATCAGCAATTAAAAAATTAGCTGTTCAGTCACCGAATTCAACCCTCTTTATTGACTATCCGAGAAAATATCAATTAAAAAAAAAAAAGTGAGATTAGTTGGTGGGGGTGGGGATGAGAAATAGTCCTCCCAAGTTGGTCCAACCCAAATCTTTTTAAGGGCAACAATTTAGTAGGGTTAACGTCACACAAACCTTTGTTTGACTTTCATATGCAACACAAACAACATAGTGTACAATAATGCACAAATCTATATTCTAATACATATCCACCCGAGGGACGGCACATATTGTCATATTTGAATATCGGTAACACCCTTTTTTTATCATAAGTTTTTCGAAAATTGATGTGACAATTTAGATGATATATATTATGTTAATCACATCCGCTCAAATTCAACCACACAATTACAGTCTAGCAGTTACGGGTCTTCACAGTATGGTTGTGGTTATATTTGTTTATTATTTATTTTCACTCCAAAATCAATAACCAAAAGAAGAGGAGAAGAAGGAGACGAGGTGATTGACATCATGTACAGAGGCAACGGCAGGCGGACCAACCGCCATGGCGGGATAAAAGCTCTGGTTCCATGTAAACTATCAAGTTAGCTTAGTGGTTGAAACGGTAAATACCATGAAATGTCACATCATTCTTGTCATATATATAATGCATCTTAACCTAATTGTGCTGAAGTTATTGCACCAGGCCAGGTGGCTCTCACCCATGCAAAAACGTGGCCTTTCATATAATCACCTTCTATTTTTTATGATTTCTTATTAAAAATACAAGAAGAAAAAATTATAATCTTCTAAATTACTTCGCGTTCGAATAATCCCAAATGCTGTCCATCTTAAAAAGTCAACAAAATCCTGATCAGCTTAATAATTTTTCGAACTTATTATTATTATTTTTTTAAAAATTTTTAAAAAGGAATAAATTTACGAACTGAAAACATTTTATTTTTGACAAACCATCATCATTTGAATGATGCTGCTCTAAAAAATTTGGATCATTTGACATGATTAAACAATTTGGAATGGTAACGATTAATATAACTTTCCACGTGTGAGTGAGACCAAGATGGTCTACATATATGCCAACTATATATATTGAATTTACGTAAATATCATGGGAGAGAAGTATATATATATATATATATATATATAACGTAATGAATAAGTTTAGTGTGAAATTAATTTGGGGAAGCATATATATGATGAATATATCCACCTTTAGGCTTTAGCTGTGGTCCAAAGTTTAGATGGTCATGTGGTCAACTTTATTATATTCATTGTGCTTTTGAATTCAAAACACACTACTGCTTCTCAATTGGTGTCAAGACATCTATAAAAGTATCCCCCGAATGCCATATTCAAACACCAACTTCTTTTTCTTCTTGCGTATAAAAAAACTTATTTTTCTTCTTTCTCAAGAGTCGTTGTTCATTATTGACATTCTAAGCATTCAACCACATATTTTTTAGCCTAATGAATTAAATTTAAGATTTCTAAAGTGCACTAAATATTTCTTGATCCTTCTCGAAATTCTAAAATTATTCGTTACGTGCTTGAGAAATTTGGCCCCGTAATGATGGGCGCTTAGGCTTAATTAATTAATCCTTCTTTCTACAAGCTAGGATCGCTTTTTCTTTAAGGATTGGTTTAAAAAAATGAACACAAACGGTGGTCCAAAAACATACCCCATGAATAATTATGGGACATGTAGGTGAACTACTATTAGGTGAAGCAATATTACAAAGAAAAAGTCATCGATCAAGAATATGTCTTCTTTGATCCATTTTCCTTAGACGATTCAAATAATGTTTGCCATATATATATTATATATAGTTCAAATCCTACCCCCAAAGTGCTACAAGTATTTAATGTGGGTGACTTTTCATTGTGTAGTGGGAGGGATGGGGGATTGAAATAGATTGCTTTGAGGGACCTCCCTAATCAATACCCAGTGAGATGGATCATTTTGGGCCTGCGTCGAATCAGTTCTGGTCGGTGCTTAATGCTTATGGTCAATTCAATCTCTCTTTTGGCAAGCACACTAAGTGTTTGTCAATATGCATGCATGGCAGGTTTGTCAGGACAAATTAAATATATAATAAGGGTATTAGTACAGTGATTGCAGGTTACTCACCAAAAGAAAAAATCTGACAGATACATAGGAAGGAGGTTATTAAAGAATTTGTCGCTGCCGGGGTAGACCCGGCGGGACTACTCTGCCGCTCAAGTCAATATTTATGATAGTGAATAAAATTTTTGGCAGAGTAATAATGATAAGGCTAGTTAAGGCGTACTTGAGCGGAGGCCGCCCTTCTATTCTATTTATAAATTATCATTACCGCCTTGCTTTTTAGGGTTTAAGAAATTCATGCTAGTAGTTTGTTTATGACATGGAGATTCATTCCTCAAATTTATTAGATGAGCGTATGGTGTGAGTAGATCGTTGGCTAAGTTATAGAGTTGAGAATGAGCTGGTAGAGGTTACATTTGGAAGAGAGTGCACCCGAATCCTTTTGGTTATCTGGGTCGTAGGCCACTGGGCCTACCCAACCTCTTAGATATGACCGTCAACCTCTTTAGGCCCTTCGGCTATAGGCCACTGCATCTTTTGGCAATTTCGGTAGATGAGTTATTAGGAGCCCGTCAGTAATTGGGTTCTTCAAACGATATGATTACTTAAATATTGTGTTTTATGTAGACAAAACTAAACTGAAATGCCACCTCAGTAATTATTAAGAATACGTAGGCACATTTAATAAGTCCATTTCCGTAGATGGTGGGCTAGAAGTCCGTGACAAGCAATTGTTTTTTGTTTTTTGTTTTTTTTAATCAAATATCAACAAAGTGTTGAGCAAGCCAACACTAAGCCCAAACATATGTTCTTATATTCACGTATCATTCATACTAAAATTAGAGAGGCAGTTGGACATGTTCCAAAAGCTGTCGAAAATAATTCAAAATAATTGGCTTCTCTCTGTCTCTGTCTCTGTCTCTGATTAAAATATGTTCCAGTCTTCAATAGGTGTCGCTTAAAAATTTGAAATAATTGCCTCTCTCTAGACTCTAGATCTCTCAATGATAAATTTATTCACAAATCTTCTATAGATGGATGAGCACTGACTCGTATGCCAAGGCAAGGATAGATGTATTATTATTTTTATTATTATTCGTACAACATATAATTCCTCAGGTAATCATAATTTATATCTATGGTAATCCATGGAGAAAGCTACAAAAGATCATATATAGCTGCTCAAATCTCAATATCATATCCAGTAATTAACTTTATTATTAATAATGCACTTTTAACCTTTCACTAAAGATAGTTATCATAATTTTCATTTTATTTTCAGAATCAAGGCGAAGATGATCAACACCATCTCTTTTTGTTTATGGTATTAGGCTGCCCGAATAATTCGAGAATTTGAGACTGATTCTCCTGCAACTCCTTTCGTTTAGACTGTCCAAATTTCTATGTTATTCGGCAGTCTAAAGCACCTGTTGATGTGTTTGACAAGAACAAGATGGATTGCTGAAGCAAAAGCAACTGCTGCCCCCTGCAGGTTGATGAATTATTTAGATTGATCAGAATAATTATTATTGTTTTTTTATGAAACACCATGATAATTAATTACCCTTTATATTTTTCTCCAATCATCCCTTGATATCCGTTCTGGTTATATATATCAGACATAATTTTTACCAAACACTCAGCTAAGGTTTTAGATTCATGCAGTTGCTTCTGCAACATATTTCTTTTTCCAACAAGTTATAGCAGCTTCTGCAAAGTAGAAATGATTTCAGGTATATAGTTGACAACTTTATGTGATGGGCTAAGGCCCGTGATTGGACGGGGCTGAATTCAACTAGCGTGAGATGGTTGAGTTATACACATGTAACACATGAGTGCGATACTTGGGCCCAAGTCGAATTGTTGTCTTTCCAAAACAATCATGTTTGGGCTTTTATGAATCTATGTCGGGCTAGTTTGTCCAATTTAACCGTTTGAGCAACCAAAGAGAAAATGAGTGCTACGTTAAGTTGTAGTCAATGTTTTAATAGTTGACATGGTAAATATCATATCATCGAATTGTTACGTCAATTTGTAAAAAAATTTAATAAAAATTGTAGTGCTAATAGTATTTATGAGTGAGATAATTGCATGGTGAAATTAAACTCGAAAATCAATTTTATCGTATATATATAAACCTTTTTCACTAGATGGATTCTGTTAGGTACCTATCAATTAATAGTTAGTTAATTTGATCAATATTCTCAAGGGATGAATCAATCGGTTGTGGACCACGTCCAATAAAACAGAAGTTACTAGTTCAAATCTTTCCTTCCACTTCCCTTGTCTGGATGTGTAAAAAAAAAAAGAAGTTAATTTGATCAATTTTATCTCTAAGTTATTTGGTAATTGGTATTAGCCCTCCACCTAAGCTGCGCAGGAAAGGCCCAAAGCCAATTTTAAGGAATAGTGAAATTTCATTAGGGTCTTTCCGTCCAGATACAGGTAATCCACATCTTCTTTATTAATAGTTATTCAATTAAGTGTTAGTGATATGATAATCATATGATATATCTCTAAGTGAGTAGTTTATGTTTATCATGTTTCTTTGTAACTCTATATAAACCTATTAGGTTGATGAATAAAGGAAGCAAAGATTAATATTATTCTATAGGAGACATTAAGGTTACTCGAATTACCGTTATCTATGTCCTCAAGAGGTAGCTCAATCGGTTGGGACCACGCTTCATGAAACGAAGGTTATTAGTTCGAATTCCTATTCCCCCCTCTTGTGTGGACGTGTCAAAAAAAAAAAAAAAAAAAAATTACCGTTATCTATCTTTTATGTTATTTTTCATCCCACGTTAACAGATTCTCAGTTAAAAAAAAGTGTCATTTTTATTCTTTGTCGAAATTGAATATCAAGGCCGTTTCGTCAACAAGAAGAAAAAAGATTCTACAGTCTCTTCCCGGGAAAGGTAGCCGTTGGCCACCGTACCGATCCCTCCCAATTCGAATTTTCAAAAACCTCTCCACAGTAAAATATCCCAGTCAATCCTTTTCTTTCTTAGAACAATCCCTACCCAGAGAAAGAATTGCTTTCTGCAACCCTGTAAAGCCATTCTTTCCTCCATTTGTCCAATTCTTGTTCATGTACCTTTCCCGGCTTGATTTCTTCAATATAAACAAACGCATACCCAGGAAGCAAAAATCAAAACCCAATTGAACTATCAAGCTCACGACTGCGGTAATTAATCATTATGTCACTGAGCCCTCCTCGAGACCGAAACAATGGCACTCCCAGCACCTACCCGCTGTACTGGTGCTACCAGTGCCACCGTACGATTAGCGTTGCTTCCACAAACCCATCCGAAATCGTTTGCCCAGGTTGTTTCGGGCAGTTCATCTATGTGATTGACGTGGCCAGGCCTAGGCTCATCGATTATTTCACCGATTTCGATCCCTCCCCGGAAGCCCGTTTACTCGAGGCCCTTTCTCTCTCGCTTGACTATCCAATCAGGCGCTTCTTCAATCATGGTGTGTATGACACGGAAATTGAACGTCGAGGCCGCGGTTTAGAGGGGAGAGATCGTCTGGACGGGGAAGCCGAAACTGGAGCCCAGAGGCGGTGGCGTCACCGTATTCTTGTTAGACCTTCGGATCCTTCCTCTGACCCTTCCAGACCCATTTTACACCCTGAAAATCCATTACCGCCTCGGTTTGATCCTAGAAACTACTTTCTCGAGCCACGCCTAAACGAATTGTTCGAGCGATTGACTCAAAATGACCGGCCGGGGCCTCCTCCTTTATCCGATTCGGCAATCAACACAATACCAACCGTGGAAATCATGGCCGACCATTTGACCAACGACTCCCAATGCCCCGTGTGCAAGGAGGAGTTCAATGTTGGTGGGGAAGCGAGGGAATTGTCTTGCAAGCATATATACCACTCTGAATGTATTGTTCCTTGGCTGCAGCTTCACAATTCTTGTCCTGTTTGCCGGCGTCCTTTTTGCCCTCGCGAGTTGCCCGCACCTTGTCAAGAAGGTGCTCGAGAAAATGACTCTGACCCTGAGGATTTGGGCAGCAGACGCCGGTGCTGGAGGTGCTTGAGATGGAACCAATTGTGGCCCTTCCGTGCAAGATACCGACCCATAAATCTGCACCATGTCGGTACTTCTCGAAGTGGTGAGAATAAATTTTTTGTTCTATTTTATGTATCGATCCATTAACATGTTAGGAGACCAAAGAGCAAAACCACGCCACTGCTTATAAAAATAAGCCTTTTTACTTTCGGTATCTCAGCTTCGTGGGAACAAGGCAGCGGCCTTTGGAGCAGACTGCGGATTTGCCGAGAATGCTGGATGAGGTCTGAACGATGGACAAGCGCCAGAAGACAATTGTGAGGCATCTCTACGAATATGGTATATTAGTTAAAATGATTAAATCTACAATTTTCTATCGGTTTAAGTTTTTGTAATAAATGATAATTTAACAAAAAGTTAACAATTTTCTAAGCGGGTGAAACAAGTATAAAAAAAATTTATGTCAGTAAAACTTGCACTTTCACCCTAGTTTTTGAACTTCTAATCTGATAACAATTACCGATTTAATTCCTTAATAATCACCAAACTCTGAAAATTAAAGGATTAACATGGTCTAAGTTAACTTATAATCTATGGAACTTCTATGCATAAGATTCTCCACAGAATTTAGACCATAGAATATTTTGGCAAAACCCAAAGACCTGTGTCATATACATGATGGGGTCATAAACTTTATTTGATGCTTCGAGTTTTCATGATTCTTATTTTCAGGATAGCTAGTAATATTACTGTTTTTCATAATAGCCTCCATAATCTTTATGCTTTGAGTTTTCTCTAGGAATTTAAGTTTCTAAACTCATAATAATAGGGCACATCAGGGGAAAATATTATCTATAGATGGTAAAATTTAAGAAAGCATCTTGATAATCTTCTTGATCAATTGGGCTTAAACTTTAGTTTTCTATTCTTTTTTTCTTTCTTCATTTTCTTGGTGGCTATCATTTTTCACTTGCAACATTCAAACTGTAGAAGCTAAATGTGTCATTATATGTGCAAATTGAATAGTTCTCTTTGGTCTCAAGCTAACTTCTTTTTTTCCAAGAACAAAAGCAGTTTCGTTCGCAAGAAAAAAAGATTCCAGTCTCTTCCCGGCAAAGGTAGCCGTTACCGTTCTCTCCCAATTCGAATTTTCAAAAACCCTCTCTACAAGAAAAAAGCTCTTTTGTAACGCATCCCACTTATCCTTTTCTTTCTTAGAACGAAACAGTGGGAATGCAAATACTGCGAAACCAATCATTATCCCTACCAAGAGAAAGAATTGCTTTCTGCAACCCAGTAAAGCCATTCTTTGCTCCATTTGTCCAATTCTTTTTCATATACCTTTCCCGGCTAGATTTCTTCAATATAAACGCATACCCAGGAAGCAAAAATCAAAACCCAATTGAACTTTGAAGCTCACGACTGCGGTAATTGATCATCATGTCACTGAGCCCTCCTCGGGTCCGAAACAATGGCGCTCCCAGGACCTACCCGCTCCACTGGTGTTACCAGTGCCACCGTGCGGTCAGGGTTGCCTCCTCAAACCCATCCGAAATCGTTTGCCCACGTTGTTTCGGGCAGTTCATCAGTGAGATTGACGCAACCAGGCCTAGGCTCGTTGTTGATTTCACCGATTTCGATCCCTCCCCGGAAGCCCGTTTACTCGAGGCCCTTTCTCTCATGCTCGACCCTCCAATTAGGCGCTTCAATCACAACCCGGAAACAGAATTTCCCGACCGTCCCTGGTTCCAGCAGCGGAGAGGTCGTCTGGACCCAGAAACCGAAACTGGAGCCCAGCGGCGTACAAGGCGGTCGCGTCGCAGTTTTGATGGGAGAGAGAGCTCGGACCCAGAACCTGGAATTCAAGGCCGGCCACGTACTTGGATTGTTCTTAGACCTCTGGATCCTTTCAGGCCCATTTTACACCCTGAAAATCCAGCACCGCCGCGGGTTGATCCTAGAAACTACTTTCTCGGGCAGGGCCTAAACGAATTTATCGAGCAACTGACTGAAAATGACCGGCCGGGGCCGCCTCCTTTACCCGATTCGGCAATCAACACAATACCAACCGTGAAAATCATGGCGGACCACCTGACCAACGACTCGCATTGCCCCGTGTGCAAGGAGGAGTTCAAGGTTGGTGGGGAAGCGAGGGAATTGCCTTGCAAGCATATATACCACTCTGAATGCATTGTTCCTTGGCTGCGGCTTCACAATTCTTGTCCTGTTTGCCGGCACGAGCTGCCCGCACCTTGTCAAGAAGAAGCACGAGAAAATAACTCTGAGACTGAGCATATTCATGTTGGAGAGGGCAGCGGACGCCGGTGCTGGAGGTGCTGGAGATTGAACCAGTTGGCCTCTTTCTGGCCCTTCCGTGCAAGATACCGACCGGTAAATCTCCATGGTGATCATGACCATGTCGGTACTTCTCGTAGTGGTGAGAATCAGTTTCTTGTTCTATTTTCTGTATACATCCATTATCATGTTAGGAGACCATAGATCAACACCATGCCATTGCTTGTGCCGTAAAAAAAAAAGTTGTAATTTTTTAAGGGTTTAGATTTAATTTTTACTTTTTATTTTATTGTTATTATTATTTTTATGAAACAATTGAAATTACAGCAGGTCCCTTAAAAGAACTGAAATGAATAGAAATAGCCTTTTAAAAGTCTTAAAATATTAATTAAAATGATTAAATTAACGGCTTAAACTATTTTGAATAATTAATTATTTAATAAGAAGTAGACTATTTTCAAAGCCGATGAAATGAATAGATAACCAAGGGTTGTAGTTCAATGGTCTCAAGGGAATCCTCATGAGGTTGGGCATGCACTAAGGTCTGGGTTCGACTCTTGCAATGGGAATCCCTTAGCCTATTAGTGTTAGTCGATCACCTTGAGTCTCATTGATGCCCTGATGGAGCGGGTGTTAAGCTATGGCTTGGTCGGTTTTAAAGGAACGTCTGCGGTTTCCACCGTTTAAGCCCCTCCTGAACGGCGCCCCACGGATTGGTGCTACTATGATCACGCCCAAGTAGGATACCTACAATTGGCCTCCCCTTCCAACCTTTTTAATTAAAAAAAAAAAAAAAAAAAAAAAAACCGACGAATTGGTTGAATGTATGTTATAGTTTTTTTTTATAGCACATGAGCCTAATCCATAAGAAAATTTTGTGTTAGTAAAACTTGCACTTTCGCTCTAGTATTTGAACTCCTAATCTCATAACAGTTATTGATCTAATTCCTTAACCATCACCAAACCCTGAAAAATAAATAATTAAAGGATTAAGATGGTCTAAATAAACTTAACCATAGAATTTAGACCATAAAATCATTTGGTTTTCATGATTCTGATTTTCAGCCAGTAATCTCATTGTTTAGTTCATAATACTCTTTATGCTGAATTCATCTTTCTGCCCTTTTAAAATATTTTTTTTTTTTCAGCACTAAACTCACGGTGGCATTCTTGCTCTATTCTCTAGCACATAATTGTTGCTGCTAATGTTGGAAGCAATTTATATGGACACTTAATAGAGCAACAATTCTTGCTCTAATCTACACTGCCTACATAATGCTTGTTCTTTGTAAATGCTGTGAGTTTTCTATTTACGTGCATAGGGTAAATAGCAGATGCTGGTTGAAGATTGGAAATTGTTACGAGCATCCTTCTTTATTAATTCGCATTTGAATCAAGAAGATATATTATAATTTTCTAAGAACTTGGTTTTTCACCTCACCACCCAACACACGGTAATGGTAAAATGTAAGAAAGCCTCTTGATAATCTTCTTTACCAGCTGGGATTAAACTTTAATTTCCTCTTATTTTATCCTTTGTGGCTGCCATTAAGAGCAAGATATAACCCTGCAAGATACTTTCCGGTTTCCAGTGACGAACGTAGACCTCTAAGGCCGAATTATCCCAAAATTACCGTATCTCTCTCTCCGCTTCCAATATCCTTTCACATGTCATTTTTTTTTTTTTTTTTTTTTTTTTTTTTAATTATAGAACTTATACATTTGGTGCATTAACCTAATAGTATGACAATATGCTCTGCAGGATCAAGGTGGTTTCTGTAGATTATAATGCCTTTCAACACTTGCAACCTCACAGAGGTTTGCCAAAAGCTCACCCAGTGACTTGGGAAACAATGAAGTTCACTGGAGTATCCCGTCTCTACTGCGTGAAGGGGAATTATTGTGAAAGTACTCCCTTTACCATGTAAATGAAAAGTTACGTAAATCTAACACCAAACATAATTATCTCAATTATCAATTCTTTAATGTAATTATTTGCAAAATTAAAATAAAACATGCTATTGAAACTCACCAGAATGCAGACTGGCCACAAGCAACTCAACCTACATAGACTACAAGGATGCGTAAATACCACCTAATCAATTCGGACAATAGGTCCTATCTAATTTATGAGGGAGTTTGAGAGACTAGGAGGTAGATGTATAGCAGCGAAGGAGATAACATTTGGGACGGTCAGGAAAAAACCACCAAGATCGGGTATTTTTAAAATCCAAATCTAGATCTAGAATTTCTGGTGGATTGGAAGTGCTGAGGAGATCTATTTCAAGAGACCAAAAGAGGTGGCGGCACATGTATCCCATGCGCAGGAGCGAGGGATGCTGGAAGGTTGAGCGGAGAGCGGCAATGAAGGAAGGGGCGTGAAGTGGAGGTTGTAGGTTTAGAGATCTAACCTCAAAAAAATCCAACCAGAAGTTGAAAAACTAAAGAAAAAGAAAATGAGGGATAAACAAAAGGGGATGGGGATGAGGAACAGTTCCCTCCTCCCATAACAAGGGGAAGAGGTCGAGTGAGTTTTGTGGGGGATACAGTTGTCGCAGTGATTCCCTTATCATGGGATTCATTAGTCCCATAATCCCCTGATAGTTTGGTCATATCAAATTAAATTGTCTCCGGATAAAATATTTCAAACTAGCCTGATAATTCCCAATCATAATCCAAATCCCACATAACAACATCGACCTTAATTGTATGAAAGCTCCTTTCTCATGCAAATGACAAGACAAACGGAACCCCAAGCTACGTTACGATTTTAAGTGTCTCACATCTTATCTTAAGCACGTGTTATAAACTTTTGAGCTCCCTCTCATTACAAGCCAGTTTTCAAAGGTGAGTTATATACATTTACATTATTTGATTGCCTACCCAATGAGGCAAATTTTGGGGATGACAACAGGGTCCCTAACCAAAAAGGGTTCTTGAAAAGCGATTCATCACCATGAAGACAGAACAATGAATATAATAGATCAAAAGTCAAAATACCCCAAGCCAGTTTAAGTAATTAGACATTTTCTATCAAATGTGTAAATGAATGTATAACATTACAATAATTGAAAGTTTTGCAAGTCACAAACACCTGAACTGATTATGAGCACCAGTGTTCTGGAACATCATGCGAGCAACACTAAAACCTTCCGTGTATGCTGTGTTCAGGTACGACCTCTGCAATATGGGTAATCATGACCATAGAGTAAAACCATAAACTTATATCAAAAAGCTTTTCACAACCACATATTCGATATTCGTTAGTAACGCAAGGAACCCATGCCTCAATACGCAAGACTTATGTTCTTTGAAACTGCCATGAACAATTGTTGTTGTTGTTGTTTTTTTTTTTTTTTAATAAAGAATAAATGTTTGAAAGGGTATAGATTCAACTGTTGTAACCAAATACTCACCGTTTCTGCCTTCAACTCCGAGCTCAGACGCGCTCTGATAGAGTCTGATAACACAGCTCCTAACCCTTCCCCATGTTGCTTAATAGCATCCTCAGTTATCTGTATGCTTTGATTTCTTTAACATAACCCAGAAGAACAGCATACAATGGGACCAAAAAAGAACATAATTTTTTTAAAATATGCTTACCTCTGAAAGTAATAGTGCTGATGTTTTATCCAGTATTTCTTCCACAAATTGCCCAACATCTTTGTAGGAGCTCGACGGTTGCACACTGCTGGCAGGTTTGTCCTTTACATTTTTTGCTTTTCTGGATGGCCCAGTAGCTTTTGCTGCATCACAAAGAATTATTTTATTGGGTTACCATGATTAAGAACTAATCCCTTTGAAATGAACTAATCGATATGACTCTTCCCCATATCATTATTTTTATTGTGTGACTGAACAATCTTCTAAGAAATCAACACCATCCATATCACAACCAACATCTAAATTTGATAACTACCGAGTAGATCTTAACTCATCTAATAAGATTGTGTAAACCAGTTTGGCTTGATATGTCAATTATGTCCACTAGACCACTGAAGTCAGTACCAAGTCTTAAGAGGGCTTAAAGAATGTATACTAGATCGCCAAACTAATAATATTTCCATTATTATGTGCAAGTTTAATTAAACCTTTATGAGCCTAAGATGAAAGCTCTGAATTTGGCCACCATCCCAATCCCCCAAGGAAAAAATAGCAATCACATTTTTTGTTTTGAGCAAATAGCAATAATAATATTATCTTAGAACCTAATATCTCATGAATTTCCGGTCTAATATTTTTCACACAGATTATAATTGTTCACAGTTGAATGTGATGCTTGCTTCTGGGCATAACACAAATGGCTTTGCAAAGATCCCTTTCTAATAACTCCGTAATGTACCGAAGCAGACATGTGTCTGCCATCACCCCTTCTTGGCCCATAATTCATAAAGGAAATTTACTGCACATACCCAACTACGCAGGTGTTCACCATTCCAGGAATTGAATAGGGAGGCAAGGCAACTGCTAATGAAGACTTTAATAAATTCACCAAAAGTCTAAAAACAAAAATATGCAGTTTACAGAATAGCCTCATTTTCAATGATAAAATAGAACACAAAATAGAATGAATGCCATGGAAAGCAAGATAGGAAAGACCATTTCCCAATCACTGCGAGGCTTTCCATCCTTGGCATGAAAATGAAACACGCATTCATATATTTATCTCTTTTCAAGCACATGATTGGGTGGCAATATCATATCTTGGCCAAAAGTACCTGTAATTTCCATTGTCTTGTTATCTGAAACAACACGATCTTTTGTAGGACCTTGTAGTGAAGCTGCTTTTTCTGTAGAATCTGGCAAAACTATGGAATCAGATGGAACAAGAGCAGCTAGATCAGGAGGATTATCTTTCCCTACTGGAGGGTTAGCCTGCCAAAAAGTAAAAAGCAAGAAGAATAATGATTGGATCAAATAAACTAATAAAGATTATTTGGTGAACCTGCATAACAATCTTATAAATTACCTCTAGCTCAACATATGAGGAGTCTCTGCCAATTGATCTTAGAAATTTGTCAAGCTCGCAGGCATTAAGAGCTGGAAGCAGTATGTCAAGGATCAGGGACTAACATGAAAAAATATATATGTAAATTCATCAACTGTAAATTCATTGCCAAGTGCAGGGCCTCATAGTTCGCTATGTGATGCATCACAATGTACCATACTGCTGTGAAGTAAGAAGTGATCTAAGGTAATGTTATCAAAGTAAGATGTAGGTAACAATTGACAATGAGCCTAAAGTATTTTCAGCAATGCTACCTTCACAGAAAGTCCTTTCAGAGTTCACATACAGATAGACACGTGGGTGCCCATCACTTTGTCATACATTACATAGCGTCCTTATATGCGTATGAATCCAGTAGGAAATTTACATAGCTGTTCCATCCTTCCTTAAGTCTCTCATTAAACAAGATGATTTTTTTTTTTTTTTTTGGCTACAGAAAATTTATTCAAATTTCTATTTAGAACTTGTTTAGGATTGCGTTAAAGAGCTTAAAATGAGCTTTTAGTACTTAAAAAGCTCTTTCAGGCAGAAATACGGTTGTTTGCTTTATAACAATCGAAAATAGCGTTGTGGGGGAAAGTTTGAAAATGAGGCATTTTATAAAAAGATCATGCAGGCATTTTCTATAAACAAAAGCTCTATTTCACAACGCAATTCTAAATAGACTCTTAGTCATCATTCAAGCATTTTCTATAAATGAAAGCTCTATTTTCCAACACAATTTTAAACAGACTCTTAGTCCTTGCAGAATATTCGTATCAAGTTATTAACTATGTTTTTTCAAATGAGTCAATTAAGTGTCCTGACACAACAATGTCAAATTGTGTGACCGAAAAGAGTGATGTGTATCAATTTTGACTAATCACATAACAAAATACACATCTAGCCCAGACAGCCTGAAAATATTGGGCTGGGCGGGATTAGTATTGCATGTGCCATGCAAGTGCTTCCCCCCTCATTTTCCCTCTCATTTTGCACTAAATGTGTGCCAAGTGCAATACAAATTCCCCGTCATATTTTAGGGAGTTCAAGTAAGATGCATATTTTGTGACGTGCCATTTCATAAAAAAATTTGTGCATGTCAACATTTCTTGTCACATAATATGGCATCATAGTTACCGAGACTAAACTAACTTATTTGGTAAAAGAGAGAGGGATACTTGGCACAAAATATTTTTAGGTACAAATTGGAATTTGGATAATTTATCAGGGACTAAACATATACTTTATCCTTTTTGAATTGGTAAATTACAAATGCACTCTTCTGAACCCACCACTCACCCTCCATGTTCTTAGAAGTGAAGGAAGCACTATTTGAGCTAGGGCTCATTGGTATTAGTGAATTACCAAGCTATATGAAATTTGAGGATTTATAGCACAACATTAACAACAGTTGATGCTAAAATTATGGCCTGTGGAATGAAGGAAAAACAATCTTCTCTCTTATTCCGCACATACACTTCCAATCATGGATCATAAAATTGCCCCCTAAAAGTGCATGATGCCAAGAATTGAAGGATGAAGTACCTTTTTCCACAACTCTAGCACAATATAGAAAGATAAGATATCTCCAATCTGATGATGAGTTCAATGATATAATTCATTAAAAAATCAATTCGAGACAAGAAAGGATTGAGCCCTGGAACAGTAACCCTCATTTGCTCATATTTTTTCGTTAGTCTTGTTTAGTTAAAACATCCCAAATACCATATCAACACCTTAGACCAAACCCTTTCCTATTCCACATAATCCCATGTCTCAAGTGATTCACTCTCTTACTTGATGGATTTTCAGGGCTGAATAGCATACTTTTATTAAAATTATGTAAAAAGTACTGAATTGAATCTTGGGGGTTAAGCTTGTATCAAATCAATCCCTACGGTAAAAAAAAAACTATCTTAAAACTTCTTATGTTAAGCTCTTTTATCAAATTGATCCTTCCAAACAAATTCCGTCCATTTTTATAATGAAGCCCTTGCAAAATTACAATTTTACCCTCATCTGGTGAGGGTCTGTCACCACAAGGGTTTTTTTTTTTTTTTTTTTTTTGAAATTTTTTATTCGGATGGAATTGCAATTTTACAAGGGTTCAGTCAGAAACATGGACGTAATTTATACAAAACAATCAATTTGATACAATAAGTCAATAACATACAACAAGGAGTTTTAAGATAAACCCTTAAGGGTAGCTCAATTAGCTAAGGACCAAGCCTCATAAAACAAAGGTCACTAATTTGAATTTCTCAATCTCCCTTCTCCTAGGGTCAATTACTTATTAAAAAAAAGGAGTTTTAAGATAATTTTGAGTTTTAAGATAATTTTGTCCCACAGGGATAGATTTGATACAAACCTAAAATCCAGGAATCAATTCAGTAATTTTCTCTAACATTAATGAGTTAATACCGGATTACTTTAATATATATCTAACATCATGGAGTTCAATCATTTAATAATTCAAATCTTGTGTAAGTTTCTATTAAAAGTTTTACTCAAGAGTCCAAAAGATAACAAGATCATGGTAAATAAGATGATACAAAATAACCAAGTTGAAAATGGTTTTAAAATTAAAGATGGAAAAAAATACAAAGGCAATGACAAAAGAATTTCTGCTTCTAGAAACCCTTCTCACTTACATATTGTCATGTCATTTGACAGTGGGTGGAACAAGCAGCGCTCCTGACCTTTAAACCCTTGATCCAACAACAAGGATACATGTCTTCACAAAGAAAAGATATAATGTAACATGAAACTGAGGATTTACAGATAATATGAAAAGAAAGGACCACAGAACGAGAGAGAAAAGGACAGCACAAAGTTAAAGAATATCTGCTGGAATTCTACCTAACCAGTTTTTAATATACATTATTGCCGCACAAAGATTACAAACAAAGTATTACACGACCCCAACTAAAGAACAAAAAATGTTGTCCTGATAATTTCATAGTAACAAACCATAAGTTATATATATATATATATATATAAATTAAAAAAAAAAACCTTTCGTTGGACAATCACAATCAAACAATCAATCACATCATGCAATACGTAATTGAAAATTGTGTAAAACAAAATGTGAGGCATGAGTAGGCGCCTAGTGTTTTAGAAACCAAACAGAACCTACCAGTTGAACCATAAATATCACATTTTTTCCCTCAAACTCATTAAATCTTGCATCTTTTAAGTCTAAATATAAAATCAGCATCAAGACATAAACTATGTCATATTAATATATTTATACTATTTTTAATTAATTTAATTATAATCAATGTAAAGAAGAAGTTTCTTTGAAATTCACACAAGAATCCTATCATGGAAGATCCATGTGTTGATATCATATGGGGCACCTCCAATAAAATACGAAAAAACTATACGCACACATGAAAGTGCATCCTCACATGCATCTGCACAAACAGAAGTACTGGTCTACTGTTAATTAATTTTTTTTAAAGTGATTCATGATTTCATTAAAGAATTATAAATACAAGGAGATGCGAATAGAATAGGCTGAAGTCCTTTCAAAAGGAGCAAGTTTGAAGTGAATTCGTTTTAACAAGTGTTAACTAGTCCAAATGGATCCCATTTTCCTTGGAAGAGTATTTAAAGAGTCAAGGCTCCCTCGCAGGTGGCCTTTTTTGTATGGACAGTGGCTTTAGAAAAAATATTGACACTGGATAATTTGAGAAAGAGGAATGTTGTGGTGATGAAGTGGTGTTGCACGTGGAAGAAGAGTGAGGAGTCCATTGATCACATTGATTCATTGTGAGGTAGCAAGAGAGTTATGGAGCTCTATTCTTAATCTCATAATTTGTTTGGTGTTGATTGGGTTATGCCTAGATAGCTGAACAATTTGTTGGTGAGTTTGGGAGGTCAGGTAGGGAATGGTACTATTATGAAACTATGGAAGCTGGCTCCATTGTGTTTAATGCGGTGCCTTTGGAGAGAATGAAATGTTCAGTGCTGTAAAAATGTAGAGATTTCTGTGCTAGAGCTGCAGAGGATCATGTTTAACACATACATGGATATCAGCACATCATAACTTGCTTGTTCATCTTTTTCTTTTGATTAGGAGGCTCTCTTCTATATATTCTGTGTACTAGGGTTGTGCCCTAATGCACTTATTTAATGACATTGAATTACTTGAAAAAAAAAATAAAAGAATTATAAATCCAAAGGGTACAACACGTTCACCTACCAATTACAAACAAAAATTCAGAAGATTTACAAAACCTACCTATCAATGGTAGAAAGCTTTCCACTAATACATAGGACAAATTTTACCAGAAATAGAAAAATTCAAGGATTCCCTTTTGAAGCAAAATAAGTTTTCTACATGATACAATAGATGTGCCCATGCAACACCAACAACAAAGAAAAAGAAAAGTAATTGACACAGAATTTGAATAATTTTTGTGAAAACGTACATTCAAAGGCCTAGAGTAACAACACTATCCCATGTATGAGATCAAAAGTTTGTTTTTATATAAGTACATGTAAGAGCTCAAAATTTGAGAACAGAAACAAAGAAGAAATTGAATTTCTAGAGCAACAAAGATACTGCATACCGTGCTGAATCATTTATAAGTGCAAATGGAGTAACACAACCCAAAGGTACCTTGCAAAAAAAAACATGATAAAAGACATCAGAGAGTAAAATTTTATTAGAAAATGGAGACCTTATGCATACAGAAATTCCCCTATAAAAAGAACTTATATTTTTTATATTTGAAAAGATATAACCAGAATGTGCTTCACCAGTAGGAAGTATTTGCACAGAAATTGGAACCAAATGCAGAGAAAAAAGAGTCAACACCAATTCCATTGCAAAAAAACTAAATGAAAAGGGCAACAGCTGGATTAGCACATGTTTTTACCATAGGTGCAAACCAGGGGCAGAGAAGCACAAGCTGAACTTATATGCATTATACCAACCTGAAGTACTTCACCCAACGCTTCTTCAGGAGCCATTCTCAAACCTCCTTTCCCCAAACCAAGCCTTTGAGATAGAACTGCTCAGTTTTGAAGTCACAAGTAACTCCATTAATATCCAGGAATATATAAGAAATAAATGAGCAAAAACAATTCAATTGACAGTGCAAATACTGAGAAAAGTCTCTACGATATCTACATGGCTATATGCAATAAGGTGCTTGAGGTTGAGAAAATATATAGTGCAATGTATACCTTTTAGGTCAACTTTAGTATCAGCCAGAGCAGAAACAATATAGAATCTATTTTTCTTGTCCTGCGTATACAAACAAGTCCAGGTGTTGGGCCACAGACTATGTCGAGAGAAAAAAAGCCCAAACTTAACATTATGCATCAGAAGGTGTACTAAGTGACTAAGTCTTAAAATTCCATACCTTCAAGAATAAATTTTTACTCAGTGCATCCTCACCGTTTCCTACATATTTTGCCTACACAGGAAAAGAAATAACCTTGCTTTTAAGTACATCCGTATGTAAAGGAAGAAATACAACCCAGTTTTTTTTTTTTTTTCAGTGTTCTTTTACCTGAGCTTCAACCGTCAAAACAACAGGATGTTCATACTGGGAAAATTCAATTTGAAGCTCCTAATGAAGACCAAATATATCAGTAACTTACAGGAAAAACAAACGAAATGCCGCAAATTCAATCATTAAACAGTAAAACCAAGGCAGCCAAAACAACATATGTAATCTAAATCTCTTTTTTCTTGTTTTCTTTCCTTTATAGGTAAATATTACTCACACCCACATAGGGGGATTGAACCGGTGACTGACCCTCCACCCCTTATACCAATTGAAAAAAGAGATGCCATTTGGCCCAAAGACCATTGACATAATCCCGAATCGCATAGATTCACAAATTTGTAAATCATGTTACAATAAAAAATGAAACTAAATCCTAGCTCCTAAACCATAAGGAATAACCATTAACAGTTCCAACAGGAAAATAAAATAAGCAATTGAACTGAATATTCAGCTAAATACACATTATACTATTCAAATAAGTTTTAAAACGTTCTAAAAAAAGCATTATTTCTATAATCCATGTTAGAAAATTCCCTTTTACTTAACAAACCAAAGCAAAAAATAAAAAAGCAGTCAATTATGTTACAAGCAGCGGTTGCATATTTTCAAATCTAGCAATGAACGTAACACAGCGTAATAATGATTGAACATTACCAATTGAGCATGGAAATTGGATTCTAATGCAAAAATAAAGAACACCCAGATCAAATTGAACTCGAAACGAGTGAAGAACAGCAAGAAAAAACCAAATGGGGCACTGGGAAAAGAACCTGTAAGCGCGCTAGTAACTGATTCTTGGAATAACCCATGATTTGGTTTCGCTCCCCGCGTGCCAAACTTGCGAAACAGAAATTGGGTGTTGGGAAGGGGCGGCAGCGATTGGGCGTTGGCCGCAGGGGCGGCAGCAAATGAGCGTGTCTTTAGGACCTTTAGGTTGTGTTGGGGATGAATAAGATACAACATGGGTCTTTGGATTTGTTTTTTTTTTTTTGTAAACAGGTCTTTGGATTTTAAGATCCTGTGTTTTTGTTCCTATCTTATTAAGTGCATCTAGCTGAGGTGTAACAATTTTATTGGTTGCTTCAAAAAACTGCAAAAGACTTTTGCAGACCGACCTGATAGAAGGTTTTTCCAACGGGGAATCTATATGTTAGATTAAGTTGAAAAGCACTTTTAACACTAAAAAAAACTCGTTTGTATAAAAAAATAGTTTAATAAAAAAATTAAAAATACTTTTAATAATTCAAAAAGCTTAAAAATTGTTAAAAAAACATTTTTTACAAAAACTTAAAAATATGCACAATTAAGAAAACAAGAGAGACAAACAGGTGGTATTACTGGTATTGGCTCCTAATACGACGTGGTCGCATTTCGAAGTGAATAGTATTGTTATGCAGTGGTCCACTGGATCTCCATTTAGACCCAAAGAGCCATGACCCATGACCCATCAATTTCAAAATTTCTCCTAAAATTTGTTATTAAGTTTTTGGGGAAATTACTGTTTGACAGCAATTTTCAATTTGATTCCTAAAGTTTTAAAATTTTTTAATTTAAGCACTACGTTAGCCAAACCCGCTATGATTGACGGAATAGGTCGCACGTGACCACTTTTGATTTTTTTTTTCCCAAAATGCCCTTAACAGTGATTTCTGTAAAACCTGGCCGGATTCCAACAATTTTGGGGCGAAACCTTAAACTTTTCGTTTTTGTTTTTACTCAATCGTAGATCTGATTTTTGACCAAATCATCCAAATTAGGTCAAGTTCCAAGTTCCTAGTCCGATTTCATTACTAGTTAAGTTGATTCCGCGATCTTTGGGAAAAAAGAAAAACCCTAGAGAGATGTTTCGACTTGAGCAGGAGAAAGATTCAGAAATGACTTTGATTTTTTGAGTTCTGAGCGAAAATTCAGTCATAGAGAAGACCCGTCTAAGCTCGCTAGACCCAAATCGCCCTCTCCGGTGGCCAACTACACGTTAGAGAAGCTAGATCCGAAAGCTCCGGTTGGAGATTTTGAGTTTAGGCTTGAGGATCCGGTCGCCATGGTCCCGACCGACGAGCTCTTCTTCAACTGGAAGCTGATGCCTCTACTGCTCTCGACGCGCAAAACCCTTCACTGAACAATGTCAACGTCGTCGTCCTCTCTGGAGCCGGCGCTCACTTCTGTGCCGGCATCGATCTCTAGGCTCGATCTCACAAGATGGGACGGATGGACGAGCAACCCCATAGGGATGGGGGCATTTTGGAAAAAAAAAAAAAAAATCAAAACGATGAGGGTATTTTGCAATAGGGATAGGGGTATTTTTGGCAGCAAAAAGGCTAAAGTGGTCACATGCGACTGTTCCGTCAGTCATAGCGGATTTGCCTGATGGAGTGCCTGAATTGAAAAATTTTAAAATTTTGGGGGGATCAATTAAGAAAATTAAAACTTTAGGGATCGAATTGAAAATCGCTGCCAACTTCAAAGGGGTAAACAATAATTTTCCCTAAGTTTTTTTTTTTTTTTTGCCTTTAAAATTAAGTTCCGACTCCTATTAAAATTAATGTTGACTCATTTTTTTCTTTTGTTTTCTTTTCTTTTTTAGGCATTGGATACCATTACCATATTTTCTGTATTTTTTGTCCGAACTTTCATATGTCCAAGTAACGATTTTTTACACTATATGTATTTCAGGAGTAATTCTTTATACCCATTTGTTAAGTGAATTCATTGACGTAACATGTTTTAAGTTTGTTTGTTTGTTTTTTTTTTTTTTTTATATATATATTTATTAAGCAATTGATATAAAAAGTTATTTAAAATACATTACGTAAACAATATATAATAATTACTCAAATGTGCGTTTTAAAACAATTATGCAAAAAAAAATATTATTTGAGAGCACATTTGAAATGAAAACATTTTTAAACTGAAAATAAAAGCGCATTACTTTAAAAGCGGAATCACAATTATACGAAACGCTTAACCCATGCATAAATGCAACAAAACTTGGTTCAAATTAACCACTGCATTATGCACGAAGAAAACATGAAAAATGGAAGTAACATTAGAGCAATAATTGTTTGGGTTATCTCACATTAGTTGTGAAAAGGACTTGTGGTCTATTTGTAAGTGTGAGTGATATTGGATGGTCCTAGGCCTATTTCAACCTCAAAAGCTAGCTCAAGAGATAAGGTTTTTCTTCACACTTATAAACAGATCACCAACCTTTTCCACAATTGATGTGAGATAAATTCAACAATCTCCCTCTTACACATCGGGCCCTAAGTCAAAGCAGCAATAACCCATTTCTTTCATGGACTATTGGGTCGAAACTTGTTGGTAAACGTGGGCTCTAATACCAGTGTTAAGTAGTCTTGAACCTCTTTCAACCCTAAAATCTAATTCAAGAGGTGATGTTTTCTCTCACACTTATACTTATAAATGGTTCACTAGTCCCTTCCACAACCGATGTCGGATAACCCCACCAATAATTGAGTAGAAAATGTGAAATAGTGGATAGATTGGTGCTTTGATATCACATGATGTGTCTTCAATCCGTGGATTTGTCATCATGTGCTAAAATTCAGTGACATGTTCTTCGTGGGACACAATCCGATGTAGTCCCAACAGTAGCATGTTTTAGGGTCCAATATGGCAGACTCTGGTTTGTGCTTTCCAATCAAAGAGGGGGGTCCTCACACTCCTTTACACTTCCTGCTTCCAAAGGGAGTAAGTATGGCTTATAAAGGACACCTTGAAGAGACCAAATACAATGTAGAGGAAGCAAATGAGGATGGGACCCCATGCCCTCATCTATAGCAGAAGAGGACAGTTCATGTGCCATTTTAGCTTGAACCAATGCTTCAGGCACCTGACCAGGTTCAAAAAATTTGCCTAGAAAGTGCCAAAATTTCATCAATCCTCCCATTGAATCATTTGAACATATCATATCTTATGCATATCATATATCTGATCTAATAATTATATGGTCCAACTTGAATCTTAGTAAACCACTAGTTTCCAACACAAAATGGGCCTCCAGTGGAATGGAATATTATTGCCAGTGCACCAAATATCAAATACATTTAAAAAAAAAAAAAATACCGCTTTTTTTGTTAACGTGAAAAATAAAAGTTTTAACAAATAGGACCAATTCTCTGAAAAATTTCCCCCTCCTTTCCTGAAATCCCTGCTTCCTTGAGATAAATTAATCAACTTAAAGATTACTATTGGTGTACTATCTTTTCAATCTTTTTATCAGGAAATTTCCCCTGTTTTCCTGAATTCCTGGGATAAACTAATCAACTTAAAGTTTACTAGATCACATGGGTGTAATAGCTTTTCCATATATTTTTTTCTGAAAAACTTAAAGAAGCAAGACTATCTAGATGCTTCAAGCCTTCAATGGTTAGATCCTCCAGTCACTTTTACATCCGACCACTCTGAATCGATTAGATATCATCACTTTAGCACTGCTTTATTACGTTGTAAGTTCTAAATTCTCATAGCCAAAACAAAAAACAAAAACAAAAAAAAAATCCAAAATCACAAGAACATGTTCCCAGCATCTAGATTTTGAGGACCAGGGGAAAAAAAAAAGATTCAAGATTTGGAGACTTCGAAGATATTAACAATCCGTGAGCCTTGAAGGCAGCTGGTGTGAACTCCACAACAAACACATGACTCTCAAATGGTTTCAAGTTTCCACATCCTCTGCCATGAATTTGTTCCCACAGAGATAGGCATTTCTGACATCTCTCTATAAAATATATGGCTCCCACACTCTCCAAAGAATGCCTAGAACTGTGATTTCTGCATCCAATTGCTTATTTTATAAAGAAAAAGACTAAATAGGAGAGAGAGCCAAAGCATATAACAAGAGGGGCATTGATGAAATTAAACATTTTTTCTCCCTATTATTTCATTACAATATAAACCATAAATAATATTGATCATATGACACACCTTGCTTGATTCATACATATTCTTAATATATAGAAAACCACAGGGGAGAGTCCAAAAAATGTCTCATCTCCTCCTCATGAAATTTCTTCGATCTCCTAAATCTAAATACACTAATAAACAAATTTATGGTTACTGTCAGCAATGTCTTCAAGCAATAAGAGAAGATCATCAACGAATGTGAATGGACAAAAAGAATGATATGGGTTGGGCTTTATTTGGATTGATCTTGAATAATTTCTTCAGCAGAAGCTCCATAGACGAATATCGACTTCTTCGTACAGATCATCAGCCACAGGTGGAGCAAACAGGGCACCATTGAGCATTTGATCAATGAATTTTGGCGATTGTAGGCCGTCAAAGTTGTACCAGGATTCCATCATGGCCATCGGCTCATTGACTTGATCAAATGGTGGCATTAGCGTGACATCATCGTCGAGTTGATCGGACGGTGAGGAGGACATCGATGGGGATGAGACTGATGATGAGGAGGGAGCAGGAGGGGATGATGGTGGGGCTGTAGCATTGGCAATAAAGCTATTGGCAGCAGCTGCAGCCACTCTTTGGATGGACTTGGGGGACATAACAATATCATGAGGAATATTGTGATAATCAGTGGAAGAAGTGATGGGGAAGTTTAGATTAGCTGAAGAGCCTTTCAGGCATAGAAGTGCAGCATCATATGCTCTGGCTGCTGCCTCTGCTGTTGAATAAGAGCCTAACCATATTCTTGTTTTCTGATTTGGTGCCCTTATCTCAGATACCCATGAACCCCAGCTCCTCATTCTCACTCCCTTGTACTTCTTTTTGCTTCCTCCTGATGCTGATGATGCTGATGATGTTGATGGCATTGGCTTTGATGGCTCCAGATGAGTCTTTTGCTCTGTCTTCACCATTTGCTGAGAGCTGCAAAGATCAATACTTTGGTGATCGAACAAAGGGTGTTCAAGATCAATACTTGAGATCTTTTGTTTTCTCTGGATGATTTTTCTTTTTTCTTCTTCTTTGTTATGAGAGTGAGGAAAGCAATGACATGGGGACTGGGGAGAGCAGGTTGTTATTTATAGATGAGAGGGTTAGAGTCTTGGGCAAGGAATCCACCTAGTCAAAGAACAGTAGGGTTCTCAACATATGGACATCAAATGGGTGACAGATATTTTCCAGTGTATTTAAATCAAATATTTATTGAAATTAATATTAGGGATTTGCCCCCGTCAGATGCTTGCCATTCTAGATACTTTTATCCCGACGTGAAAAAAAGTGATAAATATTAAATAGCATCGGATTAAAACATAAAAAAATAATAAACAAAATTATTTAATGGGTTTTTATTAGTTTAAAAATCACTCTCTAAGTTAAAAAAATAAAATAAAATCAGTCTTCAGGTTTTCATCACTTTAAAAATCATTTTTATCGGTCAAATTTTATAAAAAAAAATTATTTTCATACATTACATTCACCGCTTGTTCAACTATCAACTAGCAATTGCACGTTTAGAACTCTGGGTTATTGATTTTAGTATAAAACACACTTTGAATTTAAAATGTACATCGGATGATATTTGTTAGATGATATTTTTATTTATGTTCCGTCCAATAATTTAATGGCGTGTTACTTGCGTCAAATCATAATCAGTGATTGGCAAATGTCTCATATGACTCATTCGTATTTATTTTTTTTTTTTTTGACAAAAAGGGAGTGGCTCAACCAGTTATGGTTAGGGGCCTTAGGGCTCAGGTCGACCAGAGAGGATAGTCGAGCCACTCCTTTGGCCAAGCCCATTTGGCTATTGGCGTTGATTCGCCACTTCCAATGGCCAAGGGGTGGTTTAGTTGAGCCACATCTCATAAGGGGTGGCTCGACCCACCCCCTAATATTTTTAAAACAAATAATATTAATGAGGCATATGAAATACATTGTAATTGCATGTTTATTGATTTAACGTGCATCGTACTCCATTAAGTGGAAAGCTGTGAAGATTTCTAAATGTGCGAATATAGGTGCACACCTTGTAGCTCGATGGGCCGCTTTCTGGCCACTTAATTAGTGTTGGGAAGAATTTTCACTATTTCTCATTTTTTTTTCTTCTATTAGATTAAGAAGCGGTAAAGACCCTCATTTGTAATTTCCTTTCCTCTTCTCCTTTATTTTATTTAAAAAAAAAAAAGTGATACTACCCCAATTAAATTATTGGACAGAACATTAACAGAGGGACCAACTATGATTATCGTCAGATGTTCCAGAAGTACCATATATTTACAATACTTTTAAAACCGAGAGGTCCATTTGTTTTTGCGTTAAGTTAAACAACATGATGCAACTATAAAGAAATTAACCACTGGCTAGCTAGTACTTGTGGGGGGTGGTTTGGAAGAGCTTAATTGAATGATTCAACCACATAAATTGTCAACTAAAGCTGGAAGAATCGTGTTGAAGAATTAATTGTCTCGGAAATGCATGGGATCGTGGCATGTTAGAACCTGTCACACAATTACAAAAGACATTAATTACAATTCCGTGACTTTTTTGTTTGTTTTTTTTTTTTTCTTGGCAACTCGCTGGGCAGTAATTAATTGTTTGACTAATAATAAAAAGTACTAAAACGGCTTAGAAATGTGAAAGAAAAATTCAAACAAAGGCCAAGAAAAACTGCAGCCAGCTGCATGGAGCAATGAGAGCAGCAGCCAGGAAACGATAAAAAAAAAGAAGGAAAATGACTGATCGATCGATGTTTGCTGACTTACACAACAAGCTAGTCACCCTTCCCCAGTTGACGCCCACCAAAACTAAATAATATAGGAAATGAAAACAGAGAGCATAGGGAGGGGGTATTGGTAATTTCAAGCAATGAACAAAGTTTGAGAGTAAATATTAAATATATGTATAATTAAAAAAGCAGATGATATGGTTAATATTATAATATGGTTGAGACTTGAGGGAGAGAGAGAAACATAGGATACTGTGATTAGTCATAGAGAGGCAACTTCCAGGATTTGCAGGGAGAGTGACGCTTCCCTTCTTAGTAAGCTTTTGAAGCTGGCTGTACGTGAAAAAATTAATGGAAAAATATTGTGAACACGATACTCAACACGCGCCATTGGAGATGATGGATATAACCAGCTGGTGCTTCTCTGTCATGCAGAGGCCCAAAACCGCGTCATGGGGCCTAGCTCCCCTCATGCAAGCGAAAATACTAGTATCAGCAGAAAAAGTAATAAATATAATTAAAGAGATCGACGACTCACATCACATCTCAACCGTTTCAACCTTCGCATGCCATATATGGATTTGCTTGGATGCTTACGCCTGCATGACTTGACTTTTGTGCTCTAGCTAGCTCTTTGGTAAGGCACGGCCAAAATCAGCTTCTTTTCAAGCTTTGGGAATAGAGATGCATGCCAGCACACCGTACATGCATGCGCATGGCATGGCATATTGGCATGGCATGGATCGGAGGGAAGAAGAAGGGGTCAAGGGGACAATCAACATGTATATTTCTTTTCCAAATTACTGATGATACGTTACGTACGCAGGAGCAGGAGCAGGAGCAGGAGGGTGTTTTGTCAACTTTCCAGCACAATTTGTTGTAAATGTCAAGCCATGCCCATTAATGCCTATGAATGTGAAAGGGATTGCATGCATGACAATTGACAGCCATGCATTATTCAAATAATTCAAATGCATTTATATATATATATATAATTATATATAGGGAATGCGTTATCGGGGGGGTGATATATTATGACTTATGAGTGGCCTCTCAAGAACACTGCATGAGGATAGGGATAAGGGAAATGATGATAATGTCGCAAAAATCGCAGTCAATGTAATGAATGTATAATGCCATCGATCGACCCAATTTCTAGCTGTAATGAAAACCACAACTCAAGCATATAATATAAATTTAATTATAAGTCTTTTATAAAAAGTAAAATTAAATATATATAGACCGATGAAAAAACGAGGGGAAATTACACTTTACTTCCCTAAAGTATCTACCGATTTTCACTTTTACCTTCAAAGTTTTAAATGTGACACTTAACCTCCTCAAACTTTCAAATTGTGACAATTCGACACCTTTGGCCTTCAAATTGTGGCAATTCGACATCTTTGGCATTTTTATTCCCAAAATGCCCCCATCCAAAAAAAAAACAAAAAACCAAAAAAAAAAAAAGAAATATGCTGGGGTGGCCTGGGGGTGGTTCGACCACCCCCAGGCCGGCCGTTTGGGGATGGCTGAACCACCCACAGGGCCCAAGGGGCGGCTGAACCACCCCCTTGGGCCTTGAGGGTGGCCGAACCACCCCCAGGCCAAACGGGGTGGCTGGCCACCCCCTACGGGGTGGTTTGGCCACCCTAGTATAGACCGTTAATTTTTTAAAAAAAATAAAAAATAAAAATAAAATATGTGATGGGGGCATTTTGGGGAAAAAAAAGTCAAAGGTGTCGAATTGCCACAAGTTGAAAGTTTTGGGGGTTAAGTATCACATTTGAAACTTTTGAAGTAAAAGTGCAAATCGATGGATACTTCAGGGGAGTAAAGTGTAATTTTCCCAAAAAACTATAATACAATATTCATCAAAATTTATAGTCTCCGAGAAATAGAACCAAGATTTTTTATGAGTGTCCAAAGCTTGAATGAGAGACTAAATCTATTTTCGACAGGATTCAAGCCTAATTTTGAGATCGAATATATATAAGAATTTTTTTAAAGATAAATATATAAATATTTTAACTATATATGCATATATATTTCGACTCCTGCAATGTAAATCTCTTAGCCTATTAGTGTTCGTCACTTTGAACCCCATTGATGCCGTAGTGGGGTGGATGTTAAGCTATGGCTCGATCGGTCTTGAGGGAGCGCCTGCAGTTCCCACCGTCTAGGCCACTCTTGAGCGGCGCCCTGCGATTCCCACTGTCTAGGCCACTCTTGAGCGGCGTTCCGTGGGTTGGTACTACTATGGTCATGTCTTGGTAGGATAGCTACAATTGACCTCCCCATCCAACCTTTTTATTTAGGAAAAAAAGAAGAAGAAGAAGAAGATAAATATATAAATATCCCAACTAAGAGTGCATTTGGCTAGCTTCACAATTTTTGTAAGTGAAACATGTATTTTTAAATTGTGAAAGTGTCATGTTTGAAAGTGAATGTAAGTGGGAGTTTTTTTAAAAACGCACAATTTTAAAGACCGAATTATAATTTTTTAAAATGTTTAACAATGTTTTCAAATTCTCGTTTTCATTATTAATTATGTTTTGTATTTGTAATTTTTTTTTAAAAAAAAAACAACACATTTTGAAACCGTTCAATCAAACTATTACTTAAAACCTAAAGCAAATTTTTTAAAAAAAATATAAAAATAGGGAAAGAGTATAATTTATTTTTGATGAAGAGAGAGAGAGAGAGAGATGTGTGTAGTGAAAGGCATAATTGCATTGTCCAAGGAAAATACATGTGTTAAAAGAATAGTGTCGTCAATCCGTACGAGTCCTCTCCCTCCTCTCTCCTTCCTCTGGTCGCATTGGAGGCATCTTTTTTTCTTAAAAATAGGGTAATGTACTAATTACTAATTAAACTAATCACAAAATATATTCTTATTTTCTAAGGTGGCTGACACTCCGATTTCCGATAATAATTAATAAAAATAATAGTTATTTAAATGAATCCCACATGTTCGAGCCACACTCATCTTTCTTAATTTATATTAAATCTGCCAGAAATAATGCAGATTTGAAACCAATTAGAATTAGGGTTTGTTTTGTTGGAAATTAGAAGGAAATTTCGTTACACCCATGTCTTAATTTTTCTTGTCCTTATTCTAGGTTTTGACCACTTTTATTCCTTGCTTTGCCCAATGGCTAGCTTGTTAAATGGGAAAACTAGAAACCAGGTCAAGTACGTTTAGTAACATTTTTTTTGAAAAGTCTTCTTCTTCTTTTTTTTTTTTTTTTTTTTGATGACTCCCTCAATATACAGGACAGAGATGATCGCGCAACCATCTTAACGGAAGAGAGCTGATGGTCACACGGCCATCCTCGTTAGACAAAGATGATTGTGTGACGTACACTCCAACAGATGAGAGAAAGTGGTCGCACCCACAATTACCGGCCCCAGCATGACAAAGGGTTTAAGCACCCTTGATTTTTCCTTTTTTTTTTTTTTTTAGTTTTGATTTTCTTTTATGTTTTCTTTTTTTAAAAAAACAAAAGCTTAATCAAATTTTTGCTTTCATAAAAAGTTGATTTTCATTCTATAAACTCTATGAACAACACTTATCAGATAAAGTACTACTAGCTAACTATACAACTGTCATACAACCCGAATAAAGTGATAATAAAAAACATACTCTGGTTACTTACCATTCATATTAATTGTTAATCAGATACTTAGACATAGATTATATAAAAGAAATTTCGACCAACTTGATAGAGAAATTGCTAAAATTTGAACCCAAATTGTCTTCTGCTTAAGCCTTCTTACTCTGTGTTAATGCTTTTGCTAAAGATTAAAGTGAAACAAACACACCCATGCCTGCAGCCATGTGAATATTGTGTTTAGCATTAAGATAATGCTATTTTTCACGCTCATTTATCACATTTACTTATTCTTAATCTTCGATTGAAAAGCCCACTTATGAAGAAGTTCAAAAAACACATGTAATTCTTTCAATGTGGCAATTAATTAAGCACTCAATTATTTCCCTCCTCTGCTCTATCTCATACAATCCAAAACTCTTTTTTTGGCTCTATCTCATACGCTTATACACAGTCGATCTCAAGGATAATNTTTTTTTTTTTTTTTTTTAGTTTTGATTTTCTTTTATGTTTTCTTTTTCTTTTTCTTTTCTTTTTCTTTTCTTTTTTTTTTTTTTAAAAAAAGCTTAATCAAATTTTTGCTTTCACAAAAAGTTGATTTTCATTCTATAAACTCTATGAACAACACTTATCAGATAAAGTACTACTAGCTAACTATACAACCGTCATACAACCCGAATAAAGTGATAATAAAAAACATACTCGGGTTACTTACCATTCATATTAATTGTTAATCAGATACTTAGACATAGATTATATAAAAGCAATTTCGACCAACTTGATAGAGAAATTGCTAAAATTTGAACCCAAATTGTCTTCTGCTTTTTTTTTTTTTTCTAAGCCCAAATTGTCTTCTGCTTAAGCATTCTTACTCTGTGTTAATGCTTTTGCTAAAGACTAAAGTGAAACAAACACACCCATGCCTGCAGCCATGTGAATATTGTGTTTAGCATTAAGATAATGCTATTCTTCACGCTCATTTATCACATTTACTTATTCTTAATCTTCGATTGAAAAGCCCATTTATGAAGAAGCTCGATCAAAACACATGTAATTCTTTCAATGTGGCAAGCTAGCACTCAATTATTTCCCTCCTCTGCTCTATCTCATACAATCCAAAACTCTTTTTTTGGCTCTATCTCATACACTTATACGTAGTCGATCTCAAGGATAATTGAATATATAAATATATGTGTGTGTGATAGCTAGGTAGAAAACAAGGTAGAGATATCTGAAAGAAGATGATGAGATGGAATGAGCAAAGGAAGATTCATGCTCCTTAATTTGATCCGTCCACATTATAATCATGCATATATATATGCATGTACTGGCCGGGAAGATAGCCAATTTATATATCTCTATCTATCTGTGAACTGGCCGGCCAGCTAGCCCGTACGTACCCATGCCATGACCATCCGTACACCTTGCCATATTTATGAAAGCGACATCCAATAATGTAAACAGTATGAAAAAGGAGGGGGATTGAATGGTAGGGCCATTTGTATTATATCATGGGTACGGTTGAGAGAATGGGCGAAAGTGCAGCGAAGGCTTGGAAGTCTGGAGGATGTTGGACGATGAAGAGGCAGCATCCATGTGATATGGGGAAGAATCAAATCCCATATTTTTCTTTTTTCTTTTTTCTTTTAGAAAGAGAGAAATTGAAATTTCCTGGAAAATGTGTTCATTTATGCCTGCCTATATGGTGGTGGTGGGGGAGTCTCATTCAACAACCATATCCTGCGCGCTATCCATAGTGAGAGAGAGAGAGAGAGAGAGAGAGAGCTGTTCTGCACATACAATCAATAAATATTTATCTTCTTCAAGGACGAACTTGTTGACCCAAAAGGTCGGTAGTCGGTACATATATATATCTCATTTTTTGATATATATTTTATTATTAGGAATATATCAAATCTATCTTAGCAATCTATGAAGGTTCCGGGGTGGGAGGGAATTAAATCTAATTGAAATAAATAATAACGCATTTTTTACGTACACATCCTATCTGGCAGAGCAAGGCTGCAAATACAGTGCCTTCGCGACCTTTACCATGACTCATGAGTGCTTCCTTCCTTAGTCCCTTCCATTTGCATGTGGCATTAATAGAGCATTCGCATTCTTTACTCTCTCTCTCTCTTTTTTTTTTTTAATCTAAGTTTTAGCTAACATGCATTTTTCTTTTTCTTTTTTAGAAAAAAAAAAATAGAATGAAATGATAAAAAAAAACCTCAGTGTAAAGTGTTAGTGCAGATAATTATTTAAAGTCAGCCCGCCGGATTACTTGATCTGTGTGAAAGGGACGCTTTGCACTTGTTCGAGTTCGAAGTTTACTCGATATGAATGGGTATACGAAATAGCCAAACCTTGAACAGATCCTCATCATAAAATAAAAAAAAAATTAAATAAAAAAAGGAATAAAATGAATTAAAAAAAAAACTTTTAAGTAAGCTACTGTCCTTCAAATTTGGACAACGTTTATTTAGAATAGGGATAGCTAATCAAATGTGGGGCTGTTTGAGGGGTTCTATTTAAACTTTAGATAACAATCCATTTTAGCTATCTCGATGCATTCTGTTCTTAATAGACTGTTCTTCAGCCTTATATTCGCATTTTCAATGGCAAGGCCGTTGTCTTGCAGCACTGAAATTTCACTGGTTTAAATACGCATTAGGCTCGACTTTCAATGGCTGTTCAAATGCAATTTTTGTTATGAAAGTCTTTCACTTGGAGACTCACAGACATAGTTCGAATTGCCATTAGTCAATAACAATTTTTTGTATCCACAACAAATTTGTGTGTTTTATTCAAGAGATTTACACAATTAGCCAAAATGCTTTCCTCTAATCAATCGTAGTGTCTACTTGCATATGCACATGCGTTTATGTTAGAATTTGATCCCACAAAACTAATACATATTTACCCTCTCAGCTTCAACCCCTGCCAAGAGCATTCCCACGCAAAAGTTGCCTTAAAGGGGAACATTATTCAAAAATAGTCCCTGTGTGGCCAAAGATAAAAGTCACAGCAATAGCATCACCAATCATACCAGCATAACTTTGCCTCTACGCCAAGTTTAATGCATGATCATCATCATCATCTCCTCTAACCGCCACCCGAGTGCCTAATGCGAAGCTTCCTCAAATGAACTTAAAGAACTGATTATGGATTCATATACCTCTATTCCTTTCAAATATACAGTGTCTTTCAGGAACTGCAAGACAGAGTTAATCAAAGTAAGAAAAAGAACAGCAAGCATTAAATGTAAATGAAATACCAGTGTATCTTTTTTGAAACGAATATGTGAATCTATAATCAGTTCTTGACAGAGTTAAGAGCAAGAAAAATAGCAGCAATAAATGTATGCGAAAGAGCAAGAGAGATGAAGATAGATTGCAAACATGTCAAACCTCATTATGATCATGCAGCAAAATGGGAGTATTTGTCATTGGCGAGAAACCAAGAGCAGGAATTCCCAGCTGTCTTAGGTATCGTGCATCTGTAGTTGAAGCCAAGATTTCTGGCTTTGCAAGTTTTCCTCCAACTGCAGTGATAGCTTGCTTGAAAACAGACCACCATGGGTTGGAATCATTGGTTGGTGTCACCAAAGGGCGCCCCGTGTAGTCTCTTAAGGGTCCTTTCTCAGTGATCTGCCATAAAAAGAAAGTATCAGCCAAATAGTTGCTGAGAAGACGAAAGAAAGAAAATTTAAAGTCTTAAATCAAATGATTCGGCTTCTAAAAAAGTATATACATAAAAGTTTGGCTGCCATTATCACCTGAGAAGTAGAAAATAAAAAGGGATTTGGGCTCCTGCCAGCAAGCCTTAGCCGAGAACAGTCATAAGGACAGTAAGCCCCAACACGCCAACATTGTGACACCCTACACAAGGGTAATTATGATGATGTTGTTTGCGGTTTTGTCTTCTTTTTTTTATTTGTTGGGTGGTGGTTGTTTGTTTAATTGTTTCTTTTACTTTCGTGGGTTTGCTAGGGAGGCATGTTAGAGGCTTGAAAACAAGTCCTAATTGTATGCGAACACCTTCCTATTGTATAGGAGTTGTTTCCTAATCTATTTCAGAATGAGATATGATAGGGGCTCAACTAAGCCACATCTAAAACCCAACTTTTGTGGACATATGTTTTGATTTTTGTCTCTTTTTTTAAATTTCAATTTTGAACATGACACAACTCTTATATAGTTTTGTGACACGTATGTAAAAGTTGGGTCTTAGATGAGGCTTAAGTGAGCCCCTATCATATTTCTTTCAAAATTAGGGTTTAGTTTTACAAGAAAACCTGACCAATGGTACACATCATTCTCTCAACCATCTCTTTTTGCAAATCTAATGGATCTACCATTGGATTTGTGGACTCATGTGGGTCTCACAAAAATTCAATAGTACATTCACTACACGAAGATGGTTGATAGAATAATTTTTATCATTTTTATTTTTCTAAACCCTAATTCTGCCACCAGCTTTTAACCCAAATAAACCTTAATTTTGCTGCCAGCTTGTACCACAAAATACACACTACGTAAGTTTGAAACCTTAGCTCTCTCTCTCCAAACTAAGACCTAAAAGTCTACATCACTTTACACAAATCTTCTCCCTCACAGCTGCACCAAGAAACATGTCAAATTCTCCAAAATTGGAATTTGTACAAAATTGGACAGATGGGTCTATTAATTAAAGGCGAAAAACGCAATGAGCTAAAAGATAAAATTGGAAACTCAATAAGCGATTTAAAAATATCTAAACTACATGAACCAATATAGTAAGTTTCCCTATTGTGTTTCTTAATGGGAAAATATCCCTTGGCAACTAGACCCTACTTTGTACATATGTGCGTGTGAGCAGTAGCTAGGAGATATAAAGAAAGAAAATCAAGAACGTGGTGAGGAAAAGGTGATCCAAGAAAGGAGGAATCTACCACAAAAGCCAAGTGCTTGAGTCATAGGAATGGCCTTCTACCAGCCACCTAGAGATGCTAAAGGCAGACCAAGGACATCCTCTATCATTTGTATGGAAAGTGTAACCGAATATTTGGGCTCTGAATGAAGGCATAAGTAGCCTTATTCTTTCAAATCCAAAGGTTCAGCATATATCTAACATTGATTTTGTTACTCAAAAAGCTTAAAACTTTTTTTTTTTTTTTTTGATAAGTAATAACCAGTCTTATTTAAAAATAAATAAAAATAAAGCTTAAAACATGAATGGCCCAGTATCAAATTTGGTAGACGCTACAACGGGTTTGAATTTCATGGCCTAAGCAATGCTTAGTAAGTATGGCCCAAAATTGGTACCTATGAATGCCCTCGGCACCAAAAGATATTTCAGATTTTGTGAAAAAAGAAAAGATAACGCCAATTGCACCCTCTTTTCAATGAGTAAAAAGCCTTAAAGTTGCAAAATGCAATCGTAATTGCATTTCTTCAATAGGATGAACTTTATTTACAAAATCATAGCTGAATAAATGGTATGCATGCTATCTTGTCACCCGCCTGGCACCCAAACATATCCAATTCATTGACCTCTACAACTGATAAATCGTAGCATGCGAAAACAACCATACAAATAACATTGACCACATTCCACACTTTGTAATGCAAAATGTTAATAATAGAACATGTCAAGATCAAGTTTAACCATTAAGGAGATGAGGATTATTGGGAATGCTTGGCAAAGCTTTTTAAAAGATAATATTAACACCAGGATATAGAAAATAAGAGTGGCAAAATTCAATGATTATTTAAGGAGAATTCAAGAAAGACAACTGTGCAGTATCTAGTGTGGTTTGGGGCTCTGCAGAATAGGCACACTATTAAGAAAAGCTGGGAAGCTGACTATAGTTGAAAACAGAGAATGACACTTCGTAGTGACCATAGATATGGTGCTTACAAACCGATGGAAGATATTTCTCAATAAAGTATAAGCTAATAATTTTGAATTCATACAACCAAAAGAAATTGGCTATGTTATTACATGTGTAATGTCAATAATGATGAATCACTTTTTAAGGACCTTTGTCCAAAGACCAGGGGAATAGCTTGCACTAGCACACATACTACCAACTAGGACCTGGTATAATACATTTGCAAAGGTTTTGCCAACCAGGTGGAACTTAGTATTCATCAGATCGTGTTAATTAATTAGCACATCCGCCAAGATTTCAAATGTCAGAATCTGTACCCCTTTTTTTAATATTGTACACCCCTGATATATCTTTCAATTTTTTGGAAAATTGTCAAGAACACTCTACCAGATCAAAGTCCACAATTCAAATGAAGGCAACCAGAATATATGGCAATTTAACTCACAAGTTACTAGGGTTATAGACATTATTAGGGTCATCAACTAAAGTGGAAACAGGGAAATCTATTCAAGAACCAAAGAAGCCTAACGATGTACACATTGTTAATCATATACAAATTAACTCTCAAGTTTTTGGTGTAATATAGAATTATGAGGTATATGTCTATAAAATCACGTTATAATAAATTGAACACCTTATCTTTTTACAGTTCCAATCAACTAAATCAACGAAATCAAAATATGGTCATTCACCTTGTAAGTCATGTTCCTCCAGGCCGGTGCCCATTCCTCAGCAATTATCCTCCTCATAAGGTCTGGGTCCGCTGTAGGCGTCATTCTAACATCGAACCCTGCTTCAGCCTCCGAAGGCTGCACGTTCATCACAAATCCCTGCACAAAAACACACACTCAATCCCCATCATGCGCGCGCGCACACACATAACTAACTTTGAGGCTTGAGCTACACAGGTTATATTCACTTACATTGGGGTAAGGAATCCCAGCTTTTACATAAACAGGATTAACGGAAATAACTTCCGAATTGGCCGCTTCCCCAGCCTTAACCACATCGAACCGACTGTCCCTAAACCTAGAGATAACCTCAAAGCTCTTCATCAAGTTCTCCATCGCGGTGTTATCGTACATTCTCGACCCGTGCCCGGGCGTGCCCTCGGCTTTGATCACCAGGCTCCACGGAGACCTATCGGCGTAGAAAACTCTGAACTCGTCGCCAGGGGAGGCCTGCCCCTCGTCCAACGCGAACCCCACGCGCAACTCCTGGAACAACTTCGAGGCGACGAACTTGGCGGCCCCGTCGACCCCGCCGATCTCTTCATCAGGCACGTAGGACACGTGGACGGTGCGGGTGGGCACGAAGTTCTTCGCCTTGAGGTTCCGGATGGCCTCGAGGTACTGGACGCCGATGCACTTGTCGTCCTGGGCCCCGCGGGCGAAGATCTTGCCATCAGGGGATCGGACGGCGGAGAAGGGTGGGTGAACCCATTTGGAGGGCTCGGCGGGAACGGAGTCGAGGTGGGAGTTGAGGATGATGGAAGGGAGAGAGGGGTTGGAGCCGGGCCAGGTGAGGAGGAGGACGGGCTTGCCTGGGGTGAACTCGATGGTTCGGGCTTGGAGTTGGATGGATTGCGCCTGTAATTTGAGGAAGGAAATGGCGGGGGAGTAGTCCGGATTGGGGTGGGCGGTGTTGATTCGGAGGTAGCGCTGGAAGCGAGCGATGGGCGTGTCTTGTTGATGGTCTTCTTGGGCTGAGACGAGAAGGAAGAGTGCAAGGGTTGTGAGTGAGAGTGAGAGTGAGAGTGAGAGCAGAGAGTACTGGTGCACGTTGAGCATGGCTGAGCCGAGCGGAGGAAGAGTTGAGAGTTGAGCTATTGTACGGGATATTGATCCCTTAATCCCAAATTGAAACCGCGATTTGGATTCAATTTTGATTGGATATTGATCCCTTAATCCCAAACCCCATCTAAATTCTAAGCTATCATTCTTGGAGGCGTGCTATCCGGCTTCCCAGCGTCCACCTGCTTCTGACGTGGCTGACCTATCATTATTATTTTTTGAATTTCTTTTTTCGCAAAATTAATTTAAGTTTCACATTTCTTTCTCTTTCTCTTTCTCTCACTTTCTCCCTCAGCCGCGTCTCTCGACCTCACTCGTTTCTCCCTCTTTCTTTCTCAATGCATCTGTCAATCTCTCCCTCTCACTTTCTCTCCACTATTATCTGGCGACGATGAAGACGAAGACGCACGCTGGCTAGGTTGTCTCCGGCGTGATTCAAAACTATAGCCTAGGGGGAAAGGGTGAACCCTTTTGGGGAAGCTGTTAACGTCCTCGCTAATGCCTCACACTTCGCTGTTAATGCCTCAAACTTCATTGCTAATGCTTCAATCCTCTAAAAAACTTTTTCAAAACCCTCCAAAAACTTCTCCAAAACCCCCCAAAAAAATCCCCCAAACCCCTGAACTGTATGGACAAGGGTTTAAAAATGTTGGTTTCGTGGAATCTGGTGCCCAGCCATTGGTGAGGGGAGAGGGAAGATGAAAGATGAGAAAGAGAGAGGGGGAGGGAGAGATTCGTCGGTGAGGAGAGAGAGGAAGAGAGAGATGAAGAGGGGCCGGCCATGAAGGCGCTGTTTGATAACCGGGATGTGGATGCACTGTTTGATGGGGATGTACTGTAGCGCCCCACATTGTTGACCACTTTTGACTTGGGTTCTCAGATGTCAGCCTCCCATTTACAAATTTACCCTTCTTTATCAAATATTGTTTCCTTCCTTCAACACTCATCTCTGAAGATTCCATCTCCGAATAACGCTGTCCGAAGAACGCTGTGTAGGCTTGGCACCTTCAACCGAGATTCCATCTAACTTTTTTGACAGTAACGCTGTGGGGGATACTCTCTCACGAAAATTCGCCTCCTTCCCAAACGTCCTACCATGTCCATTCGAGAGGATTGCTATACCAGTAGGCCGAATCAAGCTTCACATGTGAGGAATCGTCCTTCCCCCTTTCCCCCGTGCTCTGTTGGATTCCATTTTACCTGCAGAAAGTTTGAATAACCATGGGGACTGTCAGGAATCTCTGAATCAAGCCTGAGGCCCGTCTTCTCCCACCCTGTGAAACCAACTTCCGAAGCCCAATCTCTGCAATTCCGACAGTGGACCACTTGCTCAAGACAGGGACACATGTCTCTCAGACTCCATAAATTGGGGGCTTCATTGCACAAGGGACTCCGCTTGCCCTCCACCACCGAAAATAATTCACCTGCCGGAGTACCTAAACGCAAATGGGAGGAGTTTAGGGCAAGACCTCCAGCCCTAACGGCGCCACGCACAAGATCGGAGAAGAAGGTATTGACAAAATTCCCAACCTAATTTGTAATTTTCAGATTAGTGAGCTTGTATGTTATATGTGAAGAATTTGTGCAATGTTATGTGTTCAGACTTTTTTTAAACCCCGTCTAACAATTCAAAAATCCAACGAATTGATACCTATTTATACACGCAGTCAGAATGTTTCATGAACTAGTAGTATAAATCATTGAAGCCTAAAAGGGCAAACTTTTACAATCTTCTACGAGATCAGTTTGGGAGCTATAAAATCTCTTCAATGGGTTCCTTTAGTTGCAGTTGCTATTTCTGTGGACAGGTCTATCTCAATTAACTGGAAATTACTTTTTCCTTCCTATCAATGCCATAAGATATCTTTATGACACTATTCTTACTCATATAGCTGTAAAGAATTTTGAAAGCTCAAGTACTCATGTGGAAATTTGTCTGAGAATGTATTAGTTATGACAATTTGTTTACATGAATGGAACGACAAATGTTAGGAAGTCAAGGGCTTGTACAAAGTTAGTTTACCTCAATAACTTTCCCTCAAACAAGAATTTTCTGCCTGTACTAAGATCGAAGGTGCCTGAATAATTTTCAAATTCTCCTCAAACAGCATAATCTCAGTTTCCCATGTGTGAATATAGAACCAATTTGCACTTATAATTAAACAATTTTCATATAGTCACAGTATCTTTGCCTTCAATGATATCTCATCATGATCAAGCATATACCCTTCTATCTTCATCAACCATATACCCTTCTATCTGCCCGTTTGTATAATTGCTTTAAAAAAATATCTTCTGGTTCTGGGGAGCATTAATTGAATGCTGGATTCGTTATGCTTCAGCAGAAAAACGAGAAAACCAGTTCACACTTGGAAAAGAAAATTAAACATCTTGGGAAACAAGTTAGGTGAGAGTGAAAAACCCAGCTCACTAAAGGTCCAGACTATTTCCTCCATTACAATTTCAGGTGATCCTCGCACTGAAAATTCATAGACAACCCCCTCAACCTCAATCATGCTGCAGCCCGGGACTTCCTTTTTTATCCCTTTTTCTTTCATTAGGGCTCTAATTCTCTTTACCTTATCAAATCTATTAGCTTTAGCATATACATCACACAAGTTCACATATAAAGTATAGTTTAGGGGTTCCGGATCAATTAAGTGTTGTGCCACCTTTACTCCTAATTCCATATTCCATATTCCCACATTGCTCAAGTACTCATGTGGAAATTTGTCTGAGGTCCTGTATTTAGTTTTCGGCATGGAAAAAATTATATTAGAGTTTTCTAAAGTTGTCATGGAATGAAAGGGCAGAATTATCAAAAAAAAAAAAAAATTTGCAGAATTGATAAGAACTTTTTTCTTTTGCTGCTGAAAATAATTTTGATCAGACTTCTCTTGTACCTTTTGCCACCTTCAAACCTTTGATATAATTTAGATCTATTTCAATGCAATAATACCCAAAACTTGAACCTTACAACATAGATAAGGACTAACGGATTCAACAGATAGTGTAAACGAAGTGATCATCCAGAATAAAAAGCAGTCAATGTTATAGATTTTAAGCTATTTGTACCGAGTTGCCAATGCTAGGTATGCTACCCATATATAGATCTTAAGCTGAAATTCAGTTTACTTCATGCATCTTCATGAACTATTTGGCTTGAGTTATGAGCGAATTGTTAATTTTGTTGTTGGTTATCCTTGACTATTGTTAGCCTTGTTCAATTTTCAGTTCGGCGGGTATTCTTTGAGACCACGACAGTCCAACAACTTCAAGGTTAGTTACATATTCGCTACAACGTGCGTATGTTGCTTCAATTATGTATGTTGCTATTTAATATAAATTATTAATGGCTCAAGGTGTCTCATGCTTATTAATTGCTTAAGTTGTCTCATTACTTATCCAATAATAATTTTAATTTTGTATGCTTTGTGTGCATTGTTATACTGTTTTATATACACATTCCTAGATGTCATTCTATTCCACCCCGCGCAAGTCCCCACGAAAAGCCCCAATGCAAACCCCATCCCCACATCAACTTCCCAATGCGAACGCATATATGAAATGGGACCAAGTACATGAGGATACACTGGTGGATATCCTCAAGAGACTACAAGAAGACGGGGTCCTTCCGCCATATGCAAAACAATTGTCGAACATTACCATAACGTTAAACGGACGACTATCTGACGGCACCGTCTACACTGAAAAGCAGGTTGATGGGAAACTTAGATATTTGAGGGACTTGTACGTACAGTACTTAGAGTTTGTCCGTGACAAAGCGGGCACTGGGTGTGGGTGGGATGATGAGTTAGAGACGGTGACAGGGACTTGGGAACAGTGGGAGCACATTCGTCTGGTAAGTCGTATTAGTTATGCTTGTCATTTCGTAATTAAATATTTGTACGTACTTACTAGTTTTCCGTTTTGGGCAAACCATTTGTTTGCTCTTCCATTTCAGACAAAGAGCCTTAACAAGTATTACAAGTTTCGAAATGGTCCGCCGAAGAATTTCAACAACTTATGCTCCATCTTTGCGGGGTCCACGGCCACTGGGAAGTGGAGGTATGCAAGCACTCAATCCCCCCCCCATAGCGATGCTGAAAATAATAATGTTGACATCGACGTCCCTCCTCCGGCTATCATAGACCTGAGTGACCCTCCTTCTGGGCAAGGAAGCTCCAAAGGGAAAGGGAAAAGCAAATTGAAGAGGTCTAGTTGTCAGTTGGATGGCTCTCATTCTAGCAAGCGTTCAAATACGGGTGAGAAAATGATAGCAGAGAAATTGAGCCAATTCGATTCCATGAGGTCAGACTACTTGGAAAAGTGCAAGATCAGTGATGGTCTGTCCTCCAAACCCCCAACCATGCAGTATCCTGAGGAGGACGTCATGGACATTATCAATCGCTTAAAAAAGGAACTTCAACTGCCATCGAAGACATATTTGCGAGCATGTAAGAAGCTAAAAAAAAGGTCATGGGCGAGGATAGTGTTGAAGATGGATGAGGAAGGCCTCCGTGATTGGCTATTGGAACTCATTAGGCCCACCGATTACTGATGGCTGCTGATGTTTTCGGTTGTGTTGTGAATCATTTGATTTTCTATTTAGTTTGTTTTTTAAGTTTAATGTTTAGTGTCTTTCAGTTATGTATTCGGACAGCTTGTCTGCCATTTGACAATTTATGTGTTGTGAAACATTTGATTCACTCTTTATTTAGGTTTTTAAGTTTAATGTTTAGTGACTTTGAGTTATGTTTAGTAACAGCTTCTGCGTCATTTGACAATTTATGTGTTGTGAAAAATTTGATTTACTCTTTAGTTCGGTTTTTAAGTTTAATGTCTAGTGTCTTTGAGCTATGTATTCGAACAACTTCTGTGCCATTTGACAATTTATGTGTTGTTATGACATCACAAGTTGCCTGGTATTTGACATCTATCATCGTATCAATTTATATGTCATTTATTGATCATTTGTTTTAATGCTTTACGTCTATCACAGTCAAAATGGACGCATCTAGTTCATCTAATGATAACAGTCGGAGGTCACAACATTGGGAGGATAGTATCGATCAATTGCCCGACTCGGACGCTTCTGACACAGACGATGATGATGAATGTAATTTTCAGGGCGTACGTTTGGAGCTAGAGAATTTACTTATACACATGGCCATGATATTGGAAGAATGCTACTACCATTTAAGGCACCCATGTGTAAGGATTGCTATTCCACAGAGGACTTCAACATTGACTGGCGCAATGTGGGTACACTGGGTGCTTACCAATCCAAACAAGAACACATGCTATGAGCAATTCCGTATGTACCCCAATACGTTTTTGAAACTATGTAACACACTAAAAAATAATGGTTTCCTACAAAGCAGCCGGTATGTTAAGATCACTGAGCAAGTTGCGGCATTTTGCCTGGTAATGGCACATGGTCACACGCAAAGGGTTGTAGCGGATAGGCTACAACGATCATTACATACGGTCAGCGTTTATGTTAATCGGACAGCTAAAGCGCTGTGTAGGCTTGGGAAAACCCTCATTCGTCCAAGTACAACAGAGCTGCCCCATCCATACATCGCACATAACGGCCGCTATTATCCATGGTTTGCGGTAAGTCGTATTATTTATTTAAATATAATAAACATTTATTTATTGCATTTTCTGTTGTAAATCTGATTGGTTATTCGACAATACCGTTGTAACCAGAATTGCATTGGGGCAATTGATGGCACCCACGTTAAAGCGTGCGTTAAAGGCGAGAACGTTGTGCCGTATAGAAGCAGAAAGTCCACAATAACACAGAATGTCATGTGCGTGACTGACTTCGACCTTTGCTTCACATACGTGTATGCTGGTTGGGAAGGCAGCACACATGACTCGCGGATTTTCCTTGAGTGCATCCACGATCCCACCTCTCGTTTTCCAATGCCGGTCGGAGGTATCATTATATGTATATACGTATATTTCTACTAAATTGCTTGTCTCATTATGTATAATATGTGAACAACGTAAGTTTAGCATTCAATTTCGGCAAAGTAACTCGAACGTATATTGCACATGTTTGACATACTACTGCTATTTTGTCTATTTTCAGATTATTTTTACTTGGTGGACTCGGCGTACGGATGTTACAAGGGCTTTTTACCCCCACATCGCAACCAGCGCTACCATTTGCAAGACTTTCGCAACGGTCGGCCCCGTCCTAAGAGCGCAGTTGAACTGTTTAATTATACGCATTCTTCGTTGCGATCAGCCGTGGAAAGAACGTTTGGAGTATGGAAAGCCCGATTTCATATATTTGATAAGATGCCTCCGTACCCGATTGCGAGCCAGCGACTATTTGTGGTGGCATGTTGCACGGTGCATAACTTCATTCGCAAAGACTGCGGTGCAACTGATCCACTATTTAGTGTTGCCTTAAAGAGTCATTATGGGCAAGATTGGATCGATGTATCAGAGTTGTCTACCATGCCAGATGTGACGTATGTATCGCACGGACAACTACCAGACCGAACCTCACAGAGTAAAGAAATGATGATTATTACCCGAGAGGCAATTACGGAACACATATGGAAAACATTCCGTGGTGGTTAATTTATATTAATTATGTTAGGCTTGTATTTGAAGACGATAATGTTAGTTATATGGAAAACACATGTTGAACTGTCCATGGTGGTTACTTTATGTTATTTATGTTGGGCGTATGTGAAACTTGTGTTACTTAATTGGGTTTGTTTTGCTATGGTTGATTGATTTGAGTTGATTTAGTTTTAATGAAATGCTTTATTAAAATTAATGAAATGCCGTAATAAAAAAAAAAAACAAGCATCTACCACAATATCAACTTAAATAAGTAGAATAATTTTATCATAACACATACATGATAAAATTTACCAAGTACAATTACTAAATCCATTTTAGTTCATGGTAACCACTAACTACTATATAGTTCATTTTAACATATATTTGTGATTACTTGACCCATGGTAACCACTAAGATATAGCAACACCAGCAAAATGATCAAAGATATCACGGCTCGACACTGATTTTCTCTAAATTTTGCTACTTTAGTATCCATCAATTGCTCAAGTCTTATAACTTCGGCCCGTGAGTGCTCTTCCATGTCATTCAACCGTTGCATTATTTTTCGCTCGTAAGTTGACATTTCGTTATCGGCCCATTTGAAGTAACCACAATCACCAACATGCTGCATCATATCAAAAAGTGTGAAAGCAATGTAAAAATTAAGCCAACAAAAATATATTAAAAAAAAATATGAAGAATTAAAGATGAAAATAGTAGTCACGCAATACCTTATACTTTTCACAACCATACCACTTTCGACTGAAATTGGTTTTTGTCCAGGAATACCTTACAAAAGCAGGAACTCCACAAGAACACAATGGACGCCCACTCGATATCTCACTATTCGTAGACATAATTGATAACGTGAACTGAGACAATAAACAAATAATTTGTTAAAAGAAATGAACTCCGCAAGAACTAAATTAGCTTAAGTTATCTTTATAAATAAGAAATAACACTAACAACATCAAAATTTTATTCCAACGACCAATAAGGCATTTCCCAATTCCCAACCTCCCTTGCATAAACAGGATGGGATAACCCATTATCTCTTTAAACCCCGTCATAATTTCATTCACATCATTTTAACAGTGAGAGAGTAATCTAAGGAGTGAGGGTTTTGAACAGAAACAAAACTACTGCACACAATTGAAGGAAAAAAAAGTTAGAACCATTCAATATGCAATTGTTCTATTCCTTTCCATTTTTTTCTCAAACAGCATTACAATTCTTTTTTCCATCAAAAATACATTCCGAAAATTGGATACACTACAATAATAACGGATGAAATTAATGATTGAATTAATATTGTAACATATATAGGCCCTTTCTCTCTCTGTCTACTCCCACTCACTCTCAGCGGGTCACAAGGGAAAGTTGCTATCCTACAAGATTGTTACAGAAGGGAACCAAGCTTCAAGAGAGAGTCAGTAGCTTTATTCTCTTTCACCCACATCAGGCCATCAGACTAGGTTGTGTCCACTGATCCTCCTCCCAAGGGCAAAATGTTAAATTAATATAGCTCCTACCAGGGTGGTGGGTATTCACCATGGTGGTATACACAAAATCTCAGCATATATAGTAGGTGTGGAGGGGAACATCTGTATTCAATTGTTATGGCAATTTCGTATGAATTTACCAATAGATTGGACTAAAAAGTGCTACCTTATTTTTTTATTTATTTATTTTTTTTTTGGTTGGCTGCGGTTTCTGGCAGGGACCAGGAGTTGGGCATTGGTTCTGCTTAATCAATTGAATGCTGGAAAGCTTATTGGGTGTAAAAAAACAGAAAGAAGATCGTTTCATTAACCTCAAAACAGAAAGTTGTGTTTGTGTAAACAAACACAAACACTAACAGCATCCCTAACCTCAAAGCAAAACCAAAAATGGCTATTCACACAAATTCGCACAGAAATTGGCGTGGTGTGTTATAATAACATGAAAGGGAGAAAAGTGCCTCCCCTATTCAGAAACACCAGACATCCCACAACCCTAAAATCAAGGTTGTACCAACAACATCCAATACAAACAGTACATCAGATAATCGTAAGGCAGAAAAACTATCTCCCCATATAGTTGGTGCTTTTTTTCAGCGCAGTTCAACTTTCTGTCTCTAAAAAGACTCTGTCTTTCTCGCTCTAACACAGCGGCCAACAACAAAGTAAAAGAAAGAAGAAACATGGAAACATCTCGCAGCTTTCAGGAGACTTACCGATTACAGCGGCGGACGATGAGAGATGGGAGCAGGCTGAGCAGATAGTCGAACGAACTGGAAGCTGCGAGGTGGAGATGGGCTGATTTTTGTCTCCCCCGGTCTTCGCACACCCTGATTTTTCCTTCGATGAACCAGCTTGCTCTGTTTTGTGCCCTAAGCCGACAGTCGAACGAGTTTGATTTCGGAATAAGTACCGGAGGGCATCACGGTAATTTCTTACCGTGATGAGGCTGACGCTGGTCTGAAAATTATACGCAAAACGACAAAATAGTGAACAGTAATCCGCAGTGAACAGTGGCTCTACAACCCCTTCCGGGTTACCAAACACCACCGAAATGGGTGAAATGGAGGAAGGGAGAAGTATTCTAACTTTTTTTTTTTTAACTTTTTTTTTATTAATAAAAAATTATGACGTGGCCTACTCGGTGGACGCTGCGCTGATTCTTTTTCCGTTTTTTTTTTTTTTTAATTATAAAATATGTGCCACATAAGCAAAGATGGCAAGAATAATGAAAAGAGAATGCATAGAAGCATATCTCTTTTTGGAAGGTGAAAAGTTTACCTCATCATTCTTGTGTAAGAGGGAATAGAAATCCGGGATAAATTCGAGCTTTTATTGTCCCACGATCATTAGCGTCTTTTTTTTTTTTATATATAATATATATATTTTTTAATATTTGATGAAATTTCACTAGTATAAAGTTTTTACTGAACAAACAATTCTAAAAAATTATAGCAAAAAACTATGAAGGTTATAAAGTTATAAAAATGTTTTCAAGCTTTCACTAACCTATGTATAATTACATTTGAATAATAGATCTATTTTGTCCAAACTAAATCTGTGTCTCCATTCACAATCTGAAGCCAGAACAAAAAATAAATGAAAAACAATAATCCCACAAACAGAAGCGGAGAAAACACAATATCGTAAACATCCGTTTATAAGATATGCCTTGGCGGAAGAAGACATTAGATCTAGTCTTTGCTACCGTGAAAGTTGAAGAAAAAATATCTTTAACTATATCTATAGAGAAGACATTGAACTAAATCTTCCCCCTCTTTAAAATCTTCCTAGTGTTGTCAGAGACTAGAAGAAAGGAAAAAGAAGTTATATGGAGAGGCAGACCGTTTTTTAATTAATCCTCAAATTCTAACCATTAGCGTCTTGTCTTGGGGCAAGAGTTCAATTTTTATTGAGAGACATGCATAAAATAAAGAGGCTTCTTATTCTTTCAACTTTTGTCAATATTTTGTAAAACTTTTTAAAATTCACCATTAAATCTATATAACCTAATTTAATGATAAATTTTTAAAAATAAATAAGAATAATTATCTTTTGCTCCCATAAACTATAATGTCTTTGCATTTTTTTCTTATGAATTATCAATTATGACACTTGACCCCATCAAATTACCATTTTATGACACTTTTCCTCTTTTCGTTAGCTAAATGAGTTAAAATTAACGGTCAATTGTCATGTGACTTATATGTATCATTTTAAATTTTTTTTCTTCCACTTTTGCCCTCACTTCCAATTTTTTTTCTTATGTTGGATTAGGGTTTAGAAGGGTATAAACGTCATTTATTGAACTGAAGTGAGGGCAAAAGTGAAAGAAAAAATATTTAAAATGGCATATGCAAGTCACATGACCGTTGACCGTTAATTTTAACTCATTTGAGTGATGGAAGAAGGGAAAATGTTATAAAATGGTAGTTTGATGAGGTCAAGTATCATAGTTTTTTTTTTTTTTTTTTTTTGACATGTCTACACAATAGGGGGAGGGGGATTCGAACTAGTGACCCCCACTTCATTAGACGTGGTCCCAATCGATTGAGCTACCTCTTAGGAACGTCAAGTGTCATAGTTGATAGTTCGTATAAAGAAAGTATCAAAGTGATATAGTTCATGAAGACAAAAGGTAATTATCCCAAATAAATATGAAGACGAACATATAAGAAAGGAAAATATTTCTCTAAAATAGCATTTCAAATTGTGTTTTGAGACAGATAGCAATTTTATAGCAAATATGAGAGTTTAAACGGATTGAAATCATCTCAGATTTTCTAAAAATATAAGATTATCATATTTTTAAATTTGAGCTTTCCATTTCATCTAATGGTCTAAACAAATTTAAGAGTTTGTGTTACAGAGGCAAGTAAATTTGACACGTTCAAGTGAGATTCCTCTAACCCAATTTAGAAGAAACCCGAGTTAGAGAGCCTAGTAGAGTGGGGGGAGGGATTTACAACTCCCTCCTCCCCACGGAGAAGGATGCCCATTCCCCTCCCCACTCTCTTTCTCCTTTCGCTTCTCCTAACTTTTCTCACCTCCACCGTAGATTGACCAGAGTGCGTGAGCGTGTGCTGGGTTTTTGTCATTGTATTTTTGTTGTTTTTAAATAATAATGCATTTTCTAAATTTGCTTACAGTCACAATCTATAGGGTGAAGTTTTATTCGTTTTCTTAAGTTTTTGTTTTCACGAATCCTTTATAATAATGGAATTGGTTTTTCCTATTGATCTTTTGTTATCTTATGGTTTATTTTAGGGAATTATATTAGAAAGGCATGGGTCAGCAGTCTAAAATTTTTAAAGTCTTAAGTTTTTTTTTTTTTTTTGACAAATAACTCATTGGGTACGTCTAAACGATAATAAAATCCACGCCGTCCAATTTTGTTAACTGCAGTTAGTGTGGGTTAAAACGCACCGTTTTGACCCATTAAAATTTTTTTTTTTTTTTAAATTTAATTTTAAAAAATCCCTGTTTAAAATTAAAAAAAAAAGGGTGGTTCAGCCACCCCTGTATTATTATTATTATTTTTTAACAGAGGTGGCCGAGCCACCCCCTTAGGCCATGGGGAGCTACCCCTAAATTTTTTTTTTTTATTTTTAAAAAATTTTAAATAGGGGATTTTTTTAAATTATTATTTTTTAAATAATAATATTTTAATGGGTCAAAACGGTGCGTTTTGACCCACATCAATTAACAAAATTGGACAGAGTGAATTTTATTGTCGTTTCGACGTACCCAATAAGTTATTTGTCAAAAAAAAAAACTTAAGAATTTAAAAATTGTGGACTACTAACCCATGTGTAGTTATCAGGTATAAAGAATAATTGTCACTATGGTAAATGCAGCAAAGGAAATTGCAATTGATAAAACATTAGTAGTGGAGATTAATAAAAAAAAAAAAAGAGCTAAGGATTCAATAACCTGGCAGCAAATAGAGACGTAGTTCGTCGAAATTTACTGTAGATTTGAAACTGATTGGAGCAATGATTTTTCATAGATATTATTATATCAGTACAGAGATAATTGATTAAAAAAAATTGACATGTTCAAAACTAAAATTAATTACTTCAATAACACACAAATTTTTAAATTTATTTAAATTATTAGATAAAACGAAAAGCTCAAATTTAAAATTAGAAAAAAAATAAATAAAAAAATTCCATTGAAACAAGTGAATTGCGTGCTATCCGGATCTCGTGTCGTGTCTTGGTAGTTGGTTTCTAGGGACGGCGCTTTGGGAGAAGTCCGGAGCCGAACTACCCAACAGCCCGCATTGAGATCGCAAGCGCGTAGCTTAACCACTTGGTCTAACCTCCCGCGTCCTCCGTGGCCCGCCCTGATCAAATATGATTGGTGAATCCAAACCATTTTGCCGTCAAAAGTCAAGGGAAAGCGTCACTCCCCACTCCAGACCAACTCGCAGCGTACTTTTCCACGCGCTTCACACAGTTCCAGTGTAACATCGTAGCGCGTGGCCAATCTTCCACCAAGTTCTACTGGAACTCGAACTCACTCAGCGCGTTCCCCACATCTAAACGCAAACGAGAATCAAAAAGCGCTCTGAGATCTGGAAGACTGAATCCTACCTCCGGGCTTCAAACCCCCTCATCGTCATCGATGGCGCAGAACTTTATCTCACGCGCCCGAGTTACCGTTTTGTTCTCGGTGCTTCTATGCTTAGCGAGTCACCTCGTTCCTATAGCAGAAGCGATATGGCTAAACGTTCCGAGCTCGGGTACGAAGTGCATGTCGGAGGATATACAGACCAACGTCGTCGTTCTGGCCGATTACTATGTGGTCGACGAGGGAGTTCAGCCTCACCACACTCCCACTATCTCTGCTAAGGTAAATTTCCTATTCTCTCCTCTCTCTATTTCTGCTCTCTGTTTTTTCCGAAGATTTGTTGGTTATGATGCCCAATTTAGATCTCAGTTTTAGTTTTTTTCTATTTCTGGATAATATCATACTATCATAGTCTTTTTTTTTTTTTTAATAAAAAAAAACATTTCTGTGAAGTTTCTAGATAAGACCATAATGTGAGAGCAGATCGTGTTTATTAATTCATGGCGTAACAAAGATTCCGTAAATGTTTGGCAACTATTGCAAGAGAAAATCATTGATTCCCATTTCCAATTTGCTGCTTTTTGAAATCTGGATGCGTTGAGTTCTCTCCAAATTGGTTTGAGATCTTTGAACGATTAAATTCACTTTTTCTTGTTTACTTAACATGATATTTGAGCAAAGCAGTAGACTGAGAGCAGTTTAACATGACATTAGAAAATGGATAAACTGAGTTCGAAGTTAGAACGATTTAACATGGTATCAGAGTAGTTGAGCTGAGTTCGAACCTTACACATTGGATCCACATCCACATGAGAAGGGTGTGTTAGAATAATTGTTATATGATTAAATTTGAAATTTCTTACCAAATACAAACAAGTTACAAGTACAACTTTTCCCCAGGAATAGGATTAGTGATGTTTGATGTTTGAGAAATGTCACATACTATGAAATTCGAGTGGTTCCTCTGCATTATTTTGGATCAACCTCAAGTTGGCTTTCTTTTTGTGTTTTTTAGGTAACATCTCCTTATGGAAACAATCTTCACCACCAAGAAAATGTGACCCATGGGCAGTTTGCGTTTACAACCACCGAGTCTGGGAACTACTTGGCTTGTTTCTGGCTAGATGGCCAACATGAAGGAGGTGCAGAGACAACCCTCAGCCTCGACTGGAAAACTGGAATTGCTGCTCGGGATTGGGATTCAGTTGCAAGGAAAGAGAAAATAGATGTAACTTCACTGAAAGCTCTATTCCCCTGATTCTTTCAAATGATATTTAGATATCTACACAATTGTGTTTCCCTTTTCTTCTTATTACACACTTCAACTTCAATGTAGGGTGTTGAACTTGAGTTGCGAAAACTCGAGGGAGCTGTACAAGCCATCCGTGAGAATCTCATTTATCTCAAGAACAGGTACTTTTTTTTACCTCACTTTTTTTCCTTAAATTACGGGTTAGTTACACGTGCATATAGTGTGTGTTGAATGCACGATCTCATCCTCCATGCCATTGTTATGGCGAATGAAGTGACGTTTGCGAGTTAGAGCTCATTGGCATTTTTTTTTTTTCCTGTGAATTTAGTATGGTTATTTTTAATGCTCCCTTGTCTAGATGTGCTTCTCCTTGTACCGTGTTGTGCACAATTTTTTAATTTGCAATAATCTCCATTTTGTTACCTGGGTTACTGTTGGCTGAAATTTTAAAACCTTTATTACAGTTAATATAAATATTTGAGATAAGATCATTTGACTTAATATGAAGTAAATTTAACTTGGTTGTTTCAATCTTTTAATTACGTGAGCTTATAGTTGGAAGAGAAAAGGTTAAAGTGTTTGCGATGTAGGCTCCCAGAGACGGTTATCTAGGGTTCATCAAGGTGTTTATGACTGTTTCAAATGGCAAGAGTCTAGTGTCATTGGAGGATTAACACTTATTTTGTCTTAATATACAAGAGAAAATTAGTAAAGATTTGAGAGAAACTGAAGAGAAGAAAATGATGTTTTAGTGTCTTCTCCTCCTAAGACCCAACCTCATCTCCATAACCAAATTTACTGGTGACCTAGAGGAGAGGAAAATGCTGACATATTTTCCTCACACTTTTTTTTTTTTTTTTCACTTGAAATAGAGGAAAAGTTTAAAATTTTCCCTTTCTATTCTTTTTGCTAGGGGTAAACAAACGTAATGTAAAAGATTAGAGATGAATATACTTACTTGGAAGTATTGATGTTTATGCTAACATTTAACTCACTTTTGTTTTTCTCTTATTTTTGTTTTTTAATTATACAGGGAAGCAGATATGAGGGAAGTCAGTGAATCAACCAATGGTAAAGTGGCATGGTTAAGTATCATGTCCCTTGGAGTCTGCATTGTAGTTTCAGTTTTGCAGTTGTGGTACCTGAAGCGCTACTTTCAAAAGAAGAAGCTTATATAGACCCTACTCTTCTATTGATTTTCTAATGCAAATCTGCAGTTAACTTAAGAGTGGAAAAATGAGGAGTCGTTTATCCCTGTTGTACCATAGTTGTTCTTTGGTCTTGACTTTTCTCTTTCACCTTTTCTTTGTTAGAGAGAGAGAGAGGGAGGGAGGGAGGGAGGGGGGTTGATTCTTTTATCATATACTATCTTTGGATAGAGTGAGAAAAATGAATCTATAATTGCAGGAGTATAAATTGTAGGTGTAAGATTGGTTTTTAATACACTAAAGGAGATCATGTTTCGTCCACAGATTCAAATCACTATCTTCTTCAGCCTGTTCTCTCTAATTGTTTACTTTTCCTCTTCTTGTGGTTAAAAAAGAAAATTCTTGTTGAATGAATTAAACAGTCAATGTAGCACCCATTTTTAGAATACTGATCTAAGAAGGTGTTTTGTTTTTTGATTGTTTTTTCAAACAATAGGAAGTATCTCTGATCCTTCTATTTCAATTGTCCCAATACAAGGTCATTGATGATCTTTGAAAATGGTTCATGTATGAGTAATTTTTTTTACCATACTAAAACAGTAGCTCAAAGAGACGATTCTTACGAAAAAAGGGAATTTCAATGCGAATAATTCATTCATATCCAATGTCACTTTAGCAATCATTCAATTATCCTTCCTAAAACTTTCTTCTGTGTCTGAGGGAAAGGTGATTTAAGGCAGCTGACGCCCATTCTTTCATGATTATTATAACCATTATTTTTTAGTTAAATTTCATAATTTTAAGAAAATTTATAATTTAAAGATGGGCTGGAGCCGGGCTTAATCATAAATAAACTGGTCAATAAGGTTACAAACCTCGGCCCAGACCCAAGCTCAACCGCCATACGTTGTTACTCGCGACTTGTCACAGCGAAGTTCGCGAACGTTAGCAATCTCAAACCAGTGGAGCTGTCGAGTCGGAGGATTTGGAAGAATGGCCATGGCAGCAGTGGCAAGACCACCCTCAATTGCGTTGCTAACAAGACAAAGGCTCAGACCCAGGTGGGTCTTCACTCCTCTGGCTTCTTCTTCATCCTTTTCATCTTCGTCGCCTTCTTCCTCTGCTCCTTCAAGAAAGCTTGTTCTCTACTCTAAGCCCGGTTGCTGTTTGTGTGATGGCCTCAAAGAAAAACTCCAGGCTGCATTCTTAGTCTCCGCCCCTGATTCCCTCCACGACGTTGATTTACAGGTCTCTCTCTTCTGTGTGTGTGTGTGTGCGCGCGCTCGTTTGTGTGTGTTGTGAATGTGTTGGTGGATTTTGTCAGATAAGGGATATCACCAGCAATCCTGAGTGGGAAATGACTTATCAGTATGAGATACCCGTGTTGGCTAAAGTACTCTCTGATGGCACTGAGGTCAGTTTTTTTCTTTTTTTGGGTTAAATTTGTTAATGTTCTGCTATTCAATCAAGAACTCCTAGATTTTGTCCTAATTTAAGCTTTCGGTCAAGTTAGTTTAAGCTGTATCTTCGTTTTCTCGTAGTTATTGTTTCAGTAATTTAGGGTGCTACTAAGAAATGAACTTGTCAAAAATATGCCTCGCCTTTATGGAATTTATGGTTTGCCACTGCGCTTATGATTTTCAAGTAGCGTCAAGGAAGAACTGAAACTGCCATTAGATGTCATGAAATATTTGTGAATATGATTGCCACTTCACATAAATGTAGGTTCTTAATGGGTGGTGGTTGCAACTATATTGTGTTGCATTTGGTCTGTGGTATTACCCTGATGGTGGTTAGAAAATTTACCATCCAAGGTTGTTTAGCTAGTTATAGCATGTTCAAGTATGCAACATTATATTACAAAGGGTGCTCCACATGATTCGCTGGCTTGACATTCAAACCAGTGGTAATAATGGTTGAAAGGGTACGAGGATGGTTTAACCATGGTGTTCTATGAGTAAACCAAGGATGCCCTTCTAAAAATCAGTAGATTGTGATAATGAAAGAATTAGGAAATCTTAGAATCTCACTTGGTCGTCTAGAATCTCACCTAGATAGCCTTTACATAAATAATGAAGCTAACTTGCAGAAAAGTTACATTCATAATTGCTTTTTTTATAACCGCACTTGTACTTACAAAAACAAAAAAAATTTTCATTCATAAAAAGCTCATTGATTGTTTTTACAATACTTGCTTACATGAAAGCAATATCCTAACACCTTACAGAAACTTTTAGATACTCTTAGTTTGAAAAGAAGACGACTTTTTTATGATTAAGCAAGACTCAAAATAAGCTCAGCTAAGTGTAAAATCAGGTAGACCTGTAACCATACAAGTTTTAAACACAAATTAAACAACTTAAATCTGCAAGTTTACTAAACCTGACCTAAGATAAAATCTTCAGAATTCTTCTAATTCAAGTAGGCCGACCATATTGATTTAACAATTAAAACTAAAAGTATTGTTCCAGAATCCATGGTGGGGCCAAATGGTGGAAGTTAAATTGATTTTGCATATTAGGAATGCCTTCTCAAAAAGAGAGCACTCAATTATCATAGAGAAATTGTTTCTTTCTTCTTTTCTCTTTTTAATTTTTTTTATAAGGTAAGTCATCCTTGCTCTTGTTATTTATTTATTTATTATTATTATTTTATTTTATAAGTAATTGGTCCCAAAGAGAAGGGAGATTCAAACTAGTAACCTTCGCTCCAGGAGGCATGGTCTCTGGCCTATTGAACTAACTCTTGAGGTCAAGACTTCCTTGTTCTTGTATCCTTCAATCTCCTTAAATTTTCATTAATGTTTGGTTAAAAGAGAAATTCAGGATGATATCTTTCCTCACTCTATGCATACATGATACTTGTTAGCTACCAGCCTTGGAAGGGCTTGAATTTGCCCATTGTAATCCCCAGTTTGTTTCAACTGCCGATAATGTATTGGCATTTCTCTTGTAATATGCTTTCTTCTCTTTCGTTATGTAACATGTACTATTAAATTGCTGCCTCGTGCACAAGTTTCGGACCCACTAGTCATCAACCTTATATTGAGAAATATGAACAATCATCAATTTACTGTAAGAGGACTTTATTTGGTTGAAATTTATTCTGTCGGTTGTTTTGCTTCAAACTAGTAGTAGGACTGTTGCGATATCTTCTGCCATACCTCACATTTCATCAGTTTTCTCTTGTTTTCTCATCTTCATTCTTATCTCCCTTGCTTTCCTGGTCTTGACACATCCTTTAAGACTTGAAATAAAAATACATTCTCATTATTAGTACTGGGACATGCTGTTCAAGAAAGTAGTCTGATGGTTTTCACCAGTCCAAACTATGTGGGCCTGGACAAAGTTCTATTAATTGGAAGAGGAAGAAAAGAGAGGGGGAGAAATAGTCAAAATTATTTTTATTCATCAATAACAAAGAAATAACAATATGCCCAAAAAAAAAAAAATGAAGCCCAAAAGTCAGGCAAATAACTAACATGGCAATAAAATAAAATTCTAAATAATAAACGTGGCAATAGCATAATCTCCAGCTCTCAATCACACGGCCACAAAGTCATGGGCTGGGCTGTCCTCCCACATCAGCATCCATACACGTGTGATCTTTGGCCTGTATCTAGTGTCCACACCATACCATCACGGAAAACCCTCTTGAAATGATTAATCCCATGTCCAATAAGTACAGGGCTGTGATTAAATTTTGTTGTGGGAGGATAGGCACAAAAGAAATGCGCTGGTTAGAGGAAAGGTGCTTTTCCAATTGTCAAGGTTTTTTTCACATGGATTCTGATGATAATTGTGATACTAGATACTAAATTGGTATTTAGATGTGTGTAGATGTTCCATTCAAGATAAAAACTAAGGCCCATGAGTTATATATATCTATCTGGCAACTCTGAAGGCAGTGAAATGAGATGATAATTGTCTCAGATGTAGGCTATACAAGTCTGAAGGTTCTTGCCGATGGAAGTGTTACGCATCCTACAAAGTGATTTCTGTAGAAAATCATGTCTAAAATGATGGACTTCTCACTGACATAAGTGGTAGAGTTTTTCAAGGAGCCATGTCAAATGGGAGTTAAACAGTCTTAGAGCTTAATAAGCTGCCCCTTACGTTTTCTTAATTAGTTTTAATTTTTGCAGTAAGCTGCCAGTATAAGTTTTTGAGTGAGCTACCAGTATAATTGAGATAAAGGCTCTATGCTGAGTAGATAATAATATGGTCCGCCTATGAGCTAGTATAGCATGTTAAAGGTGCTGCAACTGTTACTAACGCATCCTTCATGTTGTTCCTCAACTTATATTTGTCTTTGAGATCAATTGTTTCCATTTACTTTGATCATACTGTTCTCCAGAGATGATTGACTAACAGATTAACTTGCTCATAATTCTCATGTGAGTTCCAACTAAACAACTAATTGACCTGATGTACAACAATTTTCCCTTTGTATGACCTTAACCCTTGCTAAGGTGATCCATTTGGCAAAGGCTGTGTTTCTCTATGGAAAAATAACCTTGTTTTTTTCGCATTATGTTATCATTTATATAAATTATGTTTTTCCTCAACCCGTATGTGACATAGCAGTAAAGCAGTTACATTTTTCATCTGTTCTTTTGATATCATTGTCAGCTCCAGTTCATCTTTTGTTCTCATCTTGGTTTTTTCTTTCTTTTTGCCGGCTGCTGAACCTACTCCAATGAATTCCATGTGCACTCATACACACATGATTCACACTGCCCACAGTGAGATGGTGATGTTTTTGGATTGTGTCAACACTGCTCTTAACTTTTTGGTCAGACTCGATTTCGGGATTAAGTTTCTAGGGTTAAAATTTTTTGTTTGCATTTGGCAAGATAACTTCTTAATATCCAGATAATTTGCTTTAAATGGTGGGGTATCTCTGTTGACATCAAATCACTGCCTTCTTTATTAAAGAATGCATTAGAATATCAATGGATTGGCCAATAATGCTAGAAGCTTTAAGTAATATAAGACTAGATATTTTCCTTACTGAAACAGGTGTTAAGTGAACTGAAAGTTTGGCTTGCAAGCATGGATGTGAAAAAAATTCAGTGATGACAATGCTTTTTGTGTACATCACTTTCTGAAGGTGATATATCTCTGACAAAAATCAATCTCTGTTTCAGGAAATCCTACCTAGATTGTCTCCACGTCTTGGAGTGGAACTCATCCAAAAGAAGATAGCAGCTGCTTTGAAAGAATAACAGGTTTTAAGGCTCATTGAGTGAGTGATTCATACTAGTATATTGCAGTTTTTTGTTTTTTGTTTTGTTTTTAATATATATAAAGATCTTAATCAACTGCGAAGGCTGATTGTATTATGATCTTTTGACCTTAATTCGAACTTGGACGGAATTTATGGACAGTAAATTCTAAACATTGATTAAAGTAGGCATTTCTGTTTCTTCTCTTAGGTTGTTCTGTACATCTTCGACGTTTCTTTCAAGCAACATTAAGCATAAAGGCCGAGACTGTGATTTGCATCAACAAACACCAATACACCATCATCTCTTTTTTTCCTTTGTGGACTACTCCACTATGGGTTAAGTGATTGATAATGGATCGTCATTTTCATATATACGTTTTTAACTAGTGAGAATAGTCCATGATTGCAAAAGACAAGCAGGGCCCTCCCCATCTTTGACTGTCATATGCACCCACTTCTTTCTTTCTTTCTTTTATGCATTTTCTTATGGAAAATGCGGTCAAACACAATCCTAAAAGAATTAGAAGGAAAACTAGAACCTCATAAGGTTCATAGTCCTTTATAAGATCCTCTGGAGTTAAAAATTCTACCTTATAGGTCCCTGTATTTCATCATATTTGTCACTTTTACAAATGTTTATAATTTTTTCTTAATTGATTGATTGTTCTGCATATAACTGATACACATAACTCGAAGATAATAGTTCCATTGTCAAGAACTCCACAATGTAGAGTTTCCTAAAGACAATTAAGGATCTGGATCCAAGGAACATCAAATCAACTTATATTTATTACTTAAATTGCTCACTAAATTTCACTATTAACGTGCCGTTTAAGATTTTCTCCGTGCAAAGTAATTTTTTTTAAATTTTTTTTTAGTACAAAGGAAAAGCAGCTTCTCACTTTCGAATTGCAATCAGTCTTAAAGATATAAATAAAGTTTTTGTTACTTTTGAATTTTCCTTGCTTTATTGAAAGATAAGATTCAATACAAGCATGCAGCCTTTTCCAGAATTCCAAGATAATTACCCATCACCTTTATTTAATGATCTATATTCATATAAAGTGCAGGTTTGCTTTCTGAGTGCACCATGTCATATATAGATATTTTTTAATCAAAATCTTAAAAAGAGATTATGAAATAATTCGAAACTTTTCAAACAACTTTTGTAATTAATTATACTAACTAAAGAAAATGAAAGCTATTGCATCTTTTCATCATTCATCTCAGGTGTAAATCTCTATCATTCTATATATGTATGTACATAAAATGTGTGTAGCCGTGTAGGTATACACACACACACATATACATACATATATGTACATATATATACACACATATAAGAGAGAGATGCTTGAGTGAGAGCAATATACCTTCCAAAAGCACTTCAACAAAGAAATAAAGGAAAGATTTCACCTAAAGTTCATGATCTAGCTAACCAAACATGCACGTTGGAGTTGGACGAGGATACTGATTAATTTTGTTATAAAGCAAACCTCTTAATCAACCAAAAGCGGTCAATTTTGATATCTCTTTGATCAAAGGATTGATTGATAAGTTAATAAAGTAACTTTTATGAATTCCAAAAGTGGCCATTGTTGATATTTCTTAATTTGGTCAAGTTCTTATGTGACATACTGACATGTGTAGATAGTGACTACAAGGTTGCATTTGGTACGTTGATAATTAGAGCTTGGAATTTCATTTATTGGGTTATTTTATTATTTTTAGGAGTAGCTATTTCAAAGGCATATATTACATTTTCCTGAAAATGAAAGGACAGAGGCAGAGGCCGACTTGACCACCCCCAACTCTCCTTTGAGTAACTTTTTTTTTTTTAATGGAATTTACCTCTCCTCAACTTGTAATTGAAAATACGAGGGATTAAAAATGTCAACACTTATATTGTTGTGAGATAAAAATGAAATTTTTAGCATTACTCAACACATGTCGCACATGCACTTCATTCACTCTCTCATTCACAAACAGCTTCTTCCTTCCTCATACAGAGAGAGATGGGAGCTGCTAGCGGCGGAGCTACTACTCCTCCTCCTCCTGCCTGGGACGTACATGCATGGCTACGTACTCTCCCCATTGCTTCTTTTGCATCGGTTCTCGGAAGGTTCACTGCACATGATAATATTTACAGCGTCATCTGCGAAATATGAAAATACACAGTTTTTCATATCAGGATCATAGATCATAGATATTAGTCTAAATACAGATAATGATCATTTATGTATAGTCAGTATCATTGATCAAGACGGAAAACTATCTTTTTTCTACCTTTCTCTTTCTCTTTCACTTTCTTTTACAGGAAAACAAGCTAGGCAAAGATATTGACATTCTGTCTTGATGCATGCAGATAATGCAATGGGGTTCTTGTGTGTATATATCATATATGTATATATATATATATCATTCACAAAATTAAATTCATATATATGCCAGCTGAGTGACATAACATATATAATTATATATCATCATAATTGGTGGAATTATTAAGCAAATTCACCAATTATGGACGAACGCATCAGTTTGTAAATTAGTTCGGAGTAACTTTTACTTGGGAATGAGTACATATTAATCAGCGTCATTTGCATATGCTATTATGAACGCTCTCCCTTCACTTACCTTCATAATTGTAGTTATTCTTGGTTAAGAATGAGTTAATAAACTTTATCATGATTCTGGTATAGATCGAGAGTGTAACCATGTGATTTTTTATAGGCTAAACCGTGTTTTATAATAAAATTAGGGGAAAGTCCACATATCCCCTTCAAACTACCACCAAATTGACAATATCCTCTCAAACTTTCAATTGTGACACTATCCTCCCCAAATTACCAAAAATTGTCAATGTTCCCCACAATGACAAAACTACCCTCGGTAAAAAAAAATACTAAAACTTCTAGAAAAAAAACATAAAAATAAAAAAAAACAATTAAAAAATCCAAAGGGTGGAAAATTAAAAATAAAAAAATAAAAAAAATCCTTTGTATAAGAAAAAAATTAAAAAAAATTTCATTTTTTTTTTGTTTTATACTTTTTTAAATAAAAATTTCTGTTTTTAAAAAAATAACAATTTTCGTGTAAGAAAATAAAATTTTTGTTTTCTAAAAAAAATGAAAAAAAAATTCTTTTAAATAAAAATTTCAGTTTTAAAAAAAAAATTGTTTAAAAAAATTTCGTTAAAAAATCGTTCTTTTTAAATTAAAATTTTTCTTTAAAAAAAAAAAAAAAATTTGAGTTTATAGGGGTATTTTTGTCTTATTGAGAAATATATAGGGACATTTTTAATCTTTTGCTAGCGAGGGACATTGATAATGTTTTGATAGTTTGAGGGGAGGAGACATTGTCACAATTGAAAGTTTAGAAGAGAACACTATCAATTATGTGGTAGCTTGAGGGAGGAATATAAACTTTACCCATAAAATTATAAAAAGTGTCCCACTAATAGAATAATACCCATTCTGCATATCAAACAAGCCCTACATGACAACATATATTAAGAATATTTTATTTGGATTCCTGCTATCCTTAGTGCCAAAGATATTATTGGAAAACTATCCTATCTAGTATACATAATTAAGAATTGGCAATTGTTATGTGATTTAAAAACCAAATTATGTACTTAATTGATTTGAGTCTTGCCACCATATAATTGATCGATTGGACCAAAAGAGAAAAGGAAAATTACTTTATCATTCATGGTGAAGTCGCCTTCCCATTAAAGTTTCAATTATGGAATAAAGGGTATATGCCAAACTTTCTATTAAGCATACACATGTACATATAGTTACTTATGCCAATGGTTCAAGCTAAGCATGCCTATCAATCCACGTCAAAGCTAATCGTGCTAGTGAACCTACAGAGACATTGGAGTTCGACAGGCTCCTTTGAGATGGTTTGGTCACCGAAAACAAGCCACCATAAAAGTGGGTTCGGATAAATTTAATTGGACAGTTATTCTGAAAGAATTTATATAAGATTTTGTTGCTCAAATAAATTTTTAGCTACCCAGCTACTTATTTGGGCAGCCTATCCCCATTTCATGAAAATAGGTCTTTTCTTTTTAATAACAACGCTTCTTCTTCATTTATTTCATAAAAATAGAGCATATAGCTCTAGCAAAAAATGAGAAATTTCTTCCATCTAAATTTGATTTATGCTTTGTTTAACTATTTGAATGTCACATTTTCAATCAGCTTCCAGATCTGCAGTATATTTCGGCGAATCACGTCTCTAGCCACTGCACGATCCATCACAACTTTCCTAACTAGACAATGATTTTCTTGCTTTTCAATATCTGTTAAAAGCGCATTATCAAATGAAAATGTCTTTTCAACTTTGTAGCTAGGCGGTGAACAATTTTTCTACTATCTTCTATTTCTTATAAATCACTAGTTTAGTACGTGAATGCCACGGCCCACGTATTCAAATTAAACACATTATACTATTACTTGTGTGAAATTTCAATTATATCCTTAAAAAGACTATTAAAGAAAAAAAAAAAAACAAAATAAGGGAGGTGCATATATATGGCACGCCACCCCCCAACCACCAACCGATCGAAGAGGAGTGGAGGCTGCGGCCACGCCACCTTTTATCTATTTTTTTTTTTTTTTTTGGTGATAATTTTTTTTTTTCAATATATAATTAAAAAGTTTCACAATTAGTGGGTATGAAGTGTCTAATTGGAAGGAATACGTGACATCATCATTAATGATCTAGCTATCGATCGAGGTGCTTACGTAAATGAAGGTTTCATTAGGGACCTTAGGGTTTAGGATAGAGAGAGAGTGATTCATAAAGATATAAAAACCCAGGCAATGATTCTTTTTTTATAGAAACTGAAATAATAATTTTAGGAATAAATTTTTATTTAAAAAAAAAAAAACTGTTTTACTATATATTGAATCCGGGAACCCGATTGCATGCAGCTGGATCGGTGAGATATATATATATATACACTTAAAAAGAAGTTGATTAGGCTACCTTAAAGAAATCATCATATTAACTATAAGATAAGCTCATTGAGTGTATAGAACTGATTAAATGAACCGATTTCATTGAACTTTACTGTTTGACCTCATGTATGAACTCTTTATTTTATTAGTATTCTTCCTTTTGGAGCATCTGATGATTAAAAAATAAATAAATTAATCTACTAAAAAAGACCTGTTATATAATATATATATATATAGTGAATTTTAATATTCGAATCACTTGTGAAGATAAGGCAACGTACGTAGTTGATGACCATTTAGAAAGTTTGCTAAATTTTATAATCGATTATTATTAGTATAAAATTCACCACTTCACGCGTTCTACAATAAAATAAACCTAATTCTTAGGTGCTTTGATGCGTGTATATATATATATATATATCTTTACCTGGAAGACTGGAAGTAATTAAATATTTATATCAAAAAGAAAATCCATTGGCAAGTTATTTAAGTAATAATATCATCAACTTTAAGCATTATTTTTGCTTTTATTTTGTTGGATTTTATCTTCCTTATGATTTAATTACCTCGGTATCTTCCTTCTGATACCGGACATTTTTTTTTTGGTGGAATTATGTTTATTTAATAATTGCTATTTAAGTAATATCATCAAGTTTAAGCACTAGTTTTAGTTTTAATTAATTTCCTTTGTTGATCTATTTATATATCACTACAAAAAACACGGCATTTACTAACGTGGCTACTGTTCACTTTTTTTCCCACGTTAGCAATTAGTAACGTGTTAAATCTGTACAGGTTAGAAATGGGACCAAAAAAAAAAAAAACAAAAAAAAAAAATTTTACTAACGTGTCATTATAAACACGTTAGTAATTACTAACGTGGTAAAAACCACACGTTAGGAATTGGTAACGTGTGGTTCATACCACGTTACTAATGGAAAATTAAATTTTTTATTAATTTTTTTAAAAAAATATATTTATATTTTAGTAACGTGTACGGTGTAACACGTTAGTAAATTCCGTTCCAATTACTGACGTGCCAAATTAAACACGTTAGTATTTGCTAACGTGTTAAATTAGACACGTTAGTAAATGTGTTTTCAAAAATTCTTTTTTAAAATATTCACATTTGCTAACGTGGGGAGTGACACGTTAGAAATTGCTAACGTGTCATCTACTCCCACGTTAGTAAATGTACTTTTTTTT
>CM017326.1:32304265-32382706 GCA_006937295.1 Carpinus fangiana
AAAAAACAGAAGCTAACGTGTGTATGAGTAAAACGTTAGGAAATAAAATATCAATTCCTAACGTGTATATGACTAAAACGTTAGGAAATGGAATTTTTTTTTTTTAAAGAAAACAGAAGCTAACGTGTGATAAAAAAGACGATTTGCAATTGCTAACGTGTCTACGATTAAAACGTTAGGAATTGGAATTTCAATTGCTAACGTGTCTCGGAGTAAAACGTTAGCAAATGGGAATTTTTTTTTTTTTAACAAAAGCATAAGCTAACGTGGCAAACAAAAGGACACGTTACCCTATAGTAACGTGTAATTTTCAGCCACGTTAGGATTTGTTTTTATTTTTTTTTTTAATATTTTACATTTACTAACGTGTGAATAGTCACACGTTAGCAAATGCTAACGTTTTAGAGCCTACCACGTTAGGAAATTTCCATTTCTAACTGCCACTTTACCAACGTGTTAAAAACTTTAGAAATAGTATGTACGACCCATTTACTAACGTTTTGAAATATCTAACACGTTAGTAAATGAGCGTTAGTAAATGGCGCCTTTTTTGTAGTGTATACACTGAGCTCAGTGTATAATAATTGGAGGCATTATCATCATAGTGGGAGCAAAGATTATGACCCCATGCCATCAACCACTGCAAATTAAAGGGCCGTGACCACCAAATCGGTCATATCATGACAAATTGCGATCCGCAAGCCTTGAAGTAAGGAAATCCAACAAGGATACCCATATTTGAAGGAAAAAAGAAAGCCAATTTGTTACCACTTATCTCCTCTTTACTATTTGGAAGTGGCAATTGTTGCCTACGGGCGGGAGAAGGCTGTAGGGCTCACTTATATAATTTCATGCAATTTATGACGCGGTTCGACGACCTCCTCTCTTAATGGGAGTTCTGCTCAAATTTCAATGAAATTTGGACACTCCAATTGTAGATTTTGGAATAACCTAATTTTGTTAAACATTGTTTATTAAGTTAAACTGCCTTAAAAAAACTAATGTTGTCTGAAGAGGCGGTGCTTAATTAAGTATAAGATTGATGGCCATAATTCAGCTTGCAAGCTTAATCAAATCCGACATATGTTTTTGCCTCCTATGTGCTATATATATATATATATATATATATATATATAAAATCACCTTCCTGGTCATGAATATATAATTGCAAAAAGGATGTTGAAACTTGAACACGTCTTTTTTATGAGTGAATTAATTATATACGTTAATGTCACTATCCAAAGTATATATGAGAGGGAAATACCAATAATACGACAATAACACGTACAGTTCCTTGTAGATAATATATATAATAATTATAGTTGTCATGATCATCTATCAAAGTTTTGGTGTGGTTTTGTTACATATTCTTCTTCTTCTTCTTTGGCTTAAGCTTAAATATATATCAGTGGGATGGCATCAATGTCACTCGCAGAAACCACGTTCCATTGTCTTGAAACCCACTCCCTAATTCATGCAGCTCCACTGATGGAATTGCTGACGCATTAATTAATGTTATATCCTGTCATTTAAAATGCTTGGTTTTTTTTCTCTCCCGACCATCCTTCACCATCAATCTTCATTTTAAAACATTTCAAATTAACTTGTGTACGTCATCAGTGTATGATGATCGACCGACCACCGAGACTTGGTTGCATATGATCATGGGAGTTACCTTGTAATGTCGTTTTCATTTTCATTGTACAAACATCACCATTATTTAATTCCAGTCACTATGTTTAGAGTCCTTTATCAATATAGGCACTAGGCAATTGTCACTACATTAGTAGTGATGTTTTTTGGACTTAAAACGTTATCTTCCAAGAGTCACTATATATATATATATATATATATATTTATATATTTATATATATTGTGTAGTGAAGTGTGAAATTAGGGATTCCAATACGATTAATTAGTTTGTCTGAATTTTACATGAATTTAGGTAGTGTATGAGAAAGAGGCTATGAGATTCGATCACTTATTTCGGGTAGGTACGTACGTAGCCTAGCTAAATACCTTTAATATTGCCCGTGATAAGTTATTATTAGCCTCATATAGTACTATTGGGAGATTAATACATTGGAGAATCTTTTTTAGTGAGTTCATAATATAGTATGTTGAGACGCCACACAAACAAAAAACTTAAGCTCATGAATTTGAGCCTACCAATATTATATTAATGTACACTCACACTTCTTACATATTTTTAATGTGGAAATTCTATTATTTTACGCTCACTAACAAATTTGCTGTGCACCAAATAAGACAAATTCAGAAAAATGGTGAGGTTGACGGGGGGAATGATTTGTTGTCTTTGAACAACTTAATTTGGTGAAGCTCATGTGAATGCTTCAAAGTTTCTTTCTTGAGATGCTAGTTTGCTAATCGGAATAAAATGGTGAACAAAAATTATTGGGTTCTGACCAAGGGGAAATATATTGGTAGTTTCCCTTTTTGGAAACCAGATCGATCACTTGGAGCTATAGAGATAAGATATGTCAATCCTTGATTCCTTTCTAACTTGTTTGGGTAATAAGGAAGAAAATTTTCCAGTCCACGTGTCTTTATGTTATTTGGTGCCTTCCCAAGAACATGTCTCAGACAAAGCTTAATGCATGCATGGCAGGAGTACAATTAGGTCCAATTGGTGACGTATGTGATGAGAAATGTCTTTTTGGATGAGTCGGGAATTCATTACTCTTTCAGGCCCTTTTTTCTATAAATCAGTGTTCTAAAAACATTACCTGTCTTTCCAATATTGGTCGGGATTCAATGTGCTGTTACTGATCACGACCAATTCCCGGTTTTGAATAGATGGGTGGATTATAGTACTAGGCATAAATAATGTTGTATGTTAATTAATTAAAATTATAAGTGGTTGTAGATTCGACATACATTTCTTACAAATCAACTTTTAAAAATGATATGCATGTGTTTTTTTTTCTTGTAATTTATATCTTAAAACACACACATATATATATATATGTATGGTGAAGGAGTACTTTAACCTAAAAGTATGGGTTTGTGTTCCGGATTCATTTGATGTGTTCATTGTAATAAAAACAATTTTGGAGGCGGTAACTCTGTCACCTTGTAATATTAATGATCCAAAACAGCTTCAAATTAAACTCAAGGAGCACAGGGAAGTAATGCTTTTAAATCTAGAGCACATGGAACTATGGAAGTAAGGTCAATCGTAACAACACGTGACCCAGTGTCCTCGCTGGTGACCCTTATGGGCTTGTGCACACTCTCCCATCTTAGATTGGGTTATGGCTTTGATATCATATGACGTTCTGTTCTAAATGATATGATATTGTCCACTTTGAGCCAAGCCTGTACGGTTTTAGTATTGAGTTTACTCTAAAAAGCCACATACCATTTAGAGAGAACATATTCCAAATAAATACATCATCTTTTCCATACTCAAACAATGTGGAATGTCACAACACATGTTTTATGATGTGTTGGAATACAATTGAGATGAGAATGTCTTGGGTTTTTTTTTTTCTTATTTAAATTTGTGGATGATTCTTAACCACATCTCTCCGGCCATTATATTCAGTGAATCAAAAATTAAAATTTTTTATGTGGCTCCATACCTACTACGCCGGAGTTAACCCCTCTCTCTGTCTATATCTCTATAGTTCATCCCATTTTGTAAGGTGGGATTCCTCCAACCTGATTTTTGTTGGAGTCCAAACACGAAAGCACCAACTTTTTTTTTTTTTTTTGACATGCGAAAGCACCAACTTTGATTCTGAAACTTTGTCCCCGGCCCCCTCCCCCATGTCTTTTATTCATAGAAAAATACAATTGGTGAGAATCTCCAATGTCAAAATACTCCGATAATATTATTGTACAATTAATACAATACGGAGATTTTCAACTCTAATAATAATAATAATTAACAACGTACGTACGTGGTAAAATCTCCTATGCATGTCAATATCTCTACGGAAAGGCATCTAACGCACTACACACGTACACCTGCTCGATCGGGAGAAAAAGAATACAATACTGGAAACACTCAAGGGCTGGCATAAATATTCCCTGCTCTGTCAAAGGGAAAAAAATGTTCAAAAACTGAGAATATATGTTCATTTGGATGATTGATTAGACATCATAATGTGAAAGCATTTTAACAGAAAGGAATGAGCAGTACTTGTTGGATTGCTTTCTCCAAACGTAACTATATATATATATATATAGCGTGAAAACTTTTTTTATCAACAGAAAAAATGTGGGAATCCAATATATATCAATTCAAACTAGCTAGTTAAGTAAACTGATCAAAATGTTTGATTTATTGGGAGGATAAAAGACAAAATTAGGTACGAATCTTATCATGTTTTTGACACAATATGATCTAAAGCTGAAGCTGAAGATATATATAAGTTGATTTTTGAAAAATTACTAACCACGTCATCTGCACTAGCATTAATTCTTGATTGAGATAAACTTGCAGTTAATTCGAGTAAATCCCCCAATGATTGAATTCACTCAAACTATACATATATATATCTTTTAGAAATGGTGTACGTACGTACCCACTCAGTCATATATATATCTTCGTATATAGCACCTATAGCGCTATACTCTCCAAAAATATTACATTATATATATAACCCCACATGCATCACGATAGTGCACTAAGCCTAATTTCTATTTGGTGGTCAATGAATCGAATCCCACACTTCCCATTAAAATAATAAAATAAATAAAAGGCAAGCATTATTATCATCATAAAGATCCACAGCGATGATTCTAGTTTGTCTGTAATATGGTGTTTTTTCATCCACAAAAAAGAAAAAAGAAAAAAAAAAGGGAATATATATTAACGCGGACGTATTAATTCAATGGATAAGGGTATCCAAGAGAGAGTGTGACAGGAAATGCTTTCGACTTGTGTTGTGCGTAATGGGTTTTCTTTATTTCTTTATTTCTCTCTTTGCTTTTTTCTTGTCTATAAGAAGGCTGTTTCTCATTTTGGTGGTGGCAGCCACAAATTATAAGAAGTAATTAAGCTTGAGAGAGAGAGAGAGAACGATGGCGTTTGGGATGTCTTCCGAAGCCATTAATAAGGCTAAACCCTACTTGGCAATGGTGTCCTTGCAGTTTGGTTACGCAGGAATGTATATCATCTCCTTGGTGTCTTTGAAGCGAGGCATGAGCCACTACGTACTTGCCACGTATCGTCATGTTGTTGCCACGCTTGTGATCGCTCCCTTTGCGATTATTCTTGAAAAGTATCTTTCTCTCTTTCACTCACAAGCGCGCATATATATATTTACTGACATATATTTGAGCTAGCTAGCTAGATTCCCTTCGATCTACTTAATTTGATTTATCAATTTAATGAATATTAATTTTGTTTTCTCTTCTTTTTGCAGGAAAATCAGACCAAAGATGACTCTGCCCGTCTTCCTCAGAATTGTCGCGCTTGGTTTCCTGGAGTAATGCTCTGAATATATACCTTGTTTAGTTGTTTACATGTGTATATATGTATGTATGTATGTATGTATTACGTACGTTTAATTATCTAGTTGTCAAGTGATCGTACGTATATAGGCATGCATGCATGATGCATGAAATCACTTAATGGTATCCTGCATGGACATATATATGCAAAGCCGCCATAAATTTCTGGTAATTGAAAGATGTCTATGTCTTTACAGAGACTAACTATATATATATATATATATATCTAGCCAGCAATATTCATGAATTCTCTGAAAAAGAAAAAGAAAAAGAAAGAAAGACTGCTCTAGCTGTACAAATCCAGTTCTCAATGGGTTTGCTAATTAAATATAGTTAACTTTTAAATTGGAAATTAAAAGCTAATTAATTTATTGATTCTGTGTTTTTTTTTTTTTTTGGGGGGGGGGGGGTGGGGGGCTGTGAAAATCATTTATTAATTAGGAAGAAAAAAAGAGGCAGTAAAAAATTAACAAAGGTCTAATATTGGTGAATGGTTTATTACCAGGCCGGTGCTTGATCAGAACTTGTATTATTTGGGAATGAAGTACACGTCAGCCACATTTTCATCTGCCATCTTCAATATGCTCCCCGCAATAACCTTTATAATGGCAATCATCTTCAGGTACAATCAAGTTTCATTTTATTTATCTACGTACATCATCATTCACTAATATGCAAATTAAAATTAATTAATCAAAAACCATATATATATAACATACACGTACGTACAGGTTAGAGACAGTCAATTTCAAGAAATTACACAGCGCCGCCAAGGTGGTGGGCACAGTAATAACGGTGATGGGAGCAATGGTGATGTCGTTGTACAAAGGCCCCATCGTTGATTACATTAGCGGCCGGGGCCAAAGCCACCACAAAACCAGCGCCGAATCCGCCGATCAGCATTGGGTCACCGGCACGCTAATGCTCCTAGGCAGTTGCTGTGGCTGGGCGGCTTTCTTTATTCTGCAAGTCAGTTTTAACTAATTCATTCATTACACATTAATCCATGCTTCTTCTTCTTCTTCTTCTTTTTTTCTATATATGAATTTTTATTTTATAATTTTTTAATGAAATTATCTTGTGGGTAATTCTCAGTCATTTACGTTGAAGAAGTACCCAGCGGAGCTGTCTCTCACAGCTTGGATATGCTTGATGGGCATGGTGGAAGGTTCAATCGTGACGCTTGTGATGGAACGGGACATGAGCGTCTGGGCCATTGGATGGGACTCCAGGCTTCTTGCCGCTGTTTATTCTGTAAGTATATATATAGCATCGATCCAATTAATGCTCACGAATCTTTGCTTTATTCAATTCTGCAGCTACATGCATGCATTATATATGTACGTACACTTGAAAGGATTCAGCTTTAATATTTTAACACCATTGAAAAATGTTACAATTAGGGGATAGTTTGTTCGGGAATTGCATATTATGTACAAGGATTTGTAAGCAAGCTACGCGGCCCTGTGTTCGTCACATCTTTTAGCCCACTCTGCATGATCATCACTGCTGCTCTTGGCTCCATTATTTTAGCTGAGCAAATCCACCTTGGCAGGTATATATATAAATATACATATATTAATCCTCTTCATTCTCTCGAAATTGTACATATATATATAATGTTTGTTTATATATATTTCAGTGTAATTGGAGCCATTCTAATAGTCTTCGGCCTTTACACTGTCGTATGGGGTAAAAGCAAAGATCTTCCAATTGTCTCAAAAGTGACAGAAATCGATGAGAAAAGTGGCACCCAAGAACTACCAATCACCGACACTACTAAATCAATCGACACCAGTCGCAGTAACGGGATATTGTTAAAGAATCCAGCAACAGTCTAGGGTTATTAAGTGAAAGATTACATATATATGCTTTCTTTCTCCAAGCTAGTGGCCAGCCGGCCGGCTGCTGCTTTGAATTAATATGTATCTTTTAACTTATTTAATGTTCGTTGGGATCAATTACAATGAGAGCTATATAATTAAATAATTAATTAAGTTATTTATGTTTTGCTATATATATGTTGTTAATTATAGTATATTAATATTAAAAACTAATTTTTAGTGTTATCGATCAGTGATCACATCATCCCAATTATAATATGAGATTAATAATCTATTTATATACTCCATTTTCTTTTTCTTCTACTTGTGGTGCTTTGGTTTAGGTTCTGTTTCCTACGACTTATTCTTATGAAATATACCAAATCTATAATGGGAAAGAATAAATATATATAGGACATTTTGCATGTGTTATGCTGGTCCTAGGATTAAAATGCAAATTGTGATAAGGATAAACAAAAGGCATGTGAATCAGAGTCGTCTAATGGGTAATAACTTGAAGATGTGGGCCCATTTTTTTGAAATAAAAATTCCTTACGTCACCTCCCATATTATAAAGTTTTCTTGCTTGATTGGGTCCCAAGTAAGAAAACATGCACTTTAAAAATGTGCTTGAGAATTTCATATATTTTAATCATATGTCATATGCATATATATAATAGGTTAGAAATCGAATGAAAAGAACCTTGTTTTACACCTATTTTATTTTATTCGTATCTCGATCATCCAAGTGTTGGGTGAAGCTTGGAAAATAGGTTCAAGCTATGGGAATAATTTGAATTAGGGACTTGATGCTTAACTATTACAAAAGTCTATTCCTTCTTTTTTCCACATTCTTTACTTCCAAACATCCATCTCTATTAAATATATATATATAAGCAAAAAATATAATAATAATAATAATGATAGGGCCGGATACAATTATATTTAGAAACTAACTTGATAGTCAACGTGATACATATTATATCAACCACTAAAATATGAATTGTCACTTGACATCATGACAGTCCAAGTGATGTTTATTACGTCAACTATTAAAATGTGATTATATATGTGACACATATTTTCATAAAATGTGGATTATAGTAGAAGATATAGTATCCTATACTTTTATCAAAAACATAATTTTTTTTTTTTCATACACACGTATGCATTATTCTTTGTAATCCTAAATCATGTCAAATTTCATTAAAAATTTATTAGCTAATTATTGTGATAAATGCTTATAAATCAAATAAATTACTCACTATTTAGCAAAGGAACCCATCAATCTTTGAGCAACTTTGAATGGAACATTCTACTTAGTAAGCAAGTTGTTTGTTCATGATCCTTTAAACCTAAAAAAAAAAAAAAAAAAAAAGGGTTCCCAAAATGTTTTCAGGGGTCTTTAATTGCAAATTAAAAAACCCATATCCACAAAGAATGAGTGACATTAATAAAGCCAAAATCAACAATATCATGATCATAACCATTCACTCTAATCAATTATAAGAACCAAATTACATTAATATTAGTCTTAAAGAACGCTCAAAACAACTATAATCTATAAATATTATTAAGAAAGAGAAAGGAAGATCATAATCAAATTATATTGTTTTAGTAATAAAAATCATATCTAATTTCTCAAAATGCAGTTATAATTTACCTTCAAATCAATAAAAAAAATTATAAACAAAATGGAAAACCAAATGAGACCCTGACCCTCCCAGGCTCATTATCCTTTGTGCTAGGGGTGTTCAGGCGGGGCGGTTATAACCGCCTTGCCAACCGCTAACCGTTTATAACTGCTTTTTAATAACTGCTATCCACTAACTGCTTTGTAAAGCGGTTATTAAAAATCGCTAACCGCCTAGGACAGTTACGGTTAGTGGTTTTAGGAGTATGAAAAAACGGTTATAACCGCTAACCGCCTTTATTTATATATAATTATATAAAAATATATATATTAATTATTTATATTAATTAAATATTAAAAAAAAAAATCCAAAACGGCGTCGTTTTGGTTGGAGAATAAGATGAAACCTAGGGTTTCATCTTATTCTTCCGAAGCCACAGCCCCTCATTTAGACATTCACACAAGCTGCAACCCCTCTGTCTCTGAGTTACCCTATAAATTTCCCTCCCTCGGCCTTCTCTGTCTCACTTTCGCAGCAGCGTAGTCCCTCCATTAGCCTTCTCTGTCTCAGTGTCTCTCATGAATAGCATGTTTTTCAGCCAATAGGGCAAAATAAGCCCAAAAAATATGACAAAATAAGCCTAAAATATATGGAAAATGAAAGCCCAAAATATTAAAAAAAAAAAAAAACCCAAAAGCCTATTTTTAAAAAACCGGTTATAACCGTTTGTTAGCGGTTTGAATAATCGCTAACCGCCTAGACGGAGACGGTTATTATAAATAACTGCTAGTTACAATCGTTTGAACACCCGTACTTTGTGCTGTCATGGCGAGTTCCTAGTGGTGGCCCGACAAATCCCACAGGCCTCGACACTTGACAGTATTGGTCGCAATTCGCAAAGACTCTGTCCTCTCTAGCTTTGCCCAAACCAGGCCCACTCGATACATAGACTCTCTCTCTCTCTGAGTCATTCAATCTTCATCGTCTGTGGAGAGAGAAAGAAGAGAGCCAGAGATTGTATTAGAAAGAAAAGAAAGTGAGAGTAACAAGGTGGGAGAGAGATGGTGATGTGGGTATTTGGGTATGGTTCTCTTATATGGAAAGCTGGCTTTAACTACGATCAGCGCCTCGTTGGTTTCATCAAAGGCTATCGCCGTGTCTTCTATCAAGGTACTCTTCTGTGTGTGTGTTGTGTGTTATGTATAGTCCTTCTGTTTTGTTCATGTTTTGTCTGGTGGGTCATTACAATTTAGGTAGTACGGACCACAGAGGGACACCGGAGTATCCAGGGAGGACAGTGACATTGGAGCCTGCAGAAGGGGAAGTTTGTGTAGGTTTTTCTTGACAAACATCGACGCCCACTTCCCTGTTTTTTCAATTATCATTTTTCTTGCTGGTCTATCTATTACTTGAGTGCTGGTAATTCTCAATCATGCAGTGATTATTGTGTGGAAATGTGAAAGCTATTATCTTTATGTGATATTGTACATTGCAGATATACATACATACATACATACATATATATATATATATATATATAAAAGACATAATCTACTCTATTTAATTGATGGATTGTAATTCTTAATCCAATGATTTATTTGGCATGCCGACATTTAACAGAACGAGTCAATAATATGAAATGAATGTAAATTAGAGGTGTATCATGAGATAAAATGTTAAGTTCTTTATACCAAATTTCATTGACAGAGCAAAATGTGATAAATTGCTAGGTGCTTTGTTGTTTGGGTGGGCGTGTTGAGGCAAGTTCTATTCATGATGTTGATGCAATGGTTTTACTCTTTTTTACTTATTATTATTATTATTATTATTATTATTATTTTTTTTTTTATGAATGAGTAACTTTCATAGACCAACAACTAAAACACTTTACAAAGAAAAGCTAAAGCACTTAGCTAAAGCTGAAAACACCTATACAAGCAAAAACTCCACTATATTAAACCAATATCCCATCTATACCCCAAGCATTACAAAGAATATCATTTCCTCTAGTCTTTTTAAATCTACCTTTCGTAGTAAACTGGGTCCTCACCTCCCATCTAATGCGTTGAATAAGCTTCTCTTCAGTTCACGGATTATTGTTATGTTTCAAAGTATTATGATTCCTCCAAATATTATATATTGTAGAAGCAAAAACTAGCCGACACAAATAAGCCTTCATAGTTTTGCCCTTCCACTCCTCCAACCCCAAAAAAACCACATCTTCCCAACAAGTAGGTAGATTAAGCACGCTACAAAGAATCATAACCTGCTGCCAAATTCTACTACTATACCCACAAGCAAAAAATAAATGATCTCTATCCTCAATTACATGCTTACAAAAAATGCATTTCACATCCCCTTGAAACCCCCACATCAACAACTTTCTCCCGGTGGTCAAAGCATCCCGCATTGCTAACCAAGTGATGAAAGCTTGTTTAGGAATTGAAAAAGGAAACCAAACCAAAGACCACCAATCCACTAGTTACTTAATTGTCAAAGAAAAATTTTTGACATCTAAATAAGTTCGTGTTTTTCCACTTAACTTGTACACAAACGAATAGGTAACCTCACTTGCATTAAGTAAAGCAATTTACTAAAAAAAGAAAAAGAAAAGGAAAACATTTGATGTGATTGTTATACAACAAATAATGTTCACTAACATCATCATATATGTTTTCCAAAAAATGGAAGGCACCCAACTAGGCATAGGTTGTCTTTTGTCAGAGAAAAGAAACAGCCTCTAGCTGTTCATCAATTGTATACAGAGCATAGAAGTCTCCCACTTACAATATATTTGTATGCCATACCCCTCTTTAGTTCTTGAGTTGACATAAGTAAGTTCTTAGTGATGAATTTCAAATTATCAAATGAGACAAATATGTGAAGTAGATAAATTTGGGATTTTGCGAGGTCATAGTGGGGAGTTGCCTACAAGGTCTCTAAGAAGGAAGATGAAGAAGTTACACTAACGGTAAGGTTCTTGTAGTTTATTATTTGAAATTTCATTTAATTTGTGCTACTAATAAATCTTAATTTTTTTCTTGGTTTTACTTCTTGTGTTCTATTAGTGGCCATCACCTTGCTTTCTTATTCAAATGCTTGATAGAATCCAACAAAAAATTTGCTGCTTCGTACTGAAATTATTCTTCTGATTGTTAACGTTATTTTCTACTATAATTCTTGGTTTTGCTGTTATTGTGCACCTTATTTAACTAATGTTTGGGGTATTTCATAAAAGCATACTCTTCCATCTTCTTTGCTGTTATTGATTTGCTTATTACTTCATACTGGGAAAAATTCCTCTAAGGAGCCTTGGAGAATATTATTATTCCATTCCATGCAATGCATACATACTATGATGTACTGGGAAGTTTAGAAGAAAAGAAGTTCAATATGATTAACTGAATATTGACAACCGAGTAGGACTAGCGTTATTTGCAGTGTAACCATGTACAAACTTGTAAGCAATTCTCTATGCCTCTTTACATGAATGACAAAACTGAACATTAAGCTAGTCGCTTGGGGTTTGAAGCAGGGAAAGGAGACCTCTGAATTTCATTAATCAAATGAGGGCGTAACTATTATTTTAAGCACTTGATTTGGAAAACGTATGATCTTAACACACAAAATCTCCTTTATGCTCTTAAGAGGGTTAAGCATAGTATGGTATTATGATAGTAGCTCCATATAGGACGTTCTGCTCTTTTTCAACCTTTTTCCTCAAGGATATGCACCCCCACGCACATGCGCAGTGCGGCTGCAGGGGGTTCATTTAGGTCTGCTCCTACAGTTATATTCAATTTGGGGGAGACAGTTAAGTTGAACATTGTCATCAAAGTTACGGGCTACTTTTTATTGTCTTTTGGGATTTTATGTGCTGAATGCTATATATCTCATCTTCATTTCAAATATGCATACCTATCTGATCTCTTACTATCTTCCTTGACAAAAAATAAAAAAGAATACAATATGAATATTTACGACTTCATACATCTAATAATCACTATCTCTATCAATTTCATGGAATTATTCCCTGATAAAAAGGTCTCTAAACATCAATCCTCTTGGTCTTTTCCCTCTTAACACATGTCTTGTAAAACTACCATATTGATTCTCCTCACTGTATCTACAAAACCACTCAGTTTTCTAGTCTTTCATGGTAAGGCTTTTTGTAAAAATCTACTTACAGTATGCTAATGAAGTGCAGCTAATTTGGTTGCTGCCAAGAGGCAGCAGAATGGCTCAATGAATCCCAATATTTTATGATTGAAATCGCCCTCTGTGAAAAATTATATCTATTATTTTAAGCTTGCAAAGCACTTCTTCAACCAAGAACTTTTGTAATCTGCTTGAAAATCTTTCAACTAGTTATCAATCAGTCCTGAATTATCATTTTGTTAACAAATTGTAAGCTTGTTGAGATGGCTTGACATGTTTTGCAACCTCACTTTTCAGTCTGAATTTTTTCTGCAGCCCATGACTAATACTTTTTAATAGAATTCCTTTTGATGACGTTCATAGCACACAGTATTTTGAAGTTTTTTGTTTTTTCCTGTTGTAAGCACACAGTATTTAGAAGTGAGGGAGAAACAGTACGACAAGAAAGCTTATCTTGATTTCTTCACTGTAAGTTCTACATGCTAGTATTTGGCGCCAATATCGGAATGAATTTATCAATTATGTAAGTTAATCTACTGAAATCTGTTTTAGGAACCTACAGCTACAACTCCCACTGTTTTTGGAGTAATGGTGTAAGTGGCAAACCATCAAGAACTTTATATATTTTATACATGTTGGATTGCCACAAGCCAACCAGATCAAAACCTAAACTTTCACCTTTTAGGTACATTGCATCTCCAGACAAGAAGCTCAACAGGAATTACTTAGGGCCTGCTTCTCTTGAAGATCTTGCCAAGTATGCATCGTTTGGTATATGCGCTTTAGATCTGCACTTGCTTTGAAATAAAACTGTGATTGAAATCTTGAATCTGAGTAGTGAGACCTACCTAAATTTATGAAGCACAATCTTCCCTATGTCCGACTGACAAATTAAAAAATTAAGCCACGATTTAGTTTTAGTCTAATTTTATTATCTCATGATCTTGATTGTTAGAAGACTGAATGATCAAATAATTTTTTTTTTTTTTTTATCTTTTCCAAAGTCCTGATATCAGCTGCCTTTACTGTGTTTGTGATGCTTTTTTCATTCCTCCCTGCGTCCAGTGAACCCTACACTTAATGTGTTACGGTCCATTTATTCTGCTAGCTGGGTGATTCCATCTTTGTATCCTTTTTCTTGTTGTGCAGTCAAATCATTCACGCTGAAGGCCCTTCAGGACCCAACAGAGACTACCTTTTTCAACTTGAGAAGGCTCTTGTTCAAATAGGTAAGGTTCTCTGCATAACCTTCAGATTTATCTATTGCTAGTTGTATAGTTTTTCGCTCTTTAACTGGGAAAAGTTCTCTCTCTCTCTCTCTCTCTCTCTCTCATGTTTTGTCTTGCTTTTCTTTTTTGGATAGGGTGTAAAGACGAACATGTAATGGATCTTGCAAATGAAGTGAGGCGCATCCTTTCCCAGGGGGAGCTGACTGCTTCATGATGTCATGAATACTTGGCAAAAGGTTTTTATGGATTGGAGCAGTCAACAAGGTTCTGTTGAAAGATATTAAACCTTATTGGATACTAAGCATTGTTGGGACTCGGTTTTTCATTTAATAAAGTCCCCCGTTGTTAACAATCATATATTCCCTTTGTAAAATATTGTCAACATTGTTTGCACTCCATTCGGGCATGAGAAACATATGGTCTTTCACCAAGAGCAAGGTTGATTTCTGCCCTCAGTAGTCTCAACAAATATTTTTGTTGAATACAATAATTGATACATACCTAAAATAAATTATGTTGTTTTCAAGTTTGGAGAACAGATCATACATATCCTTTCTACCCTATTAACAAAATCCGCTCCTTGAGCCGGTTTTACCTGCACAAATATGTATTTCGAACCAAAGGCTCAAATCTCATGCTGGGTTTGTCCAATTCTTTCCAGACTCAACAAGACCAAGACCAGTATAACTGTATAACTGAAACATGTAAGGAGCTATTTTGGGTGGTATACTCATCAAAACAAACCCACTACAAGCCTTCATCACATCTAATACCAAATGTAACATACACCAACATACAAAAATTAGCAATACTGCTTTCATAACTATACTACTTTCACCGACCAAGGATACCCCCTTATGAGTCACTGATACAGCTGAAGTTTAAATCCCTAATTGGCAAAGTTGAATACAAATTCTGCATCAAGGACTACCACCATTGACTACTGTTCCACACCCAAATGAAATTATAGAAAAAAATAATGAAACTAAATTACAGTGTACATTCTTCTACTCTAACTGTTCAGGCTCCTGTTATCAGCAACCAAGTCCTCTCAAGAAGAACTTAATCACTGTCTTCATCAGCATCTGCATAGGAAGAGTCAAGATAAAGTTAGGGTATTGGGATAACAGCTTTAAAAGTTGCAACTAAAAGACTAAATCAACTATTAAACAAGTGCAGTAGCAGTATTTACTTCCACACATGCATGGACAATGTAGCAAGTTGAATTTCAAACACTATAATATCACACCATCTCATATCCATAACCAAAAATAAAAATAAAAACTAAAAATCATCTCATACTGCGTTCAGTAGCTTTTCTCAAAATAAGAAACAGAGGATGCATCCTATATCTCTCTGATTACCAAATCTACTCCATATATACCAAATTTTCCTTTTTTTTTTCTTTTTGCTCCCCTTCTTAATTTTCCTCACCACAGCAGCTTAACTGATTAACTGACTGAGCACACAGATCATACATTGTAATCAACAGTACATTAAGAATTACCAACACATATTTCCTCTAAGGACCAAAAAAGGCAAATTAAGTAAAAAAGACATAATAGCTCAAGAAAGTTTAAGTTAAATAACTGTATTGGTTTGGCATAAATACAAACATTCTTAGCACAAACCAGATGATGTAAATTATGGTGCTTGACCCTCATTACTTAAGCATAAATAACAAACAGAATACTTAGCAGAAGCACTGCCAGCTACAGAACCCACATTCCCGTAACCCTCCAGGCCATTTCTGTTTGGAAGCTTCTGAAGTAACCAATATTGAGATAAAAGGGAGCTTTAACATCTTAATAACTTACCGTCATTAAACTCTTCACTCTGGCTGCCATCATCATCCTCTTCATCATCATCGTCATCTTCGTCATCTTCATCATCATCATCTACATCATTATCTTTTTCAGTATCTTCAGCATCATCACCTTCGCTTTCAACTGGTATTTTTGGCTTTGGAGGAGCTACAAAACTGATAGCAGACCTTCTACGTGAACTCTGTACGATATTACTCATGTCAATGCCCTCAAGTTCTTTCGCTCTTTCCTTTTTCTTTCTGACATCCTTGATTTCTGAGCATAAGACAAAATTATCGTGTCAATCCACTACATCCAAGTACATGCAGCTTGGCACACATAGGTGTGTGAATGCATGCAACCATGCAACACCTAAAGACCTTACCTCAAAAGGGTGGACTCACGACCATCTCAAGGAAGACTGGTGCCCAAGACTAGAATATTTTCTAATGGTATTTGGAGCAAAAATAGTTTGGAATTACTTTTTGCTGTGAAAGCAAGAACAACCAATCACAGCAAACAAAATTACTTCCTCTTTCCATCATTTGGCTTGGGTGAGAGGAGGTCAATGAAATCATATCTATCCAACTACTGAGGAAGACACGAATGTCTGTACCATCTAGAACATATTTTTCCGTCTTTTACTTGGTGTCTAAAGTATCTCTCAGAAGTAAACCCCATAAACTCAATAAGGTCGAAGATCAAGGGCATCATAAGCTGAATCACAATTCATACCTTTTTCTGAAGGATTTGCAGACAATCCTTCTTTAGATAGTATCTCCTCCAACTCCTTTATCAGGTGGGCCTCACGTTTGTTCTCAGGCACCTGCTTTACTTTCTTGTAAATTGATGGAGGAACACTGTAAAAGAGATCAACAATGTTAAGACATCAACCTTGACAAATATATGTCATGCAAAGTGAGTCACATAGGAAAAACCTCATTCCACAAGATTTGATAATTGATTTCAGGTGCTCCACACGTTTCCCATACGTAAGATTTGAAACTTCTTTCTTCTGCATTTCAAGCAAAAAATGTGAGATTCAACAAGGGATGTATTATCTGATCAGCTTTTAGGAGATGGAAAAATAAGAAAGATAACCTTCACAGGCTTCTCAGGAGATGATTGAGAGTTATCATCTTCGGAGACATGTCCACCATCTTCTGCATCACTGTTATCCTCTGATATTGTTTCTCCAGCCTTCCTCGGTTTCTTGTTAGATACATTGGTCTCCTTTGCAGGTTTTTTCCGTTTTGTAAGATCAGACTTCTGCATCTTTCCTTTTGGAATGCTTTTCTTTCTAGGTTTCACTTCTTCTTCTTCTTCCTCCTCCTCATCGCCTTTGCTATCTGAGGAATCTGAACTCTCTTCACTGCTGACCTTTTTAGATACTTTGCTACGAAAAACTCTCTTAACATTTTTCTTGACATTAACTGGTGGTTTGTCTTCAGAAACTTCATGAGATTGTAATACCTGATAAATAATAAAGAGAAATAAAAATTAAAAATTAAAAAAAAAACAAAAACAAAAACAAAAAATTAGACTTAATACTTACTCCAAGAAGTTAATGACACCAGAACATATTTTACTCACCTCATCTAATTGTTGACTTATAAACTTCTTATAGGGGTCAAGAGTATATTTATCAAGTTTAAGATCTCCCTCCAAAAGTCGACGAAGTCCAGCCATCGTAACATCCCTATGAGAAGAAATTTGGGGGGGGGGTGTTGGTGAGTAATTTTAGAATCACCGAAACCTTATGAAAGTGAAAAGAAACTATGTAAATAAAGACCAAAATAGAAGAGAATCAAGTAAAAATATGATGAATGACAAAGCATCTTCATATGATAGAAACGCCCAAAAAAAAAAAACAGGTAACAAATTTGAAGGGTGGGGTAACATACTCCGAATTAGCTTTGACATAAGAAGCTCTTTTTCTAATAGCTTTCTTTATTGTGCTCTCGCTTGGGGCTTCATTATTTCCACTGATTTCATTTTCATCGGTTCCTGATTTTGTCGTCTTATGTCCTGTCAGAAGGCCCATAACTGGAGAGTCTTCGGAGTCATTTACATCTTTCTTTAAGTGAAGTTCATCAGATGCCTCTGCCACTTCTCCTCTAGGGGAACCTTTTTCCCCCATCTCCCCAAAAGTTTTTGAGGCATTGTCATCATCAGCACCATCTAGGCACTAGCATTTAAAATGGTAGAACACATTTATTCAATCATAAATAAATAAGAAAATGCTTTTATGCATCCCTTCTCAACAATTAGAATCCGGACAAAATTGTTTAAATAAACAATCAGATTTCCAAACAAAATTGTTTAAAAGCATCTAAAATCCAATGCATTGAACTATCAAGCGGAGAATGCAGTTCTGCTATTTTCACTAGTCCAAAACCCAACAGGTCCACTAGTCCATCAGAATTTGCCACTCGATGACTAGTCTTTTCTTATCCTGCTTATTTGGTGAAGGATAAAGTCTGGGTCCACCATAACCCTTAATCTAATCTTTCCTAGCCATACATCACCATAGATGAAGTACTAATAAATACAAATAATAATAACAACGATAATAATGATATAATTGAGGAAGCGAAGAGTAAAGTTGTGGGTTGTTAAACAGATTTGATTATGTGTGTAACCTAAGCCAATTACAGTAACAAAAACAATGATAACATCAAATACCCTTGAATAACCTAAACTAAATTAGCATGAAGATCACGATAAAGATTAGTATAAGCCTACATCCTCCCACATCACTCATAGGGGCGAAACCGTTGACCATCTCGAGAAGGCTTTAAGAATTCATTATTAGCTCTACAAAATCTTAATGGAGTTGGATATCTAAAAGCTTTCATTAGTGGTTTCAAAAGTAAATCAAGCTTTAAGAGGGTTAACATGCGTGGATGCCTCATGGGTGATCACCTAGCTATTCGGAATTGATATGTAAAAGTGGGCTAGAATGTAGAATTATGTGGTTTAGTTCAATATATGATATGCACTAGGAACCCTAGAAGTTGCATGGAGTTCTATGCCTGTATCCTATGTAAATATTGGACGCACATTGAAGATGTGATGAAGCAGACTAGTATAGCAATAACATGTTGCCTCATTTAATTTCAGTCAGTCTAATATTCCGTCCTTTCTAAGTCATGATGGAGAAGGTGGCTCTCTGGCTATCAGTGTCTGATGTCATTTGAAGTCTTGGATCCACTGAAAGTCACATTATTTGTTCAATTAAAAGTTGAAGATAAGTTCTTTTCTTCTTTTACTTATCCAAAAAAAAAAGTTCTTTTCTTCTTTTAGAAGAGTGTAAAAATCAAAAGTCTAATTGGGACTATATGAGCAAAGAAAAGAATTGGTTGGGCAATATCACAAATAGCATGTTCTCCTCATTTTTTTTCCTTGCTATTCCATTGTTGTGAGCATTTGTTCTCTCTTTTTACAATTGCTAAGGCACAGCCAAAATTTGCATTCAATCTGTTCAGCAAATGGTGGATATGTGCTAGTAAGAAGAGTATTAGAGTGATAAGACTTCTGAGACCAACACTATTGCCTATTGGTGTATTTGTGGCATTGAAGCTTCTTCCCTTAGAAATGAGAAAAGGAGTTGGTAGACCTCACAGTATCTAATCAGCTTTGTTTATATACTCTGCTTTTGTTCTGATTTTTCTAGACTATAGCTTGACTTTTCCTTTACATTTAACTTTTATTTGTAAAAATGGCACAAAATATAATATGGTACTATGAAAACCATTTCCCCTACATGAGGACAGAAATCAAAGTCGAAGAGAAAGCATCTTAGTTGTAGAATGTTCTACTTCGACTACAGCATATTCAGATTATAAGTGGATGAAGAGTTCCTAGATCCAAAGAGGTACCTCCTGCAAACATTGCTTTATAAGTCTCTTATGCACATCCAAAGCATACGTCTCCAACCCCAAGTCTTTCTCTAACAATCTCCGTACCCCCTCAAATGTCAAAGAACTGCATCCAAAAACAATCAAATAAATAATTCAACTTTGAATGGCCCATGAAAGGCTCAAGGCCAACAAATTTCACTAATCTACTAATGAAACAATTTAAAGCAACCATCGAGCCTTGTGGCTCTGTGGCACCAGGGGCCATATTTAAGGGTCATTACAAGGCCCACAAGGGATATGTCCCAAGTTCAATCCACGGGACCCACCCCTGGTGTTACTGAAGGTTTGGCGGGGATAGGGTAGGTTATGGCTCAATTCATCTCCAAGGAGCATCTTCCCGTGCCATCTATGCCCCTCTTGACTGACAACACAGTGCGTAGAGGCTGCTACAGTCACACTAGGTAGAGATGCCACATTTGGTTGCCCCCCTTTGCCCTTTTTTGTGCAGGGAAAAAAGAAAAACTTAAAGCAGATACATTGGTTCCAAATTTATGCAACAAATGAACCAATGAGCAATATATACCAATAATTTCATTCACAATATAACCGCTAACTCTCAATCAATAAATTCTTGATGCATGAGCATGAGCATTACCAAAAAAAAAAAAAAATTAACAAAAAACAGCAAATTTAATGCTAAACCATGATTTGCACGAAACTCTTCCATTTAAACTGGTACATAGGACAGACCCCCTTTTTTATATATATATATAAGTAATCAAAATATCATTAAAAGTGAAAACTGCTACTCAGTTACGCAGAGTATGCGGAGAAAAACCTAGCTAGGAAGAGAGAGAGAGAGAGAGAGAGAGAGAGAGAGAGAGAGAGAGAGAGAGAAAACTAAGCTCCCAGGGAGATACAAACGCAGCTGGCAATTTTGTGCTTACAACTTACAACACTTCCCAAAATCAGTAGAAGAAATAGACATCAAATAACACACCAACAGAGAGGTAATGCCACAACAAGAATGATATCACTAAACAATTACGAGTAACAATGAGAAAATGCTATATTTCATATCAACACGCTAAACCTCCAAAACCCTGAAATTGAATAGAAGCGTAAAACTCCTAATACTTCATTTTTCCGCCAAAAAAAAAAAAAACTCTGTAAACCACAGGACTCCTACTATTAGGCTTGTACACCTAGTTGAAACCAACTACGGCGTTTTGCACACCAACTGATTAGGGCACAATAGAGATAGAGAGAAAGAGTACTCTGCTTGTTCTTTGAAGTGAGCCACGCGTGAGTGCATAGCGCCTTTAATCTGCGACTCAATTTCATGCGCCCCCTCGTTCGGGCTCTCGCTATCTCGCGCCTCTTCCGCCATTTCTGTCACTCTGTTTCTCTCAGTCTCTCTCTCTCTCTCTCGGACTTGGGAATCTGCCCGTGGAGAGGGATTTGTTAGGGTGTATCTACTGATATAAAAGTCATGGCTCTCCGTACAAGTTCTGAGGTCTATTCTAGATCTGGACCGTTGGATCAGTCTTTTTCATCAAAAAGGTTGTATTTCAAATTTTAGTCAAACTCCGATGTAAGACCCTGTCAGCACCCACGCCATAGTCACGTGACATTACTGTACAAACAAAGTCCATCTTCTATAATGTTTAATAAAATAAAATAATCAATCATCTTCTATAATTCAACAAACATAGAAGGGAAAGGCGGCCAAAAGTACGGACCAGCCTCGCCTCGTTTAGGGTTCCTTCCCCCCAAATCCCCCTCCGAAATTGAGAGGCAAGCCCCGCCAAAAAAAAAAAAGAAGCCCCAAACTTCGCGAAAAGCCATGGGAGGCCACGGTGCCATAGAGGTGGCCAAGACGGTTCTGGAGGTTGCCGATGTGGCCTGGACCGCCATGGAATGCCGCCACCATCACCAGACGAGCCACGAGCAGGAGGGCGGGCCCGAGAGCAAGTGCGCGTCTTCGGAAGACGAATTGGAGGCTTTGCGATCGGAGAACCGGCGTCTTAGGAACTTGCTCGAGCAGAATCTGAAGCTCCTTCAGGACCTCTCCGAATCCCCGTGTTTATTCAACGATTGCCCTCCCGATGTACGTCTTTACTTTTCTTTTTCTTTTTTTTTTTTTGGGTTTTAGTGGAAATATTTTATGTCAAATTAATAAATAAAAAAATTATGGAATTTTGTCATTTGCTGTTGAATTTTGTGGAATTTCTCACGTGGGTTGATGTGAAGGAAAAGGAAATTGTTAAATTTCTTAAGAAATTAGGTTCCTTGAGCATTTTTACGCATTCCGTTTACCTCCCTTTGTTATATCCTAGATCTTCTAGAGTAGCAAAGTAAATGGAGTTGGTTATTCATAATACATTTAATTATATTGATGTGAGGTATTACTTTCTCAATTTCAGTTGTATGTTCGGCTTGTGGCAACGGTGGATTCCAAACACTTCTTGACTCGGCTCAAATCTCTCCAGCAGGCATCAGCCAACGGAACTAGCTATGAGTTTCCTTTCAAGGAGGCCACAGGTTTTTTACTTTGCATGGTATCCAATGCAAATATCTTTCCTATCCTTTAAGTTTCACAACTTTGATATTTTCTGGGTTTGGGGGTTGATTCTCTGATTAGGTGATGATTTGCACTCGGCTGAAATTCTAATAAAAGTTGACAATGAAGAACCCAGCTGGTGGGTATGGGTCACAGATGAAATGGTGCCAGGCAAAGTTGAAGAATGGAGCGGAATTGATAATGAAAATTATGTAGTTGTTAGTGAGGAGCATGTGGTGGATGGGGTTGCGAACTTTATGGCTAGATGCATTATCTCAAACTCAAAAGCTAGGGTACATGGCTACCGAAACTTATTTCTCATTGATTATTAATTATTTCATGCCTTCTATCTAATATGATTTGCTTCCTTGCAAATGCAGAATTTGACACCGGAAGAGCTGCAAAAAAGTAAGTTTGCTGCCCAGTCATTTGAAAATGCTTTTGGCCCAAATTTTTTTTCCCAAAACTTCATATAGGTTGTAACTTCAGGATAATGTCTTAATGTCTTATAGGGAGTGGTAAGGGTTTCTTTCTTGGTCATAATATGACCTTTGGACCCTAAACAATGTGTCACGTTACATTTTCCGATTTCCCACATGCCCTTGTATTGTTGACATGACACATTAGGCAATAGCAAAACTCACAAAATAAGAGAAGCACTTGACACCTTCTGACATGAATATGGCTCACTTAGGGCTGTTGGTGCTGTGGCCTCACGCGCGTGTCATATGGTGCCATTTACTTTGATTATGTGAGCCTTGCTTTGGCCTGACATGTCATGTCAGTAATACAAGGACATATGAGGGTGGGAAAAGGTTAATCATGTCAGCAATTATCATTTAGTGACGCAAGACAGGGCAAAAAAAATGAAATGTTTTCAAAACATGAAGTACTGATTTGACATAGTCATTCAAGGACGAAATTGAAATTTAACACAGTTTGCAGACCAAAATCACATTTTGACTGTCTTCTTCCTTGTTTGAGGTTGATTTCTCTAATAGTATTACCTTGGGAACAAGATGCCTGTTTCTGAGTGCAATGCTTGCTGATAACATTTATTCCTTGGATACCTTTTTTGGAAATTTGGCATCTTTCTCATTGATGTAATAATCACCAATCTGGTTCTGGCTTCTCCCAGTTACATGTGATCTTTTAACCCGGGAATGATTGCCTATGTGACTTATCTCTGAGACATTATAAACTTGCAGCTTTGGGGAAAGCATTAGGTGATGTCAGCAAACTTGAGAAGGTGTTAAATATTTGGCATGCTGGGAAACTGTTTTATGCCCTGTCCACCTGGGGACTTGCTCTGGCTGGGTGAGTTTTAATTTGTTTACTATACCATTAGCTGTTGAGAATGTTATCCTCGATCTTCTGCTGCTCTCCAGGTCAAGAAGTTGAAAGATATGCATAGATATGTTACATTGCATAATTTGCATTATTTTTGTAATTTTAAATTTTTTTTTTACAAAATATGGTTCTTATGCATATTCTTGCCTCCGAAATCAAGATGTAATAAGGTATTGGTAAGCAGGAAAACATTGCTACTGAATTTAGTTTTACTATTTCCAGTTCCCCATCCCTCTTCCTTATCATATCATCCTCCTCCCTTTGCCTGACCTCCTATTTTCCTGTACGTAAACGGAAGCAAGTAATTGCTAGACCTTTTGACATAGTTGTACAACCCATGAATCAATTTTGCCAGAAATAACTATTTCATCTTTCCTTCAAATATTTAAATGTGTTACTGCGCTTAGACAATAATTATGCTTTCTATCACATCTTTACATTTAATATTTTAAATTTGGAATAAGTAATCACTTTGGCATGAGTCTCCTCCATAAATTGGGACTATATTGGCATGAGGTTTACATTACTGTTGGAGCAAACTTCTTTGAGTTACCTGGACTGTTTGATTGTCTGTTACTGTTTGTGTCTGCATTGGCACCTGCCAGTAGGAGTATTATTTTATGGCATTCAGTATTTGATTGGTTTCAGTTATGTTCCAACAGAAATTTAACCTTAGTCAGCAAAATTGGCCTTGACATAGATTTTGCATCACAGGTTGTATAGGGGTCGTGCGGTACTGAAACTTGCGGCAATGGGTGTTCACTCAACCAGCAAAGTTGTTCTCAGGGCTCTCTGAAGAAGGCTATTATTATACAGCTCTACTTATTGCTGTCTTGCCAGTGTACAGACCAAGAAAACTTTGTGATTCTTGTACGAAGTTGTAAATAACATTGGCTTTGGACACTGTTCTTCACCTGCAATGACTGATTGTATTTATTGATTTCATCATAATGATCTGTCCATATATTGGGAAGTAATGTTATATTTCTATTGATTGATTCCTTTTCAGTGGCACATCAGAATGTGGTAAGAGGCTAGATTATTCTGCCTTTGAATTCTTGGTATTATGAAGCCAAGAGAGCTCATCTCTTACACCACACTTACGAATTTGTCATGTAGTGACTTTTCTTCTTCTTTATTAAATAACATAGATGTGTGTTAAATGCTTGAGCTCATTATCTGCCTCCCAGTTTATCATTCTACCTCTATTTCATTCGTCGTTATTTTCTATTAGAAAAAGAGTAATGCTAATTTTCGCATTGGATTTTCACATTAGCCATACTAGTTAACCAGCTAATGTGATGAATTTTAACTTTTTATGTCAGTCACTTAAAGAATAATAATATTAACCAGTTAAAACTTGCCACATCAACCTGCGTAAAGTTCTTGTAGAAATCTAGTGTGGTCACAGCGCAGATGTTAGCATACATCTGCGCAGATATTAACCATTCCGAACCTTTCTGGAATGGTTGCAGCAGCTTCCAATTGAAAACGTCACTCATAACTCCAATGGATAATTTACATTAACGTTAGCATACATTAACCCCAAGTAATTTGTTACAACCCCTTTGCTCTTTCCCTACCCCTGAAAATAATAATAATAATAATGATGATGATGATTTATTATAGCACTGCAGAAGAAACAGCACAGAAAATTTCCAATCCTATATCTACCGTAGAACTTACATTCCAAACTAACTGTAAATGAAATATGAATATTGGACTACCAGTTAGGTTGAGAAGAAGACATTGCCAAAAGCTGTAGAACTCTGATTTCTTCAAAAAAACAAATATTCATATAGAAGCAATATGCTTTGCCGACATAAATAATACACAGATCCAAAACTGCTCTCATTCAGCACAGTTGCTACTTGCAACATAACCGTTGCTCCTTCCTAAAACAATTTTTTTTTATATGCTCTACTCCCAAGGCTATAGGGTGCAAAATTGGTGTCGTCAACCTAAATTGTCTTAGCGAACATATTTCGGGTTCCCAAGCAGCTCAAGACAAGAAGGTTGACAAACCTATCAGATGTACTATTTCAACAGCACTGTTATATTACACTGTAAGATTATGTTTCTGGAGTCTTTCTCTTAAGATTGGAAGCCGAGGCAACATCTGAGTGAGCCTGACCAAATACTGACCTGCATGATGCCCAAAGCCACGACTAATATCAAGAGAGGTAAATTGATGATACAAAACAACATCTCAGAAACGCGGAGCAACTCCATTTTTTTCATCATAAAAAATAAAAGTAACTTGATTCATCTGGATATCAAGAGCAGCAATGTGCAGCAACTGATTTCTCTGAGCTTTCAATTAACATATAAAATTGGCTAAGTTCACACCATGAAGGCAACCACTCCACTGACTGATTTTTAACATTTTTGGTGGTGAAGGATATCTTCCTTCCATAAAGTTATGGTCTTCTTCCAATTGATGTTACTGCCAACCTTAATTACTTTATCTTGCAGTAACAAAACACCCCAAGTTTGACTTAAAAAATGGGAAAAAAAAATAATCACAATTTTTTCTGTCCCTACCTCAAACTCCTCACAAACCCAACATCAGATTTAATATAAAAATATGATAGGTAGACCTTTGCCATCCAGCTACTGCTAACATATCCAATATGGAGAGCTGAAAGATTTCTTACTACCTGGAACCCCCGAGTTTGATGATTCAAGACCCTTTGTTAAGCTTAATCAGTGATATAGCTATCCCTATATACCATTTGAACAAACCCTCAAAAAACATAGGACCACAAAAGTTAATCTACTTCTTTTGTGATTTTGAGCTTGCAGTCATTTACTACGAATAGGTATTAGTTCGAATTAAAGAATCATACACAGTGAAACTACTGCTTGCAGCTTATCATAAACAGTATAATATAAATTGAAAACAATAAATCCACTCACCCACAGGTCGAACATTTCTTGTGATGCTTACAGAATATGGACAAGCATACAGAACATATATAGCCCATGTCGATTGTCTTTTTATGGCAAAAGCACCTGTGAGTTTCAAAGGTTTAGTACGGTGCATGCAATTCAATTGTGTGTGGGCATAAACTTATGTATATATGCATGTACTTATGTGTTACACAAACACACACACACACACAAAAACACTCACATTACATAGGACTTCTCTTTTTATTTTTATTTTTTATAAGAGGATTTCATTAAAAAACCAATGGACATACCCAAGTACACATGAAGTATACAAGAGAAACACCTAAACAAATAAAGAAAAGAGATCAAAAACGTCATGAAAACTATAAACATGCAAACAATCATAAGCAGCTATCCACCAAAACGTACAGTTTATACTAGAATATAAACTTAAACATCTAAGTAAACAATGCATGCAAGAGAGAGAGAGAGAGAAATCAAATTCATCATTTTGAGAACCATGACTGATATGGTAACCCTGCCCATGGAAAAGATTGTTAAGTGTATACGATGTGAGATTTGATTCTAGTAAGTTTGCTGTATCCAGTATCACCAAACATCCAAACAAGCTCATTAATCCAGATCCAAGAGAAAAATTGAGACCCACCATCTAATTTGTACCTTTATGTAAAAATGAATATAGATAATCAGTTCATTGCAGATATAAATTTATTTCTAATCAGTTTTTCCGAGATTTATCTAATTAAGGTGAGTTTAATTTAATGCAGGCAGAATATTAAAAATATAATCACATTTGCCAAGAAAAAGTCAATGATGCTGCTCCCAGTATAATTACACCCGCAATATAACAATTTCAAACATCAATATTAGTACTTACAAAGGTAAACATCCAGAAGAACAAATGGCTTGAAAACAACATAAAGAAAAAAAAATGACCACAAGAGGTTTAACTTACGAGGCACGGAAGTCAACACCAACTGACTTAGGAAGCTGTAAGAAGGTACGAGAATGCAAATCAGTCGCAAAAACTGTCTGCATGAAACAACAAGATTTCATCAGTATCAACAAGTTGAAAGACATGTAAAAGAAAGGCTTGTAGACTACATAAAATTAGATAGAGTGACATAATAGGGAACAAGATTGTCGCATATACATGACAAACCAAAGATAGTGACTGAATACAACAAACAAAAGTTTCAGAAAATATATCTAGTATATAATAATAAATCTTAAACAAGAAAAAAGAATAACAGCTACATAACTAGCTTCTATATTAGATTCTTCCAAGTTCAGTATTCAGAAGTGAAAGAGCTGAAATTTATTAAAGGTTCAACAAGTTCTTGCTAGATTTTCAGGTTCAAACCAAATCAATTCTGTTGATTTAAACACTATTCTTTTCTAATCCGAAAACAGCTAAAAGTTCTGATCCCGAAACTGAAGCGGCAGAAATAAAAGCAGCTACAGTTGACATACGAAGCACACACAAGAATATCATTGAGATGTAAGATGATTATGGGGCTTAACTAATGTGTAAACTCACGATCGGTATTTCTATGTACTGAATTCTTGGAATGTAACATAGAACCAAATCCTCATTTTCTCACCTTTGAACTCTAATTTCGTCAGTGCAGCTCAATTGGATCAGAAGCAACCCCATTTTAGAATAGCACTGCTATAGTGCAAGAACGTTCTGTTCGATTTTTTTCATACAGTTTTGAAGCACATTGGAATTAGAAAGAAACGAAGTAGCTAACTCATTGGTATTGTAACTGAAAACAAGATCTGTTCATACAATAGCTACATTCTGTTCAAATTATCCTGCCAGGTCAACCATGGGTTTTCCTTCAACAATAACAACTATAAGATCTCGTGCTTGTGCAAGCTTAATATCCCTTTAGAGTGAGCCAGATACGCCATAGAGTTTGAATAGCAGCTACCCAAACAACCTATGGAATATAAAAAAAGAGCAGGTAATCTTGTGAAGATTTGAACAATGACTGTTTTGAACCATAACCTGAATAAACCATGTCCAAAATTTTCCAATTTGAGCTTCACAAGTTCTTCCAAACCTGAGCTTAACATACACACAAGTCAAGTGATGGCACAGTGAACCAACGTGCCTGTAGTATTGGATTTCATGCTTCATGGTCCAAGGTGTGTCATTGACAATACAATGGTTCTCTTATAGTACTCTCGACAACATACAGATCAAGACATGAACTTTTTGAAAATTATTACATATTATCATACAGAAAATAAGTCTTTCAAAGATCTGAACAATGTCAGTTTTAACTTATCGCCAGCTTTAATCATATCTAGATTGCGCCACCTCAGCTTGATAGACAGAAAATCAATACAAGCCAGGTAACCGGAATGTGAAGAACATAGTATCCATGTCATATGTCATGTGTCTCAACCAATGGTGTCTCATTTGGCTCTACGACAACTCTATTGAGTTCTATGCAAAAAGAGTAATGCTATACACACACTTTTATCCCACTTTGCTAAGGGCCACTCAACAAAGTGGGATAAAAGTGCGGCATATAGCATTACTCTTTTTGTGAATTAACTTCCTCTGTATTGTTTCATGTTATACTCCCAAAAGCTTTAAAATCTGACATGCATATTATATAGATTTTTGAAGAAAAAAAATTATGAAAGCAATACAGCATGGGCAAGCGCGATTAGCATAGAACAAAGATAAAAGACTGCAACTTTAAACTGCTTAGTGAAAAATATTCTACACAACCTACCAAGAGATATTGAAACAGCCCATCCAGTTGTTGGGGTTTCTGATACACACCACCAGTTATGTAAGAAGCCTGATATTCAAACACATTAGATGCAATCACTAAAGCCAACAGAGGGCTGATGACAATATTATATCATGTATTGCAATAAAATTTCATTAAAATTACATGCAACAGACAAATTACCTGCTGGAGGAAGGCAGAATTGTTAGAACCTATATAGCAAGAATCTATAGGAACCTGCACCAGTGGCAATTTGGATTTACATAAGAAAGTTCTTTAAATTTAAAAAAGAATCAGCGAGTATAATCATCTCAAAAAAGGAAAAAGATCATAAATCTTATTAGAGGACCTTTTGTATGCTCCTAAGTACTTAAAAAGATAATAAACCAACATAGTACTAGTACTAGTACACATACAGTTTAAAGAAGCTAAATAAGAGCAAACCACAAACTTAAATGACATATACGTGGACACCATAAATTTGTACCTCAAACATATTTTACTAACAAATTGTTAAATATTTTGCAAGAAAGATTTTGATCAAATCATCCCAGGACTTCATTTCAAATTTGCAATTGGCCAACTTAAATATATTTAGCCAATCTAAATTAGTTAGGAAAAGGGGTTTATGGACCTAACCTCAATGAGTTGGGATTAGAGCTTAGTTTTGAGTTGAGGTGACTTTATATCTTTTTTTTATATCTAATTTGCATATAACTAACCTGTTCAACAAAGCTTGCCTAGCATAATTTGACTGACCATCAAATAAGCCACCGAATATCTTGCATAGCCTTGAAGATATGAAATTCCAACCATAATGTTGGCACACATCACACATGTGATGATGGTACATTTTCTATCCTACACTGTTGCCAAATGTCTAGCACTTGCCCACAGTCTAAAAGCCAAATGAAGTATGGTCAGGCATTTTCCATAAAAGATTACATTAATTGTTTGACAAAGAAGATGCCAGTTTAACAATCAATAGTCAAAATTTGGAACTTTTAGGCTCATAGTTCATACATCTGCATTTGAAGTATTTATTTATAGGGGATGGCTCAATCAAGGGGTGCAATCATATTTGATGCACCCTTTATTTTCACAGACATTGAGGTTTCCACAAGCAGTACGACCCAGAAAAACATTGCTTGATGTCAAGAATCTCGCATCTCAAACGCCAATCTCAGACACTGGAACCATCTCTTTTTCTATTCATTTCAAAATCAAATGACCATGATTCAAGGCACGGCCAGATCATTCGAGACAGGACATTAGATTATAAATGCATTTGATACTATTACTATGGAAAGTCAATGAATAAATAACTAAATGTTGTAAAATACTAGTACTCCTAGTGTTTTGATTGCTTCCTACCATTCAAATTCTTAAGATTTTGAACGGTATCTGAATTTATTGGATCCATCAGCAGTGATTCAGCACTATGCATTGGCAGGGCCAAGTCAGAAGTCCAGCCAGATCATGAAGGAAGTGAACAATAAATTGAGTGAAAATGGGCACAAAGTACATGAGTATTCTTGTTGAAAAAGAAAGAGAAGGAATGTGCATGTGGTTCATTGAAGATGAAGTCAAAGATGAACAAGAAGGTAGGAATAAAGAAAACTAAAAGGGAGAAGTGGTGAGAACAAGGTCTTATGAAGAGCTTGAATGAGTCAGAGTGATTACAAAAAAGAAATTGAGAAGAGGTTTGGAAAACTGAATATCAGATAGGCAGGAAGGATTGGAAGATAAACAAACAATTCAAGAATCAAGATTCGAGTGGTTGAAGAAGCATAAACAGAAGATTGGCAACCTTAGGTTTGATAGTAATCTGTATGAAACTAGTATCAATAATCATTATGCTCGATGAATAATGCTATTTATCATAATAAGTCACTAAGAATTCAGTATAGAGTATGGTGGTTAATGCACGGAAATCAGTCCAGATTCTCACTAAGGATTACTGAAGTAGCATTTACATATGACAGTAAGTAACAGTTATTCATTAAAAACTGTGGCAAACAAAACAACCACGTTTGCCACCTGTTTCCAGTTCCACGTTTGACAACTGGGAGGAAATTTAATTTCTTCAATAGATTATTTGACAATAATAAGAACTTAATGCTTAAGAGTTTGATCTTTATCCCTGAAAATCAACGGGATAAAGATATGTTCCACATATGATAGCCAAATCTTTCATATTAAAATTGTAAGACCCACAACCAAGGCCATTTATGCTACATGTTCTCATAAAAAGATATCAAACTAATATGCCTAAAGCATTCCCAGCTTTCATTGGGACTGGAAGAAGGAATCAACTGTAACACATTTGACCTTTTCCAAAAACTGATTCAGCCATTTACCAACCAAAAAGTATTTTTTATACAGATTATTCATAGGACAACACAGAGAAACATTAACTGCATACCATAGAGCGCTGTGCTGAAAATATTGCATTCATGATTGCAACATATCTGGAAAAGAGGGGAAAACTTCAGGCTAAAAAGCTCAACCTAAAAGTACAAAAAGTAGTAGTAATAATAAAAGTAATACTCATACCACTTGTAGTAGTAGTAGTAGTAGTAGTAGTAGTAGTAGTAGTAATTAGGAGAAGAAGAAGAAGAAGAAAATGACACTGCCAAAAAATTATAAAGAACATACTGTTCTGGTCCATCTGAGGATCCCTGCAAGCATAAAATCTGCCCCCATATGTCAGTAACTTTACCAGAAAGATATTCTACTCAAGTCTAAAAATCTAAATGAATGTGATAAAATGATAAAGCAGAAAATTTGGGGGGGGGCGGGGTGAAGAATTACAAACAAAACCAACAGAAAGTAGGCTTTACAAAAGAAGCACAATGTCATATATCATTCTTCAAATTCGCCATGAGCATTGCAATAATTAGACCAACTGTATACAATCTGAATGAAGAGCAACAAGTGTTCAATGAGATATATTTCAACTTTGGATGGTATTAAAAGCTATACAATCACCATATCACAGAAAACATCACCACAGGTCATCCACTATATCAAGTTAGAAGAGTTTGTAGAAGAAAACGAGACACCTTTTAAGGTCTAACTGGAGCTTGTGTCACAATAGAGTTTCAGTTATATGTAAGGTTGAAGAATTTTACCTTCAATAAACCTCATTCAATGGCAATATTATTTAAATCGTGCTCCAAAATTCATTATCAATAATTCCACTTTTGAATGTGTCAACCACTAGCACCTTCATGAATAATTTTGATACAGCAATTAGAACTAACCAAATTAGTTTTTGGACAACTACAGTTACTACAAACCACAAAAGCTTGTAGATTCACACATCGGTATCTCGTAATGTTAATGTTTTCCCAACAACAATCTCACGCCCTAAACTTGCTTTGCTACACATAAAAATATTTTCCTTTTTTTAAAAAAAAAAATTTAATGAAGGGGAACCTCGACAAGGTAGGGCCCTTCGGACTCACCCCTACAAAGTAAACCTCGAACCCGTGCACTGTACCCTCAGAAGTTTCCCTACACGGATCAAGGTAAATCGCTGGTTTTTTACACCATGGGGTGTAGCCCTAAGGGAGAGTTTGCACCTAGCAAGTCTTGAACTTGGGATCTAAGAGGTGATACTCCCTAAGACCACAAACCTCAACCACTAGGCCAACCCTTTGGGTTTAATCTTTTCCAAAAAAAATTAATTTGCAAGTATAATGATTTTTATTCTATATATGGATTAAGACTGCCAAATAGGTTAGAAAACGCATGTGCCTCTTTGTGCGTGACTGGTTGATTAGAAAGTGATAAAAAGGCATCGCACAATTCCATCTTCAAATACAGTGATGCGACTACGTCAAAGAAATATATTATCACCAAGATACTTATTAATGAGACTTGCACAATGTATATCATATTGAAAAACAAAATCTCACAGCTCCACAATACATTTGAGAACTGTTCACGGCGATTGATGGCCGGATAATCAATCATAGAAATATCAGTACTCCAACTTATGCAATTCAGCAAATAAGTATAATTTTAAATGCAGATATAAATACTCACTCGAGGCTGCGGATGAAGCGGTCCTGAACGAAAAACCCTCTGTATATCTAGTCATCGAATCAAGTGAAAGTAAAACAAACTTTAGATGTCCCGTGAATATCAAACAGCTCCATTGTGTCTTACACATTTGTGATTGATTCAGGCTATTACACATAACATCAAAATCTTTTGCAGCCAAATCCAGTTAAACCCCAAACTATCTCCATGCCACCCAATGGAGCCTTTCATTCTCTTAGAATATTGATTAAGTGATTAAACTCACTCTTTCTCATCAACTTAAGCTTTTGGGACAGATAGATATTTGCCATGGTATCAAAGTAGAGATGCTGAGTTAAAATCTAACTCGGCAAGCTTAAGCTTGGGACATGCGAAAATTTATCATATTCCGATATCAATAGCGACTAACTAAACAAACATAAGCAATAATGAAAAGGATACAACAAAGAGCCATAGACAAGGAGCCCGATAGCAGCGAAGAAGTGGTGGGTCCTAGAGAGTCTTGCTTGCCGAAGTGCTCGTCCCTGGTCACAAACTCTTCCAATTTCTGCAACAACTCGGAGCAGAGGGCGGGCATTCTTCCACTCTCAACACTGGGGCTCGTCGCCATAGACGAGTCGTAGATGTAGTCGCAGGAATTGCACCCGGAAGCAATCACCACCACTTGGTTGAGTTGGTTCAGAACTAAGATCGAGTTCAGAAACGAAAGAACCTGCAGAAAAAACTCAAAAACTGAGAATCTAAACCGCAATTAACCTCAGTTTGGCTCGCCAGAAAATGCAGCTGATAAGTCCTAATTTCGACCAATCAGATAGTCAGGATTTGGAATTGTGTGTGTGTGTGTGTGTGTGTGAGAGAGAGAGAGAGAGAGAGAGAGAAAGAGAGTACGTGAGAGAGAAACTTGGAGAAAGGAAAAGCGAAAGAGCTCCAGAAGAAAGGGTTTGTGTCCAACAGCACCACCAGGAGGCTCACGTCATCTGCAACAACACGATCCAACAACAAACAGAGAATGAGATACAGAAGAAGAAGAAGAAGAAGAGAGAGAGAGATGGACCTGCATAGAGCTTTGAAGGAGCGGAGGCCATGAGAATTTACAAATGACAGGCCTTGTTTCTGAATGCGTATGTGTTACTATCAAATGTAATTGGTTTCGCGGGAACGTGAAGCGATGGAGAGGATGGGGATTCTCTGCAATTGTTTTTCTGAGTGATGATCATATGAACTGCAGTCTACTTGTTGGAGCACAATCGGTTTAACTTTTTATCGGGTCGGGTAGAGGCCCAATTTCTGGTTTATTGATTTGGGCCAATAAACATGAGGCCCAGAACAAAACCCTGCAATGAGTGCGTGTGAGTCGTGAGAGATGCCGTTACTCGAGAGCACCTTCTTTTTTTTTTAATTTCTGATCAGATTTTATTTCTTTTCTTCACCTCATAATTTAAGGAACATGGTGTATCTTCTCGGAAATGTTTACGATGTCGTGCTCTTTGTACTCCTTCACTGCTCCTTGTATTGGGGATTTCTTTTTTTTTTTTTGTTTTTTTAGTTTTTATTATTTTTGTCATTGTTTTTGGGTCGTGAGTTGTTTTTCTGACCTTTTAGGCTAAGGAGGAGTATATTACTGTGGAAATTATCTCTCATGGCCAGAAAATAAAGTTTGAAATTTTGGGCTATCCATGTCTTAGATTTACTCTACCAGGAGCAAATCTGTTTCATAACTGTAATTGTATATGAGTTAACGAAAGCTAAAGTCATAGATAGTACTTGATTGTAAGAATTTTCTAATTGTATCTATAATTTTGTAGTGTCATAAGGTTTTAATTTTATTAAATGTATCTTTTATGATTTTAGCCCATATTTCATTTCACCCACACTTTTTCTGTTTTTCAATTATTATTTTTTCCATTAGAATGTAGATAAAATATAAACATCTACAAGCATAAGAGGCTTTTTCTGCTATTTGGATTCTTTTTGTTAACGTATGTTGCCTTTCATTCCTCCATAGCTCTGATGTGCCACACCTTATGTTCACGGGCCTCCCAAATTTTCATTGCTAGTTGCTACCACCATCATCCCGTTCTAGTCACCACACTCCACCGCATGGTCGTCACACGCCTGCGCGTGGAACTCAGGCACCGACACATGCCCTTCGAGCTGTTGCTAGAAGCTCTCCCGCCAGTCTCCCTCTGCCTCACCCTCTGTTGAATTTGTTGCTTTGTGGGCTTTATTACTGCTTTCTTATTTTTCTTGTGTTTTTCTTTTTATTGTACTTTGTAGTTTTTATGTTTTGTGGGTTATTGTGTCCCAGTTCTTTGGCGATTTGATCTATATGTTGAGACTTTTGTAACTGGATTAGTATTGGTACCTCTCTACTTTTTAATCCCTACATTGAACTATGACAATACATATTCAGTTTCAATCTTTTTTCAAGGGTTGTTGTTGTTTCCAAGTAGGGGTTCAGACACGTTAGCCTTAATATGTACTTGTCGCTTCTGTAACCGTCTTATACGGCCCCTTGAGAGGACCAAATCACTTATTTGACCTATTTCCTTACATTTGAATATATTTTCACACTGTTGTTGTATTTCGTTTTGGATATATTGTTGGGGAGCCCATCCTTTTTTTTTCATTTTTATGATCGTCAAATCTTTCTTCTTTTCGGATTAAGAGTGGGAAGGATCCCCTTGTAACCCTTTCCCTTATTAAATTAGGAAAAAAAAAAATTTGAGTCCTGAGTTTCCTTCAAGACTAATTAATAAGTTCTTAGTTCAACCAATTGTTTGAAAATTTATAGAAGATTAATATTGTATAGCATAGTTTGTATCATACAATTATTTTTAACTAATTCTCAAATTTTATTTTAATTTGTTAATGAAGACTGATCTAAAAAGTCGTTGAGACTCTCACGGTTAATGCTTTGATATAAAAATGTTAGCCCTTGTGTTTATAGGAAGGTGATAAAATGGTGTATATATATAGTGAGAGATAAAGGAGCTCTGTGTTCCTTTGGTTTTTTTCTCTCTCTCTATATATATAACTAGTGGTGTAGCACTCATTACGTTTTTCACGTGCATGAGCTGCTCCATTCAACGTACCTTTTCCGCATCATCCTCACCTCCACCAAATGTTTCAATATCCTTAGAAAAAGATGGATGATTGACTATAAATTCTATCTGCCAATTCAGTCATTCGATCGTTACGTACGTACTTATCCCTAAATTTGTATGCACACCATGACACAATATTTCCCTGTTCCCTCCCTATCAATTTTGATACTAATTCTTCTCCCATTGGGATGCTCTTCCCTAGAAGAATTCAGCTTCCGGGTCAGCCTATCACGCATCGACAGCGACAAAAATCTTTCCGACATACAAATCATCCAAAAAGAAATCCTCCGTGGGAAAACGCGGCTCGATAGGCTACGCCTTGCAGCACGAACAGAAGGTTTTCAAGCGCCGGTTCTAGGTGTGGACGGAGCCTTCTTGATGAACTTGTGGATGGGGACCCCGTCAACACCTTTCCGCGCTATAATGGACACGGGCAGTGACTTGATCTGGACGCAATGCAAGCCATGCAGGCACTGTTTCAAGCAATCAACCCCTGTTTTTGACCCGACGCGGTCATCTTCGTTTAACAATGTTTCATGCGACAGTCCGTTGTGCAAGGGTTTTGTCAACTCAAAGTGTGGGAACGGATCATGTCAGTACAAGAATGTTTATGGTGATGAGTCGTCCACAGAAGGGTTTATTGCAACAGACACTTTCACGTTTGGAGACTCGCACCACCATGTTTCCGTGCCAAATATGGGGTTTGGGTGTGGGGTTGACAACAAGGGGGTGGGACTTGACCACGCCGCGGGGATTGTGGGACTCGGGCGAGGATCTTCTTCCCTTGTTTCACAGCTCGACGTGCAGACATTCTCCTACTGTTTAACATCAGTTAGTGCCAAAGAGAAAAGTAGCCTCTTCTTTGGGTCTCTAAAAGACTTGAATATCACACATGATGGGGAGCGGCTCAAAGCCACCCCATTGATTAAAAACCCATCGCAGCCATTGTTTTACTACCTATCTCTTCAAGGCATCACCGTTGGCGATGTTCTCTTGCCCATACCAGAACAAGTGTTCCAAATAGTCGACGGAGTCGGCGGCGTGATCCTTGATTCCGGAACCACGATCACTAGTTTACAAGAGGATGCATTTAACATTCTAACGCAAGAGTTTCTGACGCAGGCGAAACTAAACGTGTCGAGTTTCTCCACAATGGGTTTGGATGTTTGCTTTGAAGTGAAGTCAGGAGATGATGAGGAACTCGAGGCGGGCATCCCTAGGCTGGTTTTTCATTTCGAGGGGTTAGATTTGGAGCTGCCACGGGAGAATTATATGATAGTGACTAAGGACATGGGAGTGGCATGCTTGGCAATGGCTCCGACGGGTGCTTTGTCAATATTCGGCAACTATCAGCAGCAAAATATGCTGGTTGTTCATGATCTCAACAAGGACACTGTGTCTTTTATTCCTGCCAAATGTGATCAGTTGTAGGTGCCTTGTTGAGTCAACTTTTGCTAGCACATCAACAGGGTCCAAGTGGTTTCTCAAAAACAAAAAGTTTGAGGAAACTTAAGAGGGAAATTTTCTCTACACATTATATGAGAGTCCAAAGTATTTGTGGACTCTGTTTTTGATAGGTTGGAAGTTACTTGTATTGCATATAAAATGTGTACAAGCAAATTGATGCGACGCAACGAAAAAAATAAGTGCCTTGTGAGACACATATTATCATTGGCCTACTAGACCGACATCAATAAGTCCAACTAATTTTTTGGCTCAATGTGTAATATCAAAGTCCCATCTACATTTATAGAACATAAATTTGAGACGATTCAAGGAAAGAAAAGTCATTGCCAACTTTCTGAAGTATTTTCTTAATGAGCTTTGATAATTTTTTTTTTTTTTTTTTTTTTTTTTTTTTTTTTTTCATGTCCGCATAAGAGGAGAGAGGAGAGATTCGAACTATTGACCTCCGCTTCATTAGGCGTGGTCCGAGCCGATTGAGTTACCTCTTGATGACAGCTTCGATAATGTGTTAAATTAAGATCTCCAACAATTTAAGCATTACAAATTGAGAGAGAGTTCATGTATATGATACTCATCTGCCCAATCACATATCGGGTATAGGTGAATTTCATATGACCTCTCTCACTATTGCTATCCAATCTCCAATTGCCTAGTTTATATAGTTGTTGCTTCCTCACATACCCTTTTTACCAAGTCAAAGACTCAAAATCCCCTACAATTGGGGTACCCGAATTGCAATGCAATTCAAGCCGCCCAAGAAAGAGGTTTTTGCAGCCCAAATTGGACTCCAATTAAGGCACCCAATTGTGTGATCCTAAAATTCACTCGAAAACTATCAAAACTTAACTAGTGTCAAAACTACAAACTCTATCTTGAAGACAACAAAAAGAGTTTTATGGCATCGTACAGAGAATTCCGTAAGTATCAGCTTAAAGAGCAGATCATGCTGCAGAAATTTAAGGTATTTAAGATTACAACGAACCACCAATGAACCAATAGAAATTAATTTCTTAGCAGAGTGAAACAAAAGTGTTAAAAGGACAGTAAAAGATGCACCATCCCTAATCGTACAAGTTATCCCCTGCCTGGGGTGGGGGTACCTATTATTCATCGGCGGTCCAGTGCACCCCCACTCACTTAAAGGATGCTGCTACAAGGCAATGCAGTCACCTAGACCATTTCTTAATTGATAACAAGAATAGATTACAGAAAGGCAACTGGTCATACCTCTGGAATACTTTTTTTTTTTTTTTTTTTTAAATGCGCATTTTGAAAACTAAAGATTCACTGCATCCACAAATCAGTTTGACAGTAGAAACAAATAGATAAGAGTTAAATAAAATAACAAAAACATAACCACCACGGAGAACAAAACCCCACCATCAATCCGAAAAATTACAATGACATAGACATTATGAAATTGACAAACAAAAAGAAGAGAAGCGCTGATGGGAAAGTGGCTAATGAATTCACCAGGGACCAAGCATCAGAAGAAGCACTCGCAACAGGACTGCTTGCAGGGGCTAGTAGTGGAACGATTCCAGTTGTCGTTGGCATCACTGTTGACTTGGGTTTTGTTGTTCCAGCACCATCAGATGATTGAGGTGAAGGTGAAGGGGCAAACACTGAATCATGGACTACTGAAGAAGGTGGCGCTATAAGTGGAGGAAATTGCTGGGTCCCTGCATCATTTTATAAAAGCAATGCAAAAACAAGTTAAGAGTTGCAATGATAAAATCACAAAAAGAAGTGCATAATGAAGCTTTATCTGAATACTTTTTTTCAGATTTCAATAGTCATCGATGGGAATGAGATTTATGAACTTTACATCTGCATTTAAACTCAAGTTCATAATGTGAAAGGAGTTGTTAACCCATCAATTGATTTTCTACTATGACATTGTCTAGAATAATTTTTTGGTAAGTGATCGAAATTTTATAAAATGCAAAAGGGCACAACCCAAATACTGAAATACACATTAAGTATACAAGAAAAAAAAAATCAAGAAAATCCTGAAAGCTAGAAGAATGAAGACAAACAGTTGCTGTCCAATAATAAAGGGTTTTCAAAAAAAAGGCCTTGAGATCCTCTACCAATCTCTTGCAATCCTTAAAACTACAATCGTTTCTTTTCTCTCCATAAATACCACAATAAGCAAGACAAGATCATTTTCCATGCTGTTGCACTTTGAAAAGAACAGCACTGCCCTTTCCAACAAGTGAAGAGACCAACTACCCATTAGAAAAATTAGTTTAGTACTCTGCATAAATGCTTTGAAATCCAAGTGGTATGGTTGCCTATTAGTACTTAAAAGTCCACTGTGTTAAGTAGCTTTTCTCCATAACATCATTATCAAAACCAAAAGCCTTTGGTTAGTCGAGGGGTTTGGGACTGTTTTATCCAAGTGAACAAGAGAAACAAAGTTACAAATTCATATTCCATGTATAGACCAAGTGCCCATAAATAAACAGCATGTAACAAATTTTTACCTGGGCATCGAGGTTGAAGAGATGCAGACAAGCTGCAAAATAGGCAGGACCGAATCAGCTTAACTTTCAAACATAGCTCCATCAAAGATATTACATGTCAAAATCAATGTAAGAAGCTAAAAAATAAAATAATCATATACATAAAGGACAAGCATACCTAGAGATTATGGTACCATTGACGTAACCACCATAACTACAAGAAGTAACATTGCAACCGGCACTAGTCTGCTGCGCTGTAGCATTTCCAAGCATGAGGTTACTTCTTCGGCATTGCATGCTCGAACAAGACACAGCTAATGAAGAGGGCATGCAGTACAATCTGTGTACACACATAGTAAAGTTAATTAACACTAGACTTTAAGAATTTATATCATCAAGAAGCTCAAAGTCAACAACAAAGGAATCAAAATGTGGCAAAAGTCGCTTAATTACTTGAGGCTCCCCGGCCCACAACTGCATTGCACACAGTGACTCGCTGTAATGGCATAGCTCCCATTTGGCACAATCAAGCCATAATCCGAGGCATATCTTGGAAAATTAGACGCGCAAGCTGTAACACAAGAAACGAAGTGAACACCTTACCACCATGGCCATTTGTTACTAAACTTATAAACCATAAAAGCAAAAACTTTGTACAGCACAAAAGCTCCAACAAAATTCGAAACAAATGGAGAACAAGCTAAACCATCATGTGTTCTTTACTGCCAAAACACGCAAATACATCATATGCACACTAACTTGAACTGACAGATAAGTTACAACAATACTGAGTGCTTAACACAGATTCCACGCAATAAGCACATCACTATTACATGAAACAATTAGAGACAAGCAGCACTAAACTCACTTTTGAACATCTAAAAATTACAAAATTAACAACAAAATGTTAGCTGAAACGCAAAATCCATGAACCCCACCACAAAATTCGCATGAAAATCAACCAAAACAGACACAGAAAGTCATTACAATGCTCAGCACAAAAAAAATCAAACACTTGTACTGATAAAGGAAAACCACAAATATACCTGGTAAAGGAACAGCAAGTATGTCCCCAGCCTTAATAGCTGCACTTCCCATGGCATTCACATTCATCAAATCAGTAATAGTGGTCAAATACCTCGCGGCAATCCCAGTCAAGGTGTCCACCGGCTTCACCACGTACGACAGATAGATAGCGGGCAGCGAATTATCAGTCCCGTTGAAGCAAGTACAGGGGAGCGGCACCACAAGGGTCTGTCCCACGTCGAGAACGGAGGGGTCCGATATCGAATTGGCCTCCTTAATCTGGTCAGCGGAGACCAAACCGGAGTATATGGAATCAGCGATGGACGCGAGCGTGTCGGAGGGACGGGTCTTGTACTTGGTGGAGACCGATTTGCGGATGCCGTCGACGCAGGAGCAGGTGATGGGGACTTTGAGGAAGAGCTGGGCTGGGAGGATGTGGTTCTCGACGTCCGGGTAGGAGATGTCGATGGCATTGGCGGTGAGGATGGCAATGGAGTCGACCTGGAAGAGGGAGGCCACCTCGGAGACCTTGAGGTCCGTGTAGAGGGTGTAGCCCAGCAAGGCGTTGCACGTGTCGGCGTTGGAGCAGGGCTCGATTGTGGACTTAGAGATCACACGACCTACATTCGTCAACACAGAGAGCAAGATGAGCAAGAAGAGGGTGTTGTGCAAGATGGGTTTTTGATTCGGCATTCTTTCCTTCTGTAAAATAAAAATGGGTTCTTTTGGTTTTGGTACCCGGAGGGCTCTTAAGCCTTCATTTTTCACTTTTGGGGGGGTTTGGTACTTTGGTTTTGCTTCTTCTGTGTTCTTTCCCAACAGAAACAAGGAATCCAGAGAGATGGGTCTAAAGATTGGTGAGACTTTCCACACCAAAAAAAAATAAAAAAGAATGGATTTATTTTTGTCTCTGGGGGTGGAAGACAGACTCCGGTGACAGGCGAGCGACCTTCTGGGCTCTTTAGGGTTTGGATTTTGCTTCTTCTTCACCTATAGAGAGACAGAGAGAGAGAGAAAGAGTATGGGAAGGGAAAGTTTTGAAGAGGAAGTAGCTCTTGGGAGTGGACAAGGTGTGCTTGCATAGAGCTTAACAGTGAACAGACGCTCGTCAGATTCTCGAGGTTGGCGTCTGAAACGTTTATTTTTTTCCCTTGGACTAATTTGTCCTTTCAAACATCTTTTCTTCTCCGTTGTGCAAACTGCTGTTTCCAACACACAAACGGCACCGTTCTGACTTCTTGGGAAGAAAGCGAGCAAGTGGCCCTGTTTAACTACCAGATTTGGCCTTGCTTCTTGCGCTTCGATTTTTTAAAGAAAAAAGTGACAAGAAAATAATAGAAACAAGATTACAAAAGACAGCTCATATAATAATGTCGGATTTTTTTTTTTTTTTTTTTGATATGTTCATATAAGAGGGGGTGAAGAGATTCGAACTAGTAACTTTCACTTCATTAAGCATCGTCTCAGCCAATTGAACTACCTCTTAGAGACAATAATATCGGATTCTATCCGTTAGTTAAAGATAAAATATTATCATAAATGCTATCAAAGGTAAATTATATATGCTAAAATTTGCATTCTTATAAACTTTAGAGGCTAAAATATGACATTTCAAACCCAAAAAAAAAAAAGCTAAAATATAAAAGGCTAATAAGGTCTAAAAAGGAGATGAGCATTCTTATAAACCTTTTTTTTTTTTTTTTTACTGATTTCAACATCATTCATTTGATTTTGGGTAAATTTCGGTCGTGTTTTCGGACTGTCATTGAGTAGGGATGTTTTTGTCATTTTCGGTTGTTGCCTTTTAGATTCATGGGTATCCAAGCTGGAGCGGGACCCCACTTTAAACTATTTATCGGGTGTCCTGTTGTCTGCTTTTCAGGCATGCGGGGAACGAATTTTTGGTTGCCTTGCTGGTCGGAACATGGTATGAAATCCCACACAGAATTAAGGAGCGCGTTACACACCCTTGACAGCCATTGGCTGGAGATTGGAGAATTATTTCCACGCGCTGCGAGATTCGAGTCTGTAAGTTGTATTCAGCCGTGGAGCCACGTGGTGGCCGGCCCACTTCCTCATTTAACCCAATTTTGTTCATTATTGGGCTTACGATTTGTAATTTTTTTTTGTTTTTTTTTTAAGTGAAGCCTTAGGATTTGTAATTGCTTCCTATATTGGCTTTGTTTCTCCAATCTTTTTTCTTTTTTTTCTTTGAAAAAATTGTTTTGGTATTTCATAAATAAATATGAAATTTGCTTTTGCATTTTTAGGAAGAGTAATTGTATTCATCACTCTATTATTTCTCTCCCATCCTCGTGTCATGGTCTCCTAATCAAAAAGCCAATCTTCGTGCATCAAATTTCATGAGGATCACGTCACATAGCATGTGAGATAGAATGACAATAATAAGGTGATATACAACATTAGTCTTTTAGAACACAATGATTTCTCTCTGTTTTGCTTAAATGGATATTAATCATTTTCATGATTATGATTTAATGTAGTTGCATCTAACACTATAAATGATGTTATATTATTTAAATTTTTTAAATAACATGACAACATTTATTGTTACGTTGCATTATTTGCACCATTAACTACATCAATGCTCAATCCTAATCATAAAATAATGAGATATTATAAAAATAGACTCCATCCAATCTCTCGCCCATCTTCATATAGTGAATCAATGAATTCACTGTTGAATTTGCCAAAAAATATTGTTAAGAGAATTATGTATAACATGTATGTAAAATAATTAATTTTCATTTTACTTGAAGTAAAGATGATCATATTTCGTTTTTAAAAGTATTTTATATTTGAATTGTTTGTCAATGTTTTTGTGTGAATAAAATAAAGCAAATAAATTAACGGACGAGGATATGATTTTTGGTAGCACATGATGCCTCTAAGGGAAATGCTTTGTATACTACACTTTTTACTATACTTTCTTTATAAACTGATGTAATAATTCATATGATATTGTCACGTCGATAATGATTAAATTTAATTATTTAATGACTGATGTGGTAAGTGTCACATAAATCTAATAAACTTATTTCAAAAGTTGTAATATTCATAACAATTCTAATTGTAAAGACAAAATTCAAAAATTGGGGGAAAAAAATGGCAAGAATCGAGTAAAGGTCTTGATGATTGACAAATTATTTTATTAATCAAATGACATTTCCTTCTCATAAACAAGAAAAATGTAGGCTTACAAAACAAATCTTTATCGGTCTACTTGCATGAACATGAGAGTAGATCACTCAAGACCTGCTTAATCAAACATACTTATAAATTTTTTATTATATTTATTGTCTAAATTGCTAACGATTATAAAAACCAAAATTGTTTGAAATATGAGGATTCTATTATTACTTTGCCCAATCTATATATATAAAACTTTGCCACCCTCTCTTGACAGGAGCCCACCTAAACAGAAACCCATTGGAAGAAGAGGGGCCTATTCAAGCAGAATCCTCTCACAATCCTTATATTACCCGTTTTCCTTCTCTATGGGCTGCGAGGGCGGGATCCGCATCCTCGTAAACAGAACAGCTGGAGCTAATCGAACAAAGTTACTGGCCACCGGTTCCACCGGTAAAAGCTAGCACTGTTCGTCTATTAAATTCCTGCAACTATAAATTAGACTTAAAATTTTTTTCTCTAAGTAACCTGTAAAAGCATCAGTGACTTCAGCTCACTAAAGACCTCTCTATTCTATTCCAAGGCGGGAACGAACTGCCCTTTCCCTCCGAATTTTTCTAAATCTCTTTCCCATTCTTTTAATCTCAATCTCCCAAATTCTCCAATCATCCCCCATAGTCCTAGATTTGCGAATTCCTAAAACCCTAATTCGATGGACAAAGCCGATGAGAAAGACGAGCCTTCGCCGGCGACGGAGATCAGCCCCGAAGGCCTCCGGCGGCCGGCGCGGCGCTGTGTTCGCCGGAAATTGGTTCAATCCACGCTGTTCCCGCAAAAACCTCAGGAGCGCGAAGAGAACGGCGATCAGAAGGGTGAGAAGAGTTGTGGCGAAGACGAGGACGGTGAGGAGGAGGAGTTGTGTGGGAGTCAGAGCAATAAGAGGAAGCCCAAAGGAAAGACAATGCCTCAACCTAGAGCTTCTAAGAAGGTGAATTATGATGCTTAATTGGCTTAATTTTGATCATTATTGTAGATTACGTGTTGGAGTTAGTTAGTTGGTGGTGTGTAATTCTCTGCTTGGTTACTGAGAAAAACTTTGGAAATTAAAGGGAAAAAATAAATAAATAAATTCGAGTACTTAATAGTAAGATTAAAATCATTACATTTTTTGTTCTTAGCAGTCGAAGGAGAAGCGACCCCTGAATACTACACCCAAGAAAACATCGGCTAATTCAATAAAGTGTGAAGCTGCGTCGCCGCCAATTCCTGATTTGCGGTTAGAGGCAAAGAAGTCGGCTGAGGTCAGTGACCATGTATATGCTGTGTTTTATATTAATAGTGTTCTCAAATTTTCGTTTGATAGGCGGATTCAGCTTCTATTGTTGGAATTTGGTATCTAACGGCCCACGAAAAATGCAGACTAATCAATTTAGAGCTTCCCTATAATCACTTATAAAGCTTAGTTTCACCTAATATGTAAGCAATGTATTACTTAGCATCCATGAGTTTCTTTATAAACCACTCACTCCACATGGGTTACTCATCTTCCCAATGTGGGGTAGGGTGTCACAATCTTCCCCCCTTAACCCCTAATGTCCTCAACAGGAGTACATCACATAGTACTTCATTACCACATGGTGTTACTAGGTGGCTCTGATACCATTTGTAACAATTATGGAAAAGCACTAGTTACACTTGCGTTATCACCCTAACAAGATTAGTCAATTTGGAGTTTTCTTAAAATCACTTGTAAAGCGTTGTTTCACATAGTAAGTAATGTTGGACTTAGCATCTATAAGTGTCTTTATAACCATCCACTCAATGTGGGTTACTCATCTTCTCAATATGGGACAAAGGTGTTACACATGTCCTTGTCACTGAGTGGTTATTGCTTACTCATGCTATGAGTAATATGAATTAGTTATCCAAAAATAGAAAGGAAAAAAAAAAAAAAACTGCAAATTATTTAAGGTACTTGCACTTGGTGTTTTTAGTGTTGCTTTTGGATTTTTCAGTTGCATGAAAACTTTGGCTTGAATCTTAAAAGTGATTGTACTTGGGCTTATTTGCTTCATGTCTGTGAACTGTAATAGTGTAGCTCTAAGCGTCTTTCTTTTTGTGTTTGATCAGGAAAATTCACGGATGTTTGCAGGGAAGCAAATACATCCCTTTTTCTCATCATGGAAAGTGGGTAAGAAAAATCAAGAGCTGACCGAAGGAGATGGTAGTTGGTGCTCGGTTGACAGAAAGGATAAACGAATTACTTGTGGCCCAATTCATGTATTTGAAACGACTCAAGTATGGCTAAATTTAACAATTGCTTTACCTACCAAATTTTAATGTCTTTATTTATCTCTCTCCTATGGTGAAAATTAAAATTTCTGGTATGCAGGACGACGCGGCATTTCTTGACTGGAGAAACTGGACATTTTGTGATGACACCAGTATCAATGCCATTCATGGTTCAGAGAACACATCACAGTCAGTTTATGAAGGCTCTGCAGGGTCGTTGCATGTTGACAACCTTCCTATCATTTTACATCCCTGTGATGCATCAACCTTACAGAACGAAGTGCCTTTGGATCAGCATCTTAGTAAACAAGAACATTCGCCTGAACTGGTATGTACTGCATCATTCACATTAATACACCAATTCTTTCTTTTGATTGCTCTTTATCCCTAGGGAATTAGATGTCACCATTGTCTGAATTGTTTGTTTGGAGTCTCTCCATGTCATTTAGTGATTTTATAGTCATCCATATGAATTGCTGTCAGGACTATGAGGTGGATAAAGTTGGTTTATTTTCTGGGCATACCAGCTGTCTCAGGAGGTCGGACACTGAGGAGCAAAGTAGATTTCTTCAGGAAAGGTCAAAATTTTTATATTCAAATTCTCCATGTAATATGTATAACTGTTGTTAGACTTGTATATGGTGATATGGTAGCAAATATCCACTATTTTGTACTCTCTAGTAGTGCTGGTGCTAAGTTAGAAAATCACATTTATATGAAGTCACGTGATTCTAGAAAATTACCACGTCATGTGATTGCCTTGTTTTCTTGATCCACACCTGTACTTTCTAGTTGGTGAACATTGTTGTTGTAATATCAAATTTGGAGATGCATTTGTTTTTTTTGATAAGTAAAGTAGTTATTTCTGCATTTGTTGATGCATGATATAAATTAATCGTACTAAGTTCTTGATCCAATTATTTGACTAATTTTTCCCACACAATCTGGGTTGTGTAAACAGAAAATAGACTTCATTGTAATTTTTTTTTTTTTTTAACAATAATTAGTATTCGTTTTTATATATTAGATTATACAAGGGTCTTTCTGCCACCTTACCCCCTGTCCCCCAGTTATACCTATACTGTTAGAGATCCTTATTAGGCTTTCAATCATTTATGCATGATTCTCAGCTGGGGTTGCTGGATGTTGAGATTGTTGTCATTTTTGCTGCAATTGCAGGATGATGCCATATTATGCTGGTCCTGGTAATCAGCTTGAGGGTTCCTTATGGACTTATAAGTACAAGCCAAAGAAGGCGACAGAGGTCAGATATCTTGAACCAGTTTCTTCTTTGTATTGAAGTTGTGTGATTCAATTTTTGATGGTCCTAAATAGGACATCTTTTCCTTTTCTCCAGTTTCTCATCAGAGATGAGATACTTTTTTTCATAATATTTTTTTGGTGTCTTGCAGGTATGTGGTAATGATGAAGCTGTGAAGTTTTTGAGTGATTGGCTACGTCTTTGGCATGCAAGAAGTTTCCATAACAGAAAAGATCAGGCTGGTGGTGATCAATGTAACATGCAGGATGGTGACTATTACTGTTCTCATAATGACTCTGATTCAGAAGAAATAGATGAAGATGATAGACTAAAGAATGTTCTCTTGGTTACAGGACCAATAGGGGTATACACAACTATTTTCATCTTAACCTCACTTTATTTTTTGCTTTGCTTGAAGTTTGGCATGTTCTTTGGGTTTCTGTACCTGAAGTTGCATCGTCATTGAAGTTAGGGACCATCATCGTTGCATATTTGAAGAACCTTGTTTCCTTTATCATATCTCAACACTCGTGTAAGCTCATGGCAGTTTTTACTATCTGTAAGAGAGCTCTATTGGTAATATCAAATTGAAAGCTAGAAAGCTAGTAACATAGATTCCTTGTTTGAGGTCATTTGGTGGTAATAATTTTTTTTCTTCTTATTCTAGTTTCTTTTCAATTCGAAAAAAATACCATTATTTAGGGATCTTGAAGATGATGGTAACATAGTTTCCTTGTTTGAGGTTCATTTGGTGGTAATATATTTTTTTTCCTTATTATAGTTTCTTTTCAATTCAAAAAAATACTATTATTTAGGGAGCTTGAAGATGAAATATCTCAACTCAACTCAACTAAGCCTTCGTCTTAGCTGGGATTGGTTATAGCAATCCCAAATAAAGGTAGGAGTCTGTGGTAGGTTGACAGCCAGCATAAGATTTTTGTAAAATCTCATGCGCACAGGCCCCACATGTATACAATATAGCTGTACTAACAATCAGATGACATTACAAATAGTGTGACCCATTCTGGGAACTTTTAAGATGATAGAGAATATTCAAATATGTAGTTTCTTAAAGCTTTCATGAAATATTATTTTTCAGTCCAAGTTTCTGAAAAGATTTTGAGACAGACAACATAGTTGCTTCCGCCTCCCAATATTCTTAAGTGGAGTAGGCTAGAAGCTAAAAAAGTAGAACCCAGTGCAGCTGTGTGGAAAAAATGTATTATAAGAACGCTGAAAGAACGAGGGATCAGATTAAATGTAGAGAGTCCTTCCTTTTTCTAAGCATTTGTTTTGGGACAATAGTCCATATGGTGATTTTATCGAGTTGGGCATACTTGACAATCATGATGTTCATTTGGCCTGCATCTTAATCTCTTTACTGTTATTGGGGATCTCATTAGCCCCTTTTTATAAAAGAAGTTTAGCTAGGGAATATTATGAGTACTTTTCAGGACTGATGTTTAATAATTTTCACATCCACTGATTAGAGGATTTTGTCTTTGATGGAAGCCAATGCATGTGCTGTCCTGTTTTCTTCTTTTAGGAATCAACAGAAGATATGTTATTCTAGAATTACTAACTGATTTTCTTTATAGGTGCATGTAGTTGAGTAGGAAATCAGAACTAGTATTTTAAGTTAGTTTGCACTGCCCTCCCCATGGTCAGGAGGTTTGTGTAATGACTGTGTCAATATCAATATGCGTTGGTATTAGAGTTAGCCTTATGGTGGCCTTTTCTAATAAATTTTGCTTGCTTTAGGTCCATTGTAATATCTTCTAGTTCCTTCAATTTTAATGAAATCTGTTACTAAAATTTGAGTTTTAATTCTATAATGTTTGCCAAATTTCATATTGTACAAATAGAGCTCCTTTTTGATACTTAGAAGGATTTGCTATTACAAGGTAGAGTATTACATAAATGTTGTCAAACTCAATATCTTTTTTTTCTTCTTCTTCTTCTTCTTCTTCTTTCTGCAAATGCTTTGAAATTATGTTGGTGGTTAAAAGGTGCGTTCCTTGTGTTGCAGAGTGGGAAATCTGCCGCTATCTATGCTTGTGCACAAGAGCAGGGGTTCGAGGTTTTGGAGGTATTACTGAAATTATATGTTTTTGTTGTTGAAATGTTTTGACCGTTCTAGCTTTGATGGTTCCACTTATTGGTTTTAAATATCCTAGTATGCATATAACCACAAATAGGAAGGTCAAGATGTTGGGGTCCATGGTTAAGAATTAAGAGTTCCGTTGATGTAACATAAGTTCACATGCACTTACCATTAATATGCGGAGTGAACCGAAAAGCTCAGCTTTGGGATAATTCTTGTCTTTTTCCATTTGCTAAATATTTTTTGAAATATTAAATCTTAGGTCACAACTTTTATCTTTTTGACCTTCCCATGTCCTCGAGCTCCCACATTTTCAACAATAATTTACTAGTAAAGTAAGAAATAAAAGAAGCTCATATATTAATGTTTGTTCTTGCAATTTTCACCATACGATGTACCTTCTAGTAGACCATACAATGCTTAGGTGTGTGCAGGTTGAAAATGGTGTTGGCAGAGATTGTGGGAAAAGATGCTCACCATTAAAGCCAATTAGTGGTAAATTCAGACTAGTTTTTCATATCAAAAATTGCCCAGCTCCCTGATTGTTTTATGTATAAAGAAGGCAAGCCACACAAATTTTACTTGGTCATTGGGACTTATTCTGTGTATCATCAGAAGTATCAGTACAGAAGTTCTATGAGAAAGAGTTTGTTTGATATAGTTAGGGGTATATCCCATACTGCTGTTACAAATTCATTCTTTCACCATTTTCACTTACTGAAAAAGTAAATTCAAATGCTTTTTGTTTTACATTTTGATCATTAAAAGTTACTAAAATAACCCTTCGAGTGAAAGTTGAATATGTCTCATCTGTTGTTTTACTAGGTAAGTGCATCAGACTGTCGGAATGGAGCTCTTGTGAAGCAGAGGTTTGGAGAGGCTCTAGAATCACGTTGGCTCAAAAGGTTTGTAGGACTAGATCATCTTTCTCTCTTGAAATGACTAAATATGGGGATGTGCTTCTAGATTTATCGATGTGATCATGTAGAGCATGGTGGATTTGCTCTGTCAAGAGCAGAAATGCAGAAGGGGAATTTTTTGTGCATAAAAATTGTATTGTCATGAAATGCCTGACTGAATGATTAGAGAGACTGAAATTACCATTTTCTAGTGCTGTGATACTATAGCATGTACCCAATGGGCATCGAGAAACACTTCATTTTTTGATTTTACTGTGTCCTTCCTGTGTACTGTCTAGCTTTGCTTCTGGTAAATTCTAAGCTATATTTTAGCTTATGAGCATATCCTCTTTAAAAAACCATGATTTAACCAAGATTTGGCTGGGTAGTATGGATCAGTAAAGCCATGCCCTTGGTTCGGCTGTCGACACTTTTTATGAATAATAGGAAATTCAACAGAAATTAAACTTTATTCCTCAAGTTATTCTTTGATAATTTATCCTATACTAAATGGTTATTTTTTTCCAGGCCATTGGGACACCCTGTGGAATCATGTAACAATGATGCAGTAAAGTCTCCCTTGGCTGTTCCCAATGGCAAAGCATCACAAGGGTTTGAAAATGAGCTGGTTGAAGTGATATCCTTATCAGATGAGGAAGCTTCACATGATAAGATTGGATCCCCAACAAAATTTGTCTACAAGGAGAATGGAATCGCCAGTCATCAAGGTGAAGTTAAGCCTTTGATTCTCTTTGAGGATGTGGATATCACGTTTCTTGAGGATCGTGGTTTTGTTGCTGCAATACAACAAGTTGCTGAAACAGCAAAGGGACCCATGATACTGACCAGCAATAGTAAGAGGACTTGCTGATTGAGATAGTCTCATTTCACTTGAAAATTTGTCGGGTTTTTACTTAAACTTCTTTGTTTTACTCATATTCTGGTAAATTGTAGGTATCAATCCTGTCCTGCCCGACAATTTGGACAGGCTACAGGTGTGTTTCAAATTGCCATCATTGAAAGAGCTTCTTTGCCATGCATATATGGTATGTGCTTTTAGCACCTTCTTTTCCTGTCAGCTTTCCCATTGTGGATTTCTGTGGTCCTTAAGAGTTTCATTTTGTTTTGCAATGCAGGTTTGTGCAGCAGAAGGAGCCAACATCCATCCTCATTTACTAGAGCGATTAATTGGGTCTTGTCGTGGAGATATTCGAAAAATCATTATGCATCTTCAGTTCTGGTGCCAGGGTAAAAGATTTAGAAGAGGTCAGTTACGCAATGTATGCTTGCATGGCATTTATATGCATGTTATTGTTGTTTATACTGTTGTTCTCGTTACTATTTTATTAGATTACTTACAACAACTGTCATTGTTGCATTGTTTGTACAAAAGCTATATATTCTGAATCCCATTTATTGGTTCCCATAAGTCATGTCTACAAACTCCGTTAAATTCTCATGGGATAAATGCCCAGTTTTGGAACTAATATTGGGTGAACTTTGGTCAATCTGCCTTTGAGAGTATGGCACATCATCCAGATTTGGGGTTTCACATTTAATCAATAGCTGCATTTATGAATTAGTTTTTGTAACTGCACACAGCTTACATTTGGTGGCTATCTTATAATGTACAGTGAATAACGATGAAGAAATCATAGGGCAAGTTCTTTTTACTAATGTTGCTAAAGCTAACAGAAATTGATCTATTAGTTAAGAAATTAGGCATTTGGGTTTGCTGAAGCCAAGTGTAATAGGCATGTGTTCCCGATTTAGGGAGTTTCTGGACACTCAAGCGAAATGACCCCTTTTCCTCTTCTTGTACATGGCATTTAGTGGATATGGATGATGTTGTTATTAGTGTGACTCTTTTTTTTTTTTTTTTTTTTTTTTTTTTGGGAATTGCAGCAATGACATTAATTTTTAATGTTATCATTAATTTTTATGAAAATTCTAATTCTATTTTGTTTTAATTTCATTTGGAAAAAGGTTAATGCCTAGCAATAGGAATGAATTCTGTTTTTCTTACATGTTGATATTCCTGCTTAGAACATGAATTGGAGCCTCTACTAGAGCTTTTTTATTTGAATGCACTATATCTTCTTTCCTATTGATTACCTTTTGTTCCGGCTTGAGAGACAAACTTTTTACATAATTCTTTTGACTGTCCAGAGAAGGAGGTACGGAAAACGTATGGTTCATTGCTATTTGATGTTGAGACTGGCCATCGGATACTACCAAAGATTATCCCCTGGGAATTCCCTTCTCAGTTATCAGAGCTAATTGAGAAGGAGATCTCCAAGTCGTTATCCATGATGGATGAAAATTCTAGTTTAATGGGGGTAGTTGAGGAGGAACTTGACGAAAATTTAATGCAAAAAGGTTTGGATGCACCTGATAATGAAACATACAAGATAGAGACCAAGAAGTTAGCAATGTTGAAGAGGAATGGCTCTGTTCAAGACTGCAATGAATTCACTGATCAATTTGATGAATTATCCTATTCTGCAGGCACTCCTCCCATACCTTTATCTCGGCAAACTGTTCGAAGGAAACAGGTAGTACTGTCTTCTGATTCAGAAGACGAGAATTTAAGCAATGGATATCCTGTAGTTTTGGATAAAAATACTAACAATGAAGCATCCCAAGGAGTCAATAATAACTTCCCCTATTGTTTTCCATTAACTGAAAACTGCTTAAGCCCAACCGACAAGCTACTTTCTGGAGTGGAGAATTTGGAAGAAAGAGGTTATCAATGTTCAGGAAGACCAGATGGTATACAAATTGATGAAACATGCCAATCATTTGATGTATCATGCGTGCCAGAATCAACATTTGTTCCTGAAACAGTGATGGGTGATGTAACAGAGCTGTTATCTAGAACGGTGTCCTGTGGTCATGTTGGTGATACCTTGCAAGTTTCTGTGAGCAATGATTCAATTCAGACCTCGTTACCAGTTGAAGCAAACAATCTTGATAAACCTATACTTAGATGGGGAAATACTTGTAATATGGATCCAGACATTTCTCATAGAGAGGTGGAAGATTTTCAAGATGAAAATGTGGAGGGTACAAGAAATTATCAAGTGATGGATGAGTGCAGTCGTGTGGATTTTGATAAGGCTTACAAATTTGTAGAGAAGCCTACCTCATTGGTGGTGACAGATTTAGTACAAGAGTCATGGATAAAGCTTCGTGGCTGCCGGACAGATCTAAGGCATTATGTTGGCTCAGAACAACACGATGCAATTAAAAGTATCGAACTTGCTTATGGTATGAGTGGTCTGATCTCAGAAGCTGACGTGTTGCTTTCTAACTGCCCATTAGTAGTAAGTGTGTAATTACTTTGTAGATTAAAAGTGTGAACCTATCCTCTCATTATGTGTGTGTAGTTCATTATGGTAATTTGGTAATTTGCAGGATTCTTTGGAACCTGAGGTCCCTTCTGAGGGATCAGATGCATTCAGCTGGTGTGATGAGCAAATACAGATGACATCAACAATTGCACAGCATGGTTTTTGCTTTTATGCAAAAGACATAGCTGCTCTAGGATCAAAGATTGCTTGTGAGAGCAGTGTCGATTTACCCTCAGAGATGTTGGCTTCCACAACTAATATGATGGCATTGGGTAAATTAATTGGACATGATATGAGAACAACTAGGACTTTGCATGCAGCGAGGAGTTTAGAGATGAGTCCACCTAAAAGTGATTTATCAAAAAGGTGTTAACCTCAACTCACTTGTTATAGTCATCTTCATACACCATTAGAATAACATGTATGTATACCATTCTACAACTTCATATTTGTAGTAGAGTCTCCTGCCGCTTTTACAAGTTGTCAAAGATCTTATCGTGGCCCTACACCCTAATCCTGGACAGATGTTAAACCAAAAACTTTTTTTTTTTTTCCTTTTTTGGATGAGAATCCTTACCCCATCATTTTCTGCCGTGAAGCTTCTGTTCTAACAGGGCAACAATTCCCTTCTCGATCTTCATCATTCTTTCCCTTTTTTCTTTTATAACCTGATTTGCATTCTAGTTTTGTGTAAGGTGGTAAATATCTAATCCTTTTAATTTTCTTTCTTTCTTTCTTTCTTTCTTTCATTTATTTAAAAAAGAGAATAATTGAAACAATTAGGTAAAATTTGTTGGGAAGTTGGAGGGGACAATTTGTATTTATGTTTACAATTGGGAAACCGTCATGCTTTGCAAATCTGGAGGTTGACTTCCTTTTGTTTAATGTGATGTCTTTGACGAGAGCGGAACGCAAGGAGTTTGAAGATCGTGAGAGTATGTTGCTAGAGATAAAGAAGATGATGCTACAATCCATGCATACATGGAAAGTGGCCTGGAATAGTGTGCATCCCTCTAATTTTTTTTTGAGTTTTTGGAGTTATGTTCTTTTTCTATAATTTAGGGGCTCTTTTGTATACTTCCTGTATACTAGAACCCCTCTTTGCTTTGAATGAATATACATTACTAATCAAAAAATAAATACTCGTGGCATGCAATGGACTATCCCCCAAAAAAGTTTTAAGCTGTGCATATGTAAGATTTGAACATGACCTAGTGTGAGTATTATGTTCTCAAGCAAAATTTTCCATGTATGTTCTCAATTGGTCAGTTAATTGACTCATTCAAACAAGGTGTCTTAAAATTGACACTTGTAGCAGTCTGTCTTCTAACTAATTCAAACAGGTTTTGGCATGCTTTTTTGTTAATAGAAACATTTTATTTGGTGTCTGCAATGCAGTGAAATCAATTCAAGTCCGTTTGATATAATCCAGTCCATAATTCCTGCAAGATCGTACTTGACAGCCAGAGATGTTGGATTATGTGAGTATCTCTCTTCATTGCGCCACATTTCAAGATCAGAAGCTTCCCGTTTGTCTGGAGGCATTGGCAAGATCAGAAGACGGAGGTATGTGCTCAGAACGATTAATAGGCTTTCTTGCTGATTTTTTAATAATTGGTGGCACATCCCTTGCAAGTTGCTCAATTAGTCGTATGATATTTCAATGCAGGGGACGGGCTGCTCGACACTACTTGAGTACTGGTTCATTAGGGTTGTCACCTGAAGACATATTGTTTCTGGATCAATATAACTTTTTTGGGAAGAATTCATCCCAGTGAGATAGAAATTCCGACTAGGAGAACTAACAGAATAGATGCTATAACCTTTTCATTTATACCAAGATATGGTCATTGGGCAGATAGAGGAGTGCTGTAGAAGAATGTGACATAATTAGATGAAGGGCGGGTTCGCTATGAAGGGAATATTCAGCATTATTTTATGTTGGTTTGTGTCAATGGCCACAGCCCAACAGTCCTTGATGGAAGGGGCTTTCTGGATTAGCAAAGTTGAGCCAGCTTGGGATATGATTCATTCCATTTCCCTCATTGTAAAGCTTTATAGTGGTTCTATTGTATTATCTAATGCATAGTCATTCAAATAAATAAATTTTCTCAACTCGTTGTCCAATGCCACATTTTTATTTTATTTTTTATTCATTGTCCAATAGCACTCAAACATATAAATATGGTGATAAAAGAAACTTTCAATTTAGGGGTTAAAATTGAGAAAGTAACGTTTTATCATTTTGAACTTTCAATTAGAGCCCTAAAGCATTATAAAATCAAGTGGCACAATAGCATGGAATACTATCGTGGTGCATTGAATACAATAGCCTTTAAATCAAGTGGTATTTGTACTGGTCACCTTTTTCATTTTTAACAGTATTCTCTTTTTCGGCTACTAATGGTTGGGTTTGTTCTTGTTTACCGACTACTAACAGTCCACGTGCACAGCCATGGCGCGGTGGCATATGTGCGCTGCAACGTGTAAGATTGTTGACGAAAAAGTTAACTTATGATTGATTATTATTAAATTTTAATTAAATAAAATTTTTAAAACCCATCTCACTTTTAGAAGGATATACAAATAACTTTTAGAATTACTCTAAGTAAGTAGAGAGGCTACGGTAAATCTAAGATTTAAACTCCAAACAAAAGTGTTGTTGATACTACAGGTAAAAAGACAACGGAAAAATCAAAATGATGTTGGGAAATTATAATTTGTGTGGGGGAGGGAGGTCAGAGGTGTGGCTGAGATTTTTTGAGGTGAGAGACGTGTCTCTACATCCAATTATCTGTTCATCTTGATCCTTATACTATGTATATGGCTGCTTCCAAAGCCGTGTGCAAGAGGGTTGCATATTATTATTATGGATTTGGTTTAAAAAATCGAATAAACACATATTTCTCAGGGTTTTTGAAATACAAAAAGCGATGCGAGTCCAGGGGAAACATACCCCAGCGCCCACAGTGGATTATGTATGCATGTCTAATTAATTTTCACTAGATGCAAGGAAACTGTTGCTGAATGCTAATTCGTCTGTATTCTCTATTCCCCCATCTCTCTCTCTTTCTCTTTCTTTCAACTGGTTTTTTTTTTTTTTTTGGCCGTTTAATTGTAATTTTTGGGGTTAAGCAAAAAAGCTCAATTTCCAAAGTACACTGAGACTGAGTTGTTTAGAAAGCCATGCAGGTGACGTGATACTGTGAATCTGCTCTCCTTCGACTATACACTACTGCCTACTGCCTACTGCCTAGTTGCACTTTAATCCACCCAATACAATAATAATATTATTAAAAAAAAATCAACCCCATGCATAAATAAATAATCACACTCTACTTGGACGAAATGATTATTTCATCAAAAAAGTAATAGTTTATTACCAAAAATGAAATAAGATAAAATGAAGTAATTATTTTTATTCTTTAATTTTGTGACAAGAGATATGCCATAATTGAAATTAACTCAAATTACAACAACAAAAATACACCCACATTATTCCCTTTCAAAAAAAAAAAAAAATCAAATTATCAAAGATTCACCTCCTTCTCTTCTCTCCAAGTGAGGGCTTTTTGTTTGTTTGTTTTTTAGAGCATCCGTAGCAGTCTTTTCAAATTTTTCTCTTCAAAATAACAAAAAGTACACATTTTGTTATTTTAACAACTCACTTTTTTAGAACACACTTTTCAGCCTCTCTACTTTAACAATCTACTTTCACTATTTCATTAAAATATTATTTTTCAAAGATTTGTTTATTCTTTCTCTAACTTTTATATTTTTTAATATTTATATTTTCCTAATAGTCTATTTTACGAATATTTATCTTATTCTAATGGTAATATTTTTAAAAATTTATAATTTTGTTAACGGTCATATTTTTTACTGTCTTATCTTAGCAGTCATATTTTCAAAAATTTTGTCTTATCCTTATGCCTGTATCAGAGAAGGACCTGATCATGCACCAAGATTCAAAGCTTCTATCTTTTCAAAAAAAAAAAGATTCAAAGCTCCTGTGAATTTCAACGGTGAGATCTTTGAAAGCCCAAGGTAAGATTGCAGGAAAACACTGAGAGAGGAAGATTGCAGGAAAGAGGGGAAAAAAAAAACAAGAACTGCGGAGAGAAAAAAAAGGAGAGAGAAAAAGAAAAAGGAAAAATGAGGAGAGAGAAAATATAGTTGTTTAAAGAATAGAGAGCGAATAGTAATTGTTAAGTTTGAAGAAATACTGTTCATAGTGTTAAGTTTTTTGTTAAAATGAAGAGGCTGAAAAGTGGTGTTTTTAGCTCTTTTTGTTAAATGGGCTCCTCAAACTAACAAAAAAAATATGTTTGAAGAGCCTGTAGTGAGTGCTCTTTACGAGCAATTTGTTCCAAAATAATAATAACAAACAAAAACCTGCCATATTTTCTTAGAAAAAATGAAAAATTGTTTCTTGTGATTTAACTGATTTACAATTAATTCACTATAATATTAAAATAAATTCAAAGGTCCGTTAAGTATACCAAAAAAAAAAAAAAAGTCTATATAGTAAAATTCCGTCAACTTATTTAACAGATTTTATTAGTGGGATATTAACTTAAATAGAATAAGTATCATAATTTTATTGATTACGTTTTACTCTATTTGAATAGGTTAAGTAACTAAACAGAATTTGATTGTAAAACTTAAATTATTTTTTTAGTATATGTCAAAAAATTTTGAATTTATTTTAATATTATAGAAAATTAACTGTAAATCAAGTAAATTATATAAAGGAGTTTATTTATTTTTTTTCATTTTTTCTTTCTTTTTTGAACCTTTTATTTTGCGAGCCAGAAAAAAGAAAATGATTACTACCCGCCAAAAAGAAATGAGTTTCAATTCAATTGAAATGGATGGACCACAGAAGAAGAAGAAGAGCGCCAGCGAGTTAAACGGGAGCAATAATTTGGAAGTACGACCTTCTGCCTTCTCAGTTCATCACATCTGACTCCATCGACAACAAGAAAAGAAAAGAAAGCCCAATTCACGAGGCCCCATGCACTCTGACATTTTCCTTTAATAAATGCAATTAATTTATTAATTAAAATTAAATAAATCTTATTATTTTATTTATTTTTTTAACCCAAAATGTCTTTCTTCTGTACTATTCCATTATTTACTGCCGTCTGACAACTCAGAGATTCATCATCAATTACTTTGATTACTTTCCCAGAAAAAAGAAAAAGAAAAAACAGACACCCACCCCGTTACTAATATTTGATTTAGAGGGCTGCTACCATTATCCATTGATTTATATATTATAATCTCATTTTGGCCGGACAAAAATCATAGAGAATATTTGTTCCTCCCGTTTCTAAGAGGAGGCAATTTAATTGACTAGAATTACATCTGATGAAATAAAAGTTATTAATTCAAATTTCTTTCCAAGTGCAACCATCAATTTGCATTCTTGTTAGGGTCTGTTTATTATGGGTGATCAACGGATCTAATCTGAAAAATCTATATGGATTTGATGATCATTCGCTCGTCATTTTCTGGAACTGTAATTGGGGCCTACAAATTGTGCATCGAAAGGTCATGACACCCCCACAATTGGAATCTTGATGGAGACCCAATGACATGACTTTGCAGAGTGATGCGATCTGAAGGGTGTTTGGATAAGTTTACCCAGAGATGTTAATTTTAACTTGTTATTAGTAACAAGTAATTGGTATGGATGATTTGTTAGTTAATTTAATTTAATTTTAAAAGTAAAACCCATGATTCAAAACAGATCATGAGAAAATATTAAAATATATATATATATATATGCAAAGGAATCTGAAAGAGATGTAAGAGGGGTAGTACAAACAATCCCCTGTTTCATCATCATAACAGAGCGTAGTGATTGTTTGCTATATCTGATATCTATGAAGAGTAAAGCCATAACAGAGCAGGGATTCCCGTGACACTTTAACCTGCATAAAGAAAAGAAGAAAAAATCATGGCTTCGCATCATGATCAGTTCCCCCACTCTCAACTCCTTTAACCCAACACCCATTTCTCTTTTTGTCTGTCTCCCTTCCTCTCATCCCATATTTCTCATTATAATAATCATACCCACATTACCGTGAACCCCCATTGCATTGCATCTCTCTCAGACTCTCTCTCTCTCTCTCTAGACTCTAGAGTTGTACTAGTAGACTTATACTATTGATACAAGTTGGGGAGCAGGTGTAGGAGAAAATGCCAGGATCAGGTTCATTTTTAAGGCAACTGAGTGGGAGGGAGGCTTGGAAATCAACATCAAACAGGTGGGGAGGGAATAGCAAGCAGAGTGCAGGCGGGAGAGGTAAGAGTTGTTGTGAGGGAAGTTGGAAGCAGATGGAAGGGCTTAACATGTATGGAAGTGAGAATGGTGGGTTGGTGATGAGGAAGAGAGTGATGGTTGTGGTGGATGACTCCTCACACTCCAAGCAAGCAATGATGTGGGCGCTCACACATGTAGCCAACAAGAGTGATTTCCTCACTCTCCTTCACATCATCCCTGCTTCCGGTAAGGGATCTGAAAGCGCATCCGAGTCCTCTTCTTCCTGTTCTCCTTACCTTGCCAACTCTCTTGGGTCTCTTTGCAAGGCTTGCAGACCTGAGGTATGTGCTTCTTCTCTCTTTCAAGGGTCAAGATCAAGTTTGATTATTATTATTATTATTTTTATTGGATGAATGAATTTTTTTTTTACACCAAGAAACTCAAAACTCTCAAAACAGAGAGGAAACCAACTCAGACATCCTAAAATAGCAGAGAATCTATACAACTAAGACTCGCACGAAAACCAAGCGAGATTATTATATGTTTCCGTCTCTTTTTGAGTCTTGGGAGTGACAGATTAAAGATACAGAGCTAGCTTAAATGGGTTTTCAATTATCTTCAGCATTGTGCCTTTCCTTTCTGATTTTGATAAGTCCCTATGTTAGGATAGAGTCATACAGAGGCCAGTATTCCTATTGTGTTTGATGAGCAGTGATTTTCATTCGACCGGCGTGGATGAAAAATTAGCACGTCGGTGAATTATTTAATATTATATTTATTAAAAAATTACTGTTTATTATTAATTTTTAATATTATTTTATATTAAATAATTTAACAATGTGCTATTGTTTATGCACGCTCGGTGAAAATCACTACTCGTGTTTGATAGATCGTACTTGGGCTTCCTTTTTCTTTTTCTATTTCCCCTTTTTTTTAGCAATCTCCTAAAAAGAAATATTAATAAAAATAAAATAAAAATAAAGCCTCTTTTCCCTTCTTTAGATGGAGAAGGCGGATGATCTTTTGTCAGCTTCAGTTTTCCTTTCATCTTTTTCTTTTGAAGATGCAGATTTTTCAGATGCTTCTGAACTTTTCCAACTAGCTTTCCTTTTTTTTAATCTCAGAGAGAGACTGTAATTTGTCTCTTTCATTTATAGTTGTGTTTATACGCTTGAATGGGGTAATGTTCAGGTGGAAGTAGAAGCACTGGTTATTCAAGGGCCAAAACTGGCCACAGTGTTTAGTCAAGTGAAGAAGCTGGAAGTGACTGTGCTAGTGCTGGGACAGAAGAAGCCATCTCCAGTTTTCAGCTGGTGGGTCCAATCTAACCATCTGATCTTTTTCTTCCCACCCTTTGATCCCAAACTTTATATTGATCTTGACCTTCCTATAACTTAATGGTGCTGGGGGTTTATGCAGCTTGCGCGGGACCAGCAGCACGGAGGAGTTTGTGGAGCAGTGCATCAACAATGCGGAGTGCTTGACCTTTGGAGTGAGGAAGCAGAGCAGAGGCATGGGTGGCTACCTGATCAGTAGCAGATGGCAGAAGAATTTCTGGCTCTTGGCTTAAAGCCTAGACTCCTAGCTACTATGACTAATATATACCGGAAGATAATTTCTAATATTAGCTTCTTAGCTTTACTTTCTCTCTCTGTAACTACTAAGTACTGACTAGATCTCTCTTTGTATTAATCAAGTGAAAATAAAAGGTCTCTCTCTCTCTCCCAACATTGATGACCACTCTTTTCGCCTCACTCTGCTGGGTGGTGGGTATGCCTTGGGGAAAAATTCATCTTCATTTTAAAATCTCTAAATTTCTTTCATTTATGGCATTCTTTTTTTGAAAAATAACTCAAAGAAATCTCATTCAAGTAGAAATCAAAGCGAGGAGACTTATAGTTTCTTCTCAATAAAATCACAGATACAGCTGGGGGTATTATCCACCTAAGTCCTATTTATGAAAGTATCGGTTGCCAATTTAGCCAACATATGAACTGTCATGTTTGCCTTTCATTTATGGCATTTTAAAGAGTAATATTGTTCAAAAATTTTAACGATGATAGTGCATTAAATGTATTATCCTTTAAAACACACTACACAAAGAAAATAAAAGACTTTTGAAATAGAGGGGAACCTTTTTCTTGCCTATATTTTATATTCAATTATTGTTAATGGAATTGGGCTAATTCCATGAGCAAAAATACATGTAATTGTGCAGTCTTGGGTGGTGAAGGTCATGCAGCTGCAACTGCAAGTATTTGTTGAAGGATAATGAAGCAGTCGTTTTCAAAAAATAAAAATAAAAATGGGTGGGTGGGTGGATAGAAAGCATAGTCCCATTTGCAGGTATACGTAAAATGCCAAAAGCATATGAATTAACGGAAAGTTATGGATCTCAACACATTCAGACCAAAAATATGACAATATATAAGAACATGAAGAAATTTCTAGTTCTGAAAGAGAGTAAAAAAAATATATATAATTTGTAGTGAACTAATGCAAGTTTAAACAACAAAGAAGTGGAGTTTCTCTTTTTCTGTTTTACCCTTTCTTTCCTATTACCCTCTGCCAGGATCCCCGCATTCAACTTAATCTACGAATCAGACTTTATCATCTAATTTATCATTTACAAGTGGAAGCAGCTCCATCCGAGCCCTTGGAGTCCGGGGTGTCCGAGGGGTTCCCGATGGTGGCGACTGTTGTGACAGCATGTGCCTCACATATCCGTAGAACGTACATCCAACAAGTGTCACAGCACATCCAACAGCATTCAGAGCCGAAATTGGGTTTTGGAATATCAGCCACGAAACAAGGACAGCAAATGCAACCTGTACATAACAAACATGCAACATATGTAGAAAAGTTTAAACAACGAATAATGAACTCGCTAAGCGGAAAAAAAAAAAGGAGGAATAATGAACTAAAAATATGGGTTGCATTATATGCTCAGTGGCAGCAACAATCCAGTCTATCAATGAATAGAGTATATGCAACAACGAAGTTATACAGCAGAATTCATTCAAGCATGGAGACGCAGCACATTAGGGTGGGAATATGAAGAGGTTCTTACTTGGAACCATTTGAAAAAAATTAAAGGATTCAAATAGATAAGGAATGTGTTGCACACAAGTGATATGGCATTCATGAACAGTTTCTTTCACATTAAAAAGAAAAAGGGAAAAAAATCCAATAGGATAGAAACATCTGTCCATTAAATACAAAGAGCATGTTTCTATATCCCAGAAATAAAGAACCACTGGGTGGCAATGACAACGACATAATAATTATGACGTACATTAGACGGTTCGAATTATCTGAGTACACTAAATTGATCTCACCTTAAGGTTTCCAGCAACGTTAAATGTGACAGCGGTTGTGGAATGAATCACATAAAAGATGGAGAAGTTGAGACAGAAAGCCATCACCCCAGAGCTGAGGATAATGATGAGGGACGAACCAACAGACTGGTGGGTGTGAAACCATTCCAAGACCCCATTACCTTCAAGTAGCATTGCAGGTACTGCCAAGATCATGGTCGCAAAAGGCGCCATGTAGTACACTGTGTTTATGCTGAAGAGTCCAACCAAAAATAAGGAATTAATAATTGCATAACTTAGCATGAACCATGCACTTATAAAACAAGTAAGAAACTAAACCACAGGTGCACAAACATACACACACACATAACACACAAACACCAGAATACTTCAAAAATCAGTCTAAGATGCTTAAACTAAAGCTCGTCAACTTGAGTAAGCAAGCAAGAGAAGAAGACCAATTATTTTACCACCCAAGTGGCCAGATTGGAGATCGGGAGTATAAAATTAATAATAATGATCTTTATGATCTACTTAATTGAAAGAAATAATAGAGAAGGGATAGTAAAATTTAGAAATATTGTCACAGGTTGGTGTAGAGTGACAAATCCTCAACCTTAAGCATCGAACCAACAAGTTAGCCTAGGGCTGCATCAATCCAAGTATGAAAACAGTGCTGATTACAAAGAGCAACCCCTAGCCCTATACAAATACCTTTAAGCATGCCAGGATCCAGTATGTTTTACAGGGAACTCATTCTTCAATCAGCAGTTTTTTGAAGGACAATTTTAAATTGCGAAGCATTGAAAAAAGAAAAGGGAAAGAAAAACCAAAGATTCCATCTTTACTTAAAGAAATCTAAATATACAGAGCATCATTGAAATCCTTTATAAACTCATACTGAGTTGCTTTCTAAGCATTGAAATCACCTTTACTTTTTTTTTTTCAACAACACAATGAATGATGGACATGTAGTACTCAGTATAAAAGTTTCATACTGAGTTAACATGTGAGTCAACATACTATGGTAATTGAACTATCTTTGTGCCCACAGCATTTAAATGCACAAAGCCCGCCATCACTGATGACCACTCAAATTCCAGAAATGCTGCTATAGAGTACCCCAAAAAAAAGGGAACTTTGTGGAAGATGAAAAAAAAAAAAATCGAATCCTTGTAAGAGATGAGATGGACAACTTCCTAATGCCCAAAAAAGAAAGAAAAGCCATGTCATCATAATTCACAAACAGCAAGAAAGAGAGCAACTAATTCATGCAATGGGGAATCCAAAATTGCCTGATGTTTTCACATATATACCCACCCTCATTATCAGTGCAGGTAAGGTATTAAAGAGAATGGCTAGGCAGTTAGGACACCACTCGCAAGGCATGGCTTAGGCAAAGCCTAGACCACATATCATGCTACTACTTTATCCATTAAATATCACATTTTCATTCACATACTGAGAAGGTATCAACAAAGCAAACTCTATATATTATTTTCTATGGTTATTGTCAAAGTTATTAATTACCGGTGCTGCCCAAGCTTCTCCAACATTTACCTGAAACTACTTTAGGCTGACATGAACAGGAACCCAGCAATAGGAGGTATACTACATGAGGTCAAACCTAGATTTGAACACATACACAGACAAGACTCCAAATACTCTGTATTTAATGCACACAGAAACACCAACATTGATGCTATCATTCTAAAGATATACAACTTCAGAGTGCAGTGACATGATGAGACACACATCAGATATCATGCATATTACAGTTTATGGCACTCAAAATAATAAATAAACAAAAACACTAATGAAACAGTGAAAAAAAAAAACTTACGGGAAAAGTTGATGAGGAGAATGCGTCCAGAAAAATAAAAAATAAAAGCAAGGAAAGAAACAAAATGATGAAGTATTAAATAAGGAAAAGCAAAAGGGACCAAGTATAAAGACACTACCTGTCAAACTTGTATCCATGCAACAGAGATTCTGCAAGGATAGTTTTTGTGGAAGTAGCAAGACAGCCAAATAAGGCAGCACAGAATCCAAACATATTAAAACTAAGCTCTGTAACCGATGTGAGAAGGATTCCTCCAACAATGGGTACTAAAGAAGCCCAAATTCGCCAGTCAAAGTATTTTCTCCAAACAAGCCACTGCAAAACAACTGTACAAATACATCTATATCAGATGCAGTTATAAAACGATTTAAGATTCATTCTAGAAGGCAAGGACAGAGATATTGAATTATTTTATCCCTGCTTAAACCTGACCTGTAGTAGCGGGGGTGAATGACTTTATTGTTTGCATAAACGAAACAGGGATGTAACGTAAGCTCACATTTCCCAACACAATATTGATACAGAACACAAATGACATAGGAAATATTCTTCTCCAGCGATCTTCAGGATCAACCGTTATCAATGGTTTCAGCTTTAGCACCTTAATCATAATGTATGCTCCAATGGCAGAGCAAATGAAATGAACACATGATACTGATAGAGGAAACTTAAAATCCAGTTTCTGTAAGAAAATATTCAGATTCACATCAGCGATGGGGTTACCAAGCAAACTTACAAAAATAGCAAGGATAAAGCAAACCTTTGTCCAACTATTGTAACTTGATAAAACAATTGGAATTGGACCTTTATGGCCAATACAAAGTCAAACTCCAAACAATTAAAATTATTAAATCCATCCCTGAGTCGAACTACAATTTAGGTATAAATAAACATAGCCCAGCAACAAAAGCTCATCACCAAACGTTTATGAAACATAACCTTCTCTAATTAAAAAAAAACCGTTAACCACAGTGTTAACAAACATAGAAAGGAAAAGTAGACATTGCCTGCCATTCAGCAAATTTTACTGTGCCCAAATTGGGTCATTATAACCCATACAAGGTTCTCCCCCATCAAAACCTATTCAGAATTTCAGCAAGTTGCTCTGAACAGCTTTAGGAGATACATTAGAAAGAAAAAATTAGACTAAGAGAAGGTCTCCCCCACCCACCATGTATCTTAGATTAAGATTATAATCGTGTTCTATTATGGCATGAACCAACAGCAGGTCCAAAAACTACTTCGGAATTGGGATTTCAAAAGTTTCTAAACTGCAGATTAAGCTGAAGTAAATGATAAGAAGGCCCTTTCAACGATTACATTTCATTTCATCTTTAAAATAAAAGAGGCACAGAGTGAGCACTTGAACCTATCAAGTTATCAGATATGAGAATGCAATGGTAATCTATTGCTCTAAACATACAATGCCTTATCTCTCCAATATCTAAAATTTACCAATGTTGAATATGACTGTTAGTGGGAACAATTTAGAGACATATAGGCAGATTACAACTTTGTAATCAAAATTTTTGAGGGCCTCACAACATCAACCATCTTCGCATGACATGTGCAATGGAAATCAAGTTAGAATTGTAGTGAAAATTGCTAGAAATTTCAGAACTTTCAACTATGAAGGAAAAACGTGAAGTGCAACACTGATTTCTTAAGCAGGTCATCTCTCTAGTTACTTTCTTCCCTAATGACTTTGCCCGCTAATCACATACTGGTGTGTGAACATAATTACTTTATATATAGTCACTTAATACATGATTTGATATCCATAGATCTGATCACATATCTTTTCAAATTCATAGATCTGTTCTCCTACTTCACACACACACACGCGCAGAGCCACGAAGCTCAAACGAAAACAAAATTGACAGCCTTGCCATAAGCTGTCTTGTTCAACAAACCAAAAGGTAAGTAATATTCTGTGCAAAGAAGCTAGATGCCACCAACAAGAACAACATAAAAATGATGACGAAAACAACAATCACCAGCGCCGCTGAACCCTCCGATTCACACCCTCCTTAAGAGATTCTAACGTGTTAAGAAAAAGCGTATCAGCAGGTAGGCTGTCTTTGAAAACCCCACAACATGTATTATGCACTTCATATAATTTCATAATTTAACCATCTTTAGCGACTGCTCACATAGAAAACTCTAAGAAAGCAAACACGGTAGTTCTGCCCATCGAAACAAACAACAATCTCACTGTTTTCGAATCAAAACACAAACACATCCAAAAAAAAAAACAACATTAAAAGAACAAAAGATTGCCAAATATCGGTACATGAAAACAGAATTCACAGCGTGATCATGTACCAGCAAAACCCAATTGAGAGAAATGGGAAAGGAGCACAACTGAGGGAAAGGAAGGAACCTGGAAGATCCATTTGTTCATGATGATAACAGTAACGTTGAAACCCCACCATTGGAGAATTGCCAGCAGAGATCTAATCACGCCCCAGTTCCACAACATAGTCTCCTCCATCACTCTGTCCCCCTCTCCGGAGACTCAGATCACCAGAGAAATTCCCAAAGCCCAGACCCCCCAGAGCACAGCTTGGGCCAAACAGAAACCAGAGAGATAGAGAATGAGACACAGAGAGAGAGAGAGAGAGAGATAATTGGGCAATTGGGTCTCTATGAAGTCTAAAAATGTGAGGGAGGGTGTAACGGTGAAGGTAGCTCTTGTAGTCCCATGTGAGATTTGTGTGTGTGTGTTGTATATCTGTCTCTCTCTCCCTTCTCTCTCTCTCTGTTTTGTTGAAAATTAAACGTTCTCTCTTTTTGCTCTTTCGCTCGCTCGCCCAGTCTTTCACGCCGTGGAAATTATTACTCTATTGCCCCCCCCCCCCCAACACAATGTGTCCTTTCTGTGGGAGACGGACCCACTCTACGGTCTCCCACTGTAGGGTGGGGATCCAAGGGGCCACTTATTATAGGAGGAGGTCAAAGGTTTGGGGATCAGAAAATCGCAGCCGTTCAATGAATACACGGGAGGAGGATGGTCTGGTTTGACCTGAATTTTCAACCTTTTTGATGGCTCGGAGACTGGAATTCAATGCTTGATCAACCGCGTGGGGGACACTTGGACTTTTTCTCTCTCGCTCATCAGCCATCATCACCGTGAGAGATAGAGAGAGAGAGAGACACGCATTCGGAATGGCTGATCATGCGGTCATGGTTTATTCATGCATCAGGAGTGGAGGTTTATGGGCCTTAAGATGTGATTATTATTAATTTTTTTTTTTTGAAAGATGTGATTAATTAAAGTGCATTGTAATGATCGAAACGGTAATAATCATCATTAAATTCTCACCTACCACAATTAATTCCGGCATAATCTTAGGGGAATGAAATTTATGTGGGGATCGAATAGGAAGGATGCTCTTCATTTTACTTACAAAAATGTTTGGTTTCAATTTTTCTATACATCTTTTATTGAAAAATGTTATAAGTGTTCTTTTAATATTTTCTTAGCTGTGATGTGGCTTTTAAAATCACTGTTGAATTTGAAATTATCATTATTGACTTTTAATTTATTTATAATTTTAAAAGTCATATTACAGTTGAAATGGGAAAAGCACCTAACATTTCCTTTATTTATTTATTTTCATACAAAAAAAAGTGTAAATCCATTCTTGAGTCGGTGAGACACACATGTGGGTTTCATGAGTAAAAATAAAGCGAATTTTAAAATTACTATTTGACTAATAAATTATAAGTCTAATGATAATTTTAAAAGTCAAATTACTCTTATAATAACACAAGAGATACTTCTAGCAAGAGAATTACACCAAACACGTCATTTTTAAATAATGTGATAATATATTTTCATGTGGCCGTGTAGGTATTTCCAACTTGATCAGTTGTAAAATTGAGTGGATATATTTCTTTGATTAAATTTTTACAGATTTATTAATAGTGTATATATTGACATGCTATTTAAAATTTTAAATGATGTAAATCTTTGAACACTTATAAATACAACAAAATAAAGGAATTTTAATTATAAAATAAGTCATTTCTATTTAATGGAAGTTAATAATATTCTGTTTACTATAATTTTTGTTTCCTTAAAAAAGTAATAAATTAATTGTCTTTGGGGGTGTGGATGAACTGGCAGGGTATACCATCTTGGCATCTTTTACTTTTAGCAATGAGGTCTAGATTCAAGTCACACAACAAAATAGAATTGTAAAACGCATAATGCTAATATATTTAACTTTTTTAAGTAAAATGCCCAACAACTTCTGTTTTGATAAGCTTTTTTTGACAACACTTTTTTTGTTTTATATTTACAAAATATATATATATACACTAACAAATGACTAATTAAAATACAAAAAAGCTCAATATTTCTTGTCACATCAGAATGTTTTTTAAAATAGTTTTCTTACAAAAAAAAAAAAAACTATAAACAAAAGAAATTGCATAATTGTTTATATTTTCTGTTTGGTTCAATTGGAGCTCATAAGGGTCTGTTTGAAAAAATTACCATTTTAATAAGTGAGAGTTTAAAAATTATGTTTTTTAAATCACTACTCTTTAAGATCACAAAGATATTTGGTAAAACATATTAAAAATTATTTTTTTATCAAATATTTGTGATGCAAAACCGTAATTTTGGTTTAAATTTATGTTTTTCAAATAAATAACTCATAATCTGCTTATAGAAATCACTTTTTTTTTCCTATTTTAGATTAAGTTATTTTTAACTTGCAATGTCAAACGCCTTATGTTTTGCGATATCCTTTAAAAACGTTTATTATTATTGTGAAATCACAATCTCAAACTCACCTTAAGTCCCTTGTTTGATTAAGTGTCATTAAAATAGTTGACGAAATTTCTTCCAAATCAGTTGGAGGAAATATCTTTCAACCCATTTATAATACTGAAAAGTGTTTATAAACATTTAAAAAGGTAGTCTAAGTTAGTAAACTATTAATGACTTTAAGAATTTAATGTACATTTTAAACATTTATAAACACTTGACACTATTCTAAATGAGATTAAAAAAATATATTTTTAAATTAATTTGAAAAAAAATTCTGTCGTTATAAGTGCGAGTGTGAGAGCATTAATGGAAAAGCCAAATAAGTAGATCTTCTCTTCTTGATTGGACCCTCTAAAGTCTAATCTATCTCCGATCTCCAACAGGCGAAACGCACAAAATAATATGCCAAAATGATCCTTTTGCGGGAGACAACTCTCTGCATGCACTCCCATATGGTCACACATAAACAACCTGTGCATGTGCATCCTTTACCGATAGAATAAAACAAAACAAAAAAATGATAACTTCATTATCTGTTGTTTGTTTAATGTGTGTTTTTCGAAGTGTTCTAAGGCGGGTAGATAATAGGAATTTCATATTTGATGGGGGGTAAAAAATAATAATAATAACAATGGCTACTTTTCAATATTGTGTAACTTTGATGTGGATCAAAAGGCAGGGACATGTGACGGATAAAAGTCAATTATTAGGGTGTCACATATAAATCATGAAAACAAATGCAAGGCTGTGTTTGTTTGCGCAATAAGAAACGCTTTAGCTTTTAAGGCTTTAACCCTTGATGGAGGGGCAAAGTGTTGTTGGATTTAAATATTGGACTCCACTGTCAGTAGTTTTGTTTTTATTGTTGTTTTTTGTTTTGTTTTTCCTTGCGTATTGTAATTAAAAGCATAAATAACTAAATAAATAAATATTGGACTCCTAAAAAGAAGAGAAAGTTGTCTTGCAAATGAATTAGGTTGTTTCTTAACTCAAAAGGAAGATTGAATTGGAGGATACTATGAAGATTTTTTTTTTTTTTCAAGTTAGAGTTGACCCTCTTAAGCTCAACATATTTGACAATTTGACTAATAATTTTTTTTTAGGGTTAATTACAAATTATTTCATTAAACTACTGCTCATTTACACGTTTCTCCGATAGATTATCATATGTGACAGTAAACCATTTTAAACTACAATTCGTTAAATGAAACGCCATAGGTTAGTCAAAATAGTTACAAGGACGTGAAATGATGAAAATATCTTAAATTTAAAAACTATATTGGCTTAAATATCCTTAAACTTTAAATATACACAAAAAAAAAGGAAAACAAAAAGAGTATAAACTCAGAATAGATAAATAAGTTAAACAAGCAGGACAATCTAAAAAATAAAAAAGGGAGAAAAAAGGACCCATGACGTGAGAGTGGACCGCCGAAGACTCAAGACCAAGTCGCGTGTTACTTCAAACCCATAGTATGGTCTTAGAGAGTGGCTCGGCCACCCCAACCATTTTGTTTTTTCTTTTTAATGGTGGTTCGACGACCACATATGATTATTACTATTAAGTTTAAGTTTTTTTTTTTTTTTTTTTTTTACATTTTATCTGAGAGTATTTCCATCATTTTTCCTCTAAAAAATTGCAAATTCAATTTGATTTAATGATTTTGACTTCCATTTTTTTTTTTAAAAAAAAAAAGAAAATGGTAGTTCGATGAGACTAAGTGTGACATATGGTAGTTCATATAGCCAACATGTAAATGAATGATAATTTGAGGAAGAAAAATGTAATTAACCCAATTATTTATTTCTTAACATATTATGGATCAAAAAAATTTAATTAGGAAAAAAAAAACATTTATACCTTCAATCTACTATACAATTTGCAATATCTCTTTTAATATTTCAATTTAATTTTTTTTTTTTTTTGTAACTCTTTTAATATCTCTTTTAATATTTCAATTTAATTAATATACCCTACCGATCTGTGATTAGAGTGCAAAAAAATCTATATATAAAAAATAAAAAAACCAGTCATTTCATAAGAGACTACTGGTGCTGAAAGCAACCTGCTCACTCACTTGCTGCGTCACTTTGTATTACCTCACAACCCATAGATTTTTTTTTTTTTTTTTTTTTTTTGAGTCAACCAACTCAAACTGTGCCTAGAAAGTCCATTTATTATTATTATTATTATTATTATTATTATTATTATTTTTAAGTTGAAAAGTCCAAATTTAGTACATGCTATAATGGTCTAGTGATATTTGGCCCACTCACCTTATTATATAATAAATTATAAATTTATACTATTATTCACACCACCACTCTCAATCGCGTCATAATTTATTATGATGACTTCGCATGAGTTAATTTGGGCCAATTTTTATTAAATAAATAAATAAAAATAAAGATGTCTAATTCATGTCACGCCAATATAATATGATTGTGATGTAAGTTTAGTCTAAACTGACTTCAACCCAATGAAAAATAAAAATAAAAATAACAATAAAAACCCCAAGAATCTATCAGAACATTTGGAATACCGTGGATTCTATACTATATATTAGCTTTTCATGTTCGTGCGGCCATCCAACAAATTAATTAGTTGTTAATTATATAATCAATACGCTAAAAGCTTAGGAATTGACTCACCAAATATAGCACACGTGCCCCAAATTTAGCCCCCATTATAATCATAACAATTTAACATGCTTTTGTGTTGACATTAATGGTGGTCCATCCTTTGATGGCTTACAAAGTGCTGACCTACTTCTAATATTAGATACATAACCAGTGGTCCAATAGGGCCAAAATTTCAAATACATGGAAAGCAAAAAAGTTAAAACCTTAAGAATATAACATTAGTATATGACTTTTTTTTTAAAAAAAAAAAAAATTAAACCCTTAAACGTGTTTTTAAATTTTGTTACTAAACGGGATTTTTTTTTTTAAAGACTTTTTAAATATTAAACACATTTTTAAACCTCTTAAATACACACCCAAACAGGCTCTAAAAACATAACATTAGTATATGACTTCTTTTGTATTTTTTATAATTTCATTAGTATATGACTTGATAACCATACGACCAGGTGGAAGTTGTGGAACCCTTGTTATGTCATCAAATCTAATTCTTAAAGCAATCAAATATATTTTCTTCCCATATCAAAATATATATATTTTCTTCCGACCCAATTATATTATAGTATAGAAGCTTAATAAACCCTTCTGCTAACCACGTCCTTAAACTGGACTATCTGGTTCCTTTCCCTTCTAGGGACGGATATATATTCTTTTATTATTGTTGACTCTCTAATTCTCCGATCCAATGACGTGTCTATTATTAATTGAGCCCTGCTATGCGGCTGCCATAGTGCGGCATCCCAGCGTAGGCCATGTCTATTTTTTTATTTTGGAAGACCAGCATCGATCTTCTCTTCTTCTTTTTTTAAACAGATTTTTTTATTTTTTTGCATTCTATATGTTTGATGAAATGTTTTGAATAGTATTTTGAGATATTTGAGTAATATTAACTAAGTTTTCATAAGCTAATATTTGGGTTCTAATACCTCAAAATTTATTTATAGATTCAAAACTAAAACATAAGAGTGAAAAGTTAATCCTTTAGGGATGATATAACCTTAAAGGGATTTGGTAATCCTAAATTTGGTGCTAATGCCTCAAAACTTGTTTCTAAATTCAAAACTAAAACCTAGGAATGAAAAGTTAACCTTTTAGGGATGATATGACCCTAAAGGGATTTGATCATCCTAAATTTGGTACTAATGCCCCAAAACGCTATCTCAATTTTATATAGTTTTGCTTATACCAATTTTTGATCAATGATTCACAGAGGTCAGTAAATTTGATATATAATGTAATTAATTTATGATAAATGTTGTGAGTATACTTGTGATTGTTGTGTCCCACATTGAGAAAAATATAAAAGAAAATAGTGTTTAATATACCTAAGTGGACCTTAGCCCATTAGCTTAGGCTTTTGGGCTAGAGTTGTGTTCAATTATGTATATTAATGTGCTCTTGGTATAAACTCCATATCGCTTTAATCTCCCAACAATAAATTATTCTCAATTTTAAATTTGACACGCACTTCCTCCTTTAATCTCTTTCTTATTCGATTCAAAATATATATATATATATATCTCTCTACTCATTATTGATTTGCCTTCAAGTTAGATAGGCTTTCTCATTCGATTTCCATTCAATTTGGACAGTTGATTGCAATAAATTTGTCTTTTTCTTGTTGTTGGTTAGATAAAGAAGTTTCAACTCTAAAATAAAAATAACGATATTCTTTACATTTATTTATTTGTGGTATTTATTTTATAAATTTATAATTAATGTTACTAATTATAAGTTACTTTTTTTAAGTTGTTGATTAAAATATATATCGTTAGAGCATCTCCAGCGGTAATAATTATTATAACTAGTTAAAAAGTACATTTCTTTATTTTAACTACCTATTCTTTAATGCCAATTCCAATAGATTTTCTATTCTATTAGCTTATTACTTTAAAATATAATTTCTCTTTTTTTTTATTATATTATTGCTAATACTTAATTAAAGGGAAAAACAAAATTACCCAAGAACACAATAATAATATGACATTTAACAAAATTACCCATCCTCTTCTCGAAAGGGCAAAAATAGAGAGAGAGCGAAAAGCTTACCTCTGTAGGTGGTTGGGCTGTCCTGCAACGGCGATATCTTGGCTTGCTCTGGCAATGGTGGGTTGCGACGTGCTTAGGTATCCAGCTGTGGTGGGTCAGTGATGTGACTCTGCAGGTCTAGCTTGTTTTGAATGGTGGTCCTGTAGGTCTCCAGCTGTTCGGTTTGGAGGATCGATGGCAGTCATTGGGAAATTTTTGGCTGGTCGTGTTTTAGCTTGGACACCAATGGCTGCTTGATTTTTTTTTTTTTTTGCGAATGGTAGCTGGAGAAGGAGGATATTGAATACCAAATCAAAGAAAAAGTAAGAGCATTCATAGCAGCCTTTTCAAATCTTACTCTTCAAACTTTTGGTTATTTTAACAACTCACATTTTTAGAGCATAAATTTCAGCCTTATTACTTTGACAATTCACTTTCACTATTTCATATAAATATTATTTTTCAAAAATTTGTTTATTATTTCTCTAACTTTTATATTTTCGAATGTTTATATTTTTCTAATGGTCTATTTTATGAATATTTGTCTTATTCTAACGGTAATATTTTTAAAAATCCATTTTGGGTTTGGATTTTGTGTACATGCACATTAATTTTTTTATATTTTCCTAAAGGTCTATCTTGCAGGACCATAAAGAAACAGATCATGAGATTATATACATGCACATTAATTTACGCGTAAACATTAAATACTGGTCATAAATTATTCAAAGAAGAAGAAAAAAAAAAAACATATAAAGAAAAATTAGTTGTGTAGTTTTTAGAAATAGAAAGCAAATGCACATAAGCCTGAGAAAATAAAAAGAGAAAAAGGAAGAAAGAGAAATGAGAGAAAAATGAAAAGTCAAAAAGAAGAGAGAGAAAATATATTTTTTTAATGAATACGTGAGTGGATAATAAATTTTATATTTGAAGATTTACTGTTCATCTTGTTATTTTTTTTTTGTTAAAATGAAGAGGCCGAAAAGTGGTATTTTAAGCCATTTTGATTAAATTGTATCTTCAAAATAACCAAAAAATGGCTTTGAAGAGGCTGCAGATGCTCTAATATTACAAATAATATTATATTATATTAAAATTTAATCTAGTGTGTTACAATGAATAGTTATTTGTAGTAGCAGTTAAGGTATAATAGATAATCCTAAGCTATTCTGTTGGAGCTAAAAAATGGCTAAAATAACTAAATATAGCTATTTTTTTATTTTAATTACACTGTTGGAGATGCTCTTAATCGGTTTTAATGAAAAGTAGCATTAAAGCAAAAAAATAAAATAAAAAGAAAGAAAAAGAAAACGTGTTTTGTAAAACTTGGTTGATAGAAGGTTCAGAAGTTCAAAACTTCAAACAAATTAGGCGCCTATTGAAACGGAAATGGGCTTCATCCTTCAAATGCCAACTAACATATTACGTACGGTGTAGTAGCCCAACAAAAAACAAACAAAAAGAGATGGTCGATATTTTCTTCACCCCGAATGAGAAAAAATTTGTCCACGACTCCATAATATATGTCTCCTCAAGGTCCATGCATCATTAAGAAAAAGAAGAAGCTAAGGATTTAGGGTTTGGCTCAAATTTGGAAGTTCAGAGTCATATTGGGAAGAAAGATTACTAGGTTAGGCCACTTTGCACATCTCTTTCACATGGCGTGCTATATTGCTGCTAGTAGCATGTGGAATCATCTATACCCACTTATTAACTTTGAAACTTTGAAATTTCCCTTACACAACCAGGAGAAGGTTGAACATAAAAGTGGAAGATAACCAAACATCACAATCCGGGGTGGATGGCATCTTGAAATTGGAAACGGATGCAGGTTATATATTCATTTGCCTAATCTTTCTGTCCCATTCAAATCAATGTCAGTTGGAGAGATGTAGGCTGATTTCCATTCATCTTCTGGGTGCATCTCAATAAAATATAAAAAGTGGACCATAAATGAATTAGTTTGATGGCAACAAATGGATTATAATACGAATGAGATTCGCTAAGTCAAAAATAAGAAGAATTTGTTTATTGAATTAACATTTGTTTTTAGAGTAAGAGCATGTTTGGGATTGTGTTTGAGAAATAGAATTTTTAAGTTAAAAGATGCTTTTTGAAAAAAACTTTTACCAAAAGTGTGTTTTGACTATTTTCGAGCTTTTTGAACTCTTAAAAGCGCTTTTAATTTGCTTGCCAAACGTTTACTTTTTTTATTCAAACGAACTTTTTTAGTGTTAAAAGTACTTATTTAAACGTACACCCAAACATGCCATAAGTGATTCTTACGTGTATTTTTTATTTACATATTTTAAAGATAAATATGAATTTAATAGATTAAAAAAAGAAGAAGAAGAAAAAAGGCTGTGAATCTTCTTCAACAAAGGTATTGGGCTTAATTAATTTCAATAATGGATCTACTGCAAAGTGGACAATCCCAATCTAAATTGGGCCCAAAGTAACGGACATTTTTCTTTTCGGTTTAGGCTCCGTTTACTTCGACGTAAAATGGTTTCCAGGAAAATGATTTCCGTATTTTACGGTGTTTACTTAGACGTAAAATAATAGTCAACGGAAAACATTTTCCCTTTGACCGAAAATTCTTCTTTAATTTTCGGAAAATGGTTTACGGTTTTAAAAACCGTAAACCAATTTCCGATTTTGAGCATCTCATTCTCAAATTGACGTACCCTATCGGGACTTGACCGGGACCTGCCAGGGACTTGTTCGGGACTTGTCCAGGACTCGCCCGGACTTGCCCGGGACTTGATCGGGACCCGCCCGGGACTTGACCAGGTCCCGCC
>CM017326.1:32383640-32431035 GCA_006937295.1 Carpinus fangiana
GGTCTCGAACAAGTCCCGGGCAGGTCCCTGTCAAGTCCCGGGCAGGTCCCGAACAAGTCTCGGGCGGGTCCCGGTCAAGTCCCAGGCGAGTCCCGGTCAAGTCCCGGGCGGGTCCCGGGCAGGTCCAGAACAAGTACCTGGCAAGTCCTTGACAATTCTCGGTCAAGTCCTGGGTAGGTCCCGGACAAGTCCCGGGCGGGTGCCGATCATGTTCCGGGCAGGTTCTGGGCGGGTCCCGGACAAGTCCCGGGCAGGTCCCGGACAAGTCTCGGTCAAGTCCCGGGCGGGTCCCTGACAAGTCCCGGGCGGGTCTCGGTCAAGTCCCGAGCAGGTCCCAGACGGGTCCCGAGCGGGTCCCGAACAAGTCCCGGTCAAGTCCCGGGCGGGTCCCGATCAAGTCCCAGGCAGGTCTCGGTCAAGTCCCAAGCAGGTCCCGGGCGGGTCCTAGTTAAGTCCTGGGCGAGTCCCAGCCGGGTCTTGGACAAGTCCTAGGCAGGTCCTGGTCAAGTCCCGGGCATGTCTCAAACAGGTCCCAATAAAGTCCTGGGCTGGTCTAGGTTAAGTGCTGAGCAAGTCCCTAGTGGGTCCTGGGCAACTGCCAGTCATGTCTCGGGCGGGTTCCATTAAAGTTTCAGATAGGTCCTGGTCAAGTCCTGACGAGTCCCGGGCAAGTCCCGGGACTTACCCGTAAATTTAAAGTTTAATATGATTTAATGAATATATATATAAATTTTGTGATTTTCCGTACACGCGGTAAACACCGTAAAATATTTTCGGTAGAAAACATTTTCAGGGAAAATGATTTATTTGAAAATATTTTCCGACGGAAACCATTTTACGTCGAAGTAAACGGAGCCTTAATTGGACCTTCTTTACCAGCTTGGGTCATGTTTGGGTTAACACTTAACAGACACTCACAAAGTCACAATCAAACCAATCGAACACCGGGACGTTCACTACACGCGCTGCAATGAGCGAAGACGCATCCTCGTACCCTCCAATCGAGCCGACCACCTTCGACCTGATCGTCGTCGGCACGGGTCTACCGGGATCCGTGATCGCCGCCGCGGCCTCCGCCAACGGAAAAACCGTCCTCCACTTGGACCCCAACCCCTTCTACGGGTCCCACTTCGCCTCTCTCCCACTCCACGACCTCTCCGCCTTCCTCAATCCACATTTTACACCTCCGCCTTCCGCCGCATCCGATGGCGACGATCACACTCCCGTGGTACTCATCCAACGGCCCCTCTACTCCCACGTCGGCATCTCCAATCATGCCCCCGAGGTATTCACCGAAGAGCATTCCAGAAAGTTCAACATCGATGTGTGCGGACCTAGGGTTTTGTTCTGCGCCGATAAGTCCATCGATCTCATGCTCCGATCCGGGGCGAACCAATACATGGAATTCAAGAGCATCGAGGCGAGCTACGTGTACGACGAGAGCAGTAGGAGATTGGTGAGCGTGCCGGACTCTCGCTCGGCGATATTCAAGGACAAGAGCTTGGGGCTCGCGGAGAAGAACCAGCTGATGAGGTTCTTCAAGCTGGTTCAGCAGCACTTGGCTGGTGACGATGGTGGTGGGGAGAATTCGAGGATTTCGGAGGAGGATTTGGAGAGTCCGTTCGTGGACTTCTTGACGAAAATGCGGTTACCGCCCAAGATTAAATCGTAACGCATCACATTTTGCTCTTCTTCTTCTTTATCTGCTACTGCTAGTGAGCTTTCTTTATATCCATAATTGTTTTATTTTTTTTGAAAATCTGATGATTTTTTTTTTCTTCTCTTTCTTTTAATGATGGAATATGCACCATGTGTTTGGATGTTTGTGTTTGCGCTCGAATTGTTATAGGATCGTGGCATTTGACATTTGTAGTTGTTTTCTTTGACCATTTTTTGTTCATCTATAGTTTTGGTTCATTATTGAGAATTTGTTTTGTTTTCTTGCTCATTAGGATTATTCTGTATGCTATAGCCATGACCGATTATGATCAGGAGGACACAAAGATTTGTGAAGACGTACTCACAACAAAAGATGGTGTAGATCGTTTGGCTCTCTACAACTCGTCGGTTGGCAGGTTAGTTATTGTTCTCTCTCCGTTTCATACTTAAAAAGAGCTGTGATATTAAGCTATAGATTTTATCTTGGTGCTATTGATAAGCTCTACGGGTGTAATTAGTAACTGTGTTCTCTGTGTAGATAATGGTTTGCTTTGGGTTCTGATGGTCTTCCATTTAATACTAAAAATCATTATGTTTTGTATCTTGCATTGTTGACTTAAGAATGTTGGGATTGGTTTTTATTTTGGGAATCGAGTTTCCTCAAATATGCGCTTTACAGTTTTTATCGCTATCAGGTTTCCAAATGCACTTGGGGCTATGGTTTATCCAATTTATGGTCAAGGGGAACTACCACAAGCTTTTTCCCGTCGGGCTGCTGTCAAAGGTTGCATTCATGTAAGTTCCAGTCTATGGGTTTACAACTTAGTGTTCTTGGAGCAACATCATTTCTTGGTTCCTTACTGTTTTCTACATCCTGCTGAACACTTGTTAACGCCTTGTGAATTTTGTTTATGAGAACACTTTCTTCTAAATTAGATACGTGCATGTTCATGTTTAACCTTGTTTGAAATGTACGGTTTTTTTTTCTTAGTTTTGTAGTTTTATTGTTGAATTTCTTTATTATGCATTTATTAAGAAAGAAATTGACCTATTTGCTTGATGCCTTTGGGAGTGAATTCTCATCTATTTGCATTGATAGGAATTGAAGTTAGGAGGCAGGTAGTTGAAAAATATAGAAATGAAATTCATAGGAAGGATGAAAACCCAGGTTATTTAGAAGGTAAACTTGGTTTATTCAACTTCAAATAAGATTTTATTGATTTGGACTTAACCTTTTTGTTGTTGTTAATATTCAACATTACTCCAACCTCTGGTGGTTGATTATATTGCTTCCTTTTTCTTTCCTTTTTTTTTCCATCCTTCCCTACATGTATAGAAGGAAAAAAAAAAAAAAAAAAAAATTCTGTTTATCGTGCTCTGATTACATGCACCTGAAACTCTAATATGCAGGTTCTGAGAATGCCTGTGATTGCCCTACTTATGGACAAGGTGCATAACTATCTTTTTTCATTTTATGCTCTTTTATAGATACTTATATGGTATATTGGCTACCTGTATTAAGCTCTTGTCAATTGTTGAAAACTTTGCAGTGTACTGAGCATTACAAAGGAGTTAGATTATCTTCAGGTCAAGACTTATTCTGCAATCAGCTAGTCCTGGATCCATCCTTTACAGTTCAGTTGCCATTAGCTTCATCTCCACGAGATCCTCTGAGAGAAAGTCTTCTAGTTTTAGGTCTGAGAGATGTTAAAAGGAAGGTGGCAAGGGGAATATGCATTACAAGGAGCTCTTTGAGGCCAGATTCATCGAATTTCCTGGTGGTATATCCTCCTAGATGTAAGATCTAATTCTAGAGCTATTCCTGTACTTTGTTGAACAAAATAAGAAACAAGAAAAATGAAAAAAAAGAAAAAAAAAAGAAAGAGTGAAAGAAAGAAAAGAATTAGAGGGAGAGAAACTGACAATTTTTTTTTTCCCTCTCCTAGCTTTGTACCCTGAACAGGTAACATCAATTCGAGCTCTCCAAATAGGAAGTGGTTTAGCTGTTTGTCCTTCGGGCATGTAAGTTTATGGTTTGTGTAGATGAATACTAATCACTTCTGTTTTTGATATTTTATCATTGAGTATTTGATATAAGTTCTAAAAATTGTGCATCACAATCAGGACCCATTATGTTTGTGCCCAATGTTTAGTTGGGCCTTTGCATTATGAAGCATGCCTNCCCCCCCCCCCCCCCCCCAAAAAAAAAGAAGGAAAAAAAATAAGAGAAGAAAACCATGTTCTTTGTCAGATGTCAATGGTTGTGTACCAAATTTTTAGCCAGAAAGAATGCAAATTTTTACTTAATTTTTACACTATTCCCTTCTCTTGTCCAGGTTTGTATTATACTTTTCCACTTTGTGTCATGATGCTGATAAAGGGAAAGAGTTATTACATGCAGCCATAGATGCTCTTCTCATGCTACCCGAGTCTGGACATCCTGAAAGTAATACCACAGTTGAAAGTGATATTGCAGCAGAAAAGCCCACCTTACTTTGGAAAGCATTGTATATTCAGGATCTTACCATGGTGTGCTTCTCATCACAACTTTTCTGTTCTAGACTTGGTTTCTTTTGTTGTTGGTGTTGTTCCTCCCCAAACTACAACACCCCCCCACCCCCCGCCCCCCTCCCAAGAAAAAAGAAAAGAAAAAAGAAGGGTGAAGCTCTGTTTTTGAGAACTCTTTGGGTGGATGCTAGCCGTGTGGGTTGGATAGCCAATGAGTTCTAGCTCAAATGACACCTCCTTGTCTCAAAAGAAGGGGATGGTCAAAATCCATTAGGTGCGTGTGTGATTTACCAATTAAAGGAAAAAAAAAGAAAACAAGTGGATAGAGTATATCCTATTGCCTATTGGATAAGGCATAACTCTTGTTGGTCTGAGTACTCTTCAGAGTTCATATGTGTGGACATTCTTGGTGAAACCCTGCAGCATTATGGTTGACATGTGTTGGTATCTGATAATTTTTTTTAATGTTAATTCCAGGATCAATTAGAATCTATCAGCTACGCTCCCATTCCAGATGGAAATCTTAATTATAATGATCTGTTAGATGAGACTTTGAAGGTATTTCATGTTTTATTTAACCTTCATAAAGTTCAATGTTTTGTTTCAGCTTGTATTATGAATTGTTGTTACTTCTCGGTATCATTATATCTGACCTTATTGCAAAAACTATTCTGTTTTGGGATATCTCCCATGCAATGGTTGTTCGGGGCAAAAATATGAAACAAAGTGATCGAACAAACCTTATGCATGCTTTTACCGGGACTAAGTTCATGTGTATATTCTTCAACAGATTTTTTTTATGCTCCCTCTCTCTCCCTTGTAGTTGTCATACCATAGGTCCAATCTATTGAGGAATTTTGCTATTTTCACATTGTGAGTTCCTGACTTTAATTCGATGGTGGTTCTGTTACTTTGGCAGCTATTTCAGAAGATTTATCCCCATGAAGAAGTCTTTCCAGATACAGCCTCTCCCGAGAATCCAGAGGACGATTATGAGTCTAGCCTAGAGAGTTAATGATGCTTTGCTGCAACCTTTTCCACTCATCAATGCTTTTGACCCAGGAGTTGCTGGATTATGGACGGGGCAGAAAGTGCTGCTGATTGTACATGAGAAAGACAAACTTTACGTATAAGCATTGATGGCTTATAAATATGAAACAGGCACATCCATCTGTTCATTTTCAGAAACTATTGTACCAACTTTACCTTAGCTGGCCAATATTGGCTGTTAAGGTCCCTGTATCACAGTGTAAATGAACATATCCAATCAGATATTTGAAGGATTTCACAGTTCTTATGCTTAATAAAAAAAAAAAGCTTCTTGTGTCTTGTGACTGTCTCTTCTGCTTCAATAACTTCTGTGATTAATTCTCAAGGATCCACGCTAGATTTGAAGTGTAATTTGATTGCGTCTTGTAAACTATTATGCAAACCATCGTTGTGCTTGTACAGTCAGCTTTTTTCCACAGAGGTTCATAGGACATTTTAATGCCTGACGAGAGCAAGAAATAACATATAATTATCTATTTTCACAATCAGGTCAACGTCCATGGTAATAATGTAACAGAACAAACTAGAAGGGAAGAAGTCCTCTCAACAAACAGAGGTTCAGCTTAACTCTTCATCTTGTAAAATAATTGTTTTTACAGGAACTGAAATAACGCAATGAGGTTAACAAAACACAAACCCTAGCACTAGCAGCTTGTTTATTTTGCTTTCCTACTGAAGTAATGGATTTTACAGAACTAACCATAGTTCTTTTTTTTAAAGGGAAAGTCCGAGCTAGCCGGAGTTCCTAAATATTTTACCGGTCTACATGCCAATTAAATGAAGAAAAATACAAAATCAATTCGCTTTTCGTCTCCCAGGAACAGCTTCGCTCATCAGCAATCAATGTGTCTGAAATGCTTGCATCCTCGAGAACTGGAAAAAAACAGCTTCAGACTACAAAATTGGAGGCAGACGATTTTGCATCTTCCTTCAATGCATCCACTGGCAAATCCATAAAAAAAGTAAAAGCAGTTATAGGGGAAATGATTCATATGAATAGACAAGTGTGATCATGCATCAAAACTTATAATCACTCTCAAGAAAGAAACAAAAAGGTATTCAGAATTGAAGAACACCCATGCATAAAGAAAAGAGAATGAGATAGAGAGACTACCTATGTGGGGCTCTACGGCTTCCCCGTAGATGGCTTTGAGCTTGGTGAGTGGGACGAGAGCGGTGTCAGTGGAGGAGGCTTCAGCGAATAGCTGTTGCTTCCACTCCCACATCGCCTTCTTCATTGCCTTGTTGGAATGGGTAAGCGAGTCCTTCTGGGCCTCCAGGGCCTCGATGTCTCTCTGCTGGTTCAACGATCTCACGGCCAGCACCACGAACGACCCCACCAAACCCACGTTGATTACCGCGTTGTTGTTCGTCGCTTTAATCGCCGCGCTCACCACTCTGTTCGCGAACTCCATTTCGGCACTCGGTGTTGAGACTTGAGAGAGTCGCTTCCATCTCTGAGCGCTGGGTTTGAAGTTGTCGAGTTCGTAATGGGCCGTGGGGCTGACAAATTGAGCCCGCCAATTTAGTGTTGGTGACGTGCCAAAAATATGAGCCGTTGGATCTGCTTTCACCGGCCCACCATGTTGCAAAGAAGGAGCGTGGTGATCACGCCCACCAAGAGCGGGAGGTCCTCGCTTAAGCCGACCCCTTTTTGCCGCACTAGGATCTCTACGTACTGTTCGCGTTGGAGCGAAATGCAGATTTCGAACCGCCAAAACCCTCACTCCCAATTCTCTACCCCATCACAGAACTAGGTTTTCCTCAGCTCTCATCCCCTCAATGGCCGAGTCCGCCTTGCAACTCGTCTCCGAAATCGGTTCCCAACTCGGCCGCCAAACTCGCACCAGCAAGGATTCCTTACTCAAGTCGCTCAAAGTAAGCTGTTATTGCTATGTGTGTGTACATACCAAACAGTGTATATGCGAAATTATTCGGTTTAGATTTTGTTTGCGTTAGATTGACCATGCCACTGTTTACTTGCTGATATTTCGATTTTTCTTGCTTTTGAGAGCAAAATCGGTGCTGGTTTTGGCTTTAGAAGCATGGAGTTGTAATTGAACCCTATTTCATATGATGAAATCGTTTTATGGAAGGATTTGCCAATGAATTTCTGGTTAATTTGGGATTAGGATAAATCAATAATACTACATACACTCCTACACTCCTACTCTCCCACTCCCACTCCCACACTCCCTATTGTAACTTTTAAAAATCGCTGTCGGATTTGTGATGGATCACCATTGGATTTTGAATAATACTACATACACTCCTATACTCCTACTCTCCCACTTCCACTCCCACACTCCCTATTGTAACTTTTAAAAATCGCTGTCGGATTTGTGATGGATCACCATTGGATCAAAATCCAATGGTGATTTTAAACTTCATATGAGAGTGGGAGTGAGAGTGTGTGTAGTGACAAATATGTTGCAGAGTATGGTTGTTGGTGTTGATCCTTGTTGTTTAACCAGAACTTACCGTTTCTGTATAGGGGGGCTGAGTCTGACTGCGTCTCTGTCAGATGTGAGACTCCTTCGATGTGGGGAGAAATCTGTTGTGTATGCTTGAATGAGTGCAAGGTTTTGGTAATAGTCCTAAGTTGTAAGCATTGCTCACATACAGAAGATCAGTGGGTGTCAAACACGTGATTGAGATGTTGAGGCATGGGTGTTTTGCAATAGAAATTATACAAATAAAAAGGAAGATGAGTAGAGACTTAAGAGTGTTATGGTATCCATGTACCCTTGCTTTGTTTGTTTGTTTTTTTGTTGTTGTTGTTGTATTTGGTATTCCCATGTATATTAAGTCAGTGTCTGGTGTGTGTGCCATGTGCAACATAGTCTTTGCCTGATCCAGGAGGTTATGTTTGTTTCTGTTATCTGTGTGTCTCAAACATGTGAGGAGTTTCAGTTTTGTAAGTGGCTGTCTCAACATAAATTGGAAGGCCACATTGTGGGTTTATCTATTTGTTCCTTTTTATTTCTGTTTAGTTTTTGGTGGCTAGGCAGAGATGTGTTTTCCAGGATCGTTCTATGTACTTACTGTATGCCCTCACTTTTTAGTTCTCTTCATAGTTCGGAGGTTTCACATTTCTTTTGATTTCAATTTATATTATGGGCATTTCATTTTTTGATTTAATATTGCTGAACTTTTCCTGGCAGAAAAATATTGGCTCATTTGCTGTATTTGTTTGGTATTTTTCCTTTGCAGCAAGTTGCAAATGCTTTGTCAGAAATAGAACAGCCTTCATCGCGTGAAGCTGCCAAAAAGTTAGAAGCTACCAAAAAGCTAGAAGTTGCCATAAAGCCCTTGAGCAAAGCAATTGTACAGAGCCTTCTTCAGCATAAAGATAAGGAAGTTAGACTTCTAGTGGCCATCTGCATCAGTGAAATATTTCGGGTCATGGCACCTGAACCACCTTTCGAAGACAAATATCTTAGGGTAACAAGTACCTAATTGATCTAGCATTTTGTTTCTTCTTTAGTTTCACTGTGTGTATTTTGTGCATGCGTTAATACCTATGTGAGATTTTACTTCCTGTATACTGATTAAGGCAAGTTACCCCTCAATTTATTTATTTCAGGACATTTTTAAGCTTTTTGCTGGCACCTTTTCTGAGCTAGCTGATACTGCAAGCCCATTCTTTTCAAGAAGAGTTAAAATATTAGAGACTGTTGCACAATGTAAATGTTGTGTTATAATGCTGGATATTGACTGCAACGATCTAGTTCTTGAGATGTTCAATATTTTTTTCTCGGTTGTGAGGTCAAGATTCTCTCTCTCTCTTATATGTGTGCGTGTGCGCGTGTCAAACCTCTTTTCAATACATAATATCATAAAAATATGAGCCTCCTTATAATAAATGCTTATTGGAATTCTTGTCACACAGTTCAAACATAAAGAACCTACCTAATTGCATTATTTGCAGTTTTGATGGTTTAGTAAGTAATGTATTCAAAATGATACATATATTGCATTCATTATAGATAGATTTTAATGTACTTTTATTTATTTTAGTTAAATGCTAGTTAACTGTAAAAATAAAGTAGTTGAGCACTAATTAGTTATTTTGGATTTGAGCATATTTTATTGCTTAATTTTGATGATATCAATAATAATGCATTGCATTTTTTTTTAATTATTATTTTTTTAATATAGGGAAAATCACCAGCAGAGTTTGATTAATCATATTATGTCTATAATGACACATATTCTAAACGAGGAAGCTTCTCAGACAGTTTTGGATGTGATTATGCGAAATCTTGTAAAGGAGGGAAAGGTAAGTGGATTGTGTTTGTTTTGGATTCATATTGTTGTGGCTGTATTTTATTATTATTATTTTTTGTATATTAAACTGGGCTTCTTTGATGTTATTAGACTTTATACAACTGAATGAGAAGTATTTTCCTTAGTATGGTTTAAGTTGAGAAGAAGTTTTGTAGTAATGCATTATTGGACTGAGACAAAATGTGCTTTGTGCAGTGAACATTTGTCTGTTTCCTATAATACAATTTATTAGCAAGTTCAGTTTTGGTGGCAAAGAAACTTTTTTTTGGGTGTTCTCAATATCTGATCTTTGCTGTTTATAAATGTGTCTGATGCATGGCTTTTGTCATCAAATTCACATTAGTGACAAATATAGCCTTCCATGTTCCTAGTAGGAGAGGGAAATGCCTATGTAGGTCAAACACTTGGTGGTGAATCAAATCATCTACTTCAATCTATAATTTACTAAAATACATAGAAGTGTATTGCTTCTTTGTGGGATAAAGCAAACAATTTGCTCCCTGATGAGTTTTAGTTTCCTAGGGTTCTTAAAATGGTCGTCTTCCTTGCTCATTCTTAGGATATGGAAGCAACTTCTTGTACTCAGAGTTATCTTATTTCACATTGAAGTTTGGAAAACTCTCCCTGCTGGTTTTTGACACATACCTTTAATGGTTGTCTCCTTTTAAAATTTTGAATTAACTGTAGCTATTGGGATTTATGGAAGCAGCTACTTAGCATCTTGAAGTCTTCAGGAAGCAGTTTCTTTTAGTTTGAGAGCTGAGAGTAGAGGGATATTCTTTGCAAGTGCCTGAGTAGTCTGAGAGAAGAATAGGAGTTTTTGGATATGTGATGCTTGCCAATTTATAGATTATTTATTGACTGCTATTCTATATGTTTTTTCTTGCCTGGAGACATTGATATGGGAATCTTGAAGTCATTTTCTTAGCAAAAAGGGTCATTTGGGAGAGAAATATTGAGAGAACTTTACTAGCCGTTATTGGTCTATAGGTTCCTATATTCTATTTTGCTACTTTTCTGGTTCTGCTTCTCACACTAAGGTTGGATGCTACAACATACTCTGCATCTTCCCCATCTTATTGATGAGTTTCTGCTTCATATCCAAAGGGAGAAATCCACAACCTCCTCTCTTGTTAAATTTGAGGTTCAGCTTTGATTGTTTCCTGATACAATCTTAAATGCCTGCTCAATGAGTATCTAGATTTGCTTTTAATATCCAGCAACTACATCTATGAAACCAGGAAGTAGATTTTTTCTAAATGTAAGGGTAAGAAGTCTTTTTCAGCCCTTGGGAGATATCTTTTATTTATTATTATTATTTTATAGCTACTCAATAATACTATATTGAGTAGGGTGGTCTGAGGAGCACTAGGGATGTTTTTGTTAGGGTGTTAGTTAGGTCCTTTGCTGTTTCTGGGTTGTTTCGGGGTTGGTTTTTGGGTTCCTTTGTATACTTTTTGTGTACTTAGAGGCGTGTTTGCGCTTTCTTTGGGTTATTGATTTGGGGTTTCCTATGTATGCTTGAGGCGCTTTGCGTTCTTGTTCTTGTGTACTTAGAGGCGCTTTGCGCTTTTTTTGGTATATAATACATTGACTTATCAAAAAAAAATACTATATTGTCAGTAGAATTTATATTATTTAACATATTTCTTATCAGTTTTGTTTATTTTTTCCATTTAGTTTAAAGGGCTGGTTGCTTTAACATGGCATATATATTTAAATCTCACATTTCCTATAGGAGTGCCTCGTAGAGGCCATGGTAGAACGGGAATACCAGGAAAATGTTGAAAATTGGATTTTCACTTATTACGCGATGCTTTTGTTTTTATTGTATACATGTATGCTTTTTCATGAGCCACTGTTGGATTTTAAAGTCTTACTTCACTTCCACCTTAATGCTTTTATGTCCCTTTTATGCTTTACAGGGTGAACCTTCTGCTTCTTATAAGCTTGCTGTTTCTATCATCCAAAATTGTGGAGAAAAGATTGAGCCCTATGTTTGTGGGTTTTTAACAGCTTGTATTCTGGATAGGGATGCTGTAGAGAATGAGCTCAAAGAATTTTACCATGAAATTATTTTTGAACTTTTCCAGTGTGCTCCTCAGTTGCTTCTTGCTATCATTCCAAACTTGACACACGAATTACTGGTATGACCTCTCTCTCCCTCTATGATGGGCCATTGGTCTTCTCTGTTTTTCTTCAGATGGTGAGTTTATCATATAATCATGCCTTCTACTTTTAGTTCATCCTTTTATACTTATCAACCGCTTGGTTTTATTTGCAGACTGATCAGGTTGATGTCCGAATAAAAGCTGTTAATTTAATTGGAAAACTTCTTGCACTTCCCAAACAGCATGTTGCCCAAGACTACCATGATCTTTTTGTAGAGTTCTTGAAAAGATTCTCTGATAAATCTGTGGAAGTTAGAGTTAGTGCTCTACAATGCGTTAAGGCTTTCTACATGGCCAATCCCTCAGGGTCAGAATCACATGAAGTTCTCAGTAAGTAATGAGCAATCAAACTCGTACATCTTATGTGACATGTCTCCTGATTCTGCAGTCTTTTGGATATAGTTTAAATATCTCATTTTTGAATGCTAATTAACTGAGCAGCTGCCATTGAAGATCGATTGTTAGATTTTGATGATAGAGTGAGAACACAGGCAGTGATTGTTGCCTGTGATCTTGCCCAATCTAACTTGAAATTTGTTTCCCCGAAATTAATATCTCAAGCTACTGAAAGACTTCGGGATAAGAAGGTACTTTTACTGCAGAATTTTTTTTTTTTTAATTTAATTTAATTTTTTTTGTTATCCTTTGCTTGTATACAGTTATTGACACTCACATAATGTTTTTCTTTATTCAGGTATCTGTGAGAAAGAAGGCCTTACATAAGTTGGTGGAAGTATATCAAAATTACTGTAACAAATGTTCTGAAGGCCACATGACAATAAGTGATCACTTCGAACAGATTCCATGTAAGATTTTGATGCTGTGCTATGATAAAGATTGCAAGGAGTTCAGGTATGTTTGTTTAGAACTTATGGCTTGTTGAATCAAATGCTGTAATTATATGTCAGGTGTAAAAATTATTAATATTCTTCAGGTCCCAAAACATGGAGCTTGTACTTGCGGAGGATTTATTTCCAGTACTTCTTTCAGTTGAGGAGAGGACAAGACATTGGATCCACTTGTTTTCTCTTTTCACCCCTCTTCATGTGAAGGCATTTTGCTCTATCTTATCCCAGAAGAGAAGGTATCAGTACTAACATGCTGCTATGGTTCTTGGTGAAGAATGAGACTATTTACAAGGTTTGTTTGTTTTCAGGTTGCAAAAAGAGTTGCAAATTTATTTGGCCCTACGAAAAAAAGATAAGGTACAGTTCATGGATGTCCAGGTTGCTAACTATAGCTCATAATTAGTCAATGGAAAAATGATTTGCATGGTTTATCACCTTCTTACTTCTTAAACATTGCTCTAATAAGCAACTGAAGGCATACATGCTTCAAGTTTGTTTACTACACAATTTTTATATGATGCTTTGACTTTAGATTTAGTGATTTTGTAGAATTAGACATTTTGGCGCCTAATTCTGCAATCCCAAAGATTAGTCAAGTTTGTTATTGTTATCTGTACAGCCGTATTACCAGACCAAATTATAGTGTATTTTGGTGTATATCATTGTCCATGTGATTAATACTGCATACAAGCCTTGGCTTTAGACATGCAAAACATTTCATTCTATGGTTCTGATTTTTAGAGCTCATTGTCTATTTCCTTTATTTTTTTGAAAATGCTAAGGGTACCAAATTTTTTATCAAGAGAGCCTTACCAAACAGATGTGTAACTTATTCATTGGTATCTGTTACATTTATCTTAATTAATTGTTTTGCTCATCTCCAATGAATGAGTTACACATCAGTTTGGTAAGGCTCTATTGGTAAAAGATTTGGTACCCCTAGCATTTTTGTGGGGTGTCAGCCTATTTGAAACTCAACTTTGTGCTTCTTGTTTATAATATAGTGTTGAATTATTACTCATAAAAAAAAAATAGCTTTGAATTATTGAAGCACTTGGAATAATTGTGCAGGAGAATAGTTCAGAAGAGATACAGAATAGAATTAAAGCTTCGATTATGAAAATGGCTACATTTTTTCCAGATCCTTCCAAAGCAGAAGACTCCTTTCATAAATTGAACCAAATGAAAGATAATAACACTTTCAAGACTCTGGCATCATTATTGGATGAACTGAAAGTTAGAGATGCTCAGACCACCAGAGTGAGTTTACTTAATGCCTTTCTTATTATTTGAGGATGCCATCTATCACCTTTTCTTTTATTCTTGGAGGTTTCTTTTGTCTCTGAGTGCATTAAAGTTGTCATATTGGATGTGTTTCAAATGCTACTATTGGATCAGCTAAGTTACTGATATTTTAGTGGTTAGTATTATTTTGTGTTTCTTTCATCTATTGCATTTTTTTTTGTCAATGTTTTAAAAACCAGAATGCTGAGAGAACTAGAAAAGTGAAGAGGTTTAAGGTTTAGGGGTTGATTGGACCATAGTTGGATTGGGATAATTAGTATTTAATAAAATTATAAAATGATTAGAAATTAGAAATAAACAGATTTTGTATGTAAAAATTAGCAAAGTTTGATAAAAAAAAATATATATATTGGTAGTTAATGAAAGTGAGCAAGTGAGTCTCCATCGAACTTGTTTATGTTGCTTGCCTTTTATTTTTTAGGAAAGAATATGTTAATGAAAACTTTCTAATTTGATGCAGATTTTTTTTTCTTGTGAATTTGAAGTGTGAAATAAGACTAACTTTTGGATTACCACTGTGATTTGTTACTTTCTTTGGGGTTTGGGAAGCAAAAGAAAAGTTCTGAATTACATCAAATGTTCTGGCGTGGAGAAATTAGAAAATAGGGAACATATGCTCCCCTTTTTTTTTTTGGTTGTAAACAAACAAGCAAATAACTAATATTGGAGGAATAAGGGTTTATTGTCCCACATAATGAGGATTGGATTTGCAGAAACACTTCAGAATGACCATTCATTTATGGTCCAGGATCTATAATCAGTGAGTAGTGATCCATTTTGCAAAGTAACCTTTGTTTGGTTTGCTTTTCTACGAATTTGACATGGAGCCTCATTTTTACTTGTTTTTATCTCATGAAAGTCTGTTGACACCTACTATATATGGCATGTATTCTTATTTCTATTCTTATGCTCAAACTAATGGGAAACAAATTATTTTGTGACAAATATGGATTCATACAAATTTTCACATATAGCATGAATTTGTGAAGCCAAAACTTTCTGCATCTGGAATTTCTGCTAGGTGTATCTCTCATGTCATTATCTTTGGCAGGGGAGCTTTTGTGACGATGATAACTACACTAATTGTCTTTGCTTGAATGTTCATGGAGTTGGTTTGCTTCATGTCTTGCATTGCATCCTATGCTGCCTATTTCCCATGCTCCCTTAAATTGGAGCTATGAGATAACTGATACTGCCTTTTGAGGTCTATAAAAGAAACCAATGTATTTGTTTGTTTGTGCTTATTTAATAAAACCACATTTTCAGTTTGTTTGGTCGCTTATCATCTTATTCTTTGCAGTTGTGGTTGGGAGTTGTGTTATGTTGGTGAAGGATATTTTAATTTTGGTTTGACTACTCATGATCTGGCATAACTTAATGGTTGATCTCTTTATTTGTTAATTCTGCTTCTGGCCAAGAAAAAAAGGAAATAAATTTTTTCATCTGTGTGTGTTTTATAAATATGGTATAGGAAGTTGCTCAAATCTCTTCTTTTTGGAAGAGTTGATTAGTAATCCTGCATCGATTTTCTTATTTGTTCAAATACTCTGTACTTACTGTATGTTACTTTTTTTTTTTTTTTCAGGATAAATTTTTGAAAACAATAGGTGGTAGACATCCACAGTATGAGTTTTTGTGTTCACTCTCCTCAAAATGCTCGTGTAACATATTTGGTTCGGAGCACATCCAATGTATTCTAGATCATCTTTCCAGTAACAGATCTGGAAACAAGCTCTTGGAGGCTTCTTCTGCCAACCTGCTTCTGGTAAGAAAACATTGTTGCTAAGTGGATATGAACTAACACCCNTTTTTTTTTTTCTGGCTGCACAAAATGGATAATTTTAAACTAGTAAGAGATAAACAAATGGACAGAGCAAAGAACTGATTGTACTCCCCCCCACTTGATTAGACGAACAAGTCATCTACAATCCACACTGATTTAGAAGAGAGATAACATCTAAAGTGAAAACTTAGATCAGAGTAGTCTGACTGCTCAATGAGTGATAGCTGGCTGCACTAGGGATAACAGGTGTCAAATATATGATTTATAAGTTTCCCACAGCTTCGGGTGTGGGCCTGGTCCCTTAAAGCTTTGGCTTGAGGAACTATCCTTGTGCTGGCACATTTTATAGTTGTGGGCACTGCTTTTGTAAATGTATGAATCATACGTAAGTGTCCCACACCTTCGGTTGTGAGCCTGGTCAATTGAGGCTGTGACCTGAGGAATTATCTTGTGCCTCAGAATATATGGTTGTGGGCACAGCTTTTGTTGCCAATTGGTGGCATTAACTCAATCAACTTAAACTGATATCTTGTGTGGCTGATGAAAAGATGTTGTATTCCTCAATACTTTTTGAATATTACTTGGCAAAAAATTTTTTGTAATTAAATTTCCCCTTATTCATTTTTAGCACGTTAGAGGAGAATGATCAAGAAAAAAGGACATTTAAAAAAAAAATAATAATAAAAAAGAAAGAAAAAACATGGTGGAGAAATAGTTGTATGATTGAATCTTTCTCTCAGGGTTGGTTTTTCATGTTTGTTAGGATAAGTTTGCAATCTTAATTAATGCAAGGTTCCATCTATGGTTATAAACTTTACAATTGTTTATTGTATGTACCATTTACTTAAATCATTGCCATCTCACCTGACTTAGGCTATCATTAGCATTTATCCCTCACTCCTAAGAGGTTCGGAGGTGCAACTTCAAATGTTGATAGAGAAGAATAACCAAATCAGTGACAAGCTGATTGAAGTGTTAGCAAAAGCAGGTCCTCATATATCTGTCAAACTCCGGTAATTCTTTTTGCTTTATGCTTGTGGTGATACTTTGTATACAATGAGATTAATGATTAAGAGGAGACTTATAGTGGGGATTCTTTCTCTCTCTCTCTCTGCTTAAATGTCATCATTTAAATTCAGACATGCCTTAAAATGGATTACCCTTAATTGGATCAGATCCTTCCCCTTCATTGGAACATTTTGGTGACTCCATTTGAAAACGTTAGAAGAGGTTCAGTGTGCTATTTCTGGAAAAAGGGAGGGTTTTTCTTTTTAACATTTTTTTGAAGCTAAGCCATTTTCTCAATATCAATCCAGTGCATATAAGCCATTCGTTCTGGTTATGAACAGAGTAATGGAGTAACTTTCTAAAATGCTCCTTCCCCTTCCTAGCTTCAATATACATGCTATACTCTTGTACTTTGTTTATGCTTCTGAAGTAATCATTATTCCTTTTACAACAGTGATGTGGTAAAGTTCTAGAAGACTTCTTTCTCTTCACCTCTTCTATGTGCATGGGGGGCATACAGTTCTTGTACTTAAGATGCATTTCCTACTTCAAATTGAATATTTGTTTCATTGCTAAATTTGTATTCTGGATAAAATCTTGAATCTACCTAGACTGATGGCTATATATTGTTGGGGATGTATATTTATAGCATGTTTCTTTGAGTCACTGCAATTGTTTTCTTATGGTGATTTGGGGGATTTCATCTTTAATATTTTTCTCTTCCTTGTTTTGTTTTTTACTTTTAAAATCTAAGGATTTTTTTTTGGTTTATTATTGTTTCTGTTTCAGTTGGGTTTTTAATTGGCGTAGCCACAATGTTTTTGCCTTTTGTAGTGATATATATCCCATCTTGGAGAGAGTATGTCTTGAGGGAAGTCGCATGCAGGCCAAAATTGCTGTTGCTGCAATTGCGGCATTAGCTGGTGTTTCTGAGCAATTCTTCTTTTCAGAACTATGCAAGGTATACTTATCTCAATATTTTGGAGCTACAAGTGATATATAATTTTATATATCTATTTTTTTTTTTTTTTTGGTTTGATGAGTAAAGAGTAATTTTAGGAAAAAATATAAAAAAACCCCTCAAACTACCAGCCGTTTACAATATAGCTCCCCCCATTGTTCAAAAAGTAATAAAGTAGCCCCCAAACTACCAAAATGTAACAAAAAGGCCACTTATTTTTTTATATTCCTATAATACCCCTATTCTTTTAACAAATAAAATAATAAAATAATTGTAAAAAAAACCCAACAAAAAAAAATCAATGGGCGAATATTTATTTATTCCAATAAACATTTTTTTTTTTGTATTCATTTTTCCATTGGTTTTTTTTGTATTTTTTAAAAATTGTTTAGTTTTTTTACAATTATTTTATTTGTTAAAAGATAGGGTTATTATAGGAATATAAAAAAATAAGTGGCATTTTTGTTACATTTTGGTAGTTTGGGTGGCTACTTTATTACTTTTTGAACATTGGGGGGTTGTATTATAAACGACTGGTAGTTTGGGGGGCTTTTTTATATTTTTTCTATCATTTTATTAAGAAGGAGAATGTTTCAGTACACAGGAAGTAACTAGTGCAATTCCTAACAAATTACAATCTGCAATTTTAAAAGATCAATGCTACTTCAACCCCTTCAGAAGTCCGACTATCTCTGAATTATCCTTGTAAAACACAATGGAATAGACTTCCGAATTTTACTACTCTTAGAATGACCATTTTTCTTACCAAAAAGCTAAAAAAATCCAAAACAGTCAAGTAAAGAGATGATCTACTGTTTCTCTACTATCTGTATGCACACAAAACCAATCCATGATTATATCCTTTTTTCTAGGATTGTCCACTGTCAAGATCTTCCCTACTGCAGAAATAACATCATATGAAAATGAGTTTGTTTTCTCTACTTTTGACTAATATGCCTCGAAAGCTGAACTTTTTGCTTCATTTCATCAATGGACATGAAATGTTTTGTTTGATCTTTATAAGGGTTCAAAGGTGAATGTCATATGTTTCCTTCATCTTTTCTTCTTCTAAGTGAATGCCATATGTATGGTTTTTTGCACATGAAGATATTCATCTTATTATGAATAATCTATCCTATGGTTGCTTTTCTGAATTTGAAGTTCATGCTCCATAGTCAAAATAGAAGCCATAAATAATGTTGTCTGTATGTTATTATTAAATTCATAGCCATCCGTGATTTTTCCTGATAATAGTAACAGCTTCTCAGTAGTGACTAATAAACTATGTTCGATACATCTGTCCAGGAACTTGTGGATTCTCTGCATAGTAGGCGAAACATCCCAACAGTATTGCAGTCTTTAAGCTGCATTGCACAATACTCTGTTTCGACATTTGAGGCTCAATACGGAGAGATCTCATCATACATTAATGAGAAAATTTTTCAAGTAATTTATTGAGCTGTAATGTGGTTTACTTGTTTAGTACTCCTGTGTCATCTAACTTCATGTGATCATAGGAAACTGTTTTCTAAGTAGTGTAAACTTTTTGTGTGTAGGTGGATGCATCAGATGATCTAAATTCATTTAATGATACTTCTGGCTGTAGTAATTCTTGCAAATTGAAGGTAGGTTGTGGAGAAGGGAGTTTTATTTGAATATTTGGTTTAGTTTCAGTTGTTGATGTGACCATTTCTTTCAATTTGGAGTACAATCTTAAATTGCTTGCTAAGTAAGAATGGGGGAAAGAGTTCGAGTATTGAAAATATCCATGTGCTTAATCCAAAAAAAAAATAAAAATTCTTTCAATTTGGAGTTGGTTTATACAATGAATATTTGGTCTTTTTACTGTCTAAGTGTCCATGAAACAGGAGATGAAGTGTCTAGTGGTGAAATGAGTGAAAATTTGGATTGTGCTGCAGAACCATATAGAATTATCTGGCTTAGAAGAGTGGTGAGATGACAAGATTGGAGGATTTATTCATAAGTTGTCATAGTGTTGAAGTTTGCTGTGTTTGAGAAGCATTAGTTGCTGGATAAAATTTATATCCTGCTGGATATTAAGAGGGCATTTTTGTTAGTTTTTTGTCACCATATGCAGGTATTTGGATTAAGCCTTTGGTCTAAGGTTGTTGCTTCCTGACATTTCATTTTTTGTAGGAAGCTTGATTGATAAGTAGCTAAAATTATTATTATTTTTTGATAAGTAATCGACACATGTCATTAAAATTATTGGTAGCACACTAGAAAAAAATAAAAAAGTAAAAACGATGGGTATCATTAACCGACTATTTAATTGTGTACTATTTTTTTTTTTTTTTTTTTTTTTTACTTATCAAAAAAAAAAAGAAAAAAGATTTCAGTCTAATTCTCAAGCTTGGAAAATTCTTAGAAAATTTAAAATCTCAGGTTGCTCATATGAAAGATGGTAGATGCATTAGAGATGGGTTCAAAGTTCAACCCAACAAGGGTTCTAAGCTTCTAGTGATGATTTTCAAACTTCTGATAACTGTCTGCAAATTGTACTTTCCTTGTAAATTACTCATGTTTTATTTTTGTGTTGCAGATTTATGGGCTGAAAACACTTGTCAAGAGTTTTTTGCCACATCGGGCAACTCATGTCAGAAGGCAAATTAATGAAGTATTGGACATTTTGTCAAAAATGCTGCAAAAGGGTGTTGCTTTTGATGGTATCATCTCATGGTACGAGATATAAAATTAATGGTGACTTTGGATACCACAACTTTGATATGCAATTTCCCTTCTTTCATATATCATCGACTTAATAGCTATATAACTATATATATATATATATATTTTTTGATAAGTCAAAACTATATTTAAATCTTCATTATTGATATCCTTCACCGGGAGCTTGATTCATGCATTAACTTCTCTATTGAAAAACCAATCAGGATCTCCTGGACCAAAACTAAATTGATAAGGAGAAAATGAAAGCTGTTAAATCTTTGCTTTAAACTTTTCTATGTGCATCCTAATTGGATTCTGCAATCAGTTAATATGGAGGCATATTTTTGGCTAAGAGGGGTTCTAGTTAATAGAAGAAATTCATGCATCTTAATGTTGGGGGTGTGTTCTATTTCTTTTTATGTTTATCTTTCTTCAGATTTTTTTTCCTCTTATTTCTTTTCTTCATTGTATGTTTCCTCTTTTGTTCTTTTTTTTTTTTGATAAGTAAATATAATTCAATCACCCATTCTGGATTGAAGTTGTGACCTTATCCTATATCCTTGTTTTATGGGAGGAAGAGACACCTTTTTGGCTTAAGACCATTGGCACCTTATAATATTCATTCTGCATTTATAAAATGACAAGCTCCTTTCTCGTTGTGTAATTCTTTTTCCCTCAAACTTGATGAGTACTTTCCATGTTGGCGCAAAGGTATGATTACCTTTCATCATAATAATGCTAACTTTTTGGTACTTCCTTTTCTAAATTTTGTTAGAATTTTCTTAACTGCAAGTATTAGAGATTTTGAAGGGGTTGGATGATAAGTATCATCATAAAATTTGTTTATCTATGAAGTGTTTATGCATCCCTTGTAGGAGTGGTTTTACTGATATCTGCTTTTCCAAATCTTTTAAATTTTCTTTCCTGTAAGTGTCAGTGCTTGCTTGCTGTTAGTCTTTTAGGGAATTGTGTCTTCTTGTAATTCACGCCCTTTTTTGATGAGTAATAATTTATTAGAAAGAAAAGCTCAAGTGCACGAAAAGTATACAAGATACACAACCACCCTATTGCGGTTGAAAATCTAGAAAGTCAACAAGATCCACAAGATTAGGGGAAGAGAAATTAGGAACAAAGTTACATCCTAATCTAAGATGGCGCTCAAGAAGGAGGATTTTAGCAAGTTATTAACGATAAAAGAGAGTTTGTGAAGTAGTATAACTTTTATTGCTAAAGGGTTTTTGTCATTTGTCCATGACTTCTTGTAAAAGTCATAAAATTCACCTTTTCCAAATGCGTTATGATGATTCTGGTAACTCCACCTAAGGCTTAACAACTTTCTTTTCTACTGATTTCTTTTCTTTGCTTTCATGCTGTGGCAATCCTAGAATTGATACTTTGGCGTATACTGTAGTGGGCAACACTGTTCTGGGAGTGTTATATTTTTTTTCTGTTTCCTGGCTCCTGATGCATAGTTCCCCCCCCCCCCCAATAAGTAATAGACAAATATCATTAAAAGCGTAAAGGCATCCCTAAGTACACAATAAGCATACAAGAGAAAACACTTAACTAGAAGGAGCAAAAATAACCTTGATGCATAGTTGCTCATATAGCTACTTGATCATTCTTTAATTTATTTTTGGATTTTCAACCATTATCGTTTTGACTTGGAAATTTCAATTTTTGGCCTCCATTTTTTGACCTTGGAAGATGCATCTCTCCAGTCATGCAAGATGATGATGGTAATTGATCTCTTGTTCCTTGTGGCTCCTTTTATGTAAACAGGGGCAGATCCATGATTATTTTGATCTGTTTCCAGACACTGACTGTGCATGTTATTTTAGTATATCAGTAGTAAAGACACACAAAACATTCTAAAGAGGCTGCCCTTTTCCATATTTATGTTGTCTTTTTGAAATCAGTATTTCCTTTGCTGGGTTAGAATCTTCTGTATACTTGCTTGTCCTATATATAAGTGACCTTTTTATATGCTTATTTGCTTCTGGTTATTGTGTAATACAGTGAAAGAGATAAGGCTCATATCAGATTAGCTGCTGCGAAGTCTGCTCTGCAGCTTTCCAAAAGATGGGATTTGCATATTTCACCAGAGATTTTTTGCTTTACAATTTTAATGGCAAAGGTAATGTGGGCCTCAGGCAGATACCGAAAACAAAATTTTTTCAACCATAGTTTTCAAAGGCTTTCAAATGTAATTTGAATTTCGCAATGGATGAAAAGTTTAACATGAGCCTGTTTTCAAGCTCATTCCATATCAAATGTTTAGCAACTATAGATTAGGATATACAATATCAAAGAGAAACAGAACCAGAAATTGATTTTGCAGACAACATATGATACTTATCCATGTGCTTCAAGACTTTAGGTCATGGATACGTATTCCATTGAAAATGCTCTTATTTGAATGGGATTATCAGTAATTTTAGCATTTTCCGTATTATCCAGTATTATTACTATAATATGATACTCCCTTCCAGTTGGAGACTCACCCTTCACTTCATGTGTGGTGAAGAAGAAGGTTCACCTCCATATCTTGTTGTTGCATGTTTTCAACCTTCAGAATTTCTATCATTTCTTTCTTTCCCTCCATAGATTCTGCACCATCATCAGTCCTTTTAATTGTAGAAATACATTCTAAAACATCATTTTTTCTGCCAATGGAATAAGGCATTCGAAGGTTCTTTAAAAAATAATTATTTTATGAATGAGTCCAAAATCTATAGTTAACTGCCATCACCCATCAGGTGAAGCTACTAGTCCTAAACTTTTTCATCTTCCCTGAAAAATTAAAATTATGCATCTTTTAGATCCAGTAATTTTAATCTAATTCAATTATTATTCTTTAAATTTATTGTTATACTCTTTTTTGGTGAGATTTATTTTCTTTTTTCAAATTCCAGGACTCTTCTTTTTTTGTTCGGAGACTATTTCTCGATAAGACACACAAGCTATTGAAGGAGCATGCTATTCCTAGTAGATATGCATGTGCTTTTGCATTGGCCACATCGGATCGCCTCAAAGATCTGCAGGATAACGTATGTTATTTTCTTGCATCCATATGGTTATTATATTTCTGATTTGAGAAATGCTATATGCACTCCTAAGTCCACACTGCCTGATGTGACATTGAAAATCACCATTGGACAGTAATCCATCCAAATCCCATGATGATTTTCATTGCTACGTCAAAGAGTGTACACTTAAGAGTGCATATAACAGTTTTCTTCTGTCTTCAAGGGGTAGCTCAATCGGCTATGGACCATGCCTTATAAAGTAGAGGTTACTAGTTCGAATCCCTCCTTCCCCTTCCCTTGTTTGGACATGTCAAAAAAAAAAAGTTTTCTTTTGGTTTTCTGTATAAATAATAGATGCTGACTCTGTTCATTTTAGGCATTTAAATATATGGCAGAATTTATCAAGGAATATAGTAGAGAAGCGAGAATCCGTCAAGCTTCTGCTGTGCAAGGAGGATCAATCACTGATTATCCAGCCTATATAGTGGTATTCTTGATATATCTCCTTGCTCACGATACAGGCTTCCCTTACGAAAACTGTCACGATGAAGAACTCTATGCCCAGTTTTGCAGGTAAGTAATTCCTTCCTGAGTATACACACCCAAAAAAAAAGAGTTATTCCTGAATCTAATTTTTCTTTTAGTACAGTTTACCAAGTACTGACTTGGAATGTAGATATCAATTATGGTGATGTTGCTTTGTATATTTTCTATTTGCAGTCCACTTTTTCATTTACTGGAGGCATTAGTCAGTGGTACAGTTGTTGATGGGGACATGGATCTTGTTAACGATGCTCGCTTACTTCTGCTTAGTATTTTTCGTGCTATTAAGAAAGCTGAGGATGTTGTTGATGCTCAAAATACTCCAGTAAGAATTGTGTATCACAGATTCTCTTGTGTACATCTGTATACTTTGTTGATTCCTTTTCATGTTTTTCTAACAAATTCTTTATAATTACTTATAAAAAAGTTGTGTATCTTAGAGGATCTCTTCCTTTTTTATCTTTACTTTACTTTATGTTTTAACTAATATCGACAAATAGTGTTCTTTGAAATGCAGAGACTTCACATTTTAGCAAACATTGGGTTCTCCTTTGTAACAGCATTAAATCATAATGGTGTCTCTTCATCTCATGCCCCTGCACTGATCTTGCTGCCATCATCATTATATCGAGTAAGTTCTGTTGGGAAGAGTGAGAAGGCCAGTTCTTAAGATTTTTTGAAGGTACTAATTGCATGTAAATCATTATATCATGTTTTAATATATTTATTGCATGCAGGCAAATTCAGGATGTCTTACTCGGTCCTCTTTTGATGACTGTTTTCTTGAGAAGATTATTCACAGGTTTAAATCTCCTATCTCTCTGGTAAGTATCTAATGGGTGGCTTTTACTGATTTGATTATATGCTTCATTTAATTATTAATCTAATGACTTTTTAAACTTTTTGGTTGGAACTTTTCTGATCATGTTTCAGCCTGTTAGCTCTCTTCCTAAACGTGGTCGGAAGTGCCAAGTGGATGACACACAGTCCGAGATCATTAAGAACAACACATTGAAGTTGGCACATGACAAGCAACGTGATTTGTCCACAACTGGAACAGAAACCCAAAAAAATGTGAGCCAGTGTGTTAGTGTGGGACATAGGCGAAAACGGGCAATCTCTTCAACTGCTTCTGATTCAGTTGGATTGCGTGAGTGTTCTACTATCAATCACCAACATGGTGCATCTAAAAAGTCAGAAAAAAATCTAGAGAAAGAAGTACTTTCATCTTCTTGTGATTCTGTAACTCTGAGACCCTCCCTTGCTGAATCACATCTTTCGATTCAAATTCTAGAAAGAAAAGCCCCTATTAAAGAAAATCTCAGGGATAGTAGCAGCATTATTGCTGAACCTTCCAATTATCTCAGAGCGAAGCTCAAAGACCCTTGCAATGTAAGTATGAACTTAATTTAAGAATGCAGCTTGAAATTGTTTGACATATCTGAATTTTAGCTAAGTAACCATATTCTTGATAAGTATCCTAAGTAATCATATTCTTGATAAGTATCCTAAGTAATCTTAGTTGATGAATTGTGTGGGAACTGATAATAAGTGTGAGGCTTTAATTGGGTGGCGGATCAAGTTGTTATCTCAATTGATAGACAGTGATGATTTGTGTTATGGGAGAGAAATTCTGGAGTATCATTTGTAGTTCTATATAACCGATATTGGTGTTTTACTTTCCAGTTTCTATTCATGCTTGGTGGACGGTTGTAATTCTCAAAAACAATACTGAGAAAGTCAATAGATGCTTATGCAACTGGACATTGTTTTCCATTTCCAAACGGAACAACTTTTGGTAGTGAAAAAAAAATGCACAATTGAATTGATGGATAGCTTCCTCTCCAGAATACATTTGGATTTGTCTTGGCTTGTTGCTTTTCATTTTTCAGAATTGTTACTGTCATTTTGCTTGCCTTGATATTGTCCCCTCATACAATCTCTTTTGCAGAAAAGAAGAAGAAAAGATTTTACCTGACAAATATATTGAGAAATATGGTTGATACTTCTGACAATATGTTAAAAGTTATTTTGTTGGTGGGACAAATTGTGAAGCATAACTGAATATGGTGAAAGATATTTACATTGGAGTATGAGTTTGTTGATGGAACAAGTAGAAAAATTACTGATAAGACTGCACATAATATCTACAAATGGGACTAGTAACCGGGAAAAGTTTGGGTTCTCCAACTATAAGTGGGATGGGGCTGGACCGATTAAGATTCCTAAAATCTAATCAAGCTCGTGATACATATTTTTTTAACGGGTTCAAGTTTGGGAAGGCTTCCCCAGTCCTAAACCTGGCCCTGTTACCATTTCTAACAAATATCTTCCAAGTACAAGAAAGCTAAAGAGGCAGATTGATCTGATGAGAGAGATTAAAAAAAAAAAAGGGATTGCACTTAAACTCTTGTTGGAGAGATGGATAAGATATCCCAACACAGTGGTATCTTGATCCTCCTGTATTTACCAAAAAAAAAAATCTGAATCAAAAGTATTTAAAACCAGATTATACACACCACATTCATACTGTAGGAAAGTAAATTTTAGGGAAAAAAAAAAAAAAAAAAAACCTTTGTATTTTGAGAACTGCTTTCAACTACTTTTTTTTTTCTTACAATATTTAAAAGTTGTTTTCTGTTTGAGAGACAAATAAAAGTGACCTAGTCTGCTGTCATTGTTGTTGAATTGGCTATGGTACTTAACCTACATGCATTAGCCCCGCCCCCCCCNCCTTTTTTTTTTCCTTTTCTCTATTATGAGTGCATTAGCGGCTGACTCATTTATTTGTATGTCAGATGAATTATTTTTTACTATCTTCTCTCCCATTTCCCACTTGACCTAAGTTATTGTGACCTAATGCTTCTATTAACTGTTAGATCACATATGATAGTGGGGAGGTTGAAGTATTATGCTTGGAAACTGAGAGCTGCGAGACGACAAGCAATGGTCCGCTGGTGGAAAGGGTAAGAACAAAGTACTGTGTCCTTGATGGGCTTGCAAGCCTGGACTTGGGCATGGCACATAAGCAATATAGTGTAGTTCCAGGATTTGAAAGCTCAGGTGGATTTAGATGAACATTTCTCTTTCCAACTCCATGAAATTCAGTCAGATATAATTTGGTGGGTTGTATTTTAGGGCTGGGTAACAAGTTTGGTTTCAATATGCTTGACTCTATAAAAAAATTTAAAGCTAATAAGAAACAAATAGTACCTAGAATAATTGAATTTGGTTGGATCTTCTTCACTCAAATTACTTGCACACCTTTGCAGTTTCAAACATATTAAGCAAACCATAATTTTTTTAATGATTATTTAGGGACATACTCTGCTGAAATTCAATCTTCTAAAAGCTAGAGATGGCAATACCCCTTTCTATATAATGACAGATCATTGGTTTGGTGTAATTTTCTAGAAACCAAGTCCTTTTAATATTCTTTTATGTCCATGGATTATAAAATACGTGATATTTGCATCTACACAGTTTTCCGTAGTCTACCCTGAAATTCAATCTGCTAAAATCTAGAGATGGCAATATCCCATTGTATATAATGAAAAAAAAACCTTCATCGATTTGGGTACGATAGTCCAGAACCTAAATCTTAGTTTAATATTCTTTTATGTCCATGGATTATACCTGATATTTGCATCACAATGCTACTTTTTCCATTCATATTATCTCTAATGTTGCAATTTATCCTCAATATTGTTTCTGCTTGTTAATTATATGCCTTACGTATTTCTTATGTTGACTTTTCCCTGCAAGGAGGTTGTCTTGTCAGACGAGTCAAACACCTTTCAGTTGCAGTGCGGGTGAGTTTCAAATAAAGTTTGTGTTGGGCATGCTAATGAAGCTTATATTACTTAATTTTTGACGTATCTTTTAAGTGCTATTTTTGGCTTGAGACATGCATACTTAGTGGGGAATTTTTTCATGCTAGCTTTGACCCTCCAAGAATTCTAGTATGATTCTTAACTGAGCTTTTCTTCATTTTCATTCTAGATTATTGGCTATCAGTGAGGATAAACTTTGTGTGAATCTACCTAATGATTAAAGAAAGAAAAAGTAAAAAAACAGGTCTCAATGAGCTCATTTAGTGTTTTCTTCCACATACATCAAAGATTTAATCAGGACTTCCTATGCATGTCTGATACAATCTAGTGATATTGCAGATTCCCAGGCATGCGGGATAATGTTTATTGTTGCACATTTAATTTTGTTTTCAAGCACTTAGGTGTTCATCCTTTTGTAAAGTATCGAGAAGAAAGCTGTTAACACTTAACCATTTAGATCTGTGAAGCTTACATGTCATTCAATCTACTTGGTTTAGTATGAGCTGACTCATGGTATGTTGCAGTGATAGTGGGGAGCTTTTTTTTAACAGCGGTCTAAAGAAAGCTGTTCACTCAATTGGAGATGTTGCCACCCAACAGCAAAAAGTCTCACCATTTGAGGAATGTCGAAAGTTTTCTGACAGAACTACTCTTCTTCCTGGTAATGTCCCTCAAATTTGTCTAATAGAGATTGCAAGTTCTTTTTTTCTTTTTTTTTTTTTTGGGCACTGTTCTTTGTCATCATCACTCGTGTGATAGTCATGCTGCATTTCTAATTTTCATAGGATTTGAATGAATACCATTTAGTTTATTTATGAATTCAACTTGTGTGGAGGACAGATTTTGTTGACATTTGAAACATTAGTACTTCCCTCTTTTTTTTCCTACTGTATGTTTCTTCAACTCTATTTTACATTATGTTTTCATTATTTTAATAAATTGCCTCACTTTTTGTCATATGGTATGTTACGTCTCCAATCTATAAAAAACATGCCATAAATTTTCTGTTAAGATGCTCTGTCAAATCCCTGAAGCATGCGCAGACTCGCACAAGGAAAGAATTTAGCTTATGTATATTGTTCTGTAGAGAATTTTTTTTTTTTTGGGAGCATCAGAAGTTGCGCTCAAAATCCTTCACACAGCTGATACGATTATTTTGTGGATAAAATTCTATAAACTGGGTGCAGCAAAGGCAAAGAAGGGACAGAAAGCTTCTCTTGATACATCAGCATCAGAAGTTATCAATCTGAATGAAAATGCTGTAAGCCTTACTACTCTTTTCCTCTTTATTTTAATATTTATTTTGTCAATGACCAAATCAGGTCTTGAAAGCTGATTCTTCCCATACTTTGACCTTTTATGAGAACTTATCAAAAAAACTATTCCATTTTTTTAAAAAAAATATACTGATCTGTAGACTGTGGGTAGGCCCTAATATATGGGTGGTCGGTGGTCCTATGGTTTTCATTATATAGTTTTGTCTTAAGAAAGGTAAAATATATGGGGGCATAAATGAAGATGCAAGACGAATATTAAATCCTCATATTAAGATGCAAGACAAATATATTTTTTTTCATTCCAAGCACAATAATTTCAAGAGTTCCATGCAAACTAGGGTTTGTTGGGGGGTACTTTCAGCTTATATAGGGCTGATGATAATAATTTGTAATTTATCATGCTATCTTGTTAGGTCATTTTAGGATCACTTGCTAGATTTGCATGCAATTTAATTGCAAAATGTAATGGAACAAGGCTAAAAATATCAAGGATAAATAAGCTGTCAAACAAAGTGAAAACCTTAGTCTTTTAATAGAAAAAATATTAATGTTGTTGTTACTTCCATTTTGGAAGAACAAGAAAAACTTCAAAGAATTGTATTTGGTTTTTTTTTTTTTTTTTTTTTTTTTAAATCAAAATTTTGTCTTACTACATGCATTATTAGTTTTTTGTGCATCTATGGATTTGATTTGTGAATAGATACTAAGGTGCAGAAAGTAATATTTGAAGTTAGAAAAGGATGCTTGATCCCAGAAGGGGAAAAGATCACTTGACTAATGATATTATTGGAATAATGATCAATATATGGTTGCATAGGAGTATCTTAAATTTACTTCCTTTTGGTACTTAAACTGTTTTTCTTTGTTTTTTTATTCTTCTTTCTTTCTTTCTTTCTTCTGTCGCCATCTCTCTCTCTCTCTCTTTTAATGATAGAAGCATGATGTTTCCCTCTGCACTACATGTGGCTCTCTTGCAATTTAGATTTCAGAAGTTTCAGATATTTTTGTTTTGCATTTTTTGGGTTATCTTACTGCAGATGAAAATATTCCGCATGGTTGTGTTTGATATTTGCTTTTTGCTTATTTCAGGTTGCCAAAAGAACTAGGAGGCAAAAAAAAATCTAACCTTTCGAATAATTTCTTCCTGTTCTCAAAAAATATTGAATTCCGTCACTCTAGGTTATGAGAAGTCGAGTAGTCAAATTACTCCTGAGGACTCTCAGCAGCTTTAAGTCAGATTAGCCAAAGAATGCCCGTTTGTAGATGTTGTGTTTATGTTCTGAGTTACCAACTTCAATACGGAATGCTGTAAATAATAGGATGAGTTTATGATACACTTCACACTAGATGAAGAAAATGTGAATTTGAATTCCCCTGGTTTGTTCATTTGATCCATCCATTTTCCTTTAATTTTAATACATATATACTTATTATGTATGTTCCTAACTTTGGGGGACTCTATACTTCTTGCCTTCTAAATTTCAACCAAACATAATGTTTGTGATAGTAATTCTTTAAGGCTATTGGGTCCACTAAGATGCGGTATCATGTATAATGCCTGAAACTGTAGATGGAAAATCATGCATGGCAAAGCTCCGATTTCCATCCATCATTCCTCGTATGCTTGTTTGTATCTCTATCTTGAACATGGAAATTGTGTGAAAAGTATATTGTTGAATATGCATTGCCCCCATTGTAAACGGAATATGAACATCAAGGAAAATGACTGAAGTGTGTTTGGTAGATTACATAGCAAACGGTGCAATAGGTTGGATTCCGTCTTGAAGCTATAAATTGAAAAACTTGAACATTACTCATAGACCAAATGTGGACTTACGCCAGGTTTATTTTGGCGTAAAATAATTTTTGTTCAAGCGTAAAATATTTTTTGGAAAAGGTTTTCTCTATTTTTTGAGAATTTGGCATGATACAAAATATTTATCAATCTAAAATGTTTTAATTGACTAAGAAAAACAACTTCATGTAAAATGATTTACGCTTTTTCATTTGCACAAATCATTTTTTGCTGTTTTTCTACTTCTTTGAGTTGGATATTGTGAAAGGGTCTCTCATGAAGCCTATCTGGTCAAGTAAGTTTCAGGCTGCCCAAACGCTTGTCTGGGTGGGTGGGCTTCATAAGCAATATGGGCATGCCAATGCCCTAGATCTCAATTATACTCTATGAAAGCATCGAAATCAAATTAGAATGAATAGGAAAAGCAATTATTAAATAGGTCCCCAATAGATAACTTAATCGGCTGGAATCACGCATAATAAAGCGGAGGTTACTAGTTTGAATCTCTCTCCCCCCTCTTGTGCGGACATGTAAAAAAAAATAAAATAATAATAATAATAAATAGGCACAAATTGGTGGGATCCTACCTCCTCTCCACCCTCTAGCCCTCCCTCTTACGCTAGATAAATAAGTATATTCCGAATGACTTATGTCTATGTGTCATTTTTCAGTTGACAATATTTTTTGACGGAGAACATTTTACGTCGTATAAAATGTGATATTAATCATGTGTATATAAATTGTTGAGCACCTGTTTTCTTGTAAGCCAATTTTCAAATGTGAGTTATATTTGAAATTTATATTATAATTGTAATCTTCCAAAGAGAAGAAATGCAACAGCATATAATTCATGGACACGTTTTTTGTTTAAATTGGGTTAAACTACTTAAACACATATATTTTTAATAAAATTAACAAATCACAAGCATACTCAGATGCACTTTATAAATGGAAAATTGCATGTGAAAATTCCTCGTATCATACCCAAAATCGAAAGAAATTTTCGTTCATAATCCAGACCCAGAACCTATTCGGTTCCCCCGTGAAGACTTGCATCAACCTGCAGCCAAACATCGAGTCTGCCACACGAAACCTCCCGGAAGCTCCGAAGCGCGTGACGCTGCGTCGCTGACCCCCTTTACAATTAGAATGCGCAATTGCCCTCTCTCACTCTCCAATGGCTAACTTAAACTTGAAGACCGATTCCCCCATCTCTCGACGCATTGTCCGTGCCTTCCTCGAATTCCTCGACTCTGGTCATCTCTCTCGCTTTCTCTCTCTCTGTATCAGCTTCTATTAATTTAATCTTATGCTTAGATTGTGAATTCCTTTTATATCGATTTTGCTTGTAGTCTAATGAAATTTGCAGTCGTTGTGCAAGTATTTCTTTGCTTTGAGTGTAATTAATTGTCTGGAATTTTCTTGATTTTAATAAGACTTAAAAAATTGTAGTAATTCTAGCTCCTCTGTAACTATATAAGCTTTTTATTCCGGTGGAGATTGTGTAACAAAACTGCTTTGGAGTATCAAAATGTACATACCTAGAGGCTAGAGCGTTGAGACCTTATTGCCTTTAAAGTGCCATTTTTGTGTGTTTTGAAGAGAAGTCACTTATGATGTCCTTGACAGTATGATCATGATCATTAGGAAGTAGCCATTTTGGTTGAGACTGTATGATGTTGTCGATTTCTGAAAAGAAGAAGCGTTATGTAGAGACTGTTCTTTGCTGTTTTGGGTTTATTTTCTTTTGCTTGATGATGGGTGTGTTCTGAGATACATGACTTTCTTAATAGCCAAACATGTATGTAAGTTGTAGAGAATCCCAGATAAAATATGTTTAAGGTCTTGAATTGCTTCTATGCTTTGACTACTTAGATTTTGCATTTGTTTTAGTGTGAGCGACTTCATTATGGGTAGAATTTCCTTTTCAATGAAGAATTTCAATTTTGCCTTTTTAAATCCCTTTTGATGTTGATGTGTTTCCTCTAGGACAGTCGAACCTGCTTCTGGTGTTGATCTTGAAGGTCTTGAAGTTGCTAGAGAATGTTTGACAGAGGCGTTTAAGCTTGGTTCATCTTCTGTCAATGACCAGATAAAGCCCGATTTGTTGGTTGACATATTTCGTTCTTTGGAACGAAATGAGCTTCCGGAAGCTAGAACCGATGCTGCTCATGGAGCAATCTCAGATGATGCTCCCAGTTCATCCTCCGCTCAAAACGCTGCTGATGCTAAGCTTTCAGAGCCGTCGAATTCACCAGTTTGTTCTCCCTCATTTAGACACACATACACATATACAAACGCACATATAAATATATATTTCGATATTTTGTTTTAAATTTATATGGTCTCCTAGTATGTACTTTGATGATGTTAACTGATAGAGTTTGGTGCTTTAGCTTTGACATTCTTTATATTGTCTAGAACACAATTTTCCTTCCTCTCAGATACATTATGGGATTTATTGTATGTATGAGGGCAGGTATGTTGGGTGCAGATGATGCCTCTACCAACATGGTTACTAAAATTAGTGCGGCGTTATTTTGGTAGGGGCATCTATTTTGGAAATAATGAGGGCTTTGTTGGAATCCTTCATCATTTTTCTTGAACCAAAGAACTGTTTTGGCATTATTGGTTAGAAAAATGTCATAGTAAGAAGGCATGTGGAGAAGGGAAGCTTCTGGCATTAAGTTGTAGGTTACAGGAATATGTATTTCAGTAGAGGGGAGTGAAAGGGCTTGTAGTGGACTTCATGAATGGTCACTATAAGTAGTGCCGACATTTTTTTCATTATTGTTATTGTTTCTAATATAGTAAAAGATGAAAATTTCTGAACTGTTGAACTTAGTGTATATGTAATATATGCATTATGCTCAATATTATAACTTCTATTAGATAATGTTTGCCATATGTAAACAGAACCACTTCTTGAGGCAATGCACTTGTAATTCTAATATACCTAAGCCTGATAACTTTCGCTAGAGTAGGATATATGGACTCCGATTTGGCACTGCATTGCACGTCAAGTGTAATAATCAATAGTCTTGATACTATTGTATAAGTTTTTCTATTGCTACTTTTTTGAAGCATGCATACAATAGAGTATAGAGCCATCCCTAACACTAGTAAATATGTTAATGGAAAGGTGGTTGGTCTCGTTATACTCTTTATAGGTTTTATAAATGGCATTTCTACATACATTTGGTTGTTTTTTGTTATCCTGTTGGAGGATTTGAAATTTTGAATCAATGCCATATAAATGTTTGCATATGCTTAATGCTGTGATCAAGTTTTTGATTTTCTATTTAAGAATTGTTTTCATCGTTTCTTCTTGATGATATTGTGATGTTAAAATATGTGCCTTTTACAATCTTCTTGTGGCTTTTCCTTTCGTTTGTTTTATCTGATTATAAATTTGATGATGCTTCAAAGTTGCTTGCATTTGGAATTTATTGTGTTGCAATTATTATTTGCTATGCTTCTCAATGTTGAGTTGTGATTCTGTTTTGTGTTTTTTAACTTAAGCAGGGTGAGGATTGGATGAGGAAACCTCATGTATCAGGTAGGGTAATGTTTTTCTTGTTTTGGTTCTGAAGCTATTTTTTTCTAGGTTCATCTTTCTCTTGTTGTGTATCCTTCTCATGATATCATCTTTTAAGCTATGACTTTGTTATAGAATTAGACTCAGAATTTACTCTGGATTTTGTGAACCAAAATTATTATCGACACAAAATCTCTACTGGAAAAGGTGTTGTGTCTATAATGCCTTTCAGTTTTTCTGAACAGCATAGCTTTGACAAGCTATGGGGAACTCATTTATTTTGCCAAATTCTGTCTGTACTGTCGTATAATTGACTTTTTTATATGTTGCAATGTAAAATATATCTGCATGTGGGACTTTACTTTTTTAGAGGGCTTTTTTGCTAATGAAATATATGGTTTTGATGTCTAATAATGCAAACTTGTGGGAAACTATTTGGGACTGGGCGAATCTATTAGCAAAACTATAAAATATGACACTACATAGAGATGTCCCTGCATATGTGGAGGGAGAAAATAAATTTTTTTTTTTTTGTAAGTGTTGAAAAAAGATTTAGCTTTATATTTCGGCAGGAAATTACAGATACTTAGATTTGCAATTTGGTTAAATATAGTAGACTTGAATTGCTAAATAAATCACTGGTAATAAGGATTAGTCAGTGTTCTTGGATCAGTATTTTGAGAAATTTTTCTTGTACCAGTTAGGCGTTTCTCCAATATACTTCCTGTGTACTTGGGTTGCGCTTCCGTTTTTTATAATATTTCAATTACTTATCGAAAAAATTAGTATTTTGAGAAATTGTTCAAAAGGTGCCAACTGTCTTTGAACCAAATGGCATCTCCTCCTCCCCTCATGAACAAGGGATTAGGGTCTGCTCACGGTTTCAATCCCAGATGGGTGGTTGAGTACAATTTACCTATGAGAAAATGGAAAGAAATTCCTCAAAATGTATCTTGACTACCTAAATGTTTTAGGAAATATATTGTGGAGATAATCCTAAGGGGTTGGCTCAAGTGGTAAGGAATTTGGTCTTAGTGGTATTCCTGTCAGGTGTAAGGTTTGAATTCCTTTGGGTGCAAATGATTCATTGGGGCTACACCCGCCAGTGAAGCCAGAGTCTTACCCGATCCATGTGAAGGAGGTGCTTTGCACGGGTTAGGGGTTTGCCTGACAGGGGTGGATACACAAAGTGCCTTGTCTTGGAGGGGTTCCCTGTCATCACAAAAATATATATTGTGTAGATGATCTCAATTATTAAGACTTTATTTTGCAATGGACTGAGCTGGAGTTTTGCTTAGAACTCATCCTAAATATTAGAAGTTTTGGGCTAATGTTTTTTATTGACCATGTGGCAGGAGTGTCTAAAGATGAACTTTTTGGACAATTCTTTGCTGCACTTGAGAAAATTCACTTTTTCAGAACCATGCCCGATGGAAATGATGACTCGGTGCAATTGGAGAAAGCAACGCATTTATTTCATGATGCTCTAACTGTATGATTTATTTTGCTGTAAATTTATACACGTTTCATAAAAATAAATGATGGACTTGTATAGCTAGTTGCATGAGAATATTGTTGAATTTACTAAACTAATGCATACAGTCTCAGTTTTGCAATGCTGGTTTGGGTCAACTTTAATGTTTGGTCATTTGCTTGCCTCATGTTGCATCACCGAGGAGTATCCATGCTTTACATATGCCAATGACAGGCCAAAAAATATATTTTTTTTATAAGTAATTCAATCATATAAAAAGCACAAATGGGCACAATCCACACAAGAAGTATAGAAACACCCAGTAGAAGAAGAAGAAGCTAAAATATTACTGCATTAAAAATCACATGGCTGAAAAATATAAAATGAGCTGATCATACCTGAAGAATCTTCCGGTCCCTCTCTCTTTGGAGATTCGGAAGGATGTAGGAGGGGAAGTGATATTCACCTCGTAAGCTGTCTGGGGGGGGTCATTGTTCTCCTTCCAGGCAGGTGTTTCTTGTATTCTTCTTGTGTACTGGGGTGCACTTTACGCTTTTAATGATATATTGATTACTTATAAAAAAAAAATTGCATCCAAGCATTTAGATGAAGACATTGAAGAGTGGGGTTGTTGGTGTTGTTTGCCATCTATATTAATTCCACTGTGATTCAATGCATGAGTTCTTTAATGAATTGTAATTAACATGAAATGATTGCCTTGTGCTTGTGTTTCAAATTCCTGTACCCATCTGAAGACCTAATTTTGGACATTTTTCTTCTTCAGCCATTTGCTGTTCTTCTTCCATTTTGATCCTTTTGTTGGTTGTTATCCAATACTAGTCTGTGACGTACTCATTATGGTTTTGTGCTATATTTTATTTGGCATAAATATGGCACTTACTCATATATTTGTTGATTCCTAAGTTATTTGTATTATTTTTCCTCTACAATCCTTTCCTGACAAAAAAAAATTTCTCTGCTATGCTAGGAGTTGGAAAGATCTGGATGCCAGTCAATTAATATAAACAGCCTAGCTGAGACATTAAAATTGCAAGGTATTTTTATGTTCGTAAGAGAGTATGAGAAAATCTGGCTTTTATTGTTCCTCATTGCTACTGTATAACCTGTGCCAATTATCAGTTACATGTCTTCTCAATGAGATATATGGCATAAAAAAATTACTTTTTGAACATCGATATATGCCTTAATGAATGTGAATACTTTGGTGGATGCTACTTTATCGAGGTCCAAATGGTATTGCTCTTCATGTTCTTGACAATATCTATGTTCTCTGGTTAAGCTATGTCCTAGCTGACCTTATTATGTAAACTTGTCTCTGTGTTAGGTAACAGGGCCATGCAGTCAAAGCTATACTCTGAAGCAATTGAGTTGTACGATTGTGCTATTGCACTTTGTGAAAATAATGCTGTTTATTATTGTAACAGGTGCACTACTGCTGCATACTTTTTGCTTATCTCTCTTATGATTGTTGGCGGTGAATTTGTCCTTATCTTTTTATAAATGCATAAGACCTTAATTTTCAAAGCCTGAAATATAAAATCATATTTAACAAGGCTTTGCATATGCACTGGTTTGGTGCCATCCCAACCACTGGAAGGTGGACCAAATTGTCTCAGGTAGTGGGGGAGGGTCGGAGTACAGGTTGAACAGAAAACTCACCCAGATGCTGAATAAATAATGCTACTGAGATTATTTACAATGACAAATAATAGTGTTAGAGAAATGCTACATAGTACACCTCCATCTCACGGAGCTGATGTGACAATGCTCATCAACCCAGATATATTTATTTTTTAACAAGCGCTGATCCAAAAGCTGATGATAGGGGTGTAATATATGGCATTACTCATAGTGTTATTATTGCTAAGGTCCTTTGTGAATAACAAGAAAAAAAATAAAGATCTAAATGTGAATTAGAATTCTGAACCCAACCTTCTATGCCAAGGCGGTAAACAAGATCCCAAGTCTTCACAACCTTCCCCTCTGAACAACACACACAAACACGGCACACTTTGGGGACAAATTCTATGTCTCTTGTTAGGTTTGATGTATCTCACTTATCAAGAAAATAAAATAAAATAAAAAGACATTTGCTGTTCAGTCAATGACATTTAGCATCAAGTTTTCTTCAAATACCTGAAGGAAAGTTTATTGTAATACAGGGCAGCTGCTTACACGCAGATCCACAATTATACCGAAGCAATCGGGGACTGCATGAAATCCATTGAAATTAACCCAAATTATAGCAAGGCATACAGTCGTCTGGGGTTAGCTTATTATGCACAAGGGAACTACAGTGATGCCATTAATGAAGGATTTAAGAAAGGTGGGTAACAGATTAATTCTTAAGTGCCCATAGTAGTGCTCATTCACCAAAATTGATGCACATTATGTTTTTGTTTTTGCTATGCATCTTCGTTGGAAGAAAATAGAAATTTCTTTGATACTTAGGACCTTTATATGCATGCATACTACTGTATCAGTTGGTGAAGATGTTCAACTCCTCGGGGATTTGAATATTGGTCTGTGGTATGACTCAAACAGAACCTCACCACAAGTGTTGATAGCATTTCGCTTGGGAGGGGCACCAGGTTAGAGGAGTTTGTGAACTATGGAACATGGAAAAGCATCATTTATAATTATTTAGTGAGTCATTTCACAACCATCAGCCCCCTTGTGGTCATTTCTTGCTATTTTGAATTCTAAACATCTGTGTGCGTTTGTTTTTTTTCCTTTCCTTTTTTCAGCTTAATTCATCAACTGATAGATGTCTGTTGCCCATACAATAGTTGGAAGATAGTCTTTATTTTTCAAAATACACCAGCCATATAAATCAAGATCTTAGGGTTATTAGTGAAGGGATAATTCATCATTGGGTGTGGACTCTCCTTGCATACAATGCTGGAATAATTTGTAAAACTAAAATGTATAGCATATATAAAAGCAAAGTATGTGAAAGTATTTTTCCCCCTAATAACTAACCCAATTAAGTCTGCTCATAAACTCATGTTAGCAAGCATGAGTTTGATTTTTGAGCCTTGGTCAATTCCAAATAAAAAGCATAAACACGCTTTTGTTGAGTTGAGCCTCAAGCTGTTTGTGAACAGCTTACTTCATTTGCACCCCTCGTTAGCTCTCATATAAAAGCCAGTCAGCCATCTGAGTATTCTAAACTGTTCCCTATCAATTTGATAAAACATCACCTTTTCATAGATCATCTCCTTAATTATCTTTTGTTGTTAGCTTTATATGTTATCAATTACATGCGTGTCCAACACATCTGTTAAAAAGACATAATTGTGAGAGTGAAGAATAAATGTATTTTCAAGGTGGATCTTTATAGAATTTGTACTGTTTACCACTACCCCCCGTGCCAATGGAGTTTGAACTTGTATCATTTGCTTCATAGCAGTCAGTCAATCTCCACAATAATATCCTTGGAAATGTTACTAGTCGTCCATTCATAACCTGCATTGGTGTGTAGTTTTTGAATTATTGTGAATAAGAGCAGTAGTAAACATTTTCATCCCTAATTTTGAGACTTACCTTTGCAGCCTTGCAATTGGATCCAAATAATGAATCTGTCAAAGAAAATATTCGGGTTAGTTCTTCTGTGCCTTCTTTTTCTTCTTCAACTTTATTCTTATGATGGTGTTGTTACCAGGTTGCTGAGCAAAAATTGAGGGAAGAGCAACAACGCAGAGGAAATTGGGTATGTGTACTTCAGTCTCATCTTAAAAAGAATTGCAGGGTTATAATAATAAAAGCACAGGTCTATAATGTTTACATGAAGGTTGATGATAGCTGGTAGTGCACTTTGTACTGTTTGACATGATTATTTCTTTAGTTTGAAAGAATCCTTTAGGAAATACTAAAATCATGATTCATTACCTTTTCTGACCAAGGAGATGACATATTCCTTCTTTCTATTTTAGATAGGATGCCTTCTTTTGAAATCCCTGCATATATGCCAAAGTTTTTCTCCTCTTACTGAACTCATTTAATATTGTAGATGTGTGAAACTATATTTTCCTCATGTAGCACGGATTTGTATAATTGGGGTGTGATTTCATGACAGTTATTAATGTTCTAACTTTAGCAAGTCTAACTATGTAGGATATTTTCATACATAGTTTCATACTTTAGCAGGCTTGGTGCCAAAAACTAATGAAAATATCATACATAGTTTTTTTACCGATAAAAAAAACTATGTATGATATTTTCAGTAGTTTTTGGCACCAGGCCTGCTGGCAGTTAATCATGAGTCATTATATGTTTGAGAGTCCAAATTAAATATGATTTTTCATATCTTGCAATATTATTGATGACATTATAAAGTTGTAAATATTTAAACGTGTTCATCAACCTTGGGAGTTGGGGCTAAATGAAAGGATCATGCTTCCCACAACTTATGGCCATATTGAAAAAATATATCTTTCTTGGGCTTTTATCCAAATGCTTTTCTAAAACACATATAAGCATTTTTTGTCCCCCATCACATGTGCAATATTAAAACATGTTTCAATAGTTAATTGCCATTTTTTGGAGTTTGCTAGTTCATAGCTTATTGTTTTTCAAATTAATTTTCTGTTATGCGGTCCGATATTTTGTCGACTTGGAGCTTACCTTTCTCTTGTCCAACACAGAACAGAAACTCAGCAAGTCGTAGTGATGGGGAATCCCAAAACCAGTCTACAGGTGGGCCAAGCAGTCATGCTACACCACCTCCGTTTACTTCTATGCCATTTCACACTGCTGCCCTCCCTACTGATTTTGCAAGCATGTTTATGAACATGGCTGCAAATGCCGCAAATCCGTACCAGGGACAGAATTCTCAAGACAGGCATGGAGAAGAGGGTGATGCGGATGAGCCTGAAATAAGAATAGGGGGGAACATCAATTTGAATTTTGGAGAACAAATGCCCGAGGAGCTATCAGGAGCTTTGAGATCTGTGATGGAGATGTTCACGGGGTCAGGAACCCCCCATCGTAATTCACAAGATTCTACCAACGAAAGACCTGCGCCAAACTAAAATATTTCAAGTGTCTTGGAACTGTATAAATTCCCACAACATTTTGTATCATTTTTCTTCCTTTTAGCTAGGATTTTCTCTGAAATTTCACCCCTTTTTTTAAGAGTAACAGACAGGTATCAACCTTTCAAACGAAGTCAGACTGAATTATGTGTTTATCCTCATTATTTTTTCGAAGTACATAAATAATTAAGTATTGAAATGTTCTGTTTCAGCCATACACAAGGGAAAGAATGCCGTCGACGTTTCTAGTCGAGCGATTTTCTTCCCCACCCAAAGTGGTCGTTAATCAATCTGTTGGCTTATGGGAAGGAATTCATTCCTGAGCATCTTGCTTGGCTGGAGACTCAGACAAGTAGGTGGCTTGCATTAGATTATAATCTGTTGTCATTAGTAAAATGTTCACGATTTCATCCTGTAGTGTGGGCATTAAAATCATGCAGAATTCCTTTATGATCGTTTCATCCATCCTCGTTAAATATTATACTACAAGGGAATAAGAAAACTGCCGAGACTAAAGCAGTTCAATGACTCTCATTCTCGTTAATGATCGTTTTCATTTTCAATCACTTTTCTTGTCATAAATCCGTCCCCAACTCATTTGTTTTTTTATTTAATTTTAAAAAAAAGGCTAATAAATTCTTTTGAATTTGGGTGGTCCCGAGGAAAAAAAAAATACTACCACCAATTTTTATGGATAGATAACGAATAGAGATCATCATGGATACTTTTTATTTTTAAAGGATATAAATTTTTTCTAAATCAGTTTGGAAAAGATATCTTTAAATTCATGTAAAATCATGCCAAGTGTATGTAAACATTTAAAATATATATTAAATTCTTAACTTCATTAATAGCAGTTTATTAACTTAAAACTAAATTTAATGAGCTCGGGTAAGTGAGTTGGTATGTTGGTTTTATGGGCATGTCAGCCCTTAAGTCCTATAATATTTACTATATATATAAAATGGGGTTTGCTAGGGGTTCAGCGTTCTCCCAGTCTTACGTAGAATATGATTTAAGAAAAAATAAAATTGTAATACCGTTTTTTTGCCAACAAATTAATTTTTATGAGTTAATATTTAGATTATAATGCTTTAAAACTTGTTTTTAGATTCTAAATTAAAACCTAAGAGTCTCTTTAAGGATGATATCACCCAAAATAGATTTGATCATCCTAAATTTAATGCTAATGCCTCAATTTTGGTGGTAATGCATCAAATTTGGTGTTAATACCTTAAATTTGGTGTTAATACCCAAAAAAACCGGTGGTGAAGGTCACTATCATTTTATTTTTTATTAAATCATGTTCTACGTAAAACTAGAAGAACGTTAGGAGAACACTAAAAAGAAAACTCCTAACATTTTCCATATAAAATTTAGTTCTTACCGTAAAATATAGATCTTCTCCCTTTCCATAACGTTGATTTAAATGGTGACCAATATCCCTTTTGGCTTTATACGATTTTTGACAACGAAAATTCCAGCATTTATATACATACATTTTGAACCGCTAGAAGGACTAGACAGTCCAATGTTGTATGCCATCTGTACCACATGCGCTCAACACAGTGAACACACTACCCATCATCCAGATTGCACGGCCCAGATTCACCAACGCGTAACCCATATCCCCACGTGTACACCCTCGGAAAAAAAAGTTCAAATTTACACTTTTACCCACTCCCTCTCAAATCCGCACTGCACATATTGGCAACAAAGACGGTACACAAAACGCTTCTGAGAGTCCAACCTCCTTCCTCTCGATCTCTCCGCCTCAACAAACTGCCGCCAGCACCAGAACGCCATCGTTTTGGATCGTTGTCCTCTTTATAATCCCAAACAAGTCATAGTTTCCAGTTCATTGCTTGCATTCCTGCAATGCTGGTCACCTAATAACTCTGTTTTCTTCTCTGCTCTTCCGCTTCAGAGTCCAAAGCTTAAGGTACTGTTTGGTTCATTAACCTGTTTGGTGCTCCTTGAAAATGTATGCCTTTTCATTCAAACATCTAGAACAATGGAGTTAATTGTCTGTTTTTTTGTTTGTTTGTCAGAAACTGATAACAATTCATGTCAACACTAGCTGTGAGTATAGGATTAATGTGATTTTATAATGTATTATTATTTGCTTAGTTTATGAGGAGTTGAATAATAGTTTGTTTGTTCGTTGACTTGTGTTTAGCCACCGAAACAGAACTGCTTTGCAATTAAATGGTTGGTTATTATTGAACAAATCAAATATTGGTAATTGTTGATGAGGTCCTCGAAACCCGTTTTACATATTATTTCGGGATTTTCTCTTTTTCTTGAACTCAATCAATTCGAGATCCTTTCATTTTGATCTGATTACTTATTTGTGAGACTCGGTTTTATGTTTATTGGGTGTATCCTCTGTGTCAGGATATAAATTGGTACTCTGTTGGGGGCATACAGTTGTTGAAAGATGAGTGCCTATATTGTTGGCGTCCTTGTTCCTCTCGTAGTTACTCTTATACTTCGGAATTCGAAGAATTCAAGGAAACGGGGGTTGCCTGTTGATGTTGGTGGGGAACCTGGGTATGCTGTCCGAAACCGCCGGTTCACTTCCCCGGTGCAGACGGCATGGGAAGGTATCTCAACTCTTGCAGAACTTTTCGAGCATTCGTGCAGGAAGTACCGAGATAAACACTTTCTAGGAACTAGGAAGTTGATTTCGAGGGAGTTTGAAGTGAGTGAAGGTGGAAAGTCGTTTGAGAAGCTTCATTTGGGAGACTATGAGTGGCTAACGTATGGGAGAACATTTGAAGCTGTGTGCAACTTTGCTTCTGGTTTGACTCAAATTGGGCACAAAAGGGAAGAACGTGTTGCAATCTTTGCTGACACAAGAGAAGAATGGTTCATTGCATTGCAGGTGCTTGTCTTATGTGTCCTGTTACATATAGAACAGATCATTCTTTTACTGAATTTAATTTCTTTATGTGCAGGATTATTAATTTTTATGAAAACTATGGTCACGCATGATTTGATTTTAATTTATCTGAGGTATATCTTTCGAGAAGTAGGTTGTTTAGTCACAATGCATCTGAGGATGATGGTGGCATGAAATATTATATAAGCATTAATAGCTATGTATTATACTTCTGCCTTTGCCTTTTTAGAGATTTATTATATAGCATTATAGCTGATACAGTTTTCTATGTCAGGGTTGCTTTAGGCGCAATGTCACTGTTGTTACTATATATGCATCTTTGGGGGAAGAGGCTTTATGTCACTCATTAAATGAGGTTCTCTCTCTCTCTCTCTCTCTCTTTAATATTCTGTTGGTATTTTATGTTATGGAGCTGAAATGCGGCACTTTAACTGCCGCGAACCCTTCCCACAACATGAGAATAAAAAGCTATGTGTTTTATCTGCTATGCCTCATATAATAGTATAAATTTAGTAATAGAGCCTTATTACTTTTAAATAATAGATTTCTTCTCATTCCGTATGCTATGTATAATTTTCTTGATATTTTATAATGAGTAGATCTTCATTTAGCAAATTATGGAACTTCAGGGTGTTAATTAGATTTGGTATTGTTGTTTTTTATGAAGAAGCTAGGAAAGTGTTTGGAAGACCTAATTTATTAGACAGATGTGTTTCAGACATTCCTCTAGAAACTTCCAATTTTTTTTTTATATGATTTGCTCTATATTTTGGTGAAATGTGAACATTAGTTTCTTTAATTTTAGCAATCCGTGATAGAGGTTCTAACTTTCTTGTATGTATATCTAGTTAAAGAGTGTCTAGGTTGGCAACCAACAGCTTGGAAGATGGGACTTGCTATTAAGAGTTACTAATCAATTAATGTTCCAATTTCAAGTGATTGGAAATTTCCAATAGCTGATCCACAATGTTGCAATCCACTTGTCGAGATGAATAGAGTTAATGGGCTATTTCATGTTCCAGTTCCTTGCCTTGCTCTCATTGTTACTCAATATTGGTTAATTTTATTTCTTATTTTTCATTTATTCCAGACAGAAGTTACTACTGTGATATGTGGGCACAAAGAACTCGAGAAAATCATAGACATAAGCGGACAACTTGACACAGTGAAACGTGTGATATGTATGGATGATGAAATCCCATCTACTGCCTCATTAGTTGAGCAGAGCAGGGGCTGGGCAATTACTTCTTTTGCGGATGTGGAGAGACTTGGCAGGGAAAATCCTCTTGATGCTGACTTACCTCTTTCAGCTGATATTGCAGTTATAATGTACACAAGTGGGAGTACTGGAATGCCTAAGGTTAGAAGCATCTGATGTGTATCATAGTTCTTGTAGTTTCTATAAAGTTCGTTCACCTCTGCACCTGATTAATTATCTCAGTGGTTTCTGAATTGTTGTCTGTTAAATGTTGGATCTGATTGGAGTTTTATCTGGGACTGATTCACATGGGATTTCCCACTTTATACAGGGTGTAATGATGACACATGCCAATGTCCTAGCTACAGTTTCTGCTGTAATGACAATTGTTCCTGACATCGGAAGTAAGGATATTTATATGGCATACTTACCCATGGCTCATATCCTTGAATTAGCAGCTGAGGTATGTTGGATCTGTAAACTGGTTCTATTCATACTTTAGCTCAGAGCATTCTGCATCACCTTCTAACAATAGGTTATCGTATGCTTACTCTACACTTTATGTTATAGAATGTGATGGCTGCTGTTGGAAGTGCTATAGGATATGGATCCCCTTTGACACTTACTGATACATCAAGCAAGATAAAAAAAGGAACACAAGGGGATGCCTCTGTGCTGTTGCCTACTTTAATGACAGCTGTTCCAGCAATTCTCGATCGTGTTCGTGATGGGGTGCTTAAGAAGGTTTGTCAATTTTGACCTGCATATGGTTGAATACATACATATATGCAAATAAATGCATGTGTAAGGCTGTGTTGTATTTATCTATGCGTCTGCTTGTTAGATTGTGTGAAAATTTTCCTAATGTTAGGTGACTTCAACCATTACTGATCTTCTTAATAATTCAGGTGAATACAAAGGGCGGACTATCAAAGAAATTGTTTGACTTGGCATATGCTCGTAGGTTGTCTGCGGTTAATGGTAATTGGCTTGGGGCTAGGGGCCTGGAAAAGGTTCTTTGGAACTTTCTCGTGTTTAGAAAGGTCCGAGCAATTCTGGGAGGTCGTATCCGCTTTGTGCTGTCTGGAGGTGCTCCTCTCTCTGGTGATACTCAAAGATTCATCAACATATGTCTTGGGTCAGTATCTTAGCAAATTTTACCTATAGTTTAAGTTATGAACCTCTGACCAAATGTGGTCGTGCTGCTAATCCGTATCTGATGTTAGTATGAATCCCACATCTAATGCATAGTTACAGATTTTCTCATTGCGACTTAAGCTGCTGGAAGAACATATAATTGCTGTCTGTCTGTATTGGAATTAGGCCATCAGGCTGACCGTTCTAATTGTTAACTCTGTGTATCCTCATTTTACAAAGAGTATTTGAGAACAAGATTAACACATCATAATTAGTGCCACCTTATATCAGTGTGATTGAAAACAAGATCATTAATTTGTGTCTTTTCCCAGTATGTTGATTTTATATTCTTCTGCCCAATCTTGATGTTTGTTTTCTTTTTTTTCCTGTTTAAGACATCCCAAAAAATGGGTGCTGTCTAAAAGTGGAAACATTGAGTTTGACATTGTCCTAAACTATCTTCGTCCTTTCCCAAAAGGTAAACAAGATTTCTATTAAAAGTCGTGTATCTCTAATATAGAATGAAGGCATTTTAGGAAGTTACATAGAATTTCTAGTTTCCATCAACACTTGTCTCATTTAGAACAAAGACATTTATTTTGGGACAGAGGGAATAGTAGATAATGTAAAATATAGTGCCTCTTATCAACTCTGAATGGGGAAAAGCATCTGAATCTTGAGCTTCCCAATTGCGTCATGTGAAGCACCTCGATTTGTTGATGGACAAGTGAGTTTACGCAACTAGGTAGCTTACTGTTGTGAACGTTTTTGTCCTTGTTTGATGTGGTGTCTTTGGATGCGGGAGTGGAGATCTTGTACAACTGAAGTTCTTGAAATTCTACTGAATAAGTTTAAACTAGTTTTTCCTGGGTGGCTAGTCTTTTCTGGATTTTTTATTAAGGTGCACAAAGGAGTACTTGAGCTGCTCCACTTGTTTTGAGTTTAGTAAATTAGCCATCTAGTTAAGGAAAAAAAAAAAAAAATTGTGTTAGCAACTCGCCAGGCTTGAATACATCTGGGCTTGGGTTCTTTTTATTAGCAAATACTCCTTTGGTGGCCATAGTGATCACTGAGCAATGGTATTTTATGATTGGATTGGTATTGGTTATTACCAGGAAGCTAGAGGGCATGTAAATGGGCTGCCCAAATACAAGAGATGTTTCTCGTCCCTCGTTTTCTGAACTATAAGAGCTTTGCTATGATCCAGCTTGGCATGGAGTGAACGGCTGTTTAAGCAATACTGAATATTTCTTTTTTGAATTCAACCAACTCTTTCTTCTACACATTGGATACATTTCTGTGCAATGCCTATTCACATCTTTAAAAAGCGGTTTTTTT